>CM033476.1:120920037-121393144 GCA_019447015.1 Hymenochirus boettgeri
ATGAGAGGTGTAGTACGGTAACAATGCTAGAGTTAGTAGTGTCGGTAACAATGAGATAGTGGTAGACGGTAACAAGATGAGAGTGAGGACGGTAACAATGGCGAGTGTAGTGTACAAGGAAGAGTCGGTAAGCAATGAGAGAGTGTAGTAGCGTAAAATGAAGATGGGTGTATAGTAAATGATTAGTACGGCGGAACAATGCGAGAGTGTTTATACGGGTAACATGATAGAGTGTAGTTACGGTAACAATGCGACGCGTGTAGTAATGGTAAACATGCAGTAGAGTGTAGTACGGTAACAATGAGAGAGTGTAGTACGGTAACCAATGAGAGAGTGTATTAATAACGGGTAACAATGAGAGGTGTAGATACGGTAACAATGAGAGATTTTAGTGAACGGTAACAATGCAGAGAGATGTATGTACGGTAACATGAGAGAGTGTAGTACGGTCACAAGTGCTAGAGTGTAGTACGTAACCAATGAGGCGGTGACGGTAAATGCGAGAGTGTAGTACGGTAACAATGAGAGAGTGTAGTACGGTAACAATGATAGAGTTAGTAGGCGGTAAATGAGAGAGTGTAGTGTGACGTAACAATGAGAGAGTGCAGTAGCGGTAACATGCGGTGAGAGTGTAGTACGGTAACAGCAAGAGTGTAGTACGTGAACAAAATTCAGAGTGTAGTACGGGTAACAATGAGATGAGTGTACGTACGGTAAACAATGCGAGAGTGTAGTACGGTAACAATGGCGAGAGTGTAGTACGGGTAACAATGGCGAGAGTGTAGTAAGGTAACAATCAAGAGTGTAGTAGCGGTAACAATGAGAGAGCAGTGTAGGACGGTAACAATGCGAGAGTGTAGTACGGTAACAATGCGAGAGTGTAGTACGGTAACAATGAGAGAGTGTAGTACGGTAACAATGGCGAGAGTGCGCGGTGAGTACGGTAAACAATGGGAAGTGTAGTAAGGTAACAATGCAAGAGTGTAGGTACGTTAACAATGAGAGTGTGTAGAACATAGTTCAGTAACAACAATGCGAGAGGTGTAGTACGGTAACAATGCGAGAGTTGTACGTAATGGTAACAATGCAAGAGTGTAGTACGGTAACAATTGAGAGAGTGTTTACGGCTAACAATGTGGCGAAGTGTAGTATGCGGTAACAATGAGAGAGTGTAGTACGGTAACAATGCGAGAGTGTAGTACGGTAACATGCAGAGTGTAGTAAGTAACAATGCAGAGTGTAGTACGGTAACAATGAGAAGTGTAGTACAGTAACCAATGCGAGGTGTAGTAATCGGTAACAATGCGAGAGTGTAGTACGGTAACAATGTCAAAGAGTTGTAGTACGGTAACAATGAGAGAGTGTAGTACGGTACAATGCGAGAGTGTAGTACGGTTAACAATGAGAGAGTGTAGTAGGGTCACATGAGAGAGTGAGTAAGGAACAATGCAAGATGTATACGGACGAATGAGAGAGTGTAGTACGGTAACAATGAGAGAGGCAGGTAGCGGTAACAGCGATAAGAGTGTAGTACGGTAACAATGAAGAGTGTAGCTACTGCAACCATGAGAGAGTGTAGTAAGGTAACAATGCAAGAGTGGTAGTACGGTAACAATAGAGAGTGTAGTACAGGTAACAATGAGAAGGTGCAGTACGGTAACAATGGCGAGTAGTGTAGTATGGTAACATAGTGTAATACTTAATGAGAGAGGTAGTAAGGTAACAATGGCAAGAGTGTAGTAAAAACGGTAACAATGCAGAAGTGTAAGTCACACGGAACATGAGAGAGTGCAGTACGGTAACAATGCGAGAGTGCAGTACGGTAACAATGCGAGAGTGTAGTACGGTAACAATGCGAGAGTGTAGTACGGTAACAATGAGAGAGTGTAGTACGGTACAGAGAGCGTGGCATAGGTAATCATGGGGAGAGGGTAGTACGGTAACAATGCGAAGAGTGTAGTATCGGTACAATGGAGAGAGTGTAGTACGGTAACAATGAGAGAGTGTAGTACGGTAACCATGAGAGTGTAGGCGGTAACAATGCAGAGTGTAGAGTCGGTACATGCAGAGTGTAGGAACGGGAAGAGAGAGTGTAGTGTAGCGGTAACAATGAAGAGTGTCAGTACGGTAACAATGCGAGAGTGCGAGTAACAGGATAAGCAATGGAGCAAGTGTAGTAGTGGTACATGAGAGAGTTAGTACGGTAAAGATGAGAGAGTGTAGTACGGTAACAATGAGAGAGTGTAGTACGGGCGGTAACCATGAGAGAGTGTAGTACGGTAACATGAGAGAGTGTAGTACGGTATACAATGCGAGAGGTGTGAGTAAGGTACAATGGAGAGTGTAGTACGGTAACAATGAGAGAGTGTAGTATGGTAACAAATGAGAGATGTGAGTAGGGTAACAATGAAGTGTAGTAGCGGTAATGAGAGAGTGTAGTACGGTAAGCAATGCGAGGAGTGGCAGTAAGGTAACAATGCGAGAGTGTAGTAAGGTAAAAGTGAGAGTTGTAGGGCGGTAACAATGAGAGAGTGTAGTACGGGTAACAATGCAAGAGTGTAGTAAGGTAACAATGCGAGAGAGTGTAGTAAGGTAACAATGAGAGAGTGTAGTGCGGTACAATGAGAGAGTGTAGACGGTAACATTCAAGAGTTGCAGTAAGGTAACAATGAGAGAGTGTTAGTGCGCGGTAACAATGAGAGAGTGTAGTACGGTACAATGCGAGATTGGTAGTACGGTAACCTGCAAGAGTGTAGTAAGTAACAATGCGAGAGTGTAGTAAGTAACATTGAGAGTGTAGAAGGCACAATGCAAGTGTGTAGTAAGGTAACAATGAGAGAGTGTAGTACGGTAAACAATGAGAGAGTGTGTAGGTACAATGCAAGAGATGTAGTACGGTAACAATGAGAGAGTGTAGTACGGTAACATGAGAGAGTGCATACGGTAACATGCGAGAGTGCAGTACGGTACCATGGACAGAAGTGTAGGTTAGTTCGGTAACAATGGAGAGTGCAGTACGGTAACAATGAGAGAGTGTAGTACTGTACAATGAGAGAGTGCAGTACGCTAACAATGCGAGTATGGTAGTACTGGTTAACAATGAGAGAGTGTAGTACGGTTGTAACAATGGAGAGAGTGTAGTACGGTAGCAATGAGAGAGTGTAAGTCGGTAACAATGAGAGAGTGTATGTGGTAACAATGCGAGAGTGTTAGTACGGTAACAATGCGAGAGTGTAATACGGTAACAATGAAGAGTGTAGTACGGTAACAATGAGAGAGTGCAGTACGGTAACAATGAAGCGTGCAGTACGTAACATGCAGAGTGTAGTAACGGTAACAATGCGAGAGTGTAGTACGGTAACAATGCGAGAGTGGTGTAGTCGGTAACAATGAGAGAGTGTAGTACTGGTAACAATGAGAGAGTGTGCAGTACGGTACAATGAGAGAGTGCAGTACGTGTAACATGCGAGAGTGAGTAGCGGTAACATAAGAGTAGTACGGTACAATGAGAGAGTGTAGTACGGTAACAATGAGAGAGTGTAAGATGGTAACAATGGAGAGAGTGTAAAGTAGGTAACAAGCGAAGTTGGCAGTAAGGTAACAATGCGAGAGTGTAGTAGTAAGGTAACAATGAGAGAGTGTAGTGCGGTAAACATGAGAGAGTGTAGTACGGTACACATATGCAAGAGTGTAGTAAGGTATACAATGCGAGAGTGTAGTAAGGTAACATGAGAGAGTGTAGTGCGGTAACAATGAGAGAGTGTAGTACGGTACAATGCAAGGTGGCAGTAACGGTAACCAATGAGAGAGTGTAGTGGTCGGGGTAACAATGAGAGAGTGTAGTACGGTAACAATGCGAGAGTGTAGTAACGGTAACACATGCAAGAGATATGTAGGAGTGTAGTAAGGTAACAATGCGAGAGTGTATACAGGCTCAACAAATGCAAGTGTGTAGTACGGTAACAATGCAAGAGTGTAGTAAGGTAACATGCGGCGAGTAGCTCTAGTAAGGTAACAATGCAAGTGTGTAGGTAAGGTAACAATGGCAACGTGTTGTAGTAAAGGTAACAATGCAAAGTGTATAATAAGGTGCAAATGAACAATGCAAGTGGATAGTATCACAATGTCAGTGTATAGTAAGGTAGCAATTCAAGTGTGCGTATAGGCTAACATGCAATTGTAGTAGGTAACATGGCAAGTGTGTAGTAAGGGCAGAACAGTGCAAGGGGGTAACAATGAGAGAGTGTAGTGCGGTAACAATGAGAGAGTGTAGTACGGTAACAATGCAAGAGTGCAGTAAGGTAACAATGAGAGAGTGTAGTGCGGTAACAATGAGAGAGTGTAGTACGGTAACAATGCGAGAGTGTAGTACGGTAACAATGCAAGAGTGTAGTAAGGTAACAATGCGAGAGTGTAGTAAGGTAACAATGCGAGAGTGTAGTAAGGCAACAAATGCAAGTGTGTAGTACGGTAACAATGCAAGAGTGTAGTAAGGTAACAATGCGAGAGTCTAGTAAGGTAACAATGCAAGTGTGTAGTAAGGTAACAATGCAAGTGTGTAGTAAGGTAACAATGCAAGTGTATAGTAAGGCAACAATGCAAGTGTATAGTAAGGCAACAATGCAAGTGTATAGTAAGGTAACAATGCAAGTGTGTAGTAAGGTAACAATGCAATTGTATAGTACGGTAACAATGCAAGTGTGTAGTAAGGCAACAATGCAAGTGTGTAGTAAGGCAACAATTCAAGTGTGTAGTAAGGCAACAATGCAAGTGTGTAGTAAGGTAACAATGCAAGTGTGTAGTAAAGTAACAATGCAAGTGTGTAGTAAGGTAACTATGCAATTGTATAGTAAGGTAACTATGCAATTGTATAGTAAGGTAACAATGCAACTGTGTAGTAAAGTAACAATGTAAGCATGTAGTACAGTTAATGTAACAGTTTGGTACAGTAACAATGTAGCAGTATAGGAAGTGAAACCTCTTGCCATTGTTTTTTATCAGTTTGCATTTGTCCTGATGTATATTGTGAACCGACGTGTTGATGAGACACTTTCAATGACGCGTGGAATATTCTGTCTATAAACAAGCAGCATGAAGATATAACGTATTCGATGGAGATATTACCTTATAAATATTTAATACTCCACGATCTATAACAGTTTGCATTCTAATCTATAAGGTGCCTCCAAGTCGTTCGCTCTGAAAGGTGTGATGTACAGAGAGAGAGAGATGTTACATGTGTCACCAATATGGGGAATAGGTTACAGTTACATTCTGACAGCAGAATAATGCCAGGATCACTTAGTAGTAAACCATTGGATAACTTCTTTATTATGTTATACATTATATGGCATGTTCTATAATAGGAAAGTCATATACAGTCCTTTTTATTACAGGAAAGCCATATACAGTACACTCTATAATAGGGAAGCCATGTACAGTACACTCTATAATAGGGAAGCCATATACAGTACACTCTATAATAGGGAAGTCATGTACAGTACACTCTATAATAGGGAAGCCATGTACAGTACACTCTATAATAGGGAAGCCATGTACAGTACACTCTATAAAGGGAAAGTCGTATACAGTACACTCTAATAGGGAAGTCATGTACAGTACACTCTATAATATAGGGAAGTCATGTACAGTACACTCTATAATAGGGAAGCCATATACAGTACACTCTATAATAGGGAAGCCATGTACAGTACACTCTATAATAGGGAAGTCATATACAGTACACTCTATAATAGGGAAGTCATATACAGTACACTCTATAATAGGGAAGCCATGTACAGTACACTCTATAATAGGGAAGCCATGTACAGTACACTCATAATAGGGAAGCCATGTACAGTACACTCTATAATAGGGAAGCCATGTACAGTACACTCTATAATAGGGAAGCCACTGTACAGTACACTCTAAAAGGACCATACAGTACACTCTATAATAGGGAAGCCATGTACAGTACACTCTATAATGGGAAGCCATGTACAGTACACTCATAATAGGGAAGCATGTACAGTACACTCTATAATAGGGAAGCAATATACAGTACAACTCTATAATAGGGAGTCATATACAGTACACTATATATAGGGAAGCCATATACAGTACACTCTATAATAGGGAAGCCATGTACAGTACACTCTATAATAGGGAAAGCCATGTACAGTACAACTCTATAATAGGGAAGCCATGTAAGTACACTCTATAATAGGGAAGCCATGTACAGTACACCTATAATAGGGAAGCCATGTACAGTAACTCTATAATAGGGAAGCATGTAAGTACACTTATAATAGGAAGCCCGTACAGTACACTCTATAATAGGGAAGCCATATACAGTACACTCTATAATAGGGAAGTCATATACAGTACACTCTATAATAGGGAAGTCATGTACAGTACACTCTATAATAGGGAAGCCATGTACAGTACACTCTATAATAGGGAAGCCATGTACAGTACACTCTATAATAGGGAAGTCATGTACAGTACACTCTATAATAGGGAAGTCATATACAGTACACTCTATAATAGGGAAGCCATGTACAGTACACTCTATAATAGGGAAGCCATGTACAGTACACTCTAAAATAGGGAAGCCATGTACAGTACACTCTATAATAGGGAAGTCATGTACAGTACACTCATAATAGGGAAGTCATGTACAGTACACTCATAATAGGAAGCCTGTAGTACACTCTATAATAGGGAAGCCATGTACAGTACACTCTATAATAGGGAAGTCATATACAGTACACTCTATAATAGGGAAGTCATATACAGTACACTCTATAATAGGGAAGTCATGTACAGTACACTCTATAATAGGGAAGTCATGTACAGTACACTCTATAATAGGGAAGCCATGTACAGTACACTCTATGGGAACAGTAATAATCCTAATGGAAGCCATGACAGACACTCTATAATAGGGAAGCCATGTACAGTACACTCTATAATAGGGAAGCATGTACAGTACACTCTATAATAGGGAAGTCATGTACAGTACACCATAATAGGGAAGTCATGTACAGTACACTCTATAATAGGAAGCCATGTACAGTACACTCTATAATAGGGAAGCCATGTACAGTACACTCTATAATAGGGAAGCCATATACAGTACGTTCTATAATATGGAAGCCATGTACAGTACGTTCTTATAATATGGAAGCCATGTACAGTACACTCTATAATAGGGAAGCCATGTACAGTACACTCTATAATAGGGAAGTGCATGTACAGTACACCTATAATATGGAAGTCAGTACAGTACACTCTTAATAGGGAAGTCAGTACATTACACTATAATAGGGAAGCCATGTACAGTACTCTATAATAGGGAAGTCATATACAGTACACTCTATAATAGGGAAGTCATATACAGTACACTCTATAATAGGGAAGTCATATACGTACACTCTATAATAGGAAGCCATGTACAGTACACTCTATAATAGGGAAGTCATTGTACAGTACACTCTTATAAAGGGAAGCCATGTACAGTACACTCTATAATAGGGAGTCATATACAGTACACTCTATAATAGGGAAGTATTACAGTACACTCTATAATAGGGAAGCCATGTACAGTACACTCTATAATAGGGAAGCCATGTACAGTACACTCTATAATAAGGGAAGCCATGTACAGTACACCTCTATATAGGGAGTCATGACCGTACACTCATAATAAGGGAAGTCATGTACAGTACACTCTATAATAGGGAAGTCATGTACAGTACACTCTATAATAGGGAAGTCATGTACAGTACACTCTATAATAGGGAAGTCATGTACAGTACACTCTATAATAGGGAAGCCATGTACAGTACACTCTATATAGGGAAGCCATGTACAGTACCTCTATAATAGGGAAGCCATGTACAGTACACTCATAATAGGGAAGCCATGTCAGTACACTCTATAATAGGGAAGTCATGTACAGTACACCTCTATAATAGGGAAGCCATGTACAGTACAATCTATAATAGGGAAGCCATGTTACAGTACACATAACACGTAACTATAATAGGGAAGTATGTACAGTACACTTATAATAGGGAAGTCATGTACAGTACACTCTATAATAGGGAAGTCATGTACAGTACACTCTAATAGGAAGTCATACAGTACACCTATAATAGGGAAGTCAGTACAGTACACTCTATAATAGGGAAGCCATGTACAGTACACTCTATAATAGGGAAAGCCCTGTACAGTACACTCATTAATAGGGAAGCCATGTACAGTACACTCTATAATAGGGAAGCCATGTACAGTACACTCATAATAGGGAAGCCATGTACAGTACACTCTATAATAGGGAAGTCATGTACAGTACACTATATAGAAGTCAAGTACAGTACACTCTATAATAGGGAAGCCATGTACAGTACACTCTATAATAGGGAAGCCATGTACAGTACACTCTATAATAGGGAAGTCATATACAGTACGTTCTATAATATGGAAGCCATGTACAGTACGTTCTATAATATGGAAGCCAATGTACAGTACACTCTATAATAGGGAAGCCATGTGCAGACACCTCTATAATAGGGAAGCCATATACAGTACACTCTATAATAGGGAAGCCATGTACAGTACGTTCTATAATATGGAAGTAATGTACAGTACACTCTATAATAGGGAAGTCATATACAGTACATTCTATAATAGGGAAGCCATGTACAGTACACTCATAATAGGGAAGTCATATACAGTACGTTCTATAATAGGGAAGTCATGTACAGTACACTCTATAATAGGGAAGTCATGTACAGTACACTCTATAATAGGGAAGTCATATACAGTACGTTCATAATAGGGAGCCATGTACGAACTCTATAATAGGGAAGCCATGTACAGTACACTCTATAATAGGGAAGCCATGTACAGTACACTCTATAATAGGGAAGCCATGTACAGTACACTCTACAATAGGGAAGCCATGTACATTACACTCTATAATAGGGAAGTCATGTACAGTACACTCTATAATAGGGGAAGCCATGTACAGTACACTCTATAATAGGGAAGCCATGTACAGTACACTCTATAATAGGGAAGTCATATACAGTACGTTCTATAATATGGAAGCCATGTACAGTACGTTCATAATAGGGAAGCCATGTACAGTACGTTCTAAATTGGAAGTCATATACAGTACGTTCTATAATAGGGAAGCCATGTACAGTACACTCTATAATAGGGAAGTCATATACAGTACGTTCTATAATAGGGAAGCCATGTACAGTACACTCTATAATAGGGAAGCCATGTACAGTACACTTCTATAATATGGAAGTCATTACAGTACGTTCTATAATAGGGAAGCCATGTACAGTACACTCTATAATAGGGAAGCCAGTACAGTACACTCTATAATAGGGAAGTCATGTACAGTACACTCTATAATAGGGAAGCCATGTACAGTACACTCTATAATAGGGAAGCCATGTACAGTACACTCTATAATAGGGAAGCCATGTACAGTACACTCTATAATAGGGAAGCATGTACAGTACACTCTATAATAGGGAAGCCATGTACAGTACGTTCTATAATAGGGAAGCATGTACAGTACACTCTATAATAGGGAAGCCATGTACAGTACACTCTATAATATGGAAGCCATGTACAGTACACTCTATAATAGGGAAGCCATGTACAGTACGTTCTATAATAGGGAAGCCATGTACAGTACACTCTATAATAGGGAAGCCATGTACAGTACACTCTATAATATGGAAGCCATGTACAGTACACTTATAATAGGAGCCATGAAGTACACTCTATAATAGGGAAGCCATGTACAGTACACTCTATAATAGGGAAGCCATGTACAGTACACTCTATAATAGGGAAGCCATGTACAGTACACTCTATAATATGGAAGCCATGTACAGTACACTCTATAATAGGGAAGCCATGTACAGTACACTCTATAATAGGGAAGCCATGTACAGTACACTCTATAATAGGGAAGCCATGTACAGTACACTCTATAATAGGGAAGCCATGTACAGTACACCTCTATAATAGGGAAGCCATTTACAGTACACTCTATAATAGGGAAGCCATGTGTAACAGTAACTATAATAGGGAAGCCATGTACAGTACACTCTATAATAGGGAAGCCATGTACAGTACACTCTATAATAGGGAAGCCATGTACAGTACACTCTATAATAGGGAAGCCATGTACAGTACACTCTATAATGGGGAAGCCATGTACAGTACACTCTATAACAAGGAAGCCATGTACAAAATGTTTTATAATTTCTTAACACCAGCTATTGGATGACATTAAAGTCATGCAAGATTAAGCTTCAAAATGGAATTTACCAAGAGCCACAAGTACATATTAAATCATCCTCCCCCTGCGCTTGGGATTCTGATCAAGTCTATAAATGGCTGTATACCTTCAGGCATAAACTTGTGTATCTCTGATACAATGACTCCCTATCTACTATATACAAAAGGAGCCATTTTTGGGCTTTAGAACGAAATTATAAATAATCAAAAACATTTATTAAAAAGTATACAAGGCGTATATAGTCTGCTTCTTCCAATACAAAATTAGAATGTCATAATACACTTATAACTTACCGCTGTAGTGGATTTCTATGGGAGGAACTGTAAGATTATAGCCTTATAATCTTACAGTTCCAGAAGGAGAAGGAAACCACAAGCCACAAAGGGGTAGGTTATAATAAATAATGCACCCCCAACTGTAAATTATAAGGATATTAGAAGTCACTTTGGAGTTCCGTGCCCTGTATAAAAGGTACTCGAAGAACAAAGATGCCAACGAGGGAGCACACTATATGTGTAGAATCAACAATTTATTGTGAACAACACACAACGTTTCGGGACTACAATGTCCCTTCCTCAGGTATAAAAGGTACTTGCCTGCGGGCACTCCTCAGTGACTTCTAATATCCTTATAATTCACAGTTGGGGGTGCATTATCCACAATATAATATTACACTGCAAGGGGCTCATTATACAATCTTGGATTGGTTAGGCAATGCCATTTTATTTCTACACCCTGTAGCAATTCTTACTCCATTTTAATAAATTCACGTTTATATTTTGTATTTTTTCTTCTTCAGTGAACTCAACCTTTCCGGTAAAACACAAACTGTTCTCGCTCTGGAAACAGATTTGACAGCTCGGGTTGCGTTTAATTCATTGTATAGCTTGGCCCTTTATACAGCGAGATGATGGGAAATACACGATTCCAGTAATAGAACTTTCCCTAAGACCACTAAGACCCTAACACTCCGCTCCAGCCGTCTCTTTCACATTACAAGGTGAATGTCTGAATAAACTTGTCAAACACAAAAATAGAGGCAGATCTGACTTAATGGAACTGAGAAAAGGTCAACCACGTGTAGAATTTCCGCTCCCTCTGCAAAGAATCTGTACATTGTAATGTTAGTTCAGGTTCTCCGTGCTGCACAGGACTATGGGAAATGGGTACAGGGCGTCGGGGCCTTCTCTGGACGTTTTGGCACCTGAAAAAAAATTCAAAATGCTGCCCCCCCTCGCCATGCCGCCGGAAGAAGTGTGTTTTTATAATTGGGTAATACTTTGAATCGGACGAACAAACGATCGGGAATGTCGGTTAATTCCTATCGGTCGTGCGGTTCCCTATGGAAACGCATGATCGATCGTTTGAAAATTCGGCCACGGCCGAATTTGCCGTGACCGACGGACATTTGTCCCTCCGTGTGTACCCAGCCTAAGATCAGGTTCACTTCATTATCATCTCCTACAGGTACACCACTGAGAAATACATTGCACATGGCTGTGCTAAGATCAGGTTCACTTGATTATCCTCCCCCTGCAGGTACACCATTGAGAAATACATTGCACAGGGCTGTACTAAGATCAGGTTCACTTCATTATCATCTCCTACAGGTACACCATTGAGAAATACATTGCACAGGGCTGTACTAAGATCAGGTACACTTCATTATCCTCCCCCTGCAGGTACACCATTGAGAAATACATTGCACAGGGCTGTACTAAGATCATGTTCACTTCATTATCCTCCCCCTGCAGGTACACCATTGAGAAATACATTGCACAGGGCTGTACTAAGATCATGTTCACTTCATTATCCTCCCCCTGCAGGTACACCATTGAGAAATACATTACACAGGGCTGTGCTGTGCTAAGATCAGGTTCACTTCATTATCCTCCCCCTGCAGGTACACCATTGAGAAATACATAGTACAGGGCTATGCTTGAGGAAACTGCCTCAATAACATTACAACTCCTGTGTCATTCTGTTATTACGGGGAAAACCATCACTAAAACAGCTTTCCCCATCAGTCCTTTCTTATCCCGAAATATGGATTCCCGAGCCATTAACATTCTGTCCGTCTCCAGGGAATGAGATAAGATCAGAGGATCCCATCATGTTTGTCAATGTAGATGTACAAATCCGTCCCCGCTCTCTGGTCGCTAATACACCGAGAGAAAGAGGCTTATTACCAATGTTCTTTTCATTACAGCGATTCACCTTCTAAGATCTTGACACTCACCGCTCTGATTATCCTGTTCATTCCACGCTGCACATTGCCCGTTTTATATTGAAAAGATGGGATTTTATTCCTTATTTCATCTCTGTATCTGCGGCACTAACCGTACTTTCCATTTCTACGTGTTAGTTTAAATATGAAATGCTTATGTAGATGGAGAAGATAACTAAATAAAATGCTCCAGAAAAACAACCTATATATTTTTTTTAATGATGGAAACAATAAATTTGATGATTGGCTAGTCAGCCCTCCAATCAGGTCGCTTGATCAGGTAACAACATGGATGCCGTTATATTATATGACATTGTGGTTGGCACGTTGTCTCTGATCCTGACCACAGCGACATACACGGTTGTGAGAAATCTGTGCGTTCTTGGGAGAGAGCGCAAACCTCAATTCATCTCCTAGAGAGCGTTAATTTATTCATGTTCGACTTAAAGTCCTGCCAGATAAAATTCCCACATCCGTGTGACGCCGTTCTCTAGAGGGGACAATGTGGCAAGACAGAATGGAGCTTAGCAAGATACGTGTCCCCAAGCCCACACCGGATCCCCCAGGCTGTTGACAATACAAAGGAGATGTCAGAATAAATACAGCGATAAGCCATCAGAATTCCACGTTGTGGGAAATTGTGACCCAATCAGCACTTGGAAACCCCTAACCCATAAAGAAGCCGTGAATAATTAAAACATATTCAATAACAGGTGAAAAATGTGCCTGTGAGGTTAATTTGCCTCAACCAATCAGAATATACCTTTTTACTGGTCTACTACAGTTAGAAAACTTTTGATTGGTTGGTGCAAAATTTTGCTTCTCTTGTTGAATAATAAGACCCCAGTGATCTATTACACTCATCTATGTTTATAAATATTACTAGGAGTTGCACCATATTGCTTCGCCATAGCATTTTATAACTATGCTGAATATTCAATATTTGCATTAACAAAAAAAAAAAAAGAAATGGGAGTTGCCACATTGCTTGTTTTATACGAAGACTGATTAAGAGCTGCATTGCATTATGGTTACACTATTTGAAAAGGATTGCGCTCTCTCTGGGTGATGATTACAGGGATTATATTACATTCACAATGACTCATCACCCGAGTGGCGAATCAGACGGCTCAATTAACCAGGGCCATTGGTGATATAATACAATCATAGGGACACTTGACTCTCAATCCCACTTTAATTAAACCTTTGAATTATACAACAAGAATGGGAAATGAATAATAGGCTAAATAACGGAACTTCGAGTCGCTGTGTAGGACGTTGCCACTAAGGTTCCTTATACGGAGATAAACGTAGGAATAACAAATCATGTATCAGACATCCTACAGTCGTGTTTCCAAATAGCGCACGCAATCACGAGCGTTATCACAGGCGATTGTGTGTGTGATTTCTCTGCATTGTTGCGTGTTGTTCTGCATTTGTGCATGTGTTTTTGTAATTTAACATTCTAAAAACGCACGCATTTGCGTAAAAAACGGTGCACGCAAAACGCAAACGGATGCGCATCGGAAATTGCGGGAATTTTTGCGTTCCCGCGATTTCCATTTTAACCAAAATAGCATGCCCAAAAAAACGGTTAGTGTGGCCTAGCCCTAATAGATTAATTTTTTTTTAGCAATATTGTTTCTCTCCCTGGGTGGATCATACTGAGCATGTCTGAGACCACTGAGCTGGAGGAAGGGATGGAACTGCAGGGCTGTGAGATTTTTTTAATAGAAGGAAAACAAGGGCAAGAACAACCAATTGCAATGCTGCTTACATTCCCGCAGTCTAAGACACTGAAAGTACATCTACAGGTGAATTCCTGCGGTGAAGGGGGTATGAAATAAATAAGTTGGTACAAACCCTCCCACCTCTGCCTCTCATCCTATGAAGATGGACAATAGCTTTAAAGTTTAATTGCATGCAACTCCAGCTCGGTAGTGACATTTCATCTTTAATGTTAGGAGATAGAATGTGCTCTCATCTTTTAAGTTATGAAATGTCACAGAATAAAATGGGCACACCGATAGGATATAAATAGAGCATTAAAGGGCCAGGTATTCCCTGTGCAGGATAGAATGTGGACTCGTTATCGATACAGCATCATGATTACAGTCTAAAGGTTCGTACACACTCTCAATCTGTTCTCACGATACACGTGACGAATAGGGATGGACGATTCGTGGATCCGAACCCGGATCCGCCGCGGATTTATCCCGTTCGCAAAGATTTCTCGTATTTTCGAAAATGTTCGAAAACACATATTTTTGAACATTTTTGAAAATCAAAGATTTCTCTTATTTCCGTAAATACGTGTTTTCGAAAATTTTCGAAATTACAAGGATTTCTTGTATTTTCGAACATTTTCAAAAATACGAGAAATCTCACAATTTTCGAAAATACGAGAAATTTCGAGGATATTTTTTATTTTAATGGGTCCACTCGTGGATTTCCGAATTTTTTCGAAAATTCGCGGATCCTCGAGCGGACCGGATTTTGCGAAGTTCGGACATCTCTAGTGACGAACGCCCGTTTCGGCTGAAACTGCCATTTGTTGCATGTAGCCCTCGGCTGTCAGGGGTCCTTCCTCGCTCACAGATTGAGCGTGTGTACGAACCTTTACAGGACCGGAACAAGCTAAGCAGGGACTGTAATTCAATGGCGGATAAGCAGGAGACTCCTGACTACAAGTGTTCGATATGTGAACAGTTTTTGCACACAATGCAATGCCACTATTTGCACACAATGCAATGCCACTATTTGCACACAATGCAATGCCACTATTTGCACACAATGCCACTGCCCACTATTTGCACACAATGCAAGCCACTATTGCAACACAAGCATTGCCACTATTTGCACACAATGCAATTCCACTATTTGCACACAATGCAATGCCACTATTTGCACACAATGCAATGCACTATTTGCACACAATGCAATGCTACTATTTGCACACAATGCAATGCTACTATTTGCACACAATGCAATGCTACTATTTGCACACAATACAATGCCACTATTTGCACACAATGCAATGCTACTATTTGCACACAATGCAATGCCACTATTTGCACACAATGCAATGCCACTATTTGCACACAATGCAATGCCACTATTTGCACACAATGCAATGCCACTATTTCACCAATGCAATGCCATATTTGCACACAATGCAATGCCACTATTTGCACACAATGCAATGCCACTATTTGCACCAATGCATTGCCACCTATTTGGCACACAATGCAATGCCACTATTTGCACACAATGCAATGCCACTATTTGCACACAATGCAATGCCACTATTTGCACACAATGCAATGCTACTATTTGCACACAATGCAATGCTACTATTTGCACACAATGCAATGCTACTATTTGCACACAATACAATGCCACTATTTGCACACAATGCAATGCCACTATTTGCACACATTGCCACCTATTTGCGTACAATGCCATCCATGTGCACGAAATGCAATGCCACTATTTGCATACAATGTCACCTATTTGCACACAATGCCACCTATTTGCACACAATGCCACTATTTGCACACAATGCCACCTATTTGCACACAATGCCACCATTTGCACACAGTGCCACCTATTTGCACACAGTGCCACCTATTTGCACACAGTGCCACCTATTTGCACACAGTGCCACTATTTACGCACAATGCCACCTATTTGCACACAATGCCACCTATTTGCACACAATGCCCACTATTTGCACACAATGCCACCTATTTACACACAATGCCACCTATTTGCACACAATGCCACCTATTAACAGCCACTCGGTTGAAGATCTGACCAGTCGGTCTGGCAACGATCTCCGACTGAACACCCATTCCGGCTGATTAAGTGCCCATACAAGGCACAATTATTGCCCGAGACAGCCATGCATACACATCATGCATCTCGGGTCCACACCCGCAATCGCAGGCACGTGTGTATGAAGATTAAGATATGGGGTTTACTAGTTACTGATCTTTATCTCCTTTTGTGAAAACATTCTTTATGGACGCAATCAACGTTCTCGTACATTATTTAAAGGGCAAGTTCACCCCTCAAATATGGACTGTCACGGTCTACAGTGTTTTTTTTTTTATAATGTACAGCCATGCGTACCCAAGTGGCACTTTATATAAGGGATAATACGCTACCTACAGTGGAATATAAGGATATTACGCCACCGAGGAGTTCCATGACCATATATAGTGCTTTTATACAGGTCAAGGAACCCTGAGGTGAAGTAAATCCATATATTACACTGTAGGTAGCGTATTATTTCTTATAATACATATGGCCATCCAAAAAAAAAAATAACCTGCCCATTAACACTGTGTCTCCCCCTTCCTGTAATAGTGTATTATTCATTTTTATAGGAATCCCTGTTTAATGTATAAATAGTTAATTACTGTTCCTATTGAAAAGAGAAAGAAGGACCGAACATTGTCTGTCAAGAATAAACAGGGATTCCTATATAAATGAATAATACAGGGGGGGGGGGATGAGACAGTGGGAGGGGCAGTAGAATACAGGAAGTCACTCAGTGACATCACTGAGTGATTGTAATATAGATTCTCACCACTGCAGCTTCCCATTGAAAATGCCTATCCTTATGTATTATAAATAAAATTATACATACATACATACAGGGGGTTAAACCAAACCACAAACTATATCCATATTCCCCAAATAAATATTAAACTAGAATTCCAAGTTTAGGAAAAGGGGTGCAGGATGCAATCACTGTTACTAGGCGACCATCAGTTGATGTCATACACAAGGCAATAGATACGACAGGATGGCAGCTTGTCTATTCTAAACTTGCAACCTTAGTAAGCATTATGCAAATCTGCACATAAATAAAGATCCACCGCCATCAAACAGACATAAAACAGATGTTCGCCGTTAACAGCTCCAGCGAAATGTGAAAAAGTCACAGACCGTTTCAACATACACTTGGCCTTATGTCACCAATAATAAAGAAGACGATTGGTTCAATGTAAAAGTACAAAATGGCAGTAACAGGGTTTTGATTGGCTTTGATTTTTGATTTGTCTTGATTTTTTCTGAGATACCAGGATGTAAAGGGGAAATGTATTTTATACATTGAAGCACTTTCGTTCATTCATCTAAATATTTACAGGGATGATCAGAGGGGCCATAAGAGGCTCCGAGGGGGTACTTACTGGACCCATGTTCCTTTGGTTTCTCCCGACTATAATATCCCAACAAAGCTGAATTAAATAATGCATGACTTGGCTTTCTAAGTGATTTCTTCCCAGAAATACAGCATTGCAAAGACAGGAAAACCTTTCACTAACTTAACAAGGCCAAACACCTCATTGGCCCTCCCCTAAGCACAAAACTGATTGAAGACTAGGGATGGCCGGTTCGCGGATCCGAACCCACCGCGGATTTATCCCGTTCGCGAACGGCAGATTTTTCCGGATTTTCCGCCTTCCGAACCGCGGATTTCTCGTATTTTCTAAAATTTCCGAAATTACGAGATTTCTCGTATTTTCGTGAATTTTCGGAAATACGAGGATTTCTCTTATTTTAGTACATACGTATTTTCGAAATTACGAGGATTACTCGTATTTTTCGAAAATACGGATTTTCGAAAATTTTCGAAAACTCGTAATTTCGAGGATATTTTTCATTTTAATGGGTCCGCTCGCGGATTTTCGAATTTTTCCGAAAATTCGCGGATCCTCGAGCGGACCGGATTTTGCGAAGTTTGGACATCTGTATTGAAGACCTGTTCTCTCTCCCTGGAGGAAGTACTGAGCATGCCTGAGATGTAAAAAGAAGAAAGATTGGGAAGAAAGATTACCTCCACACATTGTAACTAGCTTCTGTAAGTACCTTGTGGGCAAATTATTGAAGAAGGACAAGTACTGATCATGTCTAATTCCCAATATAAATCCGTAGAGGAGCGCCAGCACGTAGAGTTTTCATCTGCCAGGTTAGTGTCCTGGACTTGCCTATATTAAAGATAGTGCTGAAGCACAGAGGGAGACAGTTTTCTTCATGATTATTACCCTGTGTAATAATCATTTTAAGTGTTTTTTTTTTAAACTTTATACGCCCTATAGGTGCAAGATTTAGTTTTTTTAACCAGTCTGCTACAGTTAGAAAATGTTATCTTTTTTTTTTTTTTTTTTACCCTTTTTTATTAAACAACCCCCTACTTGTTTTTAGGAATTAAATAATGACTTACATTCTGAAACCAAGCCATGCTGCCCTTTCCAAACATCTTGATTGCCAATGCTTGTCGTCACTATCACCTACCAACTCCTGCCACTCATGCCAACAGAAGTATGACCTCTGCACCTTTGACTCAGAATTGAATTAAAGGATATGAACACTGGGATTTTTTTTTTAAATTGCCTATTACTGAAAACTATAATTCTTCCCAACTATCACTGTACTATTTATTTGTTGATCTGCCCTCAATTTATTTATATATCCAATCTGAAACATCTTACATTTCAGCTGTCAATCAAGTGCCTTATTATCATAAACTCTTCTGTTATGTATAGTTTTACTGTAGCTGGAATGGTGACAGTTAGTCAGTGAACTGCATGTGGGGAAATTCCCTCTCCCAATGCTGCCTCATAGGGATTACTGAGCATGCTTGCCCTCACAGAAAGTGCTGCTTACATGTATTTATTTATAGAATGAAATGAGGCAAAGTCATTTTTTAGTGTACAATTCCTTTAAAGGGGTCTCCACCCTCAAAACGTTTTTTTTTAACATACTGTAGGGCAACCCTGCCCACCCCCAGCGGACAAGTTGGATTTGGAAAAAAAGCAGCAGAAATGTACTTGCACTACTTCGTTCCCATAGCTGTCAGCTCCCAGCCCTCTGCTTGCCGGAAGTTGCAAACAGGGGCCAGACCAGCAGCTGCATCTGTGATTGGCTGAGAGGCAGTCAATCACAGACGAGGTTGCTAGCTATGTTTAAAGTGAGTTACCAGTAGGGTATGAGGCAGCCATGTAGGGAACCGGAGGGTGGGAAAATGGCTCCCCTGTGCATGCCAGAGTCCTCAGTGAGGACAAGGAAGAAGCAGGGGCCAGATGACACACAGACACCTCCTACTCTTCAGTTTATGGGACTTTGAACAGACACTGCATGAGAACCATAAGGAGCTGAGGAGTGGGGCAAATTTAAGTTTTTGGGGTGAACATTCCCTTTAATTAGACGGCTAAGATTTCATTGCTTTCTAGCAGGACTGAACTGGCAGCAATGCAAAGTTAACGAGCGCTCACAGGGGCTGCTAGTTAAGACTTACACGTGAGCTACAGACTCTGCAAGCAACATTGCCACACGCCTTGCCAAGAATCTCTGTCAAAACATGGGGCGTGGGATAAAGTGGGTAGGAGTTTGGAAAGTCTGCCTGTTTGCATACAGTTTGCCTTTACGTTCTGTCATTAGCACATGTTTGGACACATGGATGTCACGTGCTTGCTGATCGCTGTCTGCTGCTGGTATTTGCTGCTTTCCAAAACAAAACAAATTTCCTCACAAATTTTTAAATTGTTTCCACTTTAGCTAAGACTGTTTATAGGGAAATCCCAAACTCCTTGCTCTTTAGGGCTGGGTACACACAGGCAGATCTTTCAACTGTCGGTTGCAGCGACCGATCGTGCATATCAGTTGGTTTGGCTGAAAAATCAACCTTGTCTATATCCAGCCTTACTCAAGCAATATGGCAGTTCCTACGTTTTGAAAAAACTAGAGGCTTAATACTCTTTGCAGACAGCATACAACACATATATATTTGAAGCCTGCTAAGAAGTCTGGCACACAATGAACTATAGGCTGGGTTCACACGGGCGAATTACACAGGATTTACCGCCGCGTCAGATCGCCCGATACGGGCGTCAGACACTGGTCGCTGGCAAACACACCAGCAATTTTTGGCCCAACCAATATACAAAAATATCAACCAGTTTGGCCAAAAAAACCTGCCTTGTCTGCACCCAGCCTTAAACACAAATACACTCAATCAATTTTAGTCAATACACGACTGTGATATTACAATTCTGGGACACATTACATGGGTTGCCATATATAGACAATTCGAACAATCAATTTAAAGTTTACCCACCAGTAAAAGATAACGTAAACAACCGATTTACAGGTTACCCAACAGTAAAAGAAGATGTAAACAACTGATTTATAAGTTACCCACCAGTAAAAGATGACGTAAACAACCAATTTACAGGTTACCCACCAGTAAAAGAAGACGTAAACAACCAATTTACAGGTTACCCACCAGTAAAAGATGATGTAAACAACCGATTTACAGGTTACCCACCAGTAAAAGATGACATAAACAACCAATTAACAGGTTACCCACCAGTAAAAGAAGATGTAAACAACCGATTTACAGGTTACCCACCAGTAAAAGATGACGTAAACAACTGATTTACAGGTTCACCCACCTTAAAAGAGGATGAAGCAACGATTTACAGGTTACCCACCAGTAAAAGATGACGTAAACAACTGATTTACAGGTTACCCACCAGTAAAAGAAGGCGTAAACAACTGATTTATAGGTTACCCACCAGTAAAAGAGATGTAAACACCGATTTACAGTTACCCACCATTAAAGATGACGTAAACAACTGATTTACAGGTTACCCACCAGTAAAAGAAGGCGTAAACAACTGATTTATAGGTTACCCACCAGTAAAAGAAGATGTAAACAACCGATTTACAGGTTACCCACCAGTAAAAGATGAAAAGATGACGTAAACAACTGATTTACAGGTTACCCACCAGTAAAAGAAGGCGTAAACAACTGATTTATAGGTTACCCACCAGTAAAAGAAGATGTAAACAACCGATTTACAGGTTACCCACCAGTAAAAGATGAGTAAACAACTGATTTACAGGTTACCCACCAGTAAAAGATGACGTAAACAACTGATTTACAGGTTACCCACCAGTAAAAGAAGGCGTAAACAACTGATTTATAGGTTACCCACCAGTAAAAGATGACATAAACATCCGATTTATAGGTTACCCACCAGTAAAAGAAGACGTAAACAACCGATTTACAGGTTACCGGCCTCCCAGTAAAAGAAGGCGTAAACAACTGATTTATAGGTTACCCACCAGTAAAAGATGACGTAAACAACCGATTTACAGGTTACCCACCAGTAAAAGAAGACGTAAACAACCGATTTACAGGTTACCCACCAGTAAAAGATGACATAAACAACCGATTTACAGGTTACCCACCAGTAAAAGAAGGTGTAAACAACTGATTTATAGGTTACCCACCAGTAAAAGATGATGTAAACAACCGATTTAAAGGTTACCCACCAGTAAAAGAAGACGTAAACAACTGATTTATAGGTTACCCACCAGTAAAAGATGATGTAAACAACTGATTTATAGGTTACCCACCAGTAAAAGATGACATAAACAATTGATTTACAGGTTACCCACCAGTAAAAGATGACGTAAACAATTGATTTATAGGTTACCCACCAGTAAAAGATGATGTAAACAACTGATTTACAGGTTACCCACCAGTAAAAGATGACGTTAACAACTGATTTACAGGTTACCCACCAGTAAAATATGGTGTAAACAATTGATTTACAGGTTACCCACCAGTAAAAGATGACATAAACAATTGATTTACAGGTTACCCACCAGTAAAAGATGACGTAAACAATTGATTTACAGGTTACCCACCAGTAAAAGATGACGTTAACAACTGATTTACAGGTTACCCACCAGTAAAATATGATGTAAACAATTGATTTACAGGTTACCCACCAGTAAAAGATGATGTAAACAATTGATTTACAGGTTACCCACCAGTAAAAGATGATGTAAATAACCGAATTACAGGTTTCTCACCATAAGTGACAAGAGTCAACATTACCCATTATGAGCTGTAAACATGGGGAAAAGCACACACTGGGCAGTATCATCACACACTGGGCAGTATCATCACACACTGGGCAGTATCATCACACACTGGGCAGTATCATCACACACTGGGCAGTATCATCACACACTGGGCAGTATCATCACACACTGGGTAGTATCATCTGGTTCCTTATAAAAATTGACGCTTATCCTTAAAGGACCATAATGGATTGATGAAAAGTTTAAACGGTTATCAAGAAGTAAACACCGGGGTTACCAGAAATAACAGGGTCACACGCAAATAAATCATTTAACAGATGTTCGAAGACTATAACCCAATGTTTATATCCACAGGAGCATTCGGTTATTTGTCTGTGGTATTCCGATAGACCATCTGGACTTTGGTTCTTGAAGACTTTCTATAGTCATTCCATTGGCTTTCCAAATTCTGAAATGAGAAAGCTAGTCGATGGCTATCAAAGGTCTTCAAGTCCAGTTGATCTAACTAAATACCAACGATATACCATTTTTTTTGTACAGGAACAAGATGGAGTACCACATGCTAAGGGGAAAGGTTCAACATTGCATTATACTTTAACAGCGAGATTGAAACTCTGACTTTAAACCTCAAAACTCTATTTGGACCATTCAATTGTGAAAGACCCAACCAACTGTGGTAACAGTAATGGCAAAATTGGTCATGCCACATTACCAAGGCTAATCTTCAACCCAAGTGGGACACTTGGTGGTCTTACCTTGGCTTTTCCAGTGCTTTGTAATATGTGGACCAGAGCAGACGCCATCTCTTCTTTGTTTTTGACACTAAGGATCCCTTCCAGCGTCGAGCAGAGGACCATGTAATTATTAGTGATATACTCTGCAAACTCTTTGTACATCTCCATGGGAAGGATGCTGATACTCTGATATCGAGTTTTAATTCGTATCATGGGGCCAATGGACTTCCCTTTGGTTGTGTTGGTGCTCACGATAGGGTACCACTTCTCCACAAACTGCCTCCCCGTTACTGCTCCGATGGGTATGCTCACCAAACCCATGTAATTGTTCTTATCTTTTTTCTTTTTCTTTTCCGTCTCCTTGTACAAGTGGACAGTGACGCTCTTGAGCGTTGGAAGGTTGTTGAATTCAAAGTGCTCCCCCCAGAACACGTTATCAGTTTTAAGTTTGCAGGTAGTTCGTGCATAAAGGATGTCGTCTAGAAAGAGTTCGCACAAGTATTTCTTTTTGGCTGGAAGGTCCTTTGCTTCGATAATCCAAAGTTTTAACAAATTCTCTACTCTCCTGCTATTGTCCTAGAAAGAAAATAGAAAGCAAAACCTTATATTTTACTTACTTCACCACAACCCTATTCTGTAGTTAAAGGGGAACTATGGTCAACATACAAGGACCCTTTGTTAAAAAGAGCACACTCCAACCTTTAAAAGTAATCCAGGGTCACGCTTCTAGCTGCAGACTACCTAGACTAACAGACTAAAGGTTCGTACACACGTGAGATGTGTAGGAACGAACATTTTGGCCGATAATCGTGTTGTGTAGGCACTTTATCGCCCAAAATGGACATTCAGTCAGGGATCGTTGCCCAACAAACCTGGCGGATCTCCGATCGAACGACCATTTCAGCCGATAAAGTGCCTACACACGGGCCGATTATCGCCCAACATTGTGCATCATGGGTCGGGACCCGCGTTCGCACATGTGTAGGAACCTTAAGAGTAGTGCTACCTGCTTAAACAGTGAGCTATGACATCACCAGCAAGCCCCTGGCTTGAGCATGCTCACTTGTATCATTGGCTGCACTGTAAGCCTTGCCCCAAACTTTTAGCATTTTAAAGCTAGCCACAAGCCTGGAATATTTTCCCTCCCTAAGGTGCCCATAGCAAAGAAAAGCACAGATTTTGATTGGATGTCTGTAACTTCTGAAAATATACATTTTGAGGTCGGGCTTATGACAGCTTATAACGCATGCCTGTCACAGAAACAGTGCAAAGTAGGAAGAGAGACTTTACAAGCCTATATTGCCGACAGTTAGATACATAGATGCTAGAATGTTATGAGCGAGCTCTTTTCAATATAGGACACTTGTATGGAGACCACTTTAAAAATGTCATTGTGATAGTCAAGTATAATAAATCATAGCAAAAGCGAAGTTAGGCTGGGTACAGACGAAGGGATATTTTGTCCCGACTGAGTGTTGGATACGAGTAACAAGTGCTCAGCCGCGACAAACAGGAACCACACGGTCAGCCGCGATTTACCAACACATGGGATTGCCCGTTCGTCCGATCCGGAAGTATTGGTCGATTGGGCAAAAAAATATGCCGTTTGTACCCAGCCTAAAGGCGATCCCTTTATTGTCTAACAGAGATGACAACCATAGCAAGCTTTCAGAACATGACGGCTTGTGACGGTTTCATCTCTGTCAGCCAATTATATTAATCACCTCTGTGACAAGGTAATAGCAGCACTATCTCGCTTTATGGCATTATATGTCTCGCTTTATGGCAGGGATCCCAGATATCGGACTGAGACATCCACTTATAGAATATAATGGATATATTATACACGCCAATGCAATAGAGTTTATGTTGCTATTTATACCTTATTCGGGTGCAAAGCTCGCCGCAAATTCTCCATCCACTTGTCTCGTTCGGCGGATGAGCGGCAGGAGAAACATTTGCTTCCTGTTGATGCGGTTACCTACAGAGATAACAGGGGCCTGTTAGTCACAATTCACAGGCCGTGTCATTAAACCTCAAGAAATATTCTTAATAATAATAATAAAGTTAATTAGTTAAAGGACAATTATAGTCCCGTTTCCATCATTCCACACCTGATTGGTACCCAGGATGACTGGGCAGATTCTCACCCTTGGGTATCCACCAATCAGCTGGGATACTAACATGAATTTCCCCTCCACACTCCCCTTTGCCACTGTGAGTGACAGTTCGTAATGCAGCCAATGGGAATACACATCTCTTTGCATGGGCTTGTCTTCCCATTGGCTACATCATGGACTGCAGGGAACAGAGAAGAGGACTGGAATGGTGATGGAAACTTCATGTAAGTATTCCAGCTGTAGAGTACCCGGGCAGGGGTGAGGACTTAGCTGTTTAGGTTCTCGTCCTGGGCGCTATGCAGGTGTGGAACCAAGCAGTGGCGGCTCCAGCTCCAGAATTTTCCAGGGGCACAACATGGGCACAAAGCCTAACAAATGGGGCACATTAAAAAAACACCAATAATCTATGTCAGTATAATGTAAGGTGTACAAAACAGCTATTACACACCTTACAG
Organism: Hymenochirus boettgeri; assembly: GCA_019447015.1. NCBI lineage: Eukaryota > Metazoa > Chordata > Amphibia > Anura > Pipidae > Hymenochirus > Hymenochirus boettgeri. Next base: position 120,945,819 of record CM033476.1, read on the forward strand.
TGTGAGTGAGAGAGAGATAGATAGCAGAGATAGATAGATAGATAGATAGATAGTAGTGATAGATAGATAGATAGATAGATAGATAGATAGATAGCAGAGATGATAGATAGATAGATAGATAGATAGATAGATAGATAGATAGATAGATAGCAGTGATAGATAGCAGAGATAGATAGATAGATAGATAGATAGATAGATAGATAGATAGATAGATAGATAGATAGATAGCAGTGATAGATAGATAGATAGATAGATAGATAGATAGATAGATAGATAGATAGCAGTGATAGATAGATAGATAGCAGTGATAGATAGCAGTGATATCTAGATAGAAAGATAGATAGATAGCAGTGATAGATAGATAGATAGATAGATAGATAGATAGATAGATAGAAGTGATAGATAGACAGACAGACAGACAAACAGACAGACAGACAGATAGATAGATAGCAGTGATAGATAGATAGATAGCAGTGATAGATAGATAGATAGATAGATAGATAGCAGTGATAGATAGATAGATAGCAGTGATAGATAGATAGATAGATAGATAGATAGATAGATAGATAGATAGATAGCAGTGATAGATAGATAGATATGGAGATGGTAGATAAATAGATAGATAGATAGACAGACACAGACAGACAGACAGACAGACAGACAGATAGATAGATAGATATATAGATACATAAATAGATATGGTATATAGATAGATATGGTATGTAAATAAACAGATAGATATGGAGATAGATGGGTAGATAGGGAGGGAGATGATAGATAGATAGATAGATAGATAGATAGATAGATCTATGAATTAGCACTCCCGCACTTTAACTCACCCCAGTGACCCCACGCTCTTCTTAATAACACTGTCCCAGTATAATCAAGTTGCCCACAGTGACTGGCATAATTAAGTTTGCGCACAGTAACTGGTATAATCAAGTTTTGCCCACAGTAACTGGTATAATCAAGTTTTGCCCACTGCCTGTTGGCCCTACTGAATGTAGGAGTGTCCCACACACTGCACTATTATGGTTTTCTAGTGTCCCTGTCACAGTGAGTTAGGCAGCATAACTTGTAACTGTGAGAAGCAGACATCCGAGATGTGGGCAGGATCTATCTAGGAGCTGTCCATCTCTGCCATGGTCCCTCCAACCCCAGTGGTGTAACTACCGCCCCCGTCACCTCCAAAACTGCGGGGGGCCCGGCCCAGATGGTAGTAGGGTCCCCCACAAACCCAAGGTCCCTGCCGTGGTCAGCTGTTTTAAACAGCTGATTGTGCGTATTAATGAAACATACACGTGATCAGCTGTTTAAAAGACCGGACCCGAACTTCCGGTTCAGTTCTGGAAGTTCAGGTCTGGTCTTTTAAACAGCTGATCACCCGTATGTTTCATTCATACGCGCGATCAGCTGTTTAAAACAGCTGACCACGGCAGGGATCTTGGATAGGGGAAGGGGGTCAGGGGCCCGGCCTCCATTCTTGCGGGGGGTTAGGTCCATGCAGGTACGCCCCTGTCCAACCCCCCTGATTGTCTACCCACATTTTTGTTAACTGTAGGTATAGTGAACATGTTGTTACTGGGAGGGGCTTCTTCACTAACTAAAACTAAGTAAAGTCAATATAAACACACTGGGGCTTGTTATTGGCTCCTCCCCCCAGCTGTCCCAGCTGACCTTTAACTTTAGGCTGCTCCCCCTTACTACATTATTCATGTCATTGCACCAACTGCCTAGCCTGTTCTTTAATGCAATTTGAGATCACAAAATGAATGGGCCAGATAGGAACATCTCAAGATAAAAATCGCTGCTTGTTCAATGTGGTCTTTAGACATTAGACAGATTTCTCAAATCTATCTAATATCTGCCTGTGTATGGCCAGCTTTAGGCTTTGTGCTTCTATCAATACAAACTGGGCAGTGATGAGTCATAGCTCCACCCCTTTATGCAAATAGCTAGTGATGTCATAACTGTTATAGCTGTTAGAAGGTCTTAATAAACATAAAAGGTAGAATAGCTGGGCAGCGCGGTGGCTTAGTGGTAGCACTGATGCCTTGCAGCGTGGAGACCTGGGTTCAATTCCAACCTAGGACACGTCTGCATGGAGTTTGTATGATCTCCCCGTGCCTGCGTGGGTTTCCTCCGGGCACTCCGGTTTCCCCCACAATCACCAAAACATACTGATAGGATGTATGAAATCACAACACAAATTGCTTAATAATCTATGTATCCACAGGTGCTGCATATGGGTTTGTCTATAACAGATGCTGCCACTACCGCTGGCTGGAATATACCTGTGAGGTGACACTATAGGTAAGAAGGTTAAGTCTCCATCATAGGCCATCATAGGCATAGTGTATATCAATGAAGGTCCACACTAACTGGCTGTAAATTGCCTCTAGTGACACTGCCCTAGGAAACAGAATACATGAAGAGAAGAAGGATACAGACGCTAGGATACAGACGCTAGGATACAGAAGCTTCATGTAAGGACTTAGACTGCAACACCAAAGGTAATTGCAAAAGTGTCTGATAACACACGACATGTTAAGGACACAATTGTCCTTTTTCAAGTGTGAGACACTAAGTCCTTCCATGAAGCATCTCCATCCTTCTTCTCTGCATGTAGAACTGTTCACTCTTAACAACAAAAAACTGGTGACTTGTCAGTTATTTGCCCACAAGACCAACTGCTATTTTTACCAGTTTATTACAGGATTTTGTAACCTAGTAACCTACCTGTCTATTCCTGCTACAGCCATGCCTTAAGGTTAGTACACACGTGTGTTTGGGGGTCCCGACCTGCGACGCACGATGTGAACGAACAAAGTTTCTGCCGATAATCGGCCCGTATATGGGCACTTTAATAATTAAGTTTGCCCATTGGTATAATCATGTTTGCCCACAGTAAACTGGTTAATCCTGTTTGCCACAGTAACTGGTATAATCATGTTTGCCCACAGTAACTGGTATAATCATGTTGCCCATGGTATAATCATGTTTGCCCACAGTAACTGGTATAATCATGTTTGCCACAGTAACTGGTATAATCATGTTTGCCACACGAAACTGGTATACTCATGTTTGCCCACAGTAACTGGTATATCATGTTTGCCCATGTGTATAATCATGTTTGCCCACAGTAACTGGTACATCATGTTTGCCCAAGTAACTGGTATAATCATGTTTGCCACAGTAACTGTGTATAATCATTTGCCCACAGTAACTGGTAAATCATGTTGCCCACAGTAACTGGTACAATCATGTTTGCCCAAGTAACTGGTACATCATGTTTGCCCACAGTAAACTGGTACAAATCATGTTTGCCCACAGATAACTGGTCAATCAATGTTTGCCCACAGTAACTGGTAATACATGTTTGCCCACAGATAGGTACATCATGGTTGACACCACATAACTTAGGTACAATCATGTTTCGCCCACGGAAAGGCAACTGTATAATCATGTTTGCCCACAGTAACTGGTATAATTAGTTTCGGGTCGCACCATGTCTCTTGTATGTGGGTGACACCATTATGTGTATGATAAATGGTATGACCCAGAAGAGAAGTATTTAAAAGGGTAAAATAGCTGCAACTAGGAAATCCGGCCCTGCTCACGAGTCGCATCCAACATAATAGGAAAAGGAAAATGGGACAGAATTCCGAGGGGGAATGACCCACCTTGCCCCTATGTGTGGACGCCCATGAGTATAAGTGTTTCTGGGGTTGGGGGCTGTTGCAATGTAATTTCTGGGGTGGACTTGCCCTTTATCTATTAGACACCCCCCCCCCACACACACACACACACACACATTGCTCTGCTCTCAATACAGACTAGCTGATAACTTTTCCTTTCAAGTTAACTCTGTGCTGCCTTGGCTGACAGTCTGGTAAATGTGCATGGCATGGGGGGGGCTATATTCTCATTTACCAGACTGTCAGCCGAGGCAGCACAGAGTTATCTTTAAAGACAGAGAGCAGCAGTGTCTCCCACATGCAAGGGCACTGACCTCCCCTTCATTATCTCCCTGTTCCTTCAGCCCTGCTTTCCTACCAGCCGGCTGTGCAGACACAGACAGGAGCCGCGGAGGTTGTTCCCGCCTGTGCCCCAGGATTCTTCCACAGTTCCTCACAGACTCTTCCGGCCGGGCAGTGTCACTGACAGGTCTTTGTATAGAGGAATTTACACTGCCCGGACGTTATATATAGGGACAATGCCGGAACACAGTAGGGGTGCCGGGACACCGGGAAAAGCACCCAAAACTGGCAAAATCGGGATGGTTGTGAGCATCAACACAATGAAAGCCAGTATGCTTTGGAACTTGGAAGGGGGGCACTGCATCTGTCAACTGGGGCACGTGCCCCATTGTGCCCCAGTGTTTAATTACCAGGTGGTGTATAAACCATGTGAGGTTTGCAAGCCATAAACTAACAAAGCAGATGGAAATCCTAGAAGATATAGGTCAGCGAACTTCCCTTGCGTGTTGGGACCTCAATAGTTACTGGTTTGGTTTTTTATTGTAGTTGAGCACAGATTAGACGTATTAATATTTTCTACGAGACCTAAAAATGGCACCAAATCTGTTGTTTCTGAGCAGTGAGGTGCTCCATGGAACATGAAATATTCCTGCCCTGGTAGAGGCAACCGGTCATTTCACCCTTGTTACTATATCAGCTTAGTTATCGTTTTAAATAAGTCTAGTAGGGGTCCCCGGAGGAGACAATGCTTTGGATCCACTCTAGAACCTCCACTATAATAATATAATATATATATATATAGTAATATAATGATAATGATTAGAGATGTCCGAACTTCGCAAAATCCGGTCCGCTCGAGGATCCCCAAATTTTAAAAAATTCGAAAATCCACGAGCGGACCCATTAAAATGAGAAAAATTCGAGATTTTTCGTATTTTCGAAAATTTCCGAAATTACGGGTTTTCGCGTATTCTCGAAAATTTCCGAAAATACGGGAAAACTAGTATTTTCGAAAATACGAGTAACCCTCGTAATTTCGAAAATTTTCGAAAATACGTATTTATGGAAATAAGAGAAATCCTTTTTCGAAAATTTTTGAAATTACGTGTTCTCATATTTTCGAAAATGTTTCCGCAAATCGGAAGTTCGGAAGGCGGAAAATCCGGAAAAATCCGCCGTTCGCAAACGGGATAAATCCGCGGCGGATCCGGGTTCGGATCCGCGAACCGGCCATCCCAAATAATGATGTACCATCTCTCCATAGATCTTCCCTGTTGGAGACATATATATATTCAGATAAGATAGAAGTCCTCCTTGCAAGGCCCCAACCAAACCGATTCAAGCCATGAAGGTTTAGTAAGTTGGTTCAATCCCCATACAATATTCATCATTTACCGTATAGCTAAATATTGACAAGATGCTTCCCCAGTGGTTGATAAAATTGAGGAGAAGCGAAAAATTTATATAACGTATATAATTTATAATTATGATAAAACACATAGAATTTATAGGGAATCTACATCTGATCGTGGGTTGAAAATGCAAAGTGATTTTATATAAAAATCACTTTTTTTCTATTTATACCCCCGTTCATTTTATTATTACATCCTTTTGGGGAGTTATTACTAAACGGAAATAATCCTTTAAAAAAAAATGACACAGGAAGGAAGTAAAATTTGATCCAGCCTTCTGGAAATTAGCAACTGGGATAAAGACTTGGAACGATGGTTACTTAACTCCTCCCTCTCTTTCATTAACATATGTCCTTTAATGTCAGAGATGGCAGATATGGCAGTGGCAATAATTGTGGGAGGAGCCAGTTACTGCATGAGTATAATTCTCCTTTAAGCCCCAGTATTTAAATTAAGTGGATATTATTGTCTCTCAGGTGACCGGTCCATGTGACAAAGAATCGCTGTTCGAGTTCAAAGCAAGTTAAACTTCAGAGGAACATCCCCCTCCCAAATCTCACATAGGAGACATCTAACCACAAGCCGGTCGGCGCGTAGACAAGACATTCAGGGACAGACGTCCTTGGAAGTTGCTTCCATCCCTTTAAAACAGGGACAAGATGTGATCGTCTCACAGATAAACGACTCCCAACCAGCAGCGTTCTGCAAATCGTTCTTTATTCCAGAATGGATGCCTGCTGTTCCAAACTGGCAACAGTCTAGTGTCTGTAGTGCCCGTTCATGCCGCTATCCTTAAATCTCCAGGGCAAATCCATCTGGAAATGCCTTGGATCTCGCACTGTTTCAAATCACCGTAGCCTGCGGATATAGCTGTTGGCTGGTGCTTGGAAGCGCTCCATTCTAATCTCCCGGGCGTACTTTCTAGGCAGATTGGCTCACCATCAACTATTGTACATCCAAGCCAGGTTTGCGTCCTGGGGAGGGGGAATTTTCATACAGGGCTCAGCTTCTATTTTTTTCTTTGAATAGATTCCTGGCCGTACAAAGTCTACCCAGGCTGCTTCATGCGTGATACAAACTGGCAATGTGGCCAGTAGGAAATCTAGTTTAATCTAACTACTAAGTAACAACAATTAATCTAACTAGCTACTTACTATGTTTAACCTTACTACCTAGTTGCACCATTTAACCTAAATATCTAGTAACACCGTTTAGCCCAACTACCTAGTAACACCATTTAACCTAACTAGCTAGCAGCACCGTTTAACCTAACGAGTACCACTTTTATAACCTAACCAGCTACTAACTATGTTTAACCTAACTACCTAGTTCCACCATTTAACTTAAATATCTAGTAACACTGTTTAACCCAACTACCTAGTAACACCGTTTGCCCTAACTAACTAGCAACACTGTTTAACCTAACTAACGAGTAGCACTTTTAACCTATCTACTAACTATGTTTAACCTAACTACCTAGTAACACCATTTAACCTAAATAGCTAGTAACACCGCTTAACCTAACTAACGAGTAACACTTTTATAACCTAACCAGCTACTAACTATGTTTAACCCAACTACCTAGTAACACTGTTTAACCTAACTAACTAGCAACACTGTTTAACCTAACTAACGAGTAGCACTTTTAACCTATCTACTAACTATGTTTAACCTAACTACCTAGTAACACCATTTAACCTAAATAGCTAGTAACACCCGCTTAACCTAACTAACGAGTAACACTTTTATAACCTAACCACTACTAACTATGTTTAACCAACTACCTAGTAACACTGTTAACCTAACTAACTAGCAACACTGTTTAACCTAACTAACGAGTAGCACTTTTAACCTATCTACTAACTATGTTTAACCTAACTACCTAGTTACACTGTTTAACCCAACTAGCTAGTAACACCATTTAACCCAACTAGCTAGCAACATTTAACCTAACTAATGAGTAACACTGTTTATCCTAACTAGTTAGCAATGTTTAAACTAACGAATAACACCATTTATGCTAACTAGCTACTACGTTTAAACTAAGTATCAACACCGTTTAAAATAATTAACGAGTAACACTTTTTAACCTAACTAGCTAGCAACACCATTAACCTAACTAGCTACTAAATATGTTTAACCTAATTACTTAGCTACACTGTTTACTAGCAACTAGCAAGTAACACAATTTAACATAACTAGCTAGCAATGTTTAACCTAACTAACAAGTAACACTGTTTAACCTAACTAGCTACTAACTATGTTTAACCTAACTACCCAGTTAACTACACCATTTAACTTAACTAATGAGTAACACCATTTAAGCTAATTAGCTAGTAACACCATTAACCTGACAATTACTACTTTTAGGTTGAACTTTCCCTACAGGCAGCCAATAGCTCCTACTGGTATATCTGCATCGCCATCTTTATGCTACTATAAAAAACAATTAAGTCCTATTGATCCATAACCTAGTAAAGAGACACGTAACAGTACCTAACAGTATCTCTTTAAATTAATTCACTGATTAATTGTGTTCATGACCTTTCGAAGAAAAGACATAGGATTCTTATTATTAAAAAATCAGATTGCTTATTACTTCATTAGCATAGAAAATCATTTTTATTTGCCAGCCCCGGATTGCTCTATATTTTCCCATTAACAGCCCAAGTATATTTATAATGGTCCCCTGTACCTTTAAATTAATGATGTGTATAGTCTGTTACCTTAGTGTTAAGCACTCTATACACGCACTCGACATTTGGAGCGACTCCATGTTTTGTTTTTCCGATCGTCCGCTCAAAAATGACGAGCAGTTTATCGGAAAAAACAAAAATTGGGCCAGGCGGAAAAGGTTTCAAGATGAAATCTGCAGAAAAATAGGGGCCTCGAGGTAGGCCATGAACTCTTCTTCTGATTGGATTTCCGATCGTTGCCCTCAATCATAAATCCGATCGGAGGAAAGTCTTCCTGTGTATAGCTAGCTTTACCCTAGTTTCCTCTTTTAAAGACATTTTTTAAAAAGTTAAAAAGAAAAGAACCTTGGTCAGGGAGGTAGGATCAGTGATTCCTACCTTCGAATATTGTTTCTGTGAGGAACGCCAGCACAACGGAAGCTGCCTCTGCCAGGCTTCCTTAGTGCTTCAGAACTATCTTTAATACAGTTAAGTCAAGGACACTAACCTGGCAGATCTGTATCTGCTGTAGCTCCTCAACAAAACAATATTGGGAGGTAATAATAATGAAAAGTATCCCAGGTACTTTTCATTATTAAAAAGTAAATTTTAACAGTGTTAGTTGTCCTTTAAAGACATGGATGGTAAGTTACCCTTGGTACTTCAATTGCTTTTTATTTTAGAGGTTTATAGCCAATTGACTTTTCTAGGACTAACAATTATATAGTTGGACAGCGAACTAGGTGGGGAGCTTTGCAGGAACACATCTTATAATGGCTCCTTCACACTACACACGGACCAAAAGGGACCATAATGGACAGTCCGTTTTCTTGGTCCATTTTGGCCCGTGTGTAGTGCTGAAAATGGGTCAGCGTTGGGTCGCGTTTCTGTCCGAAAACTGACCTAGTATAAACGCTCCCTTAGTGTTTGACCAGAATAAGGTGTCCTTGCCCAATGTAGTCTTTCCCTGCATTACTGAAGAAGGAACCACTGTTGACAGACCTTGAAATGTTGAAAGTGAAGTTTACCTCGAAGCAATAGTCCTGTCCGAGGATACTACTGTGGACAGGCTTGATGACCACTTCCTCCTCCATGCTGAGATCAAGGGCGTCGGCGGCACTGCTGGGACTAAGCAAAGACTCGTGAGACCGCGATTCCTTCAATCTCGGCATTAGATGGGACCTGCAGAGAGAAGGACAAAAAACATATTGTTATTATTTCCAAACTTAGATTCCGCCCCTTCTCCTGCCCCTCAACAGACTTAAAAACAAAAACAAACGCCTAGACCTCTGGCTAGACCACAATAGACCTCTACTCTAGTTACATCACAATAGCCCTATAGACCTCTGGTTAGACCACAATAGACATCTACTGTAGTTAGACCACAATAGCCCTATAGACCTCTAGTTAGACCACAATAGCCCTCTACTGTAGTTAGACCACAATAGACCTCTACTGTAGTTAGACCACAATAGCCCTATAGACCTCTGGTTAGACCACAAAAGACCTCTACTGTAGTTAGACCACAATAGACCTCTGGATAGACCACAATAGCCCTATAGACCTCTGGTTAGACCACAAAAAAGACCTCTACTGTAGTTAGACCACAATAGCCCTATAGACGTCTGGATAGACCACAATAGACCTCTACTGTTGTTAGACCACAATAGCCATATAGACCTCTGGTTAGACCACAATAGACCTCTACTGTAGTTAGACCACAATAGCCATATAGACCTCTGGTTAGACCACAATAGACCTCTACTGTAGTTAGACCACAATAGCCCTATAAACCTCTGGTTAGACCACAATAGACCTCTACTGTAGTTAGACCACAATAGCCCTATAAACCTCTGGTTAGACCACAATAGACCTATAGACCTCTGGTTAGACCACAATAGCCCTATAGACTCCTGTTAAGACCACAATAGCCCTATAGACCTCTATTTAGACCACAATAGCCCTATAGACCTCTGGTTAGACCACAATAGCCCTATAGACCTCTGATTAGACCACAATAGCCCTATAGACCTCTAGTTAGACCACAATAGCCCATATAGACCTCTAGTTAGACCACAATAGCCCATATAGACCTCTAGTTAGACCACAATAGCCCTCTACTGTAGTTAGACCACAATAGCCATATAGACCTCTGGTTAGACCACAATAGCCCTATAGACCTCTGGTTAGACCTTAATAGCCCTATGGACCTCTGGTTAGGACAATTATTTTAAACCTAGTCTTTATGGAGTCACCCAATTGGAAATCTACAGTTCCAATTAAAGGCCAAACCCACCTTTCTCTATATTCTAAGCAGGAAAGACAACACAGTTGTATATTTAAAACTTAAAAACTCCAGAGTTCATGTGTCAATAAGATCTTGAAATAGATGCAGCTTGAGATGTCCTCACATGTACAACCTTCCTCCATGGCCCAGAGCCTGATCTTCTCTAACCACATCAATGATTAGAGAAAATAAATATAACTCCATGTTATCAACTACAGAGAGGTGCACAAATGTAACCGAGTTACAATTAGCTGGAATGTTTATTACGTTCTTTGATCTTCGCTCTACAGGCTTTGCCAGAGGAATTCGCCAAACATCCTGCCTTCAATAGATCCATTGTGTGAACATTGCAAACAAAGCAGACATTTTCCCCAGAATCCCACACCTTGGGGAGACATCAAACCTGATGGATTTCCCAGAATCCCACACACCTCGGAAAGCTTCTATACGATGATGTTTTACTTTTTGCTGTTTCGCCATTTTAACCCTAGAAACATGTGAATATTTTTTTTTAAAGTTCTTTAAGAAATGACGAGCAGAACTAGAATTAACCTTACTCTCCCTATCTCTTCTGCCTCCTCTTCAAGCTCGCCAAGCTTTTTTGCAAGCTTGCACATGCTCAGTGAAGGCAGTTAGGGGAATAGCATTTAGTCATAGGCTGTGATGTCCCCTGTTACATCCATGACTGACAGCTGCTGACCGGAAGAACCAGGACGCAGAAAGAGGTAACAGAAAATTGGGCAGCATTTCAGGTTAGTCTTACATCTCTCAGTTTCTTATTATTGCATTTAGGGAGTTGATTTATTGATCTATATAAAATATTTCATTTAAGGGTAGACTTGCCCTTTAAACCCTTTCAATAATAAGTTGCCTGTAAGCATTTGGAACAATATTTGTTCCTTCCTAATATCTTTGGACGTGCATCACTAGGATACAATCGGGGGAGAAAAAATATATATTTTTCCGCTTGTAAGGATAACGTCTGTGCAGTGGGTCAGCTTTCAAAAGTAATAACAATTAGCGCTTGTCCTTGGAAATGTAGGACAGCCAGCAAATAAGGAAAGCGAAAAGATTATCCGCTCACAGTATGGAAACGCGATCTGTCTCCCTTAACAAGCGGCCATGCTTTACGTCATGCTGCATTTTACTAGCCTAGGTTTATGGCCTTTGTTCTGCAATATAGTCAATGACCTGGGTCCTTTCAGCAAATGGTTCTAAAAGTTACTGGTGTAGAGAGGATGGTAATTGGAAAGTTCCCTCAAATGACCAACTCCAATAGGAAACATCTGTGCCATGTGATTGGTTTGTGGCTTTTATGACAACATATTAACCTTGCGGGTAAGGAATTTATAAGGAACCGCAGCAATGTCAGGTGCTCTTTCTACTAGGAGACTTTTCAGGCTGTATCTTAGGAACGGCATGGAATAAATAGGCACAAAACACTGACAATAGAATCCAACGACTAATACATAACAATCCCATTTCTAACCGACATCTTCCCGTATAAAACAAACACCTGCTTGTCAGATGATTTATTGGAACCAAAGTATATTAACTTGACCTTTACATTATAAAGCACATAACATATATTTTTTTAATAATCATTTTCTTTGCATTTCCGATAAGGAAAAGAGAAGAAGAATAAAATCCCCCAAAGGGTAATATATTTTATATCATATTGTATTTCAGCCCTTCTATGTGTCGTTAACCTTTACTAATGGATGACTAGATCCTGGAGGTATGGCGCAATATAAATATCAGCGAGCAGACGTAAAAGATATAAAGTAATGTGATTTTCTAATGGCGTTTACGGTTTTCTAAGGGGAGGGGGGATCCTATAGGGATAAGAAGGTTTAAGGGAAGAGGGTAATAAGGAATAGTATAGGATTTCTATTAGTATCCGGCTAATATTTGACATAAGGTCTGTATACCAATCAGATCACTGATAAAAGCAGTACGGCTTTTCTAATTAGCTAAGTATTGAGAAAAACATACACAGTTGTTATAAAGACATTCCTAAAAAAAATCTAACCTATGTACAATATCTATGTGCTTTAATGGGTATCTCACTGGTAAAATACATTTTATTCATTCAGTTTAATTGAATAACAAGTGGTAAAGGAGCTGTGTCTTACCTCCCGTTCTTCAATAAAACGAGTCGGGGGTGAAGTCAGAGAACTGAACCCGATCTGATGCGCATCGCCCAATAAGTCCGTTGGGACTTGTCAGAGAACGCAACAAGGAGCCAGCGATCGGGTAAGTTCTCTAACTTCATTCCTGGCTCCTGCAGATTTGATTGAAGAACGGGAGGTAAGTCACAGCTACTTTACCTCCTGTTCTTCAATAAAACTGTAAATTCAAAAATCCCCTTTAAAATGTAGAAACAACAATACTGCTTCTGTCTGTAGGTAGGCTTACTCCAACAGTCCCCTTTAAACAGGGGTGTTCCTAGGGGTTTTGACACCTGAAACAACTTTTAAGTGCCGCCTAATGGCAGGGTGGGCCCCCCACGTGAAGCGGGCATGGCTTCATCAGGGAACATAGGTGTGGCTTGTGGAGGTGGGTATGGAGGGCTGACTAACACTGACTGGGGAACTTGAGGGCTGACTTAGCAATGATTGGTGGACTGGTGCTAAAATGCTGTATTGCAGGAAGGAGGATTTTTGTTTAACTGGCGCCTTTTTGGTGTTCTGCATGGGGGCGCCCTGAGCAAATGTTTCACTTTGCTTTATGGTAGGGACACCCCTGCCTTTAAATAAATACACTATTGAGTAGAGACGTTCAACACTGTTAAGTTTCGTTCCATTTTCGAATTTCGATTTTTGAAAATCGTCTACTTTCGATTTTCAATGATTGTCTACTTCCGATTTTCGATATAAATCTAAAATTCTGGGAAATAAATCGCACATAGCTGTACTAAGATCATGTTCACTTCATTACCCCCCCCCCCCCACACACACACACACACACAAACCTGCAATTCTGTACTATGTTGTATCAATCAGTGTAATTATTAAAGGGGAAGGTTGGAGGGTATGTGAATATATACTTAACTGTATAAGGAAAATAATGTGGTAACTCTCTGCCAAAGGTATATCTACCCACACAGTGTCTATCCTCTAGCTAGGTACACACACTAGTGATAAAGCCCCGATGTGTGTAGCGGTTTTCCACGAACTAGCGCGCGGCCGCCGATCGGTCGGGTCGACCGATCGATCGGTTATTTGGGAAAAAACAAAAATTCCCCTCCCTATAGGGAAACACACAGTCCCAAGCGTTCTCCCACAGTCCCGGATCGCAGAGGACACGTGAGAAATGCGCATTGGTTTTTCCGGGCATCCTACCCCATTTTGCGTCCGAATATCGCCACTATCCTTTTCTAGTGGAGACGATACACTGGGACAGACGATAAATCCTTCCTACATAAGGAAAGTAATCCATTACAGCCCAAGATAATCTTCTAGCTCTGCAAAAAGGTCACAAAAGTCCACAGCCCTTTAGAGATGTGTAATATGCGAAATGTCCGTGTCAGATTCCCCTGTCCCCCGGCGAACCCGGAGAGCTCTTACAGCCTTGCGTCGTCTTATCTTGTGCGAGACGGGGAAAGGTTGTATAAATGTTTAATGAGAATAATAGACACGGTTGGTCGGTTATTTAAAAAGACACTTAACAGACGTCTTGTAAGGCGACAGATCTCAACGGACACTCGTTTCAGTGAGTACAGCTGGTGTATAAAAATCACGGCCTAGCCGAAGAAATGGACCCTTTGATAAACTCTTATGTGGTTACATTAGAAGGAAGGAAGGAATCCGGTGATATAAACACTTGCGCTGAATGTAAATACCCATTGGCAGAGGATAGAACAGTTTCCCTTTCCTTGTGTGGTCGCCATTTCCAACACACAACAGCTTGTAAAAAGATCAGGTCTATATGGGGGTTTGTCTGTGCTGTTAATCTGCAGCAACCAATCAGGTGTTCTCAAATATTTTCTAATTGTAGGAGACCAGTACATAACATAACATTTGATTGGCTGCTGCAAATTACCAGCATGGACAAACAATGTGAGCTGAGCATGCCCAGGTCATAAAACAGGGTAGGGGGCGGATCCAGGGGGGCTTTGTCTACAAAACAACATTACTCAACACAACACTACACACATACAATCTTTGCATTCTGATCTGGATATCCTTCCTAAAGAGAAAATTAAAGGAACATAAACCCTTATTATGAGTATTGAATCCTTTATGGAATCGTTTGCAGGTGTCCCTATTCGGGATGCAGACAATAAAAATAAAAAAATTCGAAAAAAACACACAATTATTATCCAAGAATTTCTAGATAATCCGTGCTTATTTAAAACTTAAAGACATTTCCTTGCAACACTGACACACAAACAGCAAAGCGCAATAATAATAGTCCTGCTATACATACTGCTACATCTCTTCCCATTGGCTGCTGCATCACTGGGCAGAGATATTTTCAGAATTGTAAATTTATTTTAACAGCCAAGGTCCTCACAAAATATCAGAACGATAATATAGTTCAGTAACACGCGGCCCGTTCGATCTGTTTTACAGCCAAGCGAGCGGGAGGGTTTGGGGTGGAAGCATGCGGGGTTGGGGGCAGATTAGGGTTACACAGAGTAGCCCATTCGAGACGGAATTTTGGAAAATTAAATATAAAAAAAATCAAATATCAGATTTTATCCCCCCCCCAAAAAAATAAAAATTCAGATGGAAAATTCCAAAAATTCCAATTGATTTGAGCTTTTAATTTTGATTTTTGGAACCACTGTCAGAGCAAAACTCGCGAGTTTAGTTCAAAAAGGTCTGGCGCCCCTGATATAGTATAGAAGGATAAAATATTAAACCATCTTTATGGCCCATCGCCCCAATCAAGTTAAATATGATCTAAAGTCCAGATATGTCCCTGGCACATCATAGAAGTTACGGATTTTGAAAATAATCTGGTTGATTTTTATCACTGCTACAAACCCCCATCAAACTGGCGGTGAATTCCCAAGATGCATTTGGAGCAGCAATGCGAATTAAATATTCATAGAGACTTCTAGCGTGCTGATTCTGGGCGACAGATAGGCGAATGTAAACTTCCCGAGAATTCCTTTGCCTGCCAATCCTAGAACAAATTATGGAAAGTCGGCTCCAGCCTATATGAAAAAAATTATCCCAATTAAAGACACGAAAGGCAGAGTAACCACATTCACAACCCCAGATCTATAGCCACAATCTGAATTGCTGGAGTTTGCTTTAATTTGGCCTTATCCAGAGTACGACAAAGTAGCCTGGAAGGGGAATTGAACTCGGGGCTCTGTTGAGTCCAAGTCCACAATTTGCATATTAACAGGACTACATTGGTTACGCTGTAATGATATCTGCTCCGGTTAAAGGCATTCGCTTCATTATTTACCCTATTCTGACGGGCCGTATCCTCTCCCACTGAGGGTCACTGGAAAGGACAATGCCGACATATTTTAATTAGCCAGAGAAAAAAGAAGAAATCCTGCGGATTTGTAAAAAGCCCAACGTTCAATGGTGCACCTGTGCTCGGAATGTTAATAAAGGGACCAATCAAAACACAGCCAATTCTATTAAGTGAAAAAAGTAATTTGCTCAAGGCCTCGGTGAAACCTATCCAGTTCCGTATTAGATATTCTAATATGTCAGCGGGCTCCGTGCCAGAACGCCATGTTGTCTTATTAACAAGGAATTTTATATTTATTTACCGCGCGCGCTGTAAGACTATGAATAGGACTAGAAATAAATAGGAGTTGAAGTGATTTTATAAAAAAAAAAAAGAAAAAAAGCAGCAACTGGAAACTTGGGGGAGAGGTGAACTGTCAATCGGCAAGTAAAATGATGACCTCACAATATTGTGAATGACATCATCGCACCCATTAAATAACTGAAATCACTCTTTGCATTTTATCCTTTCCGAACTGTATTTTAAATGATTAGGTCAGTGGAGTGCAAAGAAAGAGTTTGTGTTTTCTCATTTAAAAATAAAATAGAGGTGTTTATTAATATGCAAATGAACACATCAAAGAGCAGACTTGTGGGTAATTTCCACATATTTCCATAATATGCAGGAATATGAATCTCATATCATCTTATGGGCTTTCTCCCTGCTTGCATTTGTTCTATGGCCCTTGCCTTACAATTTATCTTTGTTTCTAGATAGTGGGAGCCTGCAGATAATACTGCAACAGAGATATTTACGTTTCTAATTACCGTCAGGGCGAGAACAAGGTTGCAGAGTAAAGGCCAAGATATTAATTACCCGATACTTAAAATGAGTCTTGGAGGTCAGTGCCGTCCATTGATTACAGGAGATCCCATTAAGATTAGAGAAAAGGAACTGAGCTGTAGGACTGTGTATTTCCTATATGTAGCGAGCAGATGGTTAGTTAGCGCCAGGTCCATTCAGGCTTCTGGTTTGCATTGCCAATGAAATGCTACTGGGTAGTGCTCTCTCTGTGCGCTGCCGTCCGTTCCGTTATTGGTTCACATGCGACTTTCCGCGCGGATTGCATGCCTGCCAATGAGATTGAAGTAGGCCACGGATGGTGGGACCTTACCCTTAGAGAGTTAAGGCCATACACTGAAAAAGGCAATTGCGATTGTAAACCGACCGATACTTTGATAAACGATGTTAATTGTCATCGACATTCAATTCGTTTGGCGATTTCACCGACCGATTTAAAATACAACTTTCCCGATCATATTTCCATCCAATATCGGCAAAGTAACATCTGGAAAATGTACAATTCTTGGGCCAATCAATTGAAACGTCTAATCACATGTCCGATTGATCTGGAATATCTGCCCAGTGTATGGGCACCTTGTCTATTGAGACGGAGAGATGTCAGTGTACCGTACAGAGGGACAGATACAGTGGGATGAGGCCCTGAGGATGGGCAGTTACTTATAGTCGCCATTGTTAATGTGGGTGACTCTCAGCCAATCAAGTGCTATTACATCATCCCCATAAATACAAGGACCTCTGGCTCCTTCACCCCCAGCCCCGTAACATTGCTGGTGTGTTTCACAGCATTTACACTATGGAATTTGTCTCTCCATTGGACCCAGGAGGAATAGAAATCCAATCTCCTTGCTCATTGTTCATGTTTGCTAAATGTAAACGGAGGTCAATGGCCACACTAAGGCGAAGGACTGCGCTATACGCCCTCGGAAAGAGGAAAACGGCCATTTGCTTTGTATAATTAGTCAACACTGCTGTGAGCAAGATTGATTGACCTTACACTGTAACCCTCCCTCCCCCAGAGTAAAGGACAAGTAAAGAATGTTAAATACCTACAGAAATGTCCAACAGAACGGACAAGCCCTTTATCTGGAATGCATTTTATTACAGTGTATCAGCTGAAGACTTTGGTCAGGAAAAAATTCAGACTAAAGGCTAAATCCACGTACACTAGAGATGGACGGAAACGTGGATCCCAAAACATTCCGAGGCAGATTTCCGAGATCCGCAAATTGTGGGCTATGGGGATTTTTCTGAAATTCCACTTTCCAGTAGTGGGTTACTTTATGTATCCGGTAGTGGGTTACTTTATGTATCGGGTAGTGGTTCCTTTATGTTCGGTATGGGTTGAGCTTTGGTCAGTTGGTTGCGGTCGGGTAGTGGGTTACTTTATGTATCGCGGGTAGTGGGTTACTTTATGTATCCGGTAGTGGGTTACTTTATGTATCCGTAGTAGTGGTTTTACTTTATGTATCCGGTAGTGGGTTACTTTATGTATCCGGTAGTGGGTTTACTTATGTATCGTTAGTGGGTTACTTTATGTATCGGGTAGTGGGTTACTTTATGTATCGGGTAGTGGGTACTTTATGATCGGTTAGTGGGTTACTTTATGTATCGGATAGTGGGTTACTTTATGTATCCGGTAGTGGGTTACTTTATGTATCGGGTAGTGGGTTACTTATTATCCGGTAGTGGGTTCTTTATGTACCGTTATGGTTATTTATTATCGGGTAGTGGTTACTTTATGTATCCGGTAGTGGGTTACTTTATGTATCGGTAGTGGGTTACTTTATGTATCCGTAGTGGGTTACTTTATGTATCGGGTAGTGGGTTTACTTTATGTATCGGGTAGTGGTTCTTTATGTATCCGGTATTGGGTTTTCTTTATGTATCGGGTAGTGGGTTACTTTATGTATCCGGTAGTGGGTTACTTTATGTATCCGGTAGTGGGTTACTTTATGTTCGGTAGGGGTTACTTTATGTTCGTAGTGGGTACTTTATGTATCCGGTAGTGGGTTACTTTATGTATCCGGTAGTGGGGTTACTTTATGTATCCGGTAGTGGGTTACTTTATGTATCGGTAGTGGGTTACTTTATGTATCCGGTATGGTTTGTGGTAGTGTTTTTATGTATCCGGTAGTGGGTTACTTTATGTATCCGTTAGTGGTTACTTTATGTATCGGGTAGTGGGTTACTTTATGTATCCGGTAGTGGGTTACTTTATGTATCCGGTAGTGGGTTACTTTATGTATCCGGTAGTGGGTTACTTTATGTATCCGGTAGTGGGTTACTTTATGAATCCGGTTTGATTTCTGTTACATTAACCATTTCATAGCCTATAAATCCCTTTACAAATGTGTTACATATAGCAAACCGTAGTATGTGTGTACCAGGGATATAAATATCAATAAAAATAATATATAATAATAACAATAATAACAATAATAAAAATATAACAATAATAACAATAATAATAATAACAAAACAATAACATAATAATAATAATAAATAATAAATATACTATATATTAATAAGCATTGGATCTGGTTGTTAATTTTAGTACTGGAGAGGAACTCATATGTCCATGGAGAATCTACTAATATTATTTCCATGTAAGGAAATTCTCTGGGGATTTGCCAGTCGAGACAACTGGACAGACCCCCCTCTCCCCATTACGGGGGTCCTATTTATCGCCACTGTTAATTCCAGACGTCAAAACATTTCTGGAAGATTCTTTCATCGGTCTGGCCAGGAAGTCTTTCTAATGAAAGGAATACTTGAAAGGAACTGGCTATTACAGGGACATTACTTTATCAATAAGGAATTTGATATAAAAAAAATGTAATTTGATGAGCAGAGTAAATTTCCCACTGTCATAGAAACAGACTGGTGAATATGATTCCTAAATTAAAGTCACGCCAGCTCATTGCAAATGGTTAATGTGGACTAATGTGAGGAATAGAATTGGGCAGCAGTACATGTTTCAAAAAAGTGACATCACACAGACTCTGTGGGAAACAATATGCAGCTCCCACCCATATGTATAAATATATAGAGAAGGAACGTTCTGTACACACAATAGCTATACCCTCATCTGTACTGTCTATAATAAAACAATATGGCAGCTCCCACCTATATGTATAATATAAATATATAGAGAAGGAACGTTCTGTACACACAATAAGCTATACCCTCATACTGTACTGTCTAATAAAAACAATATGGCAGCTCCCACCTATATGTATAATATAAATATATAGAGAAGGAACGTTCTGTACACACAATAAGCTATACCCTCATACTGTACTGTCTAATAAAAACAATATGGCAGCTCCCACCTATATGTATAAATATAAATATACAGAGAAGGAACGTTCTGTACACACAATAAGCTATACCCTCATACTGTACTGTCTAATAAAAACAATATGGCAGCTCCCACCTATATGTATAAATATAAATATATATAGAAGGAACGTTCTGTACACACAAAGCTATACCCTCATACTGTACTTCTAATAAAAACAATATGGCAGCTCCCACCTATATGTATAAATATAAATATAGAGAAGGAATGTTCTGTACACACAATAAGCTATACCCTCAACTGTACTGTCTAAGGGAAATACTATGGCAGCTCCCACCCATATGTATATATATACAAGAAGGAATGTTCTGTACATACAAAAAGCTATACCCTCATACTGTACTGTCTAAGGGAAACCACTATGGCAGCTCCCACTCATATGTATAAATATACAGAGAAGGAATGTTCTGTACACACAATAAGCTATACCCTCATACTGTACTGTCTAAGGGAAACACTATGGCAGCTCCCACCCATATGTATAATATAAATATACAGAGAAGGAATGTTCTGTACATACAATAAGCTATACCCTCATATTGTACTGTCTAAGGGAAACATATGGCGTTCCCACCCATATGTATAAATATATATACAGAGAGGAATGTTCTGTACATCATAAGCTTACCCTCATACTGTACTGTCTAAGGGAAACAATATGGCAGCTCCCCCCATATGTATAAATATCAGAGAAGGAATGTTCTGTACATCAATAGCTATATACTCATACTGTACTGTCTAAGGGAAACACTATGGCAGCTCCCACCCATATGTATAAATATACAGAGAAGGAATGTTCTGTACACACAATAATCTATACCCTCATACTGTACTGTCTAAGGGAAACCGCATGGCAGCTCCCACCTATATGTATAAATACAAATATACATAAGAATGTCCTATGCCATAATAAGCTTTTGCTTATCTGTAGTGATTGATAGTGATCAGAATCCCCAGTAAAATAAAGCTGGGTACACATATTAGCGATAAAGCGGTAAGGCAAACACTATGGCAGCTCCCTGTAAATCCATATACATTATATTTCCCCATTAATACCCCCATAGTGGAAAATCATGTAGATAAGTTAATCAGTTCTAGACTTATCATAGTTCCAAATTCTCTAGACCAGGGAATGTCAACTTGGACCTCCAGGTGTTTGAAAACGACAACTCATGATTGGATGGGGCCTATTCAATCCCAGCCAACTAGCCATGTGCCGGACTGTATAAGCCCCATCCCTCCAGGGACACCTGGGACATGTAATAGGTGGAATTGGCCAATGGATACGGGCAGATAGAATCAGAGACTGAATGTAATGTATGAATTATTCAGGGATATTTACCATCAATTACCTGACTGGATACACAATGGGCTTAGCAGGGGGTAATCCTGTGGCTCTGAAGTAGAGAGCTGGATAGCATTACTATCTATGTAAGAAATAATGTCATTACATGGTTTATACCAGCCCTGCGGTGATGTGTATGGCAGCTCCAGCATGGGAAGGGTTTTATTACAACCATAGACTCTGGTGTTTCTAATGCAGGTGATAGAGCCTCTATTACAATAAGATCATAGAAAATAGAAGTTTTGTATATTTGGAATTTTAAAGGGGAACTGAACCCCACACACAACACAACCTTGTAAGAAACAAGTACTGTACCTTAAAAAATATACCAATGCTGCCTAGGGGGTGCAGCCTCTACTTCTCCCTCCTGTGCACTGGTGTTGCGGGGCACAGGGATTATTAAAACAAAATATCACCAAGGCAGCAATCTTTGGTGGTGATTCTATATATATGTGAACTTATATTAAATTTAAGAGTCCAGGATAATTCCTCTCTAATTGGTGAATTGCACTGAGCATGCTCAAACTCACTGAGCTTGCTCCCTAGAGAAGGAGGGACTGACTACAAGGATATCTTTAAAGCAATATGTTTAAACCATATGTTTAAGCTGGGTACACACAGTCCCAATACATTAATACAGGGGCTGACTGTGACAAAGGGAAATTTTCCATTCCTAACAAACGTTTTCGATGCCCACGCGGAACGTTCGTTGGCACCCAAAATGCTCGTAATGGACATATGCACACTACTGATAAAGCATTGCCCTTAATCGCTAATCTGTGTACCCAGCTTTAGTTTGTACTGAGGATCCGATTAACAAACCCTACAGATAAGCTAAAGCTTTTGGCTGCGGAGTTCATTGTTTTCAGATTTGAATAATAAAGGGGAGGTGAGTGGGTGGGGGAGTTTCGATATTTTTTCCCTTATGTTTAGACCTTGCTCATGGACTTGGAATTTTGCACGGAAGGAACCATTGTTTAGCTTACCAATCCAGGCATGTCTGGAAGAACAAGATTAAGATTGCGTTAGTGAAAGAGGAGTGGGTGTGTAACACTAAATACTCTCTAGTATTATCTACCGCGTGCGGCTTGGCGCTGGGGTTGATCTACGACTCGAAAGAAGTCGTAAGTTACAATAAATTCTGTGTGTGCGAAATGCCCTAAAAAATTTTATTTGCTTCTCTGAAAACAAAACAAACCTTGTACATGTCTGTACAGATATAACGTGGTATTTAAATTTGCATTGCGCACGGCACAGAGATAAGTTTCATTTACAAACAAATCCATCTGCTGCATCTTTAAGTCCAACGCTCTAGGCGGCGAGGCTGTGGGATCTACGGACGGAGAGAGCTGCGGGTCCAGATGCGAGAGATTTGACTTTGAAGAAAGCTCGGACATATTGAAGGAAGGAAAAAAAAAGTCTGCAAGCCAAAATGAAATTAATTACAGGGTCACGAGAGCTTCTGTGAGTGGGCGAACGGGCAGAACGAGATGAAAAGAAGCCTTCATGTTGCCCTTTTGTGTTTTGCACCTGCGCAGGGCGAACTGGGCCACATTCCGTGCTGAAAGACTTAAGGACATTAACGTTTCCAACTTGGACAGGAAATGCTTCAAAGTGCAACACCATAATGGATCTCAGTTACATGGAAAAAACGGGGAGTTAAAAATACTATGTATTAGGCACTGCTGCTCTTGGTTGGTTATCAGAGCCTCACAACAGGACTTCCTGGGTTAAATATGTAATCTGGGGTACGTGGGAAAAACTTATTTCTGCAGTGAACCACATCTGTCTAGACTGTCACCGTGATCGCTACAAATTGAATTTACTCAAAAAACAATTGCAACTTTTTCAAGTGAAAAAAAGAAAATGAAAGACGCGTTACCGTAATTAGAATGAAATAAAGAAATAATCTTTACAGACCGGGGTACATTTCTAACTGTAACAAATGCAGTATTACTTTTTAAGTTCTAGGCCACGCACGCTAGTATTGGCCAATTGGTCTGGCCAATACTAGGTGCACTGCTGTCCTTTAGCTGCAATCCTTGTACACGCAATCACCAATTTTTTGTGTGCGATTCGCATGCAGTCCGATAATGGAAACATACGTGCATTTGTAATGTGGCCTCGGCCTTAAAAGCACGGTGATACCATCCAGACAGACATTGGCAGTTTGTCAAAACACCTACATGGCACAAGCACTTTAAGTACCACCTCCCTCTACTGTCTTACCACCTGGGCATGCTCAGTGCGATTTATCCAGAGAGACAGCAGCTCTCCAATCAGATACTTAGTTTTCTCTGTACTAAAGGGGAAGTGAGACGATGTTTAAATGGCGTATTATAGGGATGAAATCACAATCACGAGGGGTGCGTTGTGTAAAAGATTTCCTTTAAGCACCCATGGGTGGATCCTGCGAATCTAGAGTTTGGTTAACCGGTAGAAAATAAATAGTTACCAGACTGGCTGATGTTTAATTCATTCATCGATCTGCAGTTTACCGTGGAATTCCCAACTATATTTTCTAGTTCAGCTTGAGCCCTGCTCTGCCTGATTAACAGCCCTTCCGTCGACGTTTTACAGGCCGTGTAGCCCTTTCACCAGGAAATATTAATGTTAGCACCCAGCCGTAGATCTACACTCGGTCATTAACGCTCTGCGATTTACAATCTAGATATTTCTCTTTACACCTGCCGAGCGCAGCATTGCCTGCCAATTCCACAGCAGCGCAAATAGAAAGTTCACTGAACCAGAAGCAGCGTTGGCGCTGGTACAACAGGAGCAAACTTTGTTGACTGAAAGTGCCTGGAAGGCAAAATTTAAGGGAAAAAAAACAACCGACTTTGGAAAATTTCAAATCAATTGAACTAAACTAAAAGGTCAAGAAAATAAATCTAGCAAATGAAAACAAATCAATGGGAAAACCAAGAACCAGTCTGATTGGTGTGGAGTCGATTGTCATTAACCAATCAGGAGTCTTACATCATTCATTGCGTAGCTTATTATAAGGCAAACTGCTCTGTGGCCGAATCCTAAGGCGGAGTATACACGGGCGGATTTTTCGCCCTGACCGACCATTCGCCACAAGCGAACGTCGTCCAGGGAAAATTCACTGTCGCGGGAAAATCGTTGCGACCAATAGTGGGGTCCATAGGAGATTGCACGATTAGACGTGGTTCACCGACACATCCGATCCGGTAGACGTTGGCGTGGAACCCAGCCTAAATAGAAAATTCCCCATGTACGTTCAATTTAATACAACTAAAGTGTCACTGCTACAAAATGTATTTGCTTTGTCTTTCAAGCCTGTATAACGTTTATTTAATTAAGAGCATGTCCGTTATCTGTCCACAACCCCAAATGCTATTTTTCCCAATTTATTACATAATTTGTAACCAGATATTAATGATAAGTTCTATTTCTTTCTGGCAATGGTATCTGCTTCTTCCCTCAGCTCAATGAGCTTTTTATAAAGCTTAGCATGTGCAGAGCAGGTGATAGAGCAGTCAGTCATTGGTTGTGATGTCAGCAGTCACAGCTTTGATTGATGGCATGAGGGGAGCCAGTTTACTCTACCAGAATGGGGACAATAATTATCCTTAAATATCTGGTTAGTAACCCAGGTATCAGTTGGGGTGGGGGTCACGTAAATTATTGTTTAAAGGGGTAACACGTACAGCAAAATGCACCCAAAATGTCACTTCTACAAAATCAATCCTCTCTTGCAAAGTTGTTGATATCACATTTATTTGAAATTCTCCCATCCGAAGGTCAACATTATTTAAGGTGTAAAGGATCTTTAGCCATTGATTTAAAAAGGGATATAATCTCGATACGCCGCATGGTTCTACTAACAGGCGCTTTGAGATACGGCTCTTTTACACGACAGAAACTACAGCAGCCTTGCGGCAGTAAAACTCGAATAACACATTTTGGCACGGAGAAAGCCTTACAACCTTCCCAATCGGCGCTGTTAGAAGTATACGAGTTATATCGCAGCTTCTCTAGAAGTATTAACACTGGAGATTACAAAGTGGAATCCACATTTTATCACATAGCCCAGTGTGTTAATTACATTTATTATAAACCAAACAGGTGCCATTCCAACTTACTACAACAGACATATCACACACAGGCTATAAGGTATAATCTGTTGTCTCTCTTATAGGGTGATGCATATTCCCTTTATAACACTCATGTCTCTTTATTAATTTTATTGCTGGCTGCCTGTCTCTTGTCAATCCCTAGTGCATTGCTAAACTTAGGCTATGCAAATTCCTTACCATGTGCTCAGATTAGCACAACGTCTGCATAGCCAGACGGGAATATTACACCAATTAGTAGTTAAAGGGGACAGCGGCTTCCTACAGGGCGTATCAATGTATAATCGTGTTCCATGTGGTAGAATATGTCATATCATATTCCAAATCTTAAAGGGAAACACACATTGATAACACATTTCTTTTCTTTTTATTTATTTACTTTCCTTGAACAGAGAATTAGAAATGATGAGAATTACTTATTATGCGCACAGATATACATGTCATATTTGCATAAATAAATGGGAACTGCCATGTTGCTCGAGTTCCAACTGGCAATACCTATTAGATTTTCTACCTGCACTAAGGAACTGGATAATAGGAAATCTCGGGTTATTCAATAAAAGTTCTATCATTTAAAATGGTGCTAATTTTGCCCAAACCAATCAGATATTAGCTTTTAAATGTTAAATAACTTCTGATTGGTTGGTGCAAAATTAGCACCATTTTAAACAATAAGAATTTTTATTGAATTCCCTGACTATTGTTTTAACCCAGGCCCCTCAATGTCTTTTCTTCTATAAGCAGTCCTTTAGTGGTTAATGGCACATAATGTAACAGAATATTTACCAATACTTTCCCATTAGTAATAAATGATCGGACACAATTTGATTAAGTCTAATGCAGTGGAAAGGTCATACACAGTCCAATATTTTTCCGATCAGATTATCAATCAGATGAAACATTGGAAGATCCGATCGGAATATCCCTACCGATCGGAATACCTATCGAATATCCCTACCTTGCGCTGGCGATGTAGATTTCAGCTTGAAAACTACGGAAGGTCTGGTTGTGGTAGATGGGGGTCAAAGGGAAATTTCCCATCATGCCCGATCAGGTTTTTTTCAATAGATCAATCATATCACCAATCAGTCTATGAAACATGAAAAAAAAAGTCCTCGATAATCCAACAAGCCGTGTTTGGGGGCTTTAGGGTGTATACACACCGTGCAATTTATCGGCCCGAGCGAGCGATAGTTCGGAGTATCTGTCGATCGGGCTAAAATTGCATGGGTTTTCGTCTGGCCATGACAGACGTCCAAATCAGAAATGACGCGTCCTCGGAATCGAGATAAAACGCGATTAGTAGCGATAGGTTTGTTTTCCCAAATACACTGGGATAATTACACACAAACTATTTTACCACTGCAGAGGGATGAAGCCATAAGAACACGCCATCCACGATAAAGGGCCGTTATTTAATTGAAGTGGGGATTGGTTTTGGCAAAATTTTTTTTTAATGTGCTTTTTTATGTTTATCATTTGCTGATTCCTTGGGATCGCTCCATAAATTCGCCATTAGCAATGCGCTCAGCTAAAAATTAAACTGTAAACCGCGTCTCTCCGGACTGTTTCATCTGAGATTCAAGTCACCGAGGCAATCAGAGACAATATATGCCATTATGTAGACTAAAGTAACCCACTACCGGATAAATAAAGTAAACCAATACCGGATACATAAAGTAACCATACCCGATACAAAAGTAACCCACTACGATACATAAAGTAACCCACTACCGGATAATAAAGACACACTACCGGATACTAAAAGACCCACTACCGGATACATAAAGTAACCCACTACCCGATACATAAAGTAACCCACTACCGGATAATAAGTAACCCCACTACCGGATACATAAAGTAACCCACTACCGGATACATAAAGTAACCCACTACCGGAACATAAAGTAACCCACTACCGGATACATAAAGTAACCCACTACCGGATACATAAAGTAACCCACTACCGGATACATAAAGTAACCCACTACCCGATACATAAAGAACCCACTACCGGATACATAAAGTAACCCACTACCCGATACATAAAGTAACCCACTACCCGATACATAAAGTAACCCACTACCGGATACATAAAGTAACCCACTACCCGATACATAAAGTAACCCACTACCGGATACATAAAGTAACGCACTACCCGATAATAAAGTAACACATAACGTACATAAAGAACCCACTACCGGATACATAAAGTAACCCACTACCCGATACATAAAGTAACCCACTACCGGATACATAAAGTAACCCACTATCCGATACATAAAGTAACCCACTACCCGATACATAAAGTAACCCACTACCCGATACATAAAGTAACCCACTACCCGATACATAAAGTAACCCACTAACGATACATAAGTAACCCACTACCGGATACATAAAGTAACCCACTACGGATACATAAAGTAACCACTACTACGGATACATAAAGTAACCCACTACCGGATACATAAATAACCCACTACCCGATACATAAAGTAACCCACTACCGATACAAAAGTAACCCACACGATACATAAGTAACCCACTACCGGATACATAAAGTAACCCACACTGGAAAGTGGAATTTCAGAAAAATCCCCATAGCCCACAATTTGCGGATCTCGGAAATCTGCCTCGGAATGTTTTGGGATCCACGTTTCCGTCCATCTCTAGTGTACGTGGATTTAGCCTTTAGTCTGAATTTTTTCCTGACCAAAGCTTCAGCTGATACACTGTAATAAAATGCATTCCAGATAAAGGGCTTGTCCGTTCTGTTGGACATTTCTGTAGTATTTAACATTCTTTACTTGTCCTTTACTCTGGGGGAGGGAGGGTTACAGTGTAAGGTCAATCAATCTTGCTCACAGCAGTGTTGACTAATTATCAAAGCAAATGGGTTTCCTTTTCCGAGGGCGTATAGCGCAGTCCTTCGCCTTAGTGTGGCCATTGACCTCCGTTTACATTTAGCAACATGAACAATGAGCAAGGAGATTGGATTTCTATTCCTCCTGGGTCAATGAGAGACAAAATTCCATAGTGTAAATGCTGTGAAACACACCAGCAATGTTACGGGGCTGGGGGTGAAGGAGCCAGAGGTCCTTGTATTTATGGGGATGATGTAATAGCACTTGATTGGCTGAGAGTCACCCACATTAACAATGGCGACTATAAGTAACTGCCCATCCTCAGGGCCTCATCCCACTGTACTGTCCCTCGTACGGTACACTGACATCTCTCCGTCTCAATAGACAAGGTGCCCATACACTGGGCAGATATTCCAGATCAATCGGACATGTGATTAGACGTTTCAATTGATTGGCCCAAGAATTGTACATTTTCCAGATGTTACTTTGCCGATATTGGATGGAAATATGATCGGGAAAGTTGTATTTTAAATCGGTCGGTGAAATCGCCAAACGAATTGAATGTCGATGACAATTACATCGTTTATCAAAGTATCGGTCGTTTACAATCGCAATTGCCTTTTTCAGTGTATGGCCTTAACTCTCTAAGGGTAAGGTCCCACCATCCGTGGCCTACTTCAATCTCATTGGCAGGCATGCAATCCGCGCGGAAAGTCGCATGTGAACCAATAACGGAACGGACGGCAGCGACAGAGAGAGCACTACCCAGTAGCATTTCATTGGCATGCAAACCAGAAGCCTGAATGGACCTGGCGCTAACTAACCATCTGCTCGCTACATATAGGAAATACACAGTCCTACAGCTCAGTTCCTTTTCTCTAATCTTAATGGGATCTCCTGTAATCAATGGACGGCACTGACTCCAAGACTCCTTTTAAGATAGGGTAATTAATATCTTGGCCTTTACTCTGCAACCTGTTCTCCGCCTGACGGTAATTAGAAACGTAAATATCTCTGTTGCAGTATTATCTGCAGGCTCCCACTATCTAGAAACAAAGATAAATTGTAAGGCAAGGGCATAGAACAATGCAAGCAGGGAGAAAGCCCATAAGATGATATGAGATTCATATTCCGCATATTATGGAAATAGTGGAAATTACCACAAGTCTGCTCTTTGATGTGTTCATTTGCATATTAATAAACACCCTATTTTATTTTTAATGAGAAAACACAAACTCTTTCTTTGCACTCACTGACCTAATCATTTAAAAACAGTTCGGAAAGGATAAAATGCAAAGAGTGATTTCAGTTATTAATGGGTGCGATGATGTCATCACAATATTGTGAGGTCATCATTTTACTTGCCGATTGACAGTTCACCTCTCCCCCAAGTTTCCAGTTGCTGCTTTTTTTCTTTTTTTTTTTTTATAAAATCACTTCCACTCCTATTTATTTCTAGTCATATCATGTCTTACAGCGGCGCGCGGTAAATAAATATAAAATTCCTTGTTAATAAGACAACATGGCGTTCTGGCACGGAGCCCGCTGACATATTAGAATATCTAATAGGAACTGGATAGGTTTCACCGAGGCCTTGAGCAAATTACTTTTTTCACTTAATAGAATTGGCTGTGTTTTGATTGGTCCCTTTATTAACATTCCGAGCACAGGTGCACCATTGAACGTTGGCTTTTTACAAATCCGCAGGATTTCTTCTTTTTTCTCTGGCTAATTAAAATATGTCGGCATTGTCCTTCCAGTGACCCTCAGTGGGAGAGGATACGGCCCGTCAGAATAGGGTAAATAATGAAGCGAATGCCTTTAACCGGAGCAGATATCATTACAGCCGTAACCAATGTAGTCCTGTTAATATGCAAATTGTGGACTTGGACTCAACAGAGCCCCGAGTTCAATTCCCCTTCCAGGCTACTTTGTCGTACTCTGGATAAGGCCAAATTAAAGCAAACTCCAGAATTCAGATTGTGGCTATAGATCTGGGGTTGTGAATGTGGTTACTCTGCCTTTCGTGTCTTTAATTGGGATAATTTTTTTCATATAGGCTGGAGCCGACTTTCCATAATTTGTTCTAGGATTGGCAGGCAAAGGAATTCTCGGGAAGTTTACATTCGCCTATCTGTCGCCCAGAATCAGCACGCTAGAAGTCTCATGAATATTTAATTCGCATTGCTGCTCCAAATGCATCTTGGGAATTCACCGCCAGTTTGATGGGGGTTTGTAGCAGTGATAAAAATCAACCAGATTATTTTCAAAATCCGTAACTTCTATGATGTGCCAGGGACATATCTGGACTTAGATCATATTTAACTTGATTGGGGCGATGGGCCATAAAGATGGTTTAATATTTTATCCTTCATACTATATCAGGGGGCCAGACTTTTTGAACTAAACTCGCGAGTTTTGCTCTGACAGTGGTTCCAAAAATCAAAATTAAAAGCTCAAATCAATTGGAATTTTTGGAATTTTCCATCTGAATTTTTATTTTTTTGGGGGGGGGATAAAATCTGATATTTGATTTTTTTTATATTTAATTTCCAAAATTCCGTCTCGAATGGGCTACTCTGTGTAACCCTAATCTGCCCCCAACCCCGCATGCTTCCACCCACACCCTCCCGCTCGCTTGGCTGTAAAACAGATCGAAGGGCCGCGTGTTACTGAACTATATTATCGTTCTGATATTTTGTGAGGACCTTGGCTGTTAAAATAAATTTACAATTCTGAAAATATCTCTGCCCAGTGATGCAGCAGCCAATGGGAAGAGATGTAGCAGTATGTATAGCAGGACTATTATTATTGCGCTTTGCTGTTTGTGTGTCAGTGTTGCAAGGAAATGTCTTTAAGTTTTAAATAAGCACGGATATATCTAGAAATTCTTGGATAATAATTGTGTGTTTTTTTCGAATTTTTTTATTTTATTGTCTGCATCCCGAATAGGGACACCTGCAAACGATTCCATAAAGGATTCAATACTCATAATAAGGGTTTATGTTCCTTTAATTTTTCTTTAGGAAGGATATCCAGATCAGAATGCAAAGATTGTATGTGTGTAGTGTTGTGTTGAGTAATGTTGTTTTGTAGACAAAGCCCCCCTGGATCGCCCCTACCCTGTTTTATGACCTGGGCATGCTCAGCTCACATTGTTTGTCCATGCTGGTAATTTGCAGCAGCCAAAAATGTTATGTTATGTACTGGTCTCCTACAATTAGAAAATATTTGAGAACACTGATTGGTTGCTGCAGATTAACAGCACAGACAAACCCCCATATAGACCTGATCTTTTTACAAGCTGTTGTGTGTTGAAATGGCGACCACACAAGGAAAGGAAACTGTTCTATCCTCTGCCAATGGGTATACATTCAGCGCAAGGTTTATATCAACGGATTCCTTCCTTCCTTCTAATGTTACACATAAGAGTTTATCAAAGGGTCCATTTCTCGGCTAGGCCGTGATTTTTATACACCAGCTTACTCACTGAAACGAGTGTCCGTTGAGATCTGTCGCTTACAAGACGTCTGTTAAGTGTCTTTTTAAATAACGACCAACCGTGTCTATATTCTCATTAAACATTTATACAACCTTTCCCCGTCTCGCACAAGATAAGACGACGCAAGGCTGTAAGAGCTCTCGGCGTTCGCCGGGGGACAGGGGAATCTGACACGGACATTTCGCATATTACACATCTCTAAAGGGCTGTGGACTTTTGTGACCTTTTGTGAGCTAGAGAGTATCTTGCGCTAATGGATCTTTTTTATGTAGGAAGGTATTACTCTGTCCCCCTGCGCCCAGTTTCTTATTTAGTTCACAGAACAAGGATCTAGTTGTGCGATATCACCCCTTTTCAGTGACGTAAAATATTGGCTCTTCTCCCCTTTTCCCCTTTTTGGTAGGAGCCGGAGGAGAAAAAACACTGACGCACTTTCTATTAGTTCGGTACCTACCCGACGATTCCCGTTTTTTGGAGGGACTCGTGGTGTACGATACCGCTTCTTTTTCCTCCCCCGTTGGGACCCTCGTCTGTTTTTCCCTATCGGGAGGGGAATTTCTCGGTCTCTTCTTCCCCAAATAACCAAGATCGATTTCCCCTTCCTTCGTGTCAGACTTCCCCTTCTCTTTTCCTCTTCCCCTTTTTATCCGGTAGTGGGTTACTTTATGTATCCGGTAGTGGGTTACTTTATGAATCCGGTTTGATTTCTGTTACATTAACCATTTCATAGCCTATAAATCCTTCTTTACAAATGTGTTACATATAGCAAACCGTAGTATGTGTGTACCAGGGATTATAAATATCAATAAATAATAATAATATAATAATAACAATAATAACAATAATAACAATAATAACAATAATAACAATAATAATAATAACAATAACAATAACAATAATAATAATAATAATATAATAATAAATAATACTATATATTAATAAGCATTGGATCTGGTTGTTAATTTTAGTACTGGAGAGGAACTTCATATGTCCATGGAGAATCTACTAATATTATTTTCCATGTAAGGAAATTCTCTGGGGATTTGCCAGTCGAGACAACTGGACAGACCCCCCTCTCCCCATTACGGGGGTCCTATTTATCGCCACTGTTAATTCCAGACGTCAAAACATTTCTGGAAGATTCTTTCATCGGTCTGGCCAGGAAGTCTTTCTAATGAAAGGAATACTTGAAAGGAACTGGCTATTACAGGGGACATTACTTTATCAATAAGGAATTTGATATAAAAAAAAATGTAATTTTGATGAGCAGAGTAAATTTCCCACTGTCATAGAAACAGACTGGTGAATATGATTCCTAAATTAAAGTCACGCCAGCTCATTTGCAAATGGTTAATGTGAGACTAATGTGAGGAATAGAATTGGGGCAGCAGTACATGTTTCAAAAAAGTGAATCACACAGACTCTGTGGGAAACAATATGGCAGCTCCCACCCATATGTATAAATATATAGAGAAGGAACGTTCTGTACACACAATAAGCTATACCCTCATACTGTACTGTCTAATAAAAACAATATGGCAGCTCCCACCTATATGTATAAATATAAATATATAGAGAAGGAATGTTCTGTACACACAATAAGCTATACCCTCAAACTGTACTGTCTAAGGGAAATACTATGGCAGCTCCCACCCATATGTATATATATACAGAGAAGGAATGTTCTGTACATACAAAAAGCTATACCCTCATACTGTACTGTCTAAGGGAAACACTATGGCAGCTCCCACCCATATGTATAAATATACAGAGAAGGAATGTTCTGTACACACAATAAGCTATACCCTCATACTGTACTGTCTAAGGGAAACACTATGGCAGGTCCCACCCATATGTATAAATATACAGAGAAGGAATGTTCTGTACATACAATAAGCTATACCCTCATACTGTACTGTCTAAGGAAAACACTATGGCAGCTCCCACCCATATGTATAAATATACAGAGAAGGAATGTTCTGTACATACAATAAGCTATACCCTCATACTGTACTGTCTAAGGGAAACACTATGGCAGCTCCCACCCATATGTATAAATATACAGAGAAGGAATGTTCTGTACACACAATAATCTATACCCTCATACTGTACTGTCTAAGGGAAACCGCATGGCAGCTCCCACCTATATGTATAAATACAAATATACATAAGAATGTCCTATGCCAATAATAAGCTTTTGCTTATCTGTAGTGATTGATAGTGATCAGAATCCCCAGTAAAAAATAAAGCTGGGTACACATATTAGCGATAAAGCGGTAAGGCAAACACTATGGCAGCTCCCATGTAAATCCATATACATTATATTTCCCCATTAATACCCCCAGTAGTGGAAAATCATGTAGATAAGTTAATCAGTTCTAGACTTATCATAGTTCCAAATTCTCTAGACCAGGGAATGTCAAACTTGGACCTCCAGGTGTTTGAAAACGACAACTCATGATTGGATGGGGCCTATTCAATCCCAGCCAACTAGCCATGTGCCCGGACTGTATAAGCCCCATCCATCCCAGGGACACCTGGGACATGTAATAGGTGGAATTGGCCAATGGATACGGGCAGATAGAATCAGAGACTGAATGTAATGTATGAATTATTCAGGGATATTTACCATCAATTACCTGACTGGATACACAATGGGCTTAGCAGGGGGTAATCCTGTGGCTCTGAAGTAGAGAGCTGGATAGCATTACTATCTATGTAAGAAATAATGTCATTACATGGTTTATACCAGCCCTGCGGTGATGTGTATGGCAGCTCCAGCAGTGGGAAGGGTTATATTACAACCATAGACTCTGGTTGTTTCTAATGCAGGTGATAGAGCCTCTATTACAATAAGATCATAGAAAATAGAAGTTTTGTATATTTGGAATTTTAAAGGGGAACTGAACCCCACACACAACACAACCTTGTAAGAAACAAGTACTGTACCTTAAAAAATATACCAATGCTGGCCTAGGGGGTGCAGCCTCTACTTTCTCCCTCCTGTGCACTGGTGTTGCGGGGCACAGGGATTATTTAACAAAATATCACCAAGGCAGCAATCTTTGGTGGTGATTCTATATCATATGTGAACTTATATTAAATTTAAGAGTCCAGGATAATTCCTCTCTAATTGGTGAATTGCACTGAGCATGCTCAAACTCACTGAGCTTGCTCCCTAGAGAAGGAGGGACTGACTACAAGGATATCTTTACAGCAATATGTTTAAACCATATGTTTAAGCTGGGTACACACAGTCCCAATACATTAATACAGGGGGCTGACTGTGACAAAGGGAAATTTTCCATTCCTAACAAACGTTTTCGATGCCCACGCGGAACGTTCGTTGGCACCCAAAATGCTCGTAATGGACATATGCACACTACTGATAAAGCATTGGCCCTTAATCGCTAATCTGTGTACCCAGCTTTAGTTTGTACTGAGGATTCCGATTAACAAACCCTACAGATAAGCTAAAGCTTTTGGCTGCGGAGTTCATTGTTTTCAGATTTGAATAATAAAGGGGAGGTGAGTGGGTGGGGGAGTTTCGATATTTTTTCCCTTATGTTTAGACCTTGCTCATGGACTTGGAATTTTGCACGGAAGGAACCATTGTTTAGCTTTACCAATCCAGGCATGTCTGGGAAAGAACAAGATTAAGATTGCGTTAGTGAAAGAGGAGTGGGGTGTGAAACACTAAATACTCTCTAGTATTATCTACCGCGTGCGGCTTGGCGCTGGGGTTGATCTACGACTCGAAAGAAGTCGTAAGTTACAATAAATTCTGTGTGTGCGAAATGCCCTAAAAAATTTTATTTGCTTCTCTGAAAACAAAACAAACCTTGTACATGTCTGTACAGATATAACGTGGTATTTAAATTTGCATTGCGCACGGCACAGAGATAACGGTTTCATTTACAAACAAATCCATCTGCTGCATCTTTAAGTCCAACGCTCTAGGCGGCGAGGCTGTGGGATCTACGGACGGAGAGAGCTGCGGGTCCAGATGCGAGAGAATTTGACTTTGAAGAAAGCTCGGACATATTGAAGGAAGGAAAAAAAAAGTCTGCAAGCCAAAATGAAATTAATTACAGGGTCACGAGAGCTTCTGTGAGTGGGCGAACGGGCAGAACGAGATGAAAAGAAGCCTTCATGTTGCCCTTTTGTGTTTTGCACCTGCGCAGGGCGAACTGGGCCACATTCCGTGCTGGGAAAGACTTAAGGACATTAACGTTTCCAACTTGGACAGGAAATGCTTCAAAGTGCAACACATAATGGATCTCAGTTACATGGAAAGGAAACGGGGAGTTAAAAATACTATGTATTAGGCACTGCTGCTCTTGGTTGGTTATCAGAGCCTCACAACAGGACTTTCCTGGGTTAAATATGTAATCTGGGGTACGTGGGAAAAAACTATTTTCTGCAGTGAACACCATCTGTCTAGACTGTCACCGTGATCGCTACAAATTGCAATTTACTCAAAAAACAATTGCAACTTTTTCAAGTGAAAAAAAGAAAATGAAAGACGCGTTACCGTAATTAGAATGAAATAAAGAAATAATCTTTACAGACCGTGGTACATTTCTAACTGTAACAAATGCAGTATTACTTTTTAAGTTCTAGGCCACGCACGCTAGTATTGGCCAATTGGTCTGGCCAATACTAGGTGCACTGCTGTCCTTTGAGCTGCAATCCGCTTGTACACGCAATCACCAATTTTTTGTGTGCGATTCGCATGCAGTCCGATAATGGAAACATACGTGCATTTGTAATGTGGCCTCGGCCTTAAAAGCACGGTGATACACATCCAGACAGACATTGGCAGTTTGTCAAAACACCTACATGGCACAAGCACTTTAAGTACCACCTCCCTCTACTGTCTTACCACCTGGGCATGCTCAGTGCGATTTATCCAGAGAGACAGAGCAGCTCTCCAATCAGATACTTAGTTTTTCTCTGTACTAAAGGGGAAGTGAGACGATGTTTAAATGGCGTATTATAGGGATGAAATCACAATCACGAGGGGTGCGTTGTGTAAAAGATTTCCTTTAAGCACCCATGGGTGGATCCTGCTAGAATCTAGAGTTTGGTTAACCGGTAGAAAATAAATAGTTACCAGACTTGGCTGATGTTTAATTCATTCATCGATCTGCAGTTTACCGTGGAATTCCCAACTATATTTTCTAGTTCAGCTTGAGCCCTGCTCTGCCTGATTAACAGCCCTTCCTGTCGACGTTTTACAGGCCGTGTAGCCCTTTCACCAGGAAATATTAATGTTAGCACCCAGCCGGTAGATCTACACTCGGTCATTAACGCTCTGCAGATTTACAATCTAGATATTTCTCTTTACACCTGCCGAGCGCAGCATTGCCTGCCAATTCCACAGCAGCGCAAATAGAAAGTTCACTGAACCAGAAGCAGCGTGGCGCTGGTACAACAGGAGCAAACGTTTGTTGACTGAAAGTGCCTGGAAGGCAAAATTTAAGGGAAAAAAAACAACCGACTTTGGAAAATTTCAAATCAATTGAACTAAACTAAAAGGTCAAGAAAATAAATCTAGCAAATGAAAACAAATCAATGGGAAAACCAAGAACCAGTCTGATTGGTGTGGAGTCGATTGTCATTAACCAATCAGGAGTCTTACATCATTCATTGCGTAGCTTATTATAAGGCAAACTGCTCTGTGGCCGAATCCTAAGGCGGAGTATACACGGGCGGATTTTTCGCCCTGACCGACCATTCGCCACAAGCGAACGTCGTCCAGGGAAAATTCACTGTCGCGGGGAAAATCGTTGCGACCAATAGTGGGGTCCATAGGAGATTGCACGATTAGACGTGGTTCACCGACACATCCGATCCGGTAGACGTTGGCGTGGAACCCAGCCTAAATAGAAAATTCCCCATGTACGTTCAATTTAATACAAC
Organism: Hymenochirus boettgeri; assembly: GCA_019447015.1. Taxonomy (NCBI): domain Eukaryota; kingdom Metazoa; phylum Chordata; class Amphibia; order Anura; family Pipidae; genus Hymenochirus; species Hymenochirus boettgeri. Next base: position 120,983,558 of record CM033476.1, read on the forward strand.
TAAAGTGTCACTGCTACAAAATGTATTTGCTTTGTCTTTCAAAGCCTGTATAACGTTTATTTAATTAAAGAGCATGTCCGTTATCTGTCCACAACCCCAAATGCTATTTTTCCCAATTTATTACATAATTTGTAACCAGATATTTAATGATAAGTTCTATTTCTTTCTGGCAATGGTATCTGCTTCTTCCCTCAGCTCAATGAGCTTTTTATAAAGCTTAAGCATGTGCAGAGCAGGTGATAGAGCAGTCAGTCATTGGTTGTGATGTCAGCAGTCACAGCTTTGATTGATGGCATGGAGGGAGGAGCCAGTTTACTCTACCAGAATGGGGACAATAATTATCCTTAAATATCTGGTTAGTAATCCAGGTAATCAGTTGGGGTGGGGGTCACGTAAATTATTGTTTAAAGGGGTAACACGTACAGCAAAATGCACCCAAAATGTCACTTCTACAAAATCAATCCTCTCTTGCAAAGTTGTTGATATCACATTTATTTGAAATTCTCCCATCCGAAGGTACAACATTATTTAAGGTGTAAAGGATCTTTAGCCATTGATTTAAAAAGGGATATAAATCTCGATACGCCGCATGGTTCTACTAACAGGCGCTTTGAGATACGGCTCTTTTACACGACAGAAACTACAGCAGCCTTGCGGCAGTAAAACTCGAATAAACACATTTTGGCACGGAGAAAGCCTTACAACCTTCCCAATCGGCGCTGTTAGAAGTATACGAGTTATATCGCAGCTTCTCTAGAAGTATTAACACTGGAGATTACAAAGTAGGAATCCACATTTTATCACATAGCCCAGTGTGTTAATTACATTTATTATAAACCAAACAGGTGCCATTCCAACTTACTACAACAGACATATCACACACAGGCTATAAGGTATAATCTGTTGTCTCTCTTATAGGGTGATGCATATTCCCTTTATAACACTCATGTCTCTTTATTAATTTTATTGCTGCTGCCTGTCTCTTGTCAATCCCATAGTGCATTGCTAAACTTAGGCTATGCAAATTCCTTACCATGTGCTCAGATTAGCACAACGTCTGCATAGCCAGACGGGAATATTACACCAATTAGTAGTTAAAGGGGACAGCGGCTTCCTACAGGGCGTATCAAATGTATAATCGTGTTCCATGGGTGGTAGATAATGTCATATACATATTCCAAATGCTTAAAGGGAAACACACATTGATAACACATTTCTTTTCTTTTTATTTATTTACTTTCCTTGAACAGAGAATTAGAAATGATGAGAATTACTTATTATGCGCACAGATATACATGTCAGTATTTGCATAAATAAATGGGAACTGCCATGTTGCTCGAGCTTCCAACTGGCAATACCTATTAGATTTTCTACCTGCACTAAGGTGACTGGATAATAGGAAATACTCAGGGTTATTCAATAAAAGTTCTTATCATTTAAAATGGTGCTAATTTTGCCCAAACCAATCAGATATTAGCTTTTAAATGTTAAATAACTTCTGATTGGTTGGTGCAAAATTAGCACCATTTTAAACAATAAGAATTTTTATTGAATCTCCCTGACTATGTTTTAACCCAGGGCCCCTCAATGTCTTTTCTTCTATAAGCAGTCCTTTAGTGGTTAATGGCACTAAATGTAACAGAATATTTACCAATACTTTCCCATTAGTAATAAATGATCGGACACAATTTGATTAAGTCTAATGCAGTGGAAAGGTCATACACAGTCCAATATTTTTCCGATCAGATTATCAATCAGATGAAACATTGGAAAGTCCGATCGGAATATCCCTACCGATCGGAATAACCTATCGAATATCCCTACCTTGCGCTGGCGATGTAGATTTCAGCTTGAAAACTACGGAAGGTCTGGTTGTGGTAGATGGGGGTCAAAGGGAAATTTCCCATCATGCCCGATCAGGTTTTTTTCAATAGATCAATCAATATCACCAATCAGTCTAATGAAAACATGAAAAAAAAAGTCCTCGATAATCCAAACAAGCCGTGTTTGGGGGCTTTAGGGTGTATACACACCGTGCAATTTATCGGCCCGAGCGAGCGATAGTTCGGAGTATCTGTCGATCGGGCTGAAAAAAATTGCATGGGTTTTCGTCTGGCCATGACAAGACGTCCAAATCAGAAATGACGCGTCCTCGGAATCGAGATAAAACGCGATTAGTAGCGATAGGTTTGTTTTTCCCAAATACACTGGGATAATTACACACAAACTATTTTACCATCTGCAGAGGGATGAAGCCATAAGAACACGCCATCCACGATAAAAGGGCCGTTATTTAATTGAAGTGGGGATTGTGTTTGGCAAAATTTTTTTTTAATGTGCTTTTTTATGTTTATCATTTTGCTGATTCCTTGGGATCGCTCCATAAATTCGCCATTAGCAATGCGCTCAGCTAAAAATTAAACTGTAAACCGCGTCTCTCCCGGACTGTTCAGCTTGAGATTCAAGTCACCGAGGCAATCAGGAGACAATATATGCCATTATGTAAAACCCGAGGAGAAAAGGTAGAGGGTGATCTACAGATGCACGTTGCTGAATTTGCATTACGACCTCGTAAAAAAATGGAATGTTTACTAAATGTCGAGCGCCATTCATTACGGATCGCGATGTAAAAACAAGGCCGTACGGACAGGATGGCGAAATATTGTATCGTTTCTCGTGAATGTTATTTAAAGAAAGACTAAAGCGAAAGTAGAAATGTTCCTTTTTATGGGGCGTATGCAATAACACCTGCAGCAACCAATCGCATGTTATGTAACTGCAGTAACCCAGTAAAAAGTTTATATCTGATTGGTTACTGCAAATCAATAGCAATAGATGCATCAGTCCCTTTATGTCTTTAAAATCAATGGCACTGTGGAGAAATAACTCTGTGAATCTCTAATGGAAAAAGATTGCGACTTATACAGCATGTGTACCGACAGATCACATTGGTATCTGATGACATTGGTATCTGATGACATTGGTATCTGATGACATTGTATCAGATCACATTGGTATCAGATCACATTGGTATCTGATCACATTGGTATCTGATCACATTGGTATCTGATCACATTGGTATCTGATCACATTGGTGTCTGATCACATTGGTGTCTGATCACATTGGTGTCTGATCACATTGGTATCTGATCACATTGGTATCTGATCACATTGGTATCGGTATCTGCTCACATTGGTGTCTGATCACATTGGTATCTGTCACATTGGTATCTGATCACATTGGTATCTGATCACATTGGTATCTGATCACATTGGTATCGGTATCTGATCACATTGGTATCTGATCACATTGGTATCGGTATCTGATCACATTGGTATCTGATCACATTGGTATCAGATCACATTGGTATCTGATCACATTGGTATCTGATCACATTGGTATCTGATCACATTGGTATCTGATCACATTGGTATCTGATCACATTGGTATCTGATCACATTGGTATCTGATCACATTGGTATCTGATCTAACATTGGTATCTGATCACATTGGTATCTGATCACATTGGTATCTGATCTCACATTGGTATCTGATCTCACATTGGTATCTGATCTCACATTGGTATCTGATCTCACATTGGTATCTGATCACATTGGTATCGGTTATCTGATCACATTGGTATCTGATCACATTGGTATCTGATCCACATTGGTATCAGATTACATTGGTTCTGATCACATTGGTATCTGATCACATTGGTATCTGATCACATTGGTATCTGATCACATTGGTATCTGATCACCATGGTATCTATGACACATTGGTATCGGTATCTGATCACATTGGTATCAGATCACATTGGTATCTGATCACATTGGTATCTGATCACATTGGTATCTGATCACATTGGTATACTGATCACATTGGTATCTGATCACATTGGTATCGATCACATTGGTATCAGATCACATTGGTATCGATCACATTGGTATCAGATCACATTGGTATCAGATCACATGGTATCGGTATCTGATCACATTGTATCTGATCACATTGGTATCAGATCACATTGGTATCAGATCACATTGGTATCTGTTGGCACACATGCTCTGGGAACCGCTACACATACCCGACCGATTCCCATAAACAGTATGGGGATTGGTCAGTCGTGCGGCCATACGCGGTACGATCGTATTGGCTCCATAACAACCGGTGGAAATTTTCTGTCTTTCCCGACCGACCGTATTGGCGACTACTGTCGTTCGTCGGAACTGCGGTCGTTCTGCAAACCCATATATTGAGCGAACTTTTAGCTGTAGCAAACAAACCAGACAGCAACGACCAGAGCCAGCAAGATATTGTCTGTATAAAAAGAGGAATAGATTTAAGGGAGAAAAATATATTCTCCCTCTTTACAAGGCACTGGTAAGGCCTCATTTGGAATATGCGGTGCAGGTTTGGAATCCCATATACAAAAGGGACATCTTGGAAATGGAAACAATTTAGAGAAGGGCAACTAAAATGTATACCTAGCCTTACCGTGTGTACCAAGCTTTCCTTGTGTACATAGCCTACCGTGTACCAGCCTACCGTGTGTACCCAGCCTTACCGTGGTACCCAGCCTACCGTGTGTACAGCCTTAGTGTGTACCCAGCCTCACCCTGTGTACCCAGCCTCACCCTGTACCCAGCCTCACCCTGTGTACCCACCTCACCCTGTGTACCAGCTCCCCTGGTACCCAGCCTCACCCTGTGTACCCAGCCTCACCCTGTGTACCCAGCCTTTACCGTGTGTACCCAGCCTCACCGTGTACCGACTACGTGTGTACCCAGCTCACAGTGTGTACCCAGCCTCACCGTGTGTACCCAGCCTCACCGTGTGTACCCAGCCTCACCGGTGTACCCAGCCTTATTGTGTGTACCAGCTTACTGTGTGTACCCAGCCTTACTGTGTGTACCCGCCTTATGTGTGTACCCAGCCTTACGTGTGTACCTAGCCTTACCGTGTGTACCTAGCCTTACCGTGTGTACCCAGCCTTACTGTGTGTACCCAGCCTTACGTGTGTACCAGCCTACCGTGTGTACCCAGCCTTACCGGGTACCTAGCCTTACCGTGTGTACCAGCCTTACCGTGTGTACCGCTTACCGTGTTACCCAGCCTTACGTGTGTACCCAGCCTTACCGTGGTACCTAGCTTACGTGTACCCAGCCTTATGTGTGTTACCCAGCTTACTGGTGTACCCAGCCTTACTGTGTGTACCCAGCCTTACCGTGTTACCCAGCCTTACCGTGTGTACCCACCTTACCGTGTGTACCCAGCGTCACCGTGTACACAGCCTTACCGTGTGTACCCAGCCTCACTGTGGTACCCAGCCTCACAGTGTGTACCCAGCCTTACCGTGTGTACCCAGCTCACCGTGTGTACCCAGCCTCAGTGTGTACCCACCTATGTGGTTACCCAGCCTTACTGTGTGTTACCCAGCCTTACTGTGTGTACCCAGCCTCACCGTGTGTACCCAGCCTATTGTGTGTACCAGCCTTACGTGTGTACCCAGCTATCAGTGTGTACCCAGCCTTATGTGTGTACCCAGCCTTCTGTGTGTACCCAGCCTTACTGTGTGTCCCCAGCCTACCGTGTGGTACCCAGCCTTATTGTGTGTACCCAGCCTTACTGTGTGTACCCAGCCTCACCGTGTGTACCAGCCTTTGTGTGTACCCAGCCTTACTGTGTACCAGCCTTACTGTGACCCAGCTACCGTGTGTACCAGCCTACGGTACCACTCTGTGTGTACACCCTACTGTGTTACCAGCCTACTGTGTGTACCCAGCTCTTACCGTGTTACCCAGCTTACCGTGTGTACCCAGCTTACCGTGTGTACCCAGCGTCCCGGTGTACCCAGCCTTACCGTGTGTACCCAGCCTTACTGTGTGTACCAGCCTTCCGTGTGTACCTAGCCTTACCGTGTGTACTAGCCTCACCGTGTGTACAGACTATCGTGTGTACCCAGCCTTACTGTGTGTACCCAGCCTTACCGTGTGTACCCAGCTTACTGTGTGTCCCAGCCTACCGTGTGTACCCAGCTTACTGTGTGTACCCAGCCTCACTGTGTGTACCCAGCCTTACCGTGTGTACCCAGCCTTACTGTGTGTACCCAGACCTTACCGTGTGTACCAGCCTCCCGTGTGTACCCAGCCTCACCGTGTGTACCCAGCCTACGTGTGTACCCAGCTCCACGTGGTACCAGCCTTACTGGTGTACCAGCCTTACCGTGTGTACCCTAGCTCACCGTGTGTACCCCGCCTCACCGTGTGTACCCAGCCTTACTGTGTGTACCCAGCCTCATCTGTGTGTACCCAGCCTCCCGTGTGTACCCAGCTTACCCCCTTCTTAGTGTGTACCCGCCTTACCGTGTGACCTAGCTCACCGTGTGTACCAGCCTACGTGTGTACCAGCCTCACCGTGTGTACCCAGCCTTACTGTGTGTACCCAGCCCACTGTGTGTACCAGCTCACCGTGTTTGTACCCAGCCTTATGTGTGTATAGCCTCACTGTGTGTACCCGCCTTACTGGTGTACATAGCCTTACGTGTGTACCCAGCCTTACTGTGTGTACCCAGCCTTACCGTGTGTACCTAGCCTTACGTGTGTACCCAGCCTTACGTGTGTACCCAGCTACTGTGTGTACCCAGCCTTACCGTGTGTTACCCAGCCTCACACTGTGTGTCCCAGCCTTACGTGTGTACCCAGCCTTACCGTGTGTACCTAGCCTTACTGTGTGTACAGCCCTGGTACCCGCCTTACTGTGTGTACCCAGCCTTACGTGTGTACCCAGCCTCACTGTGTGTACCAGCCTCACGTGTGTACCAGCCTTAGGTGTACGCCTACCCCAGCCTCACTGTGTGTACAGCCTTACCGTGTGACCCAGCCTTACGTGTGTACCCTCACTGTGTGTACCCAGCCTTACCGTGTACCACCCACTGTGTGTACCCAGCCTTACGTGTGTACCCAGCCTCACATGTGTGTACCAGCCTTACCGTGTGTACCCAGCTCACGTGTGTACCCAGCCTTACTGTGTGTACCCAGCCTTAGGGACCATCAGGATCATTTAATTTTTTACTGTAATATTAAAGCCAATCATGCTAAATTCCATTGAAAGATCCATGTTCATTTTTGCTTCATTTCCTAATGATTTATCATCTCGTGTTCAGAATCAGAGAATTGGCCAAGGATGGACGTCTGCAGATTCAACACCAACAAAAATCTTATGTAGGGTTAAGGAGGCGCAAATGGAAATTTGGAATATGAGCAGTAGCAGAGAATTTAGATTTCGCTCTGAATGAAATATTGTGACGGAACGTCAAGTATCGTGTCTATAACTTAAATCTCATTAGAATAATAACATCTGTTTTATTCATCCCTGGAGGGTTTGGTTTAATACAGAATCTCTTAGAAATAAACCATTAGGACAAATAATATTATATAATGTGCTAGTGTTACACAGAGACGAATGAAACGGGCTGGTTTCTGCGGAATGTATCGAATTTTAGCGCGACCAAAAATCGCCATTTTCCCCAACAGTTATTTTTTGATTTGTTTGGACTGCAAAACTGAATTTTGACTGTGATTGCCATCTGTAGGATATTTGTTTTACTTTGCCTTTAACCCAACTGCTGCACGAAACGTAACACTTCTAGAGAATGATGGGAAATGGAATGGCTCCCATATCTAGCCGAGTGTTAGACCAAGTAAGATTATTAATGTGATTTCATACAGCATTTCTAACGGGCCATATGGTATTTATGGATTGACATCTGCTATTTATTTAACAGGATTGGTTCAATTTCTTGCTATTAAAGAGGCTAAATCAAAATAAAGTGATTTAATTATTTGTTTTGAAGATATCTGTAGTACGATTAGCATTGTTTCTGCTCCGTCAATTTAACTCCCCACAGAGGGCGCTAATAACCAAATCAAAACTTACAGTAACAGATTTCTTCCTGGCTCTCCCCAATCCTTGTCACTGACAATTCTCTCATATCTGTCATTGGAGATAATGAAGAGGGGGGAGCTTGAATTAGATCTGTTATTGCACAAGTATAATTCTCCTATAGAGCCTAGAAATGAGGTCTCCCCAGTTTATACAAAGGCAAATAGTTCAGACAGATCATTACTAGAAAAACAAGATTCCTGTTTAATATAATTTCCAACTTGTGGCTAGCTTTAAAAATGATTGACATTGGGGGTGGGGCTTATAATGCAGCTGATGATGCTCTGTCTATAACTCTGGATAGACTGCAGCTAGATGCATGATTTAAAGGTAGGGTGTGATCTTTTTAACTTGTATGGAAACCCAACTTCTATCCAATCCAAATTAACAGGCCAACTGCTTTCGATTCTGAACTACCAGTTTAAATATAGCGGATCTGATGGATTTTTAACTTTTCTAAACTCTGTTTCTTAAATGTTCCGTGAAACTATGGACACAACGGGCGTTGATTCAGTTAACAGGCGTAGGAGCCAAATAAAGGGGAAATATGGCAGATGGCTCCTTGTCTTTATAGACCAATGACTTCCTTTCTATAAATCTGTGCCCACTGCTCAAAGGAGAAACAAGATCCAAACTACACTTTAATTCACAACCAGAATAAAATTATTGAAAAATCCCCAAACGATCAATATTATGCCCATTGACATTTGCATTGATGGTAAAAAATTTAAAGGAGAACTAAACCAAAATTGTAAAACTCTATGACATAAAAGCATCCCCTAAAAGAAAACCATAAAGTGTAAGATAACTCTCAAACAAAGTTATAGCGTAAAATAACGTTAAGTTAAAGGTTTATATGTGCCGCCATATTGTTTTTTGATGCTACTTTGTGAACACTTTGTTCTGGATGTTAGCAGAATCGGTTAGTAGGCGGTGATCAGCTGTAAAAGCCCCAGCAGTAGGAGTGGGCAAGCGAATGAATAATATATAATAATATATAACTAATTGGGAGTTCAGCTGTGAGACTGGAATGCTGGGGGAAATGGCACAGGGGTCACATGTTAATAGGGCAAATGACTCAACAGCCACAGCACAAGTTAAGAGTAGGATGTCCGAACTTCGCAAAATCCGGTCCGCACAAGGATCCGTGAATTTTCTAAAAAATTTGAAAATTCCAAATCCGCGAGTGGACCCATTAAAACGAGGATTCTTCGAATTACAGGGATTTTTCGAAAATACGGACCCGAAAATGTGACTTGCTCTGTCCAAAAACGTGAAAAATCCGCGAAATTTTGAATTTACGAGGATTTCTCGTATTTTCGAAAATACGAGAAATCCTTGTGATTTCGAAATTTTTCAAAAACGCGGTTCGGAAAAGTTTGGAAGGCGGAAAACCAGAAAATCCGCGATATCCGTCGTTCGCGAAGAAGGAAATCCGCCGCGGATCCGGGTTCGGATCCGCGAACTGGGCCATCACTAGTAAGAGGCGATGACTGGTTTTTGGGTTCTCAAGTCTTCCATTCCCAATTAACAGAAATCTTGTGTTTTGTTTCATCCCACTGGGGGAACCGTTTCTCATCTGTCGGAAATCGTCAAAATTACTTTAGGGACCTTGGTGCATATTTAAACATTCCCAAGCCCCGGACAGACGTGTTAACAGGAGGTGAATATTAATAGGGGAAATGAGAGGATCTGGTGCTGATCAAACAGGATTATTCTCAATGGTGGAAATGAACAAATCTCACGTTCCAGTTACATTCGGAAAAGCTTCTCCTTCTAATTTCTCAGACAGGAATTGGATTTAGTAGCTGGAGACAAATTAGCAGATAAAGATTTAGTGTTGGGGTTTCACTGGTTACGGAGGGTCCCACGTTAATAGGTGTAGGAGAATTGTCTTGGGGTTTCATAGGGCCCTTTAGAGCTACAAAAAATTAGGTTGTGTGTGGATATTCCCTTTAATTATCCACAGCCTTCAGTGTCCCTGTCCGACTTACATTAAATATATTGTTATTGTATACATACGAATTTTAGATATTGGGGCAGACATGGCCTTTAAACGAGAAGAGTGATAGCAAAGTTTGTTGTAGGTACAGAATTTCCATCTGTATATTAACATGAGGGCGGGAGCTGCCATACTGCAGAACCTTCCAACCCCTCCATTCATAAAAGTTAAAGCAAAGAATTGAGAAGCTCAATCACATCATCTACTTGCTATTGAATTCTCTATGGGGAGCTGCCATATTGTTCCAGTAAAGTGTTGGGGTATCGTCTTTGTTTGTGCACAGAAATTCTGCTGGGTGCAGCTTCTGTCTATTGATCAGGGATGTCAACTTTGTGGCCCTCCAGATGTTTGAAAACTACAACTCCCGCATACTAAAACTAGGCAATGCTGGGAGTTGTAGTTTTAAACCTCTGGAGGGCTGCATTTTTTTATTTTATTTTGCACGTATGGCAGTATGGCAGCTTTAACTCTTGTAAATTTTCAGTAGGTATGTTATTTTGAAATTCAAGATATAATAATATTTTTATATATTTATTAATAATAATAATAATAAATCTAATAATTTGCAAGCAAATGGAATAGGAAAAATTAGAGAATAGTAAGGCATCGCCTAGTCCATACGTGCGCAATATAATCATTATAAATAAAGTTATTTTATGTGGAAGAGATTTTTCTATGTGTCCAAAGTTCATTTTTTTTTAAATTCGAGCTGCTGTTCTGTAATTGGCTAAATAATAACCTGCGTGAACCAATCAGAGAGATGAGCTTTTATCAGGCCAGTGAGTTTAAAGACTGTAAATCTTTGTGTAACTGGCAGTTTAATGGAATCCCATCATTCAGAGAGGGGGGATGGATCACCATTTTGTCGGGGCGCAACGAACGGCTGTATCGACCCATAATCGCACGTGTGTATGCGTTCCAGCTGGGAGTCGTTCGGTCGAAATGCCCATTTGTCGTGGGTGTGTGCCGTGGTTGGCGGTCATGGGTCAGTGCCAAGATTGTGCGTGGTGTATGAGTCTTAATAAAGGGACCAATGGCGGAGGCTACACAGCAGAAAGTAATAAGTAGCTGCTATAATATAGAATGTACCAACATCACAACACAAGGGATGCCTGCAATGCAGAGTTTCTAATGGTGACCATAGACTAAACGAGCGGCTATAGGACATTGGGATATTCCGATATTGTATCACATTGGTATCTGATCACATTGGTATCTGTCACATTGGTATCTGATCACATTGGTATCTGATCATATTGGTATCTGATCACATTGGTATCTGATCACATTGGTATCTGTCACCATACTGTACTGTCTAAGGGAAACAATATGGCAGCTCCCACCCATATGTATAAATACACAGAGAAGGAATGTTCTGTACATACAATAAGCTATACCCTCATACTGTACTGTCTAAGGGAAACACTATGGCAGCTCCCACCCATATGTATAAATATACAGAGAAGGAATGTTCTGTACATACAATAAGCTATACCGGGAACTGTCTATTCTCCTATACATGCAGGAACTGTCTACTCTCCTACTGTGTTCATAGGATTCGTCTACTCTCCTAGACAGGCAGGATAACGTTCGTTCTAGTCTCAGAAGTCATCAGAGTTAACTTTTCGACTCGCCTAGTCTGCAGAAGGAACGGTCACGCGCCTAGGACATGCCGATAACGGTCGACTCTCCTAGTCAGTCAAGTAACGTCGACCGCCGACGATTTCATAGAACGTTCTACGCGCCTAGTACAGGCATAGTACCTTCCTATTCTGCCTAGTACAGGCAGAGGACAAACTGGCGACCGCCTAGTATCATTCATAGGAACGTCTACTCTCCGAGTACAGTCAGAGAACTTGCACGCGCCTACTGGGGTGCAGAGGAGCCGGCGACTCTGTCATCGGTGGTGTGATTAGTAACGTTCGACCCTCCTATAACAATTCATAGTAACTTGCTAACGCTCCTAGTGTGCATAGGAACTTTCCTAACTCGCCGAGGACATGCATAGAACTGGCTACCCGCCGAGTACATTCGCGTAACGGTCTACGCTCCGGAGGAAAAAATGCAGAGAACTTTGCGACTCTCCTATAAACTTCGAGTAACCTTTCGAACTCGCCGACTGTGGGCATATAATCTGCTAACTCTCTCGCCTATGTGGGTTAGTAACGGTGCGACCCTCCTAAGTACAGTCATATAAACTTTCCACCTCCTAGTGTGGTTCATGGGAGCCGTGCGGCGCGCCGAGGAAAGTCATAGACTGGCGACCTCCTAGTCCTCAGATACCTGTCGGCTCTCCTATACAGGCAGAGGGACTGGCGACGCTCCTATGTGTCATCGGAAACGTGCGACTCTCCTATACAGGCATAGAACGGGCTACCCGCCTAGGGACATTCATAGTAACGGGCTGCGACGCCGCCGATGGGGCATAGGAACGGGTCCGACTCCCGCCTAGGCAGTCCTAGGAACGGGCTAACCCTCCGAGTAACATGCAAAGGACGGGAGAACCCGCCGAGTACGTCAGAGAACTGCACCCTCCGAGGCACAGGGCAGAGGAACGTGCGACGCGCCGATAGAGGCCATAGTAACTGCGACGCGGCCTATACAGGCAGAGAAGGCGACGCGCCGAACGACGGGGGGCCATAGGACTTGATGCGACGCGCCGAGTAACAGGGCAGAGTAACGGGCTACGCGCCGAGGAACAGGCGAAGGGAACTTGCTACTTGCTAACTCGCCGACGGGGGGGGCAGAGGAGCGTGCTACGCCGTCGGGCGACGCGCCGAGTGGGGGGGTGAGAGGACGGGTGACGGGCGACCGCCGAGGACAGGGCATAGGAACGGGCGACCCCCGAGACAGGCATAGTGAACGGGTCGACCGCCGAGGGGGCAGAGGAACTGGCGACGCCCGAGGCCAGTCATAGAACCGTTCCGACCTCCGAGGACAAGGCAGAGAACGGCGACGCGCCGAGACAGCAGGAACGGCGACGCGCCACGGGGGGCAGAGAGCCGGCGACGCGCCGAGGGTGTGAATAGGAAGGGCGAAAGGGCGACCGCCGGGACAGGCTAGAAACGGGCGACCCGCCGTACAGCGGACGGGCCACGCGCCGAGGGGGGGGCATGAGGAGCGGGCGCGCGCCGAGTACAGGCATAGGAACGGGCGACGCGCCTAGGACAGGCGAGGAACGGGCGGGCGCGCGCCGAGGACAGCAGAGGAACGGCGGGCTACGCGCCGAGGGGGCAGAGGAACGGGCGAGCGAGCGCTAGGACTGCAGAGAACGGGCGAACCTCCGAGACATGCATAGGAACGGGCGACCCGCCGAGGAACGCAGAGGAAACGGGCACGCGCCGAAGACAGCAGAGAACGGGCGACGCGCCGAGGACAGGCAGAGGACGGGCGACCCGGCCCTGGGGCCTAGTGCATAGGAAACGTGCACCCCCGAGACAAGGCAGAGGACCGGCGCCGACCCGCCGAGACAGTCAGGGAACGGGCTACGCGCCGAGGACGGCAGATAACGGCACGCTCCTGAGACAGGCCAGGAACGGCGACCCGCCTAGAACGTCAGAGACGCGACACGCCGAGGACAGGCAAGAACGGGCGACGCGCCGAGACAGGCAGAGGACGGGCGACGCGCCTAGCAGGCAGGGAAGGGCGACGCGCCGAGGGCAGAGAACGGGCCGAACCCCCGCCGAGGAACAGGCAGACGGCCGACCCGCCCGAGGCCAGGCGAGGACGGCTAACGCGCCTGGACAGGCAAGGAGGGCGACGCGCCGAGGCCAGGAAGACGGGCGACGCGCCGAAGTGGGGGGGCAGAGAACGGCTACGCGCCAGGACCGCATAGGAACGGGCGACGCACCGAGAGGGGGGGCAAGAAACGGGCGGGCGACGAGCCGAGGACGGAGAGGACGGGGCGACGCGCGAGGGCAGAGGGAACGTGCGACGCGCCGAGGGCAGAAACGGTCGACGCGCGGAGGACACGGGGGGAGAGGAACGGCTACGCGCCGAGAAGGGGGGGGAGAACGGCGACGGGCCAGGGGGTGGGGGAGGACGGGCGACGCGCCTAGACAGCCAGAGGAACGGAGGGCAGGCAGAGGAACGGGCGAACCGCCGAGGAGGGCAGAGGACGCGACGCGCCGAGACAGCAGGCCGGGACGGGCGAACGCGCCGAGGAAGGGGGGAGAGGGAAGGGCCACGCGCCGAAGCAGGCAGAGGAACGGCGAACTCGCCCGAGGGTGGGCAGAGAACTGGCGACGCGCCAGGAAGGGGGCAGAGGAACGGGCGAACTCGGCTAGAAAGTGGGGGAAGACGATCGACCGCCGAGGGCGGGCAGAGGACGGGCGAGACTAGCCGAGGACAGAGAGGAACGGGCGACGCGCCGAGAAGGGGAGAGGAACTGGCGACTCGCCGAGACAAGGCATGAACGGGCGACGCAGGCGAGAAAGGGGGCAGAATGGGACCGGTGCCGGGCCCCGGCGTAGGACGGCCGACCGCCGAGGGGCGGGGGGGGAGGACGGGCGACCGCCGAGGGGGGCAGAGAACGGCGACGCCGACCGAGGGACGAGCAGAGAACGGGCGACGCGGCGATAAGGGAGGGGGGCAGAACGGAGACGGGCCCGGGGCGGCGGAGAACGGGCGACGCGCCGGGGCAAGGGGGGAGGACCGGGGACTCGACCTCGCCGAGGCAGGCAATGGACGGGCCCGCGGGCCGTCCTAGGAAGGGGGGGGAGACGAGCGACGCTCCGAGGGGCGGCAGAGGAACGGGCGGGCGACTATCCGAGGACAGGAAGAGAACGGGCGACGCCCCGAGAAGGGAGAGAAAGGGGCGACGCGACGAGGGGGGCATAGACGGCGACGCGCGAAACGGCGAGAGGAACTGGCGACCGCCGAGAAGGGGTGGAGGAACGAGCGACGCCCGAGGCGGGCAGAGTAACGGGCACGCGCCGAGGACAGGCAGAGGAACGGGCGACAGCCCAGGAAGGGTGCCGAACGGGAGACGGCGGGGCCGGGCGGGAAGGAACGGGCGACGGCCGAGGCGGTGGAGGAACGGCGAGGCGACGCTCCGAGGGGGGGCGAGAAGGGGCGACGCGCAGAGAACGCAAGAACGGGCGACCGGCGAGGAGGGGCAGAACGGAGAACGGCCGGGGGGGCGGGCAAAGGAACGGGGCGACGCTCCGAGGGCAGGGGGGAGGAACGGGCGACGCTACGCGCGAGGGCCAGGCGGAAAACGGCGACGCCCGAGCGCGGGGGGGGAACGGGCGACGGCGCGAGGGGGGCGGGGGGAGACGGGCGACGCTCCGACGGGGTGCATAGGAGCTGCCGACGCTGCCGAAGGGGGGAGGGAACTGGCGACGCGCCGAGGGCAAGTGGGAGGAACGGGCCGACGCCCGAGGCAGGGGGGAGAACGGGACGCACTCGGCCGAGGGGGCAGGCAGGGAACGGCGACCGCACGAGGAAGCGGGGGGGGGGAGAACGAGCGACGCGCGAGGGAGGGCAGAAGGCGGCGACAGCCAGACATGTAGAACGGGCGACGCGCCGAGAGGGGAGAGGAAGGGGCGACGCGAGACGAGGGGGGGGGGGCGAGGAACGGGCGGGCGCGGCGAATAACTGCAGAGACGGCGACGCGCCGAGAACAGGGCAGAAACGGGCGACTCGCCGAGGAAGGGGGGGGGGAAGAACGAGCGACGCGCCGAGGCGGGGCGGGAACGGGCGACCGCGCGAGGGACAGCCAGAGGGACGGGCGCGCGCCGAGGAAGGGGGAGAGAAAGGCACGCGCCGAGGGGGGCAGAGGACGGGCGACGCGCCTAGGACAGGCAGAGGGGACGGCGACGCGGCAGAGGGCGAACCGGGAGACGGGCCGGGGGGGGAGCAAGGAAAAGGCCGACGCGCCGGGGCAGTGGATACGGGCGACGCTCCGAGGACAAGGCAGGAACGGGCGACGCGGCGGGCGAGGAAGGGGGGGGCAGAACGGGGACGGGCCGGGCGGGCGGGGCAAAGGAACGGGCGAACGCGCCGAGGGGCAGGGGGAGGACGGGCGAACACGCCTAGGACGGCAGAGGAACGGCTACTCGCAGGAAGGGGGCAGAACGGCGACGGGCCGGACGGGGCAAGGAACTGGCGACGCGCCGAGGCATGGGGAGGACGGGCGACGCGACGAGGAAGGGGGGGGGAGGGACGAGCGACGCGCCGAGGGCGGGGGCAGAACGGCCGACGCGCCGGACATGCGAAGGAGGGCGCGCCGCCGAGAAGGGGGGAGATAAAGGGCGCGCGCCGAGGGGGGGCAGAGAAACGAGGCGACGCGCCGAGGACAGGCAGAGAACGGGCGACGTCGGCGAGAGGGGGGCAGGACGGGGAACGGCCGGGGGGGGCGGCAAAGGAACGGGCGAGCGTCCGAGCGCGGGGGGGGGAGGAACTGGCGACGCGCCAGGGGCCGGGGGGGGGAGGAAAGTGCTACGCGCCGAGCGCGGGGGGAAGCGGTCGACGCTCCGAAGCGGGCGGGGGGGGAGAACGGGCGGCGCGCCGAGCCGGGGGGAAGACGGTCGACTCTCGAGGGCGGGGGGAGGGAAACGGCGACGCGCCCGAGGGCCCGGGGGGGGAGGAACGGCGACGCGCCGAGGGCATGGGGGAGGGAACGGGCACGCCCGAGGACAGCCACGAGGAACGGGCGACGCGCAGGGGGAGGGCAGACGGGAGACGGGCCGGTGCGGTCAAAGGAACGGGCGACTCGCCGAGCGCGGGGGAGACGTGCGGACGCGCCAGTGCAAAGGGTGAGGAACGTGCTCTCGCCTAGGGCGGTGTTAGGAACGGGCTACGCTCCTACGCGCGGGGTAAGCAACGGCGAACTCGCCGAGCCGGGGGGGAACTGTCGGCTACTCGCCTAGGGCCAGGGGTAGGACTGTCTACTCGCCGGGCGGGGGAGGAACTTGCGACGCGCCTAGGGCGGTGTCAGACGTGCGAAGCTCCTAGGGGCAGGGGGGACGGGCGACGCGCCATCGGAGGGGAGGCGGTCGACGCGCCGAGCGCTGGGGAGAACGGGCGACGCCACGAGCGAGGGGGAGAACGGGCCGCGACTCTCCGAGCGCCGTGGGTGGACGGGCGACTCGCCGACGCGGGGGGTAGTAACGGGCGACTGCGTAGCGGGGGGGAGGAACTGGCGACTCGCCGAGGCGGGGGGGAGAACGGCCCGCCGCGCCGATTGCAGATTGGTAGGACGGCGACGTCTCCGGAACTTCAAGGAACCGGGCGACGCGCCAGAAGGGGCAGAACGGGATACTGGCTGGGGCGTGGCAAGAACGGTCCTACTCGCCGAGGCGCGGGGAGAACGGCGACGCGCCGAGGGGGGGGAGAATCGGGCTACGCGCCGACGGGGGGGGGAACGGGGCGACGCGCCGACGGGCGGAGGTATACGGGCGACGCTCCAGGCAGGGGGGGAGGAACGGGCGACGCGCCTAGCGGGGGGGGAGGACGGGCGACCTCCTCGGCGGGGGGAGTAAACGTTCCCGACTCTCCCTAGGGCGAGGGGGAGGAAACGGTCGCGCGCCGAGGGCGGGGGAGGAACGTGCTACCTCCTAAGAGCGGGGGTATACTGGCGACGCTCCGAGCGGCGGGGGAGGAACGGGGCCTACTCGCCTACCGGGGAGGAAACTGGCGCGCGCCGAGCCCGGGGGGGAGTACGGGGCCTACTCGCGGAGGCGGGGGAGACGGGCTACGCGCCGAGGGCCCGGGGGGGGGAGACGTCTACCTCCTAGTGCAGGTGTAGTAACCGGCTGAACGCGCCAGGGCATGGGTAGAAACGGGCCTAGTTGTACTCTCCGAGGTGCCGGGGGGGGGGAGGAACGTGCGCGCGCCGAGCGGCGGGGTAGGAAACGTTGCCTACTCGCCGAGCCGCGGGGGGAGAACGTTCCGACTCTCCTACGCGTTTAGGAACGACGGCTAGCTCTCCTAGCGCGGTGGGAGTAAACCTTGCGACGCTCCTGTACGCGTGTAGGACTTGCGACGCTCCGAGGGCCGTTTGTAGTAACGTGTCACTCTCCGAGTGCAGTTGTAGGAACGGTCGACGCGCCGTAGGCGGGGGTGATGAAAGGGCGACGCGCCTCGCGGGGTGCGGAACGGGCTTTCTCCTCGGAGGCGGTTGGGAGGACGGGCGACTCCGGAGGGGCGGGGGGAGTAACGGTCGACGCGCCTAGGGCGGGGGGTAGCGAACTGGCTACGCGCCTAGGGCCGGTGCGGGGGAGGAACTGGCGACTCGCGTAGTGTGGTGTAGTAAACGGTCTACTCGCCGAGGAGTCGTTGTAGACTGTCGAACGCTCCGATGCGTTGGTATAACGTTGCTACTCTCCTAGGGCTTGGGGTAGGAACTGTCCCCGACGCGCCAGGCGGGGTGAGGAACGGCGACGCCGGATGCGGGGGGATGCGGGCTAACGCCGCGAGCGGGTGGGAGGAACGGCGACTCGCGGGTGCGTGGGGAGGACCGTTCGACTCGCGGAGCAGGGAAACGGGCGACGCGCGGTAGTGGGGGAGGAACGGGGCGGCGCCGTAGGCGGGGAGAACGGGCTAGCGACGCGCGTGAGGCGGGGGGAGGGACGTGCACGCGCCGAGGCGTTGGGGGAGGAACGGGCGACGCTCCGAGGCGGGTAAGAACTTGCTACGCTCGTAGGGCGGGTGGGGAGTACGGGCTACGCTCGTGCAGTTGGCGGGGGGAGAAAGTTGCTACTCTCCCGAGGGCGTGGTGGAGAACGGGCGGCCACGCGAGGAGGCGGGGGAGGGACTGTCACGCGCCGAGGCGGGTGGAGTAACGGGCGACTCTCTTAGTGCGGGGGGGATGAACTGGGCGACGCGCGGAGTGCGGGGGAGGAACGGGCGACGCGCCTAGGGGCGGGGGGGAGGAACGGTCTACGCCGGAGGGGGCGGGGTAGGGGAACGGGGTGCGACGCCGGAGGGCGGGGGAATAAAGCGCCGCGCGAGGGCGGTGGGGGAGAACTGTCGAACGCGCGGAGGGCGGGGGGGAGGAACTGCCTACGCGCCGAGGGCGGGGGGAGGACTGCTACTCGCCGAGGGCGGGGGAGGTACACGGGCGAACGCGCGTAGTGCGGGCGTGGAGGTAGCCCACTGGCTACTCTCTTAGGGCGGGGGGCGGAACGGTGACTCTCTGTAGGGCGGGTGTGTACGGTCTACGCGCTTAATGCGGGGGGAGGAACTGGCCGACGCGCGGAGTGGCGGCGTGGTAGGACGGGCGACGCGCGGAGGCGGTGGTAGGACGGGCGAACCCTCTAGGCAGTGTAGTAACTTGGCGACGCGCCTAGCGCGGGTTAGGAACGTCTGCCTACCTCCCTAGGGCATGGTGTAGGACCTGGCGACGCGCCGAGGGCAGGTGGGAGGACGTGCGACGCTCTGAGGGCGGGGTGGGAGGAACGGGCGACGCCGCGCCGAGTGCGGGGGTAGGAACGGTCTACGCGCGAGGGCGGTGGAGGAAACGTTAGACGCCCGGAGGGCATGGGAGGAACGGGCGACGCGCGGAGGCGGGGGTAGACGTGCGACCGCCCGAGGGCGGGGTAGGACGCGACGCGCCGAGGGCGGGGGGAGGACGGTCTCGCGCCTAGGGCTGGGGAGAACGGGCGACCGCGGAGGGGGGGCGGGAGGGGAAGGAAACGGGCGACGCGCCGGGCGGGGGGAGGAACTGTCTACGCGCCGATACACGGCCATAGGAACGTGCCTACTCGCCTGGGCGGGGGGGGGAGAAACGGGGGCCGACGCGCGAGGCGGGGGGAGGGGAACGGCGACGCGCCTAGGAAGGTGGAGGTGGGGGCGGACCGGGCCAAGCGCCCGCCCCCCCCCCCCCGGGGGGGCTCGCTCAGCAGCCAGACTGCCCGCCATGAGACGGGGTGGGACCGAGGGCCGGGGGCCGGCACGCGGGAGGGGGGGAAAGGGTCACCGGGCCAGGGGCAGGGGAGCGACGGGCGGCGCAGAAGACAGAAAGTCAAAGGGGGGCCAGAAGGCGCGAGAAGCAAGGCGAGGGCGGCAAGGACGAGCAAGAAAGCGGGACAAAAACGGAGGACAGGGAGGAGGGCGGTTGGGAAAACATTGCGTTGGACCCCCGCGGCAGGGGGCCCGGAACCACTGCCGAGTGCAGCAAGGAAGGTTATAATGTTTATAAGTGGGTCCTGGCAATAACCTTTCCCTCTGTAATGCACTTGACGTCGAAACAGGGATTTTTTTCGTTCGCCCATAATAAAACTGCATACTGGAGATTTATTACACGAATCAGTGAAGGTAAAAACTTCAATTAAAGGACAACAAAAATCTCAAAAACGACACTGAACCAGAAGGAGAGAGCACCTTGATATAAAGCCCCCATTCTGTGTTTTACCTTCTCTTCTTATTCCTAGTCCTAATTCGCACATAGACATGGACTATTTCACAATAGGATGGGATTTAATCCTGAGACAGGCGTGTTAAATAGAAATATCCACACGCAGAAGACTATTTAACGGTGACAGGTTTGGATATGAAAATGGTTCTTGGATATAATTGTCATTGGTCGTTTATGGTTCTATACTGATGTTGTATATAGGGTAATCACCCCCTAACATAGCAATCTGCAATAGTTATAACCTGAAATGCTGTCGATGTTGTGTTGCCGTCCCTTTGTGTTGCGATATGCGCAATTGGAACATGCATGCGCAAAAAAAAACGGTGATCACGGAGCGCATGATAATATGGTTCTCGCATGCTAATGGATTACAAGCGAGCGTAAGCGCGTGAGAACGCGCCATTGGGCCTTTTTATAGTATAACTCTTTCAATGTCTCCTCCTTTTATGTCACGTTGTGTGTCTCTTTAAGAGTAGAGTACAAACAGAGATCATTTCTCCCCTGTGGATTATGGTGAATAGTTTGGCCTGGGGACGATGGGAGCCGGAGGTGGAGTACCGTGTAGTTGTAGTAGCTTGATCAGGTTTATTTACTAACACACGTACTGTGCCAGGCTGCGCTTTCATTCCATCGGGCCAAACTGGGTCGGGGGACTGTCTGGCTTGGGTAAGTGCGCCCTTTCATTGGGGAATCTGGTTAACAAGAAATCACCAAACAAGGTTTATATTGAGCTTTCAGTCAATGGTAAAAGCCACACCTGAGCTACCTGATCTTTATCATCCTCGCCGAGACGCGTGCCAGGAAATTAACCCCAGTGGCTTCCTAGAAAATGAGTCTTTGTTTCAGTCTGGGTTTGTTTAGAGTTTACAATCAGATGAAAGCCATGTGGGGGTGACGACCTTTAATTAAAGGGAAAGGTAAAAAATGGGTTATAAAATAATAATAGAAAAGTCTCACCTGGGAGAACTGTAGCCTGGATGGGGCTGATTGGTTATAGTATGTGTCCTTGTCGTGTAAATTATTAGTATTAACTGTGTTTAAAGGAAAATGCGCTTTTCACGAACGTGCGTTGTAAGTGACCCAGCCTAGGCCAATGTACATACGATGCAACTTTTCGGCCCGATTGGACTAATAGTTCAGTGTGTGGTCGATGCGGCCAAAAATTTGCACAAATCATTGGATAAATGGGTGATTGGACGTGTCCAAAAACCACGGACTGATTGAGCGGTTTCTATGGAACGCCAGGGCGGCTGCGACTGGAGACGAGGATCGTCCATGTTTACCAAGAGGCTTGAAACATACCAGATGGTAGCTGGCAAGACTACCCAGAAACCTCTCGGAGCCGAGGTTTTTTGCAGATTGAGAGGACTGGTTCAAATCGTTATCTGCTCTCCTATCAGACCCTTTGTTCTCTGTCATTATTATTCTAGTATAAATGGAACTAGAGATGGAGCCGTCATCTAAATTTTCTTCTATGACACTGGATACAGATTTAGAATCTCATTCTGGCCAATCTAGGTCACTCCTACACAGAACAATTATAGCAATAGGCCTACAGTGCCTCTGCTAAAGGAAAGTGGATAAGTACAAATCATCAATAAGGCACATAAGGGATGGGCAGCCATACTGTCAGAGGATGCTGGGGAATGTAGTCCTCTCATATACACAATTTTGTCTGGGGAGAGTCACAATCTAAAGCGTCTCCACCCAGCCATTGGTTGCAATCCGATTGGTGGGGGACTCCAGCCAATAGGACATTAGGGAATTAATGTACAGTTACAGGATATAAATATTAATACCCATGCTCAGTAGGGATTGCATTAAGTGATTGTCGGATACACTCCCTGCACAAGCAGCGCAAGGGGCGGGCTTCATAACTGAACCGCTGGCTAGCCAATCGGAAAGCATGCTTTATGCAGAGCCCGCCCTACCAAGCCTTGATTATTCTGCACCATTTCCAAATAACCCAACCGGCTCCTCTGTTACCTTGTCACCCACCGTGTGTGTGTCACATGGTACATAGAAATGGTATAAAGCAATATCTACCAGCCTACATGGCCAGACGCAAAACGTGATCACAAGATCGCCAGATCAGATTGGCACTGAGAAAACATTTTTCAACTGGCCCGATAGGAAAAGAATCGAAAAAAATGAATCGATCGTCCATACACGTTCCAATAATCAACAATATCGGAATATCCCAATGTCCTATAGCCGCGCGTTTAGTCTATGGCACCATTAGAAAGCTCTGCATTGCAGGCATCCCTTGTGTTGTGATGTTGGTACCATTCATATTATAGCAGCTACTTATTACTTTCTGCTGTGTAGCCTCCGCATTGGTCCTTTATTAAGACTCATACACACGCACAATCTTGGCACTGACCCATGACCGCCAACCACGGCACACACCCACGACAAATGGGCATTCGACCTCCGAACGACTCCAGCGGCTGAACGCATACACACGTGCGATTATGGGTCGATACAGCCGTTCGTTGCGCCCCGACAAAATGGTGATCCAATCCCCCTCTCTGAATGATGGGATTCCATTAACTGCAGTTACACAAAGATTTACAGTCTTTAAACTGCACTGGCCTGATAAAAGCTCATCTCTCTGATTGGTTCACGCAGGGTTATCATTTAGCCAATTACAGAACAGCAGCTCGAATTTAAAAAAAAATGAACTTTGGACACATAGAAAAATCTTCTTCCACATAAAATAACTTTATTTATAAGATTATTATGTGCACGTATTGACTAGGCGATGCCTTACTATTCTCTAATTTTTTCCTATCCAGTTGCTTGCAAATTATTAGATTATTATTATTAGTATTATAATATATATAAAAATATTATTATATCTTGAATTTCAAAATAACATACCTACTGAAAATTTACAAGAGTTAAAGCTGCCCATACTGCCATACGTGCAAAATAAAATAAAAAAATGCAGCCCCAGAGGTTTAAAAACTACAACTCCCAGCATTGCCTAGTGTTTAGTATGCTGGAAGTTGTAGTTTTCAAACATTGGAGGGCCACAAAGTTGACATCCCTGATCAATAGAACAGAAGCTGCACCCAGCAGAATTTTCTGTGCACAAACAAAGACGATACCCCAACACTTTATGGAAACAATATGGCACGCTCCACATAGAGAATTCAATAGCAAGTAGATGATGTGATTGAGCTTCTCAATTCTTGCTTTAACTTTATGAATGGAGGGGTTGGAAGGTTTCTGCAGTATGGCAGCTCCCGCCCTCATGTTAATATACAGAGATGGAATATTCTGTACTACAACAAACTTTGCATCCACTCTTCTCGTTAAAGGCCATGTCTGCCCCAATATCTAAAATTCGTATGTATACAATAACAATATATTTAATGTAAGTCGGACAGGGACACTGAAGGCTGTGGGATAATTAAAGGGAATATCCACACACAACCTAATTTTTTGTAGCTCTAAAGGGCCTATGAAACCCCAAGACAATTTCCTTACACCTATTAACGTGGGGACCCTCCGTAACCAGTGAAACCCCAACACTAAATCTTATCTGCTAATTGTGTCTCCAGCTACTAAATCCAATTCCTGTCTGAGAAATTAGAAGGAGAAGCTTTTCCGAATGAACTGGAACGAGGATTTGTTCATTTCCACCATTGAGAATAATCCGTTTGATCAGACCCAGAATCCTCTCTCTTTCCCTATTATATTCACTCCTGTTAACACGTCTGTCCGGGGCTTGGAATGTTTAAAATATGACACCAAGGTCCCTAAAGTAATTTGACGATTTCCGACAGATGAGAAACGGTTCCCCCAGTGGGAATGAAACAAAAACACAAGATTTCTGTTTAATTGGGAATGGAAGACTTGAGAACCCAAAAAACCAGTCATCGCCTCTAACTAGTGATGGCCCAGTTCGCGGATCCGAACCCGGATCGCGCGGATTTCCTTCTTCGCGAACGACGGATATCGCGGATTTTCTGGTTTCGCCTTCCAAACTTTTCCGAACCGCGTTTTTTGAAAAATTTCGAAATCACAAGGATTTCTGTATTTCGAAAATACGAGAAATCCTCGTAAATTCAAAATTTCGCGGATTTTTCACTTTTTGGACAGAGCAAGTCACATTTTCGGGTCCGTATTTCGAAAAAACCCTGATATTCGAAGAATCCTCGTTTTAATGGGTCCACTCGCGGATTTTGGAATTTTCAAAATTTTTAGAAATTCACGGATCCTTGTGCGGACCGGATTTTGCGAAGTTCGGACATCTCTACTCTTAAATTGTGCTGTGGCTGTTGAGTCATTTGCCCTATTAACATGTGACCCTGTGCCATTTCCCCCAGCATTCCAGTCTCACAGCTGAACTCCCAATTAGTTATATATTATTATATATTATTCATTCGCTTGCCCACTCCTACTGCTGGGGCTTTTACAAGCTGATCACCGCCTACTTAACCGATTCTGCTAACATCAGAACAAAGTGTTCACAAAGTAGCATCAAGAAAACAATATGGCGGCACATATACCTTTAACTAACGTTATTTTCGCTATAACTTTTTGAGAGTTATCTTACACTTTATTGGTTTTCTTTTAGGGGATGCTTTATGTCATAGAGTTTTACAATTTTGGTTTAGTTCTCCTTTAAATTTTTTTACCATCAATGCAATGTCAATGGGCATAATATTGATCGTTTGGGGATTTTTCCAATAATTGTATTCTGGTTGTGAATTAAAGGTGTAGTTGGATCTTGTTCTCCTTTGAGAGTGGGCACAGATATAGAAAGGAAGTCATTGGTCTATAAAGACAAGGAGCCAGTCTGCCATATTCCCCTTTATTTGGCTCCTACGCCTGTTAACTGATCAACGCCCGTTTGTCCATATGTTTCACGGAACATTTAAAGAAACAGAGTTTAGAAAAATGTTAAAAATCCATCAGATCCGCGTATTTTCTAAACTGGTAGTTCAGAATCGAAAGCAGGTTGGCCTGTTAATTTGGATTGGATAGAAGTTGTGGGTTCCATACAAGTTAAAAAGATCACACTCCTACCTTTAAATCATGCATCTAGCTGCAGTCTTCCAGAGTTATAGACAAGCATCATCAGCTGCATTATAAGCCCCACCCCAAATGTCAATCATTTTTAAAGAGCCACAAGTTGGAAATTATGTATTAAACAGGAATCTGTTTTTCTGAGTAATGATCTGTCTGAACTATTGCCTTTGTATAAAATGGGGAGACCTCATTTCTAGGCTCTTATAGAAATTATACTTGTGCAATAACAGATCTAATTCAAGCTCCTCCCCCTTTCATTATCTCCAATGACAGATATGAGAGAGTCAGTGACAAGGAGATTGTGGGAGGAGCCAGGAAGAAATCTGTTACTGTAAGTTTTGATTTGGTTATTAGCGCCCTCTGTGGGGGAGTTAAATTGACGGAGCAGAACAATGCTAATCGTACTTAGCAGAATCTTCAAAAACTAAATAATTTAAATCACTTTATTTTGATTTAGCCTCTTTAATAGCAAGAAATTGAACCAATCCTGTTAAATAAATAGCAGATGTCAATCCATAAATACCATATGGCCCGTTAGAATGCTGTATGGAATCACATTAATAATCTTATTGGTTCTAACACTCGGCTAGATATGGGAGCCATTCATTTCCCATCTTCTCTAGAAGTGTTACGTTTGTGCAGCAGTTGGGTTAAAGGCAAAGTAAAACAAATATCCTACACGATGGCAATCACAGTCAAAATTTCAGTTTTGCAGTCCAAACAAATCAAAAAATAACTGTTGGGGGGAAAATGGCGATTTTTGGTCGCGCTAAAAAATCGATAACATTCCGCAGAAACCAGCCCGTTTCATTGTCTCTGTGTAACACAC
Source organism: Hymenochirus boettgeri (assembly GCA_019447015.1). NCBI lineage: Eukaryota > Metazoa > Chordata > Amphibia > Anura > Pipidae > Hymenochirus > Hymenochirus boettgeri. Next base: position 121,009,740 of record CM033476.1, read on the forward strand.
TAGCACATTATATAATATATTTGTCCTCATTGGTTTATTTCTAAGAGATTCTGTATTAAACCAAACCCTCCAGGGATGAATAAAACAGATGTAGTATTCTAATGAGTAGTTATAGACACGATACGTTTGACGTTCCGTCACAATATTTCTTCAGAGCGAAATCTAAATTCTCTGCACTGCTCAGATATTCCAAATTTCCATTTGCGCCTCCAACAGTTACATAAAGATTTTTGTTGGTGTTGAATCTGCAGACGTCCATCCTTGGCCAATTTCTCTGATTTCTGAACACGAATGATTATTATTAAGGAAATGAAGCCAAAATGAACATGGATCTTTCAATGGATTTAGCATGCATGATTGGCTTTAATTATACAGTAAAAATATAAATGATCCTGAATGGTCCCTAAGGCTGGGTACACACAGTAAGGCTGGGTACACCACGGTGAGGCTGGGTACACACGGTAAGGCTGGGTACACACAGTGTGAGGCTGGGTACACACGGTAGGGGTAAGGGGGTAACACAGTGAGGCGGGTACACACGTAAGCTGGGTCACACCGTGAGGCTGGGTACACACGGTAAGGCGTGGAGTTACACACGGTAAGGCTGGGTACACCACAGTGTGAGGCGGGTACACACGGTAAGGCTGGGTACAACAGTAAGCTGGGTACACACGGGAGGCTGGTAGGCACCACAGTGTGAGGCTGGGTACACAACGGTAAGGCGGGTACACACAGTAAGGCTGGGTACACACAGTAAGGCTGGGTACACACAGTAAGGCAGGTACACACGGTAAGGCTGGGTACACACGGTAAGGCGGGTACACACAGTGTGAGGCTGGGTACACACGGTAAGGCGGGGTACACACAGTAAGGCGGGTACACAGTAAGGCGGGTACACACAGTAAGGCTAGGTACACGTAGTGGTAAACCGTAAGGTGGGTACACACAGTAAGGCAGTACAACAGTAAGGTGGGTACACACAGTAAGGCTAGGTACACACAATAAGGCTGGGTACACACGGTGAGGCTGGGTACACACAGTGAGGCTGGGTACACACAGTAGGCTGGGTACACACGGTGAGGCTGGGTACACACGGAGGCTGGGGACACACGGGAGGCTAGGACACACGGTAAGGCTGGGTACACACAGTAGGCTGGGTACACACGGTAAGGCTGGGTACACACAGTGAGGCTGGGACACACAGTAAGGCTGGGTACACACGGTGAGGCTGGGTACACACGGTGAGGCTAGGTACACACGGTAAGGCGGGTACACACAGTAAGGCTGGGTACACACGGTGAGCTGGGTACACGGTGAGGTGGGTACACACGGTGAGGCTGGGTACACACGGAGGCTAGGTACACACGGTAAGGCTGGGTACAACAGTAAGGCTGGGTACACACGGTAAGGCTGGGTAAACACAGTGAGGCTGGGGTACCAACAGTAAGGCTGGGTACACACGGTAAGGCTGGGTACACACAGACGAGGGGTACACACGGTAAGGCTGGTACAACAGTAAGGCTGGGTACCACGTAAGGCGGGGTACACACGGTGAGGCTAGGTACACACGGTAAGGCTAGGTACACACGGTAAGGCTGGGTACACACGTAAGGCTGGGTACACACGGTAAGGCGGGTACACGGTGACGCTGTGGTACACACGGTAAGGCTGGGTACACCACGGTAAGGCTGGGTACACGGTAAGGCTGGGTACACACAGTAAGGCTGGGTACACACAGTAAGGTGGGTACACACAGTAAGGCTGGGTACACACGGAAGGCTAGGTACACACGGTAAGGCTGGGTACACACAGTAAGGCTGGGTACACACAGTAAGGCTAGGTACACACAGTAAGGCTGGGTACACACGGTGAGGCTGGGTACACAGTAAGGCTGGGTACACACAATAAGGCTGGGTACACACGGTGAGGCTGGGTACACCACAGTAAGGCGGGTACACACAGTAAGGCTGGGTACACACAATAAGGCTGGGTACACACGGTGAGGCTGGGTACACACAGTAAGGCTGGGTACACACAATAAGGTGGGTACCACGGTGAGGCTGGGTACACACAGTAAGGCTGGGTACACACGTAAGCTGGGTACAACACAATAAGCTGGGGTACACACGGTGAGGCTGGGTACACACGGTGAGGCTGGGTACACACGGTAAGGCTGGGTACACACTGGAGGGGGTACACACAGTGAGGCTGGGTACACACGGTAAGGCGTGTACACGGTTGACGCTGGGTACACACGGTAAGGCTGGTACACACGGTAAGGCGGGTACACGGTAAGGCTGGGTACACACAGTAAGGCTGGGTAACACCAGTAAGGCTGGGTACACCCACAGTAAGGCTGGGTACACACTGTAAGGCTAGGTAAACACGGTAAGGCTGGGTACACCGGTAAGGCTGGGTACACACGGTAAGGTGGGTACACACGGTTAAGGGCTAGGTACACACGGTAAGGCTAGGTACACACGGTAAGCGGTAACACTGGTAAACGGGTACACACAGTAAGGCTGGGTACACACAGTAAGGCTGGACACACGGTAAGGCTAGGTACACACGGTAAGGCTAGGGTACACACGGTAAGGCGGTACCAGTAGGCGGGTACACACAGTAAGGCTGGGTACACACAGTAAGGCTGGGTACACACAATAAGGCTGGGTACACACGGTGAGGCTGGGTAAACACGGTGAGGCTGGGTACAACGGTGAGGTGGGTACACACGTGAGCTGGTGACACACGGTAAGCTGGGTCACACTGTGAGGTGGGTACACACGTAGGGACCGGTGAGGCTGGTCAAGGAGTGGTACACAGGTAGGCTGGTAACAGGTGAGCTGGGTACACAGGGTGTGAGGGGGTACACAGGGTGAGGCTGGGACCACAGGGTGAGGCTGGGTACAACGGTAAGGCTGGTACACACGGTAAGTGCTGGGTACACACACGGTAAGGCTGGGTACACACGGTGAGGCTGGGTACACACGGTGAGGATGTACACAAGGAAGTTGGTACACACGTAAGGTAGTACATTTTAGTTGCCCTTCTCTAAATTGTTTCCATTTCCAAGATGTCCCTTTTGTATATGGGATTCCAAACCTGCACCGCATATTCCAAATGAGGCCTTACCAGTGCCTTGTAAAGAGGGAGAATAATATTTTTCTCCCTTAAATCTATTCCTCTCTTTTATACAAGACAATATCTTGCTGGGTCTGGTCGTTGCTGTCTGTTTTGTTTGCTACAGCTAAAAGTTCGCTCAAGTATATGGGTTTGCAGAACGACCGCAGTTCCGAGAACGACAGTAGTCGCCAATACGGTCGGTCGGGAAAGACAGAAAATTTCCACCGGTGTGATGGGAGCCAAAGATCGTACCGCGTAGGCCGCACGACGACCAATCCCCATACTGTTATTGGAATCGGTCGGGATGTGTATGCGGTTCCCAGAGCATGTGTGCCAACAGATACCAATGTGATCTGTCTCAATGTGATCTGATACCAATGTGATCAGATACCAATGTGATCAGATACGATACCAATGTGATCTGATACCAATGTGTCTGATACCAATGGATCTGATACCAATGTGATCTGATACCAATTGGATCTGATCGATACCAATGGTGATCAGATACCGATACCAATGTGATCAGATACCGATACCAATGATGATCAGATTACGATCAATGTGATCAGATACCTAATGTGATCAGCTAGATACCAATGTGATCAGATACCAATGTGATCAGATACCAATGTGATCAGATACCAATGTGATCAGATACCAATTGATGATCTGATACCAATGTGATCAGAAACGTACCCAATGTGATCAGATACCAATGTGATCAGATACCAAGTGATGACCAGATACCAATGTGATCAGATACCAATGTGATCAGATACCAATGTGATCAGATACCAATGTGAGATCGATACCAAATGTGATCACGATACCAATGTGATCAGATACCAATGTGATCAGCCTACCGATACCAATGTGATCAGATACCAATGTGAGATCAGATACCAATGTGAGATCAGATACCAATGTGAGATCAGATACCAATGTGAGATCAGATACCAATGTGATCAGATACCAATGGAATCAGGATACCAATGATATAGATCAGATACCAATGTGATCAGCAGAACCAATGTGATCAGATACCAATGTGTGATCAGATACCAATGTGATCAGATACCAATGTGATCAGATACCAATGTGATCAGATACCAATGTGATCAGATACCCCAAGTTGATCTGAATATCTGATCACATTGGTATCTGATCACATTGGTATCTGATCACATTGATATCTGATCACATTGGTATCTGATCACATTGGTATCTGATCACATTGGTATCTGATCACCTTGGTATCTGATCACATTGGTATCTGATCACATTGGTATCTGATCACATTGGTATCTGATCACATTGGTATCTGATCACCTTGATATCTGATCACATTGGTATCTGATCACATTGGTATCTGATCACATTGGTATCTGATCACATGGTATCAGCTCCCATGGTATCTGATCCACATTGGATCTGTCACATTGGTATCTGTAAATGGTTAAACATTGGATAATCACATGGGATCTGAATCACGGTATCGTACTGTTATCTGCCCAATCGTTTTATCACATCGGATCTGATCACATCGGTTTGTATGATCACATCGTGTCTGATCAATCGGTATCTGATCACATCGGTATCTGTCACATCGGTATCTGTCACATCGGTGTCCTGATCACATCGTGTCTGTCATCATTGGTGTCTGTCACATTGGTGGTCTGATCACATTGGTGTCTGATCACATTTCGGTATCTGATCACATTGGTATCTATCACATTAGTATCTGATCACATTGGTATCTGTCTCACATTGGTGTCTGATCACATTGGTGTCTGATCACACTTTGGTGTCTGATCCATTGGTGTCTGATCACATTGGTGTCTGAATCACATTTGGTGTTGATCACATTGGTGTCTGATCACATTGGTGTGATCACATCGTGTCTGTACAGTGGTACGATCAATTGGTATCTGTCACATTGGTTGGTACATGCGTATCTGATCACATTTGTTAGATACATTGGTGTCTGATCACATTGTTATCTGCTCACATTGTTATATGATCAATTAGTATGTGTCCATGATCGATCACATGTATCTGATCAATTCTCATGGGTGATCACATGGTGTGATCATTGGTGTCTGATCACATTGGTGTATCTGATCACATTGGTGTCTGATCACATGGTGTCTGATCACATTGGTATCTGTCACATCTGGTATTATTCATGGTCAATACTGGTATCTGATCACATTGGTATCTGATCACATTTGGGATCTGTCACATGGTATCTGATACATTGGTATTGATCACATTGTATCTGTCACATTGGTTATCTGGTAAAGACATTGGTGATCTGATCACATTGGTATCTGATCACATTGGTATCGATCACATTGGTATCTGATCACATTAGTATCTGATCAATTGGTATCTGTTCAACATTGGATGATCTGATCACATTGAGTGTTAATCACATTGGTATCTGATCACATTGGTATCTGTCACATTTGGTAGTGTCTGATCACATTGGTATCTGATCACATGGTTGTCTGATCACATTGGTGTCTGATCACAATTGGTATCTGTCACATTGATCATCTGATCACATTGGTGTCTGATCACATTGGTGTCTGATCACATTGGTATCTGTACATGGTATCGTCACATTGGTATCTGATCACATTGGTATCCGATCAAATTGGTATCTGTCACATTGATATTTGATCACTTGGTGTCGATCACATGGTATCTGATCACATTGTATCTGATCACATTGGTCTGATAACATTGGTATCTTATCACATTGGTATCTGTCACATTGGTTATCTATCAACATTGTATCTGATCACATTGGTATCTGATCACATTGTATCTGATCACATTGGTATCTGTACACCTGATATCTGATCACATGGTAGTCTGATCACATTGGTATCTGATCAACAGGTATCTGTCACATTGGTGTCTGATCACATTGGTATCTGTCACATTGGTTCTTAAACATTGTATCTGATCACATTTTGATACAGTGGTTGATCACATGGTATTCGTACATTGTTGTTGGTCTGATCACATTGGTATCTTCTATCACATGGTAATTGATCAATTGGTATTTTTGGGTACTATTTGTCTGATCACATGGTATTTTCTGATCACATTGGTATTGATCAACATTGTGTATCTTTATCACATTGGTATCTGATCACATTGGTGTCTGATCAAATTGGTGTCTGATCACATTGGTGTCTGATCACATTGGGATCTGATCACATTGGGTCTAATCACATTGGTATCTGATCACATTGTATCTGATCACAATTGGTATCTGATCACATTGGTGTCTGATCACATTGGTATTGTCCACAGTTGTGGTATTGTCTGATCAATTGGTGTCTGATCACATTGGTGATCAACTGATCACATTGGTGTCTGATCACATTGGTATCTGATCACTTGTATCGATCCATGGTGATGTCTGTCCCTGTGTATATCACATGGTTATGATCCCATTGGATCTGATCACATTGTATCTGATCACATTGGTATCTGATTCAATGGTATCTGTACATTGTGTGATCAATGTATCTGATCACATTGGTACTGATCACATGGTATCTGCACATTGGGAATCTGATCTGATCACATGGTATCTGATCACATTGGTGGTCTGATCACATTGTGTTTTTATTTGTTTTGATCACATGGATCTGATCACATTGGTACTGATCACATTGTATCTGATCACATTGTATGATCACATTGGTATATGACATTGGTATCTGATCCAATGGTATCTGATCAAATTGGTATCTGATCACATTGGTATCTGTCACATGTATCTGATCAACATTGTATCTGATCACATTGGTCTGATCACATGGTATCTGATCACATTGGTATCTGATCACAGTTGGTCAATTGATCACATTGGTGTCCTGATCACATTGGTATTCTGATCACATTGGTATCTGATCACATTGGTATCTGATCACATTGGTATCTGATCACATTGGTGAATCTGATCACATGGTATCTGCACATTGGTCTGATCACATTGGTATTGATCACATTGGCTGATCACATTGGTATCTGATCACATGTACTGATCACATTGGTATCTGATACATGGTATTGTCAATGGTATCTGATCACATGGTATCTGATCACATTGGGTCTGATCACATGGTATCTGATCACATGGTATCTGATCACATTGGTATTATGATCACCTTGTATCGTCTTGGTTCTGATCACATTGTATTGATCACATTGGTGTCGACACATGGTATCGATCACATTGGTACTGATCACATTGGTTGATCACATGGTATTTGATCACATGGTTGTCATGAATCACATTGGTACTGATCACATTGTATCTGATACATATTGGTATCTGTCCACATTGGTATTCTGATCACATTGGTAATCTGATCACATTGGGTTTGATCACATTGGTACTGATCACATTGGTATCTGATCACTTGGTCGGCACATTGGTGTCTGATCACATTGGCATCTGATCACATTGGTACTGATCACATGTATCTGATCACATTGGTATATCTGATACATTGTATCTATCATGGTATCTGATCACATTGGTATCTGTCACATTGGTTTGATCACATTGGTATCTGTCACATTGTTCTGTCCGATGCGAACATGTGTGGGACAGAACACATGGACATTCCGATCTCATATGCGTTTGGGCATGGTGGCCATGCCACCATACACCGCACGATCGGATGCGCGCCTCTACTTAAAGTTAAATAAGCCATACTGACAATGAAATTTTCCATCATTCCCGAATGATCGGAATGCCAACTATAGTAAGTATCGGCACGCCGATCGGTCGGAAACAGCCTGCACATGGACATAATAGGGATTACCCATTTTGTGTATGTATGGCACACTTTATGTGGTCTCAATACAATGCTTCCGACCCTAGTAAGCCTGCAACCATTCTATGACCATTCCTATACCGATGGGCACCTAGACAGAGCCAGCACACTATGAGGCAGCTGAGAGCTTGTCCCAGAGGCGGCCACAAGTAATGTGTAGTCACAGTCACAGTACTAGCGGAAAACACCCTTTATAAACTGCTATAATTCTGGATAGATTTCAGCTAGAAGCATGATCTGTGGTCATTAAAGGTAGGAGTACGCCTTTTAGAGAAAGGAGACCACAGTTCCCTTTAAGATTCAATAAAACGTCTATTCCAGGTAGACCAGGATAAAACTGAAAAAATAAGAAAGGCAAAAAGGTTCCCCCATAATTAATTTGGTTGTAAAAATATTAATTGCATTGTATTAACATATAACAAGGTAGGAATGAACTGTATTTGTATTATTTGTAAATGAACTAGGATGCAGATCTCTTAGTCGGAGGACTTACCATTTCTGCAGGAGAAGACGGCCACATAGTCCTGATAAAATGAATCAATGGCAGCAGAAGGCTGGGGCGAGTCCCGTCTAAAGCTAAACGTAATGTGTCTCCTTCGGATCACTGTATATCTGCGTAGATCGGAGAGGAAGACATACACTGGTGTTTCTAGATACAGGATAAGGGTCTTGGAAATGAACCTAACTGACGTCCCAACTTCAAACTTGCACGACACCTCTAAAAGAAGGAAAACGTGAGAATGAATAGACCAAAGTCATAGAGAAGAATGCTGGGTAATGTTCATTAAAGTGTATTATTCAATGGAATGTGCAGGAAATTCGTTATTATTTATAAAAACAGATTATCTTTGTTATTAATAATAGATCTCTCGTTTTAATTAAAAGCAACTTAAATAAAAACAACTTGAATTGCTGCCTTCATTTCAGAACAGACACAACCCTCCAAACCTCTCAGGGCCATCACAATGTCAAAACCCCCTTCCGAATGGGGAGCGGTTACACATTTACAAGTTCCCACATGATGGCCGAAAACCATACAATTCATACAAACACCTTTGTAGGGGCCTGATAGAGTAATTGGTCTTTTGTTAGATAGTAGAGGGTCAAAGCTTTTTTATTCTGCTGCAGTTCATGGCCAGTAGATTTATAGAGTGTAAAGTATTCTAGTAAATGTTTCTTTTCTGTGGTTCTTATTGAGAAGTTTGTCCCAGTAAAGGGAAAAAGAGTGGAATCTAGTCAAAAAGTAGTATTGGTAAGTGATGAGGTTAAGAGCCATGTTATAGATCATTCTAGGAGTTAAAGGTAGGAGTAGGGTAGCTAGTGAGCAGCCTGGTTCCAACAAGGAGATTTAATAAGGACTAGAGTCCTAGGGATCATTCCTTAGAGAAGGGACTCGTGTATAGGGTGTAGAGTAGTAGTGTGTGCTTAGGTTCCACTTCAAAGGACATTTGCAAATCAACTACTCCTTGTTCTTTTATTGATCCACGTTATGTGAGTGTCCATGGTAAATATTATGCTGTCACTACTAGGCTACCTGCCAATTTACCTGAATGTCCTAATTCTGAATCTGTCAATAAAGATTAATTAAGAAACATTGGTGCCATTCACTGTGTTCTACCTGAAGTTCAGCAGCACCGTCTCCGCTCAAAAGCCACATGCATTGGGTTCATTTTTACAGGAATCTTTCATCTGTGAAGGTTTGTGCATATAACAAAGCATCTCCCATACATTAATGAGAGGGGGAGTAGTGTCCCATTAAAACAAATAGCCACACAAGTTACCTTTGTAATAAAGGACCTTCATAAGCAGAGTTTGTACAATCACATAAATATCCATTTTGCCCTTCCACACATTTCCCACGTTGGCACATAAATTTCCAAGTGCGCTGCTGCAATGACTGGACATCCGGTCTGACATCTGGGGGTATTCTGGCTCTATCCTCAAGGTCAATCATCTGTCCATTTAGCTGAAGTGCACGGAGGCAGCCCAAAAATCCTCTTTGTCTGGACAAAGTTCCTCCTGGTGGTTAAGTGGAAGTTTAAATGACAACAAACCAACATGTAATACCAAAAGATTAATCCAAGTGATTGTATGGTGATGATATAGGGTCTTACTCTAAATGGCATGTCCACCTACAACACTAAAATGTAACCCATTACTGGCCCCACGTGTAGTGTTAAAAAATCCTTACCCTACATCTCGCTTCCAAATGGCTCTCTGCAGTGACCATCCTAGGCCCTTATGGCTGCTTGTATCTCTGACATTAAATGTTTTTTCTGTGTGTAGTTATGGGAGATAAAAGGCGTCAGGATTAAAAATTTCCTGGGTTATAGACCAGACATGTCCACTTCAGTTTACCTTTAGCTCTAATTGTAATGCAAATGAATCAAAATCTCCTTAAACTTCTTCACCAATGGACATTGGGATGTTAGAAGACACATTCCGGGAAAGCCTTTCAGTTGATTTAATGAGAACCTGGACCATGTTTACAACAGCAGTACAAGAAGAAGAGGAAGTCACTGACCCTTTAATTATAATGAAATAGTAGTTTTGTATCTAAGGTCTCCAGAACACATGTATCTAGAAATAGATCCTACGTTTCTACCATAGGTTGGCTGCTGAGCGGCAGGCGACACGTCCATCTAATGGTCTCGCATGAGTTTCCTTGGAAGGTTATCCACCGTCAGTGGTCGCCTCTCATGTTCCCTCTCTGCCTAACAAAATGCCACTGACCATCATTTAGAGCTGCAGTGATTGTAGAAACTCAGTGGGGCCACCTCCAAAATCTAATGAAAATGTGACAGGTACGGAGCTGTAGAACAAAGTTTTAGCTTAATTTGGTTTGTATAAAATACTCAGTATCAGTGAAGCTTAAAAAGATTTATTGGAACAGAAAAAAAAACTTGTTGCAGTGGTAATGTTAGCTATACACTAGGCAGACGTTAGATAGATTAGATTGTGTTGTCTGTAGACGAACGTCTGATCAAATATCTAGACAACGCACATTTCCCAGACGTCGGTCTTATCATCCATGTTCCTGCAATGTTCCCACTGGTCCATTTCATTTCTAAGTATGGACGTGGTGTGATGTGCTACACATTCTCTCCCAAGAGGTCTGCAATCAGTAGTGATGGCCCGATCGGGATCTAACCCGGATCCGCAGCAGATTTCCCTCATTCGCGAACGGCGGATATTGCGGATTTTCCGGATTTCCGCCTTCCGAACTTTTCCGAAGAGCCTCGTGTTCGAAAATTTTCGAAATTACAGGATTTTCGTATTTTCGAAAATGCACGAAAAAACCGTATTTCGAAAATTTTCTAATACGAGGATTTCTCATATTTTCGAAAATGCACGGAACCCGTATTTTAGAAAATTTTCGAAAATACGAGGATTCACGTATTTTCGAAAAAAATTATCATTTTAATGGGTCCGCTCGCGGATATTCAAATTTTCTAATTTTTTGAAAATTCGCGGATTCTCGAGAGGACGGATTTTGCGAAGTTCGGACATCTCTAGCAATCAGCTGTTTAAAAGACCGGACTGGAAGTGGCATTCCCAAATATAAAAAAGTAGGTAGGAGCAAAAAAACTAAACTAAAAAAAGTAAATTTTTCCATAAAGTTTTTTTTATAATATAGACACTGAATCAAACATGTTTATAACTTCCACCACGCAGCCAAGGAAGGATATGGACTGTGTTCCTTTCATGTTCTTGTGGGTAATTCAGAAAGCACAGAGATTCTTATAAACTATTAGCTATTGCCGACAGAAGCAAAACATCAAATTATTCCTCACAGTAAAATGTGCATCAACACTCTGACAAGGAATCTTCAAAATAAAAACATTTGAATGAGAAACATTTTCCTCCCACACAGAATCTTAAGATAAATCTGCTTGAGATTTGCACACTGTGTTCGACAGCGTTTATCATGTTATAGGGGCTGCTGAGATTGTGAAAGGTTATTACTCAAATCTTTCAAAAATGATTTATATTGTGTTTAAAAATCAGACTTTGCCAACGTCAAGCTGATAGTGTTTCCATCATTGACTAAGCCTGATGTATGACATACGTCAGTATAAAAGGTGTGTGGTGCACTCAAACAAAGACGTCGTAACTTAAAAATCCCATTCTGGAACTGATTCCACATGTATCCCACTGACATGGTGGCAAACAGCAACGCCTTACGCGTTTCGGACCTGGATGGTCCTTATCATGGCTACACAGCCAATTTAAAGTTAATTTCATCAATGACGTCATTGAGATCACAACATTTAACTTTGACAATATGTGACCAAAGGAGGACAGCATAGTTGCAGAATGCAGAGATAATTTTCATTGGGCCTGGTGACCAGACAGCATTTTGTCCCTGCTAACCTGAGTGGATTTCTATGATTCATGACTTCTTGGATTTAATGTTTGGGTATCAACAATTATGTTGATTGGAGGTTAGGATTGGGGTTGGGGTAGGACACTAGCCAATGATAATAAGGATACAATTGGCAAAGCTGTATTAAGTAAATCAATAAATCAAGAATTTTGTTTTAAAAGGGAACTGTGGTCTCCATTAAGTGCCTTTATTAAAAAATTCTAATAATAACACGCACTCCTATCTTTAAATTGACTCCAGGATCACGCCCAAAGTTAAAGCAGCAGAAACATTTTTTCTGTGAGCTGTGACATCACCAGATTACCACTATTTTAAAGCTACAAACAGAAAACAAATAAGGTGTTCACAGTAGAGGAAGTACAGAGAATGGTTGCAGGTCTGAAACTAGCTCAAAAAAGCTTTAAACACCGATCTAATGTGCCTGTCATAGACTCAGAAAGACAATGAAGTGAAACTTAACCAGCTTCTACTAGATGCTAGGTCTCTAGTTATAGCTAGAGCCCTCATCCTAAGTATGAGAGTTTTAGAGGGCACTTGTATGGAGAGCAAAGTTATCCATACAGAAAATATATATTTGTTCAGTTTAACCATCTAAATAATCAAATTTACCCAAAATATAGTCTACTTGTTCTAAATCTATCCATAATATAGTCTGAAGAAAGCAAGCTACCTACTCATACTAACTGAAGTATTACTAAATAGAGTATAAATAACACTAACAGTTGGTAAAAAAACAAAAACTTTTCACTTTTGCTCATAATCCAATTTTTATAGAGTTACTAAGATTTTTTGCCGAAAAGAAAAATGTTTTCACCCCAGTCCCCTATTTGTTTCACCCACAAAATCTTTGTGAACAAATAGGGGCTGTTGAAAAACCTTGCAGTGGAGCCCCTGTAGCTATGTTTTGTCTCTTTAAAAATGTGGAGGTAATAATTAGGATCTGCAAAAATATCGGTGCTAATTAGTATAGCATAAAATGTTGAAAGTAACACTTGGTCATAAATTGTCACCTAGATCTACATAAGGTAGAGAATTGTTTGAAATATAGATGTTTAAATTATCCCTAAATGTTAGGGTTGTGTAACAAGACCCTGAGAACAGATAGGGGGGACTTAAATATCGGAGTAAACAATGTATACCATCTTTCTTAGTTATTATTCAGTTTCATATAGTTATGGATAATCCTTACTATGTTTTTGACTGCCATAGAGCTATAAGAAGATAACGTGGTTACCATCTGGTTTCTCAAAATAACTACATTTAAAGTTGCAATTAATCTAATACTTCAACACTTCATAACAACATAACTCTCATTTGAATGTACATTTAGAGAAAAGGCAGGTGTTACACATCAACACCTCTTCCCTTTAACATTAGTTTCCATCTTTGTAGAGGTCAGCTGTCACCTAATTAGATGGTCTGTGTTGAGAGGGTCTCTCTGTACTTTGCGTTTCTGGTTTTTACTTCTTTATTGTGTTTTGAGCTACTAGCAGTGAAGTATTGGTATCAATAAAGAATTGCATCACAAAACATCCAATAAAGTAGAAACAAGAAAAGGCTCTAAGGCATATTTAGAGAAAAGCAATGTGTTTCCCATGTAAAAAAAAGATTAGAACAGCACAGGTTGGAAACTCCATTAAAATGAACATGTTTACATTTGTGTCAAGTTATTTTTATTAGCAATACAGAAAGATCATTTAGCTCATACACAGAACTAAAGAATAAAGTTGGGTGTTGAAGGAAGTCTATATTGTGCAGTTACAAAGTAGTTAATAAGATCAGCTTTTCAATATACAAAACTGGGGTCCCTTGATAAAAAGTCCCGTATCTGTTAAGCACTAACCATGAGTTCCAGTTTGATAAATGGATTTTTTTTCAAACTGGGAATTGAAAAATTATATATCGATATATAAAAATATTTTAAAATCTTGAATTCAAAAATGATATGAAAACCAAAATTTCAAAAATTAGATTGGGGAAAACAGTTTTTGAAAATTAAATAAATTGCTATTGAAAATTCATAAAATTCCAATTCAATTGGTTCAAATTGGATCTTGGGAAGTTCAATAGGTTCAGCGGAAACTCGTCACTTTTGTTCATCTCTAGTAAGCACTAGTGATGGCCCAGTTCGCGGATCCGAACCGGATCATGGCGGATTTACCTCGTTCGCGAACGACAGATATCGCAGATTTTCCGGTTTTCCGCCTTCCGAACTTTCCGAACTGCGTTTTCAAAAAATTTCGAAATTACGAGGATTTCTGTATTTCGAAAATACAAGAAATCCTCGTAAATTCAAAATTTCGCGGATTTTTTTTACATTTTGGATGGGCAACCCACATTAATAGGTTTTAATGGGTCCGCTCGCGGATTTTCGAATTTCGAAAATTTGCGGTTCCTCGAGGGACCGGATTTTTCAAAGTTCGGACATCTTAGTAAGCACCCCCGATATGTAAGATTTCAATGAATCATTCAGCAACTGATCTTACATATTGTTAGGATCACAGCCTTGTCTGGAGTATGGAGATCACTGGGGTTTGCATAATGGAGCCTGGGAGGATATATTTACAGAGGCAACATAGATATGAGATCCCTTATCTGATACTTCTTTAGGATTAAATTTCCCATAAGAGGCACTAAGGTAATAAGTAAACTTTCATCACTATTTCCACAACACCTAGGTCTTACTCTGATTGGTTAGTCTCTGACCAATGAAATTGTTTAGTAGAAAAGGCTAGCATATTACAAATGGGTGGTAAAATGTTTTGTTTTTTTCCACTACCTTCTCCATAGCATCAGATATCATTGCAATGTTGTGGTTTATATAGTGTGAAAAGTTATTAATAGCGATTGTTATGGTAAAAATAAAAAAAACATGGCGGTGGGGGGTGAGTGATAATTGGTAGTCAGGTGTGCTGGCTATAGGCTGCAGACAGCAGGGGTGTGTGTGTGCTGGCCGGGGTGCAAGAGTGTGTGCAGGGGGTATCATGGAAGGGGT
This sequence comes from Hymenochirus boettgeri, assembly GCA_019447015.1. NCBI lineage: Eukaryota > Metazoa > Chordata > Amphibia > Anura > Pipidae > Hymenochirus > Hymenochirus boettgeri. Next base: position 121,025,113 of record CM033476.1, read on the forward strand.
GGGGACCCCCAAAGAAACAATGTGGATCTGCACCTTATCCATCAAAGAGTCCTTGTGCCCTTGGAAGAATCCCTGTGGGGTCCAAAGATTGAGACATGAAGATATGAAATATAATGGGCATTACCAGTCATAAGGTAAAGACACTACAATGTCCCTTAATTTCTACATATCATTTATTACTTTTTATACAAATAACCCTCTTAGAACAGTCACAAAGGCAACTAAGGCGTGACTGGCAGATCTTCAAAGACCCCCGATCAAGCGGCCACACACGTGACAATCAGGGAAGCAGACGTTCACAGGTTCCATGTTCCCTTTACCCAAAGAAACAATTAGTGATTTTGTTATTCATAGCTGTTTGTTTTATTAAAATTTATGTCCGCTAATATGAAAAACAAACGGAATTAGATTTTGATGCACAATTAAATTATATCAAAGTTCATCACAGAGTGATTAGCTTCGGAGAATCTGATTGTTTTTAATGACACTACTGGCCCGCAGGCCGAGTCTTTATTGCATTCAGAGCTGAAGTTATTATAATGAAAGTTTCACCATTTGCCAGGCAGAATGGTAATTTCATTTATCTGGAGAAAACAAACCAATCAATTGAATATAAAATACCATCATATCTGCCAGCACTTTGTTTCAGATTATAGGACATTATCACCGAAGGGTCTTTCTTTCAAAACACTGCAATAATTCTGAGAAAACTCATTTATCCTTTGATTATTGGAATGGCTTACAGACAGTAAGCAGCTTTCCAACATGTGTCAGTTTCAGGGGAGCATTTCAGCACAATCTACACCATATCATAATGACTCTATTGCGTGATTTGTAAATTTGTTTAGTTTAAGATAAATAAAGAGTTACAGTAAAATACTGTGTCTTTCTTACAAGACTTAAGCAATATCTGGCATTGAAAAATTATTTGTAATCTACAAATAAAATTTTAGGCTATTTTTTTTAAAAATTTCAAACCCCCCCCCAAACAAAAAAAAACAAATGAACTTTAATCCCACAAAGAGTAATTAAAATGATTCTTGTCCCACCCCTTTATAATAATAGCCAATCACTCTTCAGCATCGTTCATTTCATGATGAAAAAATCAAGCGAAAAATAACCTACTTCTTTCATAACCTTTTCTTTTCAGTAAATTCAGTGTAACCTCAATCTGTAGTTACTCCTTACCAGGGGGTCATATTTACTGAGCTTTGGAATTGTGTTCAAATAGAGAGGGCGAACTTCAAAAAGTTCAGTTCGTTTTCGAAACTTTCGAACTTCAGTAAAAGTTCGAAAGTTCAAATTCGGACACCCAAAAGTCAATGGGAGAGTGATAGTTCGAAAAGTCAGAGTGATTTACAGCTAAAATAACAATGGTAACTACTGTAAATGGCTGTGGCACCTGGGAAATGGTCTGGGGAACATGTCACTGTCACCAAAACTTGTTAAAACACTTCTTAAAAACGAGCGGGCAATTGTCAGGTTTTGCGCAAGCTACATTCAAGGGTTACGGCCAATTCAAGGGTTACCGAACGATTTTTGAGGGTTACTGAACATGGTAGTTCCCAAAAAGTTTATTTGCATAACAATCAAAGTTCTAATATTATCTGAAAAATATGACATGTGTAAATGTTTACCACTGTATACGTAAACTATACAAATGTAAAGCTATATGTTTGAATATATTATAAATGATAACGAAAGATTTACTGTTATATTATATATGCAAAACCAATAAAAATATGTTTATAAAAAAAAAGAAAATGAGGGTTACCAAAAAAAATAGGACATAATAAGAGGATTTTGAATTAAACGATACTTTCGAGGGTTACTGAAAACGAACAATACTTTTGAGGTTAGCGAACGAACATTCGAGGGTTAGCAGAACCGGTCCACACATTCGAGGTTACCGAAAACTAACGATACTTTCGACGGTTACCAAAATCTAACGCTACATTCGAGGGTTAGGGATCGATACATTCTAGGGTTAGCGAAATGATTCGTATATTCCAGGGTTACCGAAAACAACGATACCTTTGAGGGTTAGCAAACAATCCATTCTAGGGTTATCGAAAGGCCCGTAAATTCAAAATTATCCAAAATAAAGCCACAAGTTGGATAAACTATCTAGTTCGAACCCGAACTAGTTCGAATTCGTCAAACTCATAAAGTTCTGGTCGAACTTGGGTTTGAGTTCAGCTTTTGTATCCATCTCTAGTTTCAAACAGTCAATTTAGCTTGTATGGAATCTTTTCCATTACTATTTGTGGAGTTGAGTTAAGCAAAGGACCCCACATTCTCATTTCAGAGGAGATTACTGTTGTGACTTTAACAGTGTGGCTGGTTGAAGCTATATGACACATATTTGGATAGGAAAATAATGGTGGCTGGCAAATCAATTTTCAATACTAACTGAAAAGTCAATGTAAAAGGATTGAGGAAACACGACCCTTTGCGTGTACCACCCACAGAAACCAGCAAACGTAATGAACATAAATAAATGAAAAGAATTGTGATCACTGCTGATTCTTGTTTACTTGGTCTCCTATTAATGGAAAAGTCCTGAAATTTCGGTTATTAATGTTAAGTTCTAATTAAAAGCCCTGGAGTAATTTGAAGTATGATGATGATATAAACACAGTTAATAAGAAACAATTTAACCACCCTCTTAAAGGTCTGCAGACAAAATGGCAGAACTTACACATTAATTCAATTCTTATAAATCCTTGACGCCAAGATTTTCCAGGAAGATCCCAGAGGAACTGGAAGTTTTGAAGAAGGAGAAATATCGGGGCTGAATCAGTGGGGAATGTTGGGAAATGCAGGAAGGATCGTGTTTTGTTGAAGGAGACAGCATTCAGAAGCTTCCTGCATAGAAAGAAATACGATTAGAAGACGTTTAGACTAACTGGGAAAGTGTGTTTAGTTTTGCCAATAGTTGGTTAACTGGTTAACTCTATAAATAAAATTCTTTACTCCTACTCACTTCACCATAACAGCGAAGAGGGCCTGTTCTCCAAGCGGCCTCCTGAGCCAGGTGTTAGCGTCTGTGATCACAATCTGAGATACAGGCAAGTGGTCTTTAAAGTTGAGGACACACGTGTCATTTGTCCTGAGGAATAAAAATAAAAAAACCCAGTGACCCAATTGTTCTTTCGTGGTGTCCATCTTTAAATCCGAGGCTGATTCTTTTAAAAAATGAGACCCAGTCCTATACGTACAGCTAATTCTCACTTAGCTAAGTTAACAACTAAAAGAAAAACACTGTTTAGAATTACCAACACTGTAGATATAGTAAGAAGAACATAAAAAACTACATTAAGCTTTAGATTACTGCAAAAACTATTGAAATCCTTTGTTTTACACTCAAAACAATCCACCAGCAGTGCCTAATTTATAGAAATAGTCTTGATTCCTACAACTCTAATTAACTGTATTCAATTTAAAACACAAGGATAATTAGTCTCCTAGGAGTTCTGTGACTATTTGAAATCACAGGTTATTTTTTCTTTTTACATTATATAAGTCATTTCATATTGAACACACTGTTACATCCACAAAACAGAGGGCTAAATATCTATGTTACTTTCTATCTGTCCATATAATTAACATCCTACATTTTTTCTAATCTCTATTGTCAGAATTCAATATATAATTTCTTACATTCTTTGGGAATTAGATGACTGTAACATAGATTAAGTTCGGATTCGACTCGGACCCCGGTTTTGGAACCCTTCAGAACCTTCAGATCTCGTACTACTATTTTCAGAAACCATTGAAAATACGGAGCTACTTTGAAGGTGGCTGAATATACAAGGATACCTCTGTAACCCCAAAAGTAGCCTTGCATATTTGGTAACTCTTAAAATGAAAATTTTTGAAGATTGTCTCTCACACATATCTTCTTTACACTGTAACTCTTAAGGGACAATAAACTGGAAAAAAAATTGCTCCCTGTCTCTAGATCTCCTCAGCCTGTTCAGCTCACTCCAGTTAGTATGCATGTCTCCTCTCTATGTATTCACCCCCTTCCAAACCTGTGGCACAGATTGTGTGGAGCATGTGCAGTGGAGATTATCTGTGCCTGCTACAGCCAATAGCATTCTTCCAGTGATTTGTATTATAGTGAAAGTAAAATGCTTTGCTATGGGGGTGGATTTGTAATTGATTCATAGGTACAGTGAACTTTGGTTCAGTGACACAGACAGCAGCTAAGGTACTGCAGGATTGGGTTATCTGCACAGAAAGAGCACAGAGTAACAGATCATGCTTATTACCTTCCTGATCTTATTGCTGAATCGATTAGCCATGCAGTGACCAAGAAATAAGCTTTACTTTTATAGAATGGATAGTGTCTACATGTAGTGTGCCGGGGGGAGGGGCTTGGGTGATTGACAGTTTTTTACTGACTAGCTATGCCCTGCCCCGTTTATTAAAACAAAGGGATAGGAAGGTCAGAGGGAAAAATAAAGCAGATTTAAAATTGGTGATAATTAATCCTAATTACTGTGTGATTAGTTAAAAAATGATTTGCCCACCCGTTTACGTCCTTAAAAGTAGCTTGCCGAATTCTGAAAAAATAGCTAGGTGTACAGTTTGTTTTTTAATACGTTTTGGTTGTATGTACGCTGTTCCCAGACGCTGTTTCATTTACATTACATACTATTGCTATTTATCCTTAAATTCAATCTGAACTTTCAGATTTTTAACCCCTATTGACTTCTATCCTATTGACCTCTACGGGTCTGTCTCGGATTTTTGGCTGTCTGCAGTCGCAGCTATACTCAGGCCAATGAACATTCCCTGATTTCCAAGACTGAAACGTTCTTCTTTACAGATATTATAGATATCTAGAGAACATCGTCTAAAAATAAGTCATGCCAATTCTTGCGATTCTTTTAATCGTAATTTTCAATGAAATAGATTCAAACCGTGGTCCAATCCGGGGGATTTTTACTATTTAAAATCCTGACTGTGACAACATTTCACCATTTTCCTTTTACACATTTAAATTGAGATTTATCCAATGGTCCAGTTGGTTAATGTGTTGTCATTTTCTTCTCTTCTTGTAAACATTTACGCAGTGATTTTAATTCTGATGAGAAACTTAGAAAAGGACAAGACCGCGTTTGTCTTTCTTTGGCCTCAAACTAATTCTGAAGAAAACAGCAGGAAGAAACATTCTGTAGCTTGGGTTTCCCTGGAGTCATCCAGTCAGCAGGTTAGCCTATCCAAACCCGAGCATGGCGCTGAATCTAAAATCCTTCCCATCAGAAGGAGCATCCGGACACAATGGGAGTAGAACATAATATTTGGTGTAGACAAGAAATCCCGTGGGATCCTGTGGAATTGACTTCGCCATCATTTTCAGATAAACCGATGTACAAATCAACATTTCACACAAGAGCTAGGAATTACACAAAGTATGTCGAACTTGCAAAGATATTTCCTCATCCTTATTATCACTTAGATAAAAGATGCTGTCTCAGTTAAGTCTCAATGATCCACTGGGTTCATCCAATGATACGAAGTCAAAATGAAAAAAGAAGAAAGCAAAAAAGTGCCTAATAAACAGTTCCCCAATGTAGGTCTCTGTACAAATAAACACTATAATAACCCAAGTCAACCTCACATATAATAGGACTCAGGATCATTCACACACTGAAAACACTTATTATGGGAGCTTGATCCGGGGTGCTCGAGCCTGTACCCGTCGCCCCAATTCTTATATTAAAACAAGAACAGTGAGATGTAATAAAAGTTATTGTTAAAAATGGATTATCGAATCCGTGAGTAAAATGTCATTATACCAATACGCGAGTAAGTAAATATCAATCCGCACAGTGAAATGTCTATTATACCTATACACGAGTAAATATCGAATCCGCAAGTAAAATGTCTATTATACCATACACGAGGAAAATATCCAATCCGCAAGTGAAATGTCTATATACCATACACGAGTAATATCGAATCCGCAAGTGAATGTTATTATACCTATACGCAGTGTAAATATCGAATCCGCAAGTAAATGTACTATTTTACAATACACGAGTAAATATCGAATCCGCAAGTAAACTGTCTATTATTTACCTATACGCGAGTAAATATCAAATCCGCGAGTAAAAATGTCTATTATACCAATACGCGAGTAAATATCAATCCGCAAGTGAAATGTCTATTATACCAATACGCGATAGTAAATATGGGAATCCGCGAGTAAAAGTCTATTATACCATACACGAGTAAATATCGAATACGCAAGTAAAATGCTATTATACCTTTACGCGAGTAAATATCGAATCCGCGAGGTAAAGTCTTTATACCTATCCGCGAGTAATATTGAATCCGCAAGTAAAATGTCTATTATTACCTATACGCAAGTAAATATCGAATCCGCAAGTAAAATGTCTATTATACTATACGCAATAAATATCGAATCCACTAGTAAAATGTCATTATACCTTACGCAAGTAAATATCGAATCGCAGTAAAAATGTCTATTAACCTATACGCAAGTAATATCTAATCGCAAGTAAAATGTCTATTATACTATACGCGAGTAAATATCGAATCCGCAAGTAAAATGTCTATATACCTATACGGGAGTAAATATTGAATCCGCAAGTAAAAGGTCTATATACCTATACGCGAGTAAAATCGAATCTGCAAGTAAATGTCTATTATAAATATACGTGAGTAATATCGAATCCACAATGTAAATGTCTATTATACCTAACGTGAGTAAATATCGAATCCGCAAGTAAAATGTCTATTTACCTATACATGAGTTAAATATCGAATCGCAAGTAAAACGTCTATTATACCTATACGCGATATCGAATCCACAAGTAAAATGTCTATTATTACATACGCGAGTTAGTAAATATCGAATCCGCAAAGTAAATGTCTATATACATATACGGAGTAAATATCGAATCCGCAAGTAAAAGTCTATTATACCAATACGTGAGTAATATCGAATCTACAGTAAAAGTCTATAACCCTATACCCGAGTAAATATCGAATCCACAAGTAAAATGCTATTAACCTATAAGCGAGTAAATACGAATCCACAAGGTAAAATGTCATTATACCATTACGCAGAGTAAATATCGAATCCACAAGTAAAATGTCTATATACCATACGCGAGTAGTAAATATCGAATCCGCAAGTAAAAATGTATTATAACCTATACGCGAGTAATATCGAATCCACAAGTAAAATGTCTCTTATACCTATAACGATAAATATCGAATATGCAAGTAAATGTCATTATAGCCTATACCCGAGTAAATATCGATCCGCAAGTAAAATGTCTATTAACCTATAACGTGAGTAAATATCGAATCCCACAAGTTTTAAAAATGTCTATTATACCTATAACGCAAGGTAAATATCGAATCCGACAAGTAAAATGCTCTATTACTCCTATACGAATGAGTAAAATATCAATCCGCCAAGTAAAAGTCTATATACCTATACGCGAGTGTTAAATATCGAATCACAGTAAAATGTCTGATTATACCTAAGGATAAATATCGAATCGCAAGTAAAATGTCTATTATACCTATACGTGAGAGTAAATATGAATCCAGCAAGTAAAATGTCTATTATACGCTACACGAGTAATATCGAATCACAAGTTAAATGTCTATTATACATATACGTGAGTAAATATCGAATCCACAAGTAAAATGTCTATTATACCTATACGTCGAGTAAATATGAGACCAGTAAATGGTCTATTATACATATCGGGTAAAATCGATATATGCAAGTAAAAGTCTTATATTAACCTATACGTGGTAATATCGAATCCACAAGTAAAATGTCTATTTATACCTATACGCGAGTAAAATATCGTATATCTACATAAGTATAAAATGTCTATTATACCTATCGTGAGTAAAATATCGAATCCACAAGTAAAATGTCTATTATACCTATACGACGAGTAAATGAATTCAGTAAAATGTATTTCTATACCTATCACTGAGTAATATCGAATCCACAAGTAAAATGCTCTATTATACCATAGTTACGGAGGTAATATCGAATCCACAAGTAAAAGTCTATTAGACCTATACGTAGAGTGTAAATATCGAATCCACAAGTAGGAAAATGTCTATTATACCTCTACGCGGAGTAAATATCGAATCCGCAAGTAAAATGTTCTATTATACCTATACGTGAGTAGTAATATCGAATTCGCCACAAGTAAAAGGTCTATTATACCATACAGCTGAGTAAATATCGAATCCCAAGTAAAATGCCTATGATACCTATTACCGCGTAAATATCGAATCCACAGTAAAATGCTATATCCTATACGCAGATGTAAATATCGAATCCGCAAGTAAAAAATGTCTATTATACCCATTACGCAAGTAAATTACATAGGTTTACATAGTAATTAAGGTGAATAAAGACAGACGTCCACTCAAGGAACATACTGGATCGTATCTAATATATCTGTTATACTGTATTGAAATGTAAGGTTTCCGATAGATATGTATAAACACATTCATCCTGTTTTTATTGGATTGTATATATTAATCTGTTATGATATGTATGTGAAATGTAAGGTTTCATATATAATGTATTAAACACAATCATCCTGTTTTCTCAGAGCAATAAAATCTAAATTATTTTCTGTTTCCTGTGAAAACATTTACTCATCCCATTCAGATTCCTCATAGCGCAATGAACAATACAATCTTCCCACAGAAAAGATCCAGCAGAGCCATGTATATTGATTAAAAAACTATAAGTACTGTGGTCATGGGAAGCGATATAGAAGTATTATTATTATTACTATTATTGCCATGTATTACAATTTCTACTATTATTACAATGACTATTATGATTATTATTAGTACTATTAATGATTATTATTATTACTACTTTTACTATATTACTCCTTTTGCTATTATTACTATTATACTAGTACGGCTATATTATTATTATAGTACTTATATATTATTATTTATTATTATTATTATATTATTACTCTTATATATTATTATTGGTATCGCTATCTTATTATTCGTATATTATCTATCATTTTATGTATTTTATATCACTTTTATTAGTATTACATACAGTCAATGTCAGCATTGATTCATGGTTGGGAGATGTTGTGAATAAAAGTTCTTACATCAGGTTATCTGCATCACAGTTACAGAAAGTCTCATCGATGCAGCTTTTTCCAACCCACAAGCAATTTTGAATCCAGGTAAGGATCCACCCCATAGACGTGTCTCCATTGCCCCGTCCAACACCAGTGAAGGCGCTCCGTCTGGAAAGAAACACAATACAGTGAACATGTGTAATAGATAAGTGGGAATGAGTGGCAGAACACACAATCATGATTCGGAACTAAGAAAATAATCCAATTGAAATTCTTCAAAGGGAAACTGTGCCCGCCAAAACAAGTTTTAAAACTTCCTCGTATAAAAAAAAAAAAACTTCCTTGGGTAAAAAAGTTCTTGCACAGGCTTTTTTAAGCATGGGACCAGCTTGTCGTCATGTGACCACCTCGGCCACCATTAATACCCCCCTACTGAAAGCAGAAGTGTGAACAATCTACGTATCTACTGTATAATTATTTTACAGGCTGCAGACAGAGAGTGTGATTCAGGGCTATCGTAGAGATGGGCGAAACTTCATAAAGTTAGGGTCCGTTTTCGATCTTCAGAGGAAGTTGGAAAGGTCGAATTCGGGACACCATTAAGTCAATGGGGAATGATAGTTCGAAAATCCGGGTTATTTACAGCTAAATTAACAATGGTAACTTACTGGTAAATGGCTGTGGCACCTGGGAAATGGTTTGGGTGACATTATCCACTGTCACCAAAAACTTGTTAAACCATTTTTTATACACACGAGCGGGCAATTGTCGGGTTTGCACAAGACCTATTCAAGGGTGGTTACGGGCCAATTCAAGGGTGTACCAAATTACTTTCGAAGGTAAGCGAAAATAGAACCATAATTTTGAGGGTTTACTGAAATCGAACGATACATTTCGAGGATTAGCGAAATGAACAAAGTTTGAGGGTTACCAAACGATACTTTCAAGGGTTAGCAAAAGTAGAACGATAAATTCGGGGGCGTTTACAAATACGAACAACACTCAAAGATTACAGAAAACAAACGATACTTCGAGGGTAGGGTTAGCGAACGATACATCGAGGGTACCGAAAATCATAGGACTACATTCTGAGTTAGCGAAAATGAAATGTCATATATTCGAGGGGTTACCGAAAAAAGAACATACTTTAGAGGATTACCGAAAAAACATTCTAGGTTTAACGATAATTAGGAAAATACAGCAAGAAGTCTCCAGAAAAATTAACTAGTTTGAACCCGAACTAGTTTCGAATAGTTGCATTCGCCCAAAATCATAAAATTTTGCTTAAACTGGGTTTCGAATTCGGTTTTTTGTGTCCATCTCTACTCAATGCATGGTTTTATTTAAACCCTAACTTGTTCAGAGACCACAGTGGCCCTAGAGTAAGCTTGCCCTCTTCTAGTGGGCTCTAGTAAAACATAGTGTGTTAATTCAGTTAAATGTAGTAAGTTATGCAAGTCAATCGGGCTGAAAATCTCCATATTGGGCATTCCTGACCACAGGTTACCATCTAATATATCATCATGCAAGTTTGTATTGGAAATGTGGGTCCAGGTCGACTCCAGTAAATAGAGGATGGAGCATTGATTACAGTTTTTACCTATATCCCTGTCATGGATACACCAGCATAGTAACATATTAGAGATTGAGTTAAATAAAGACAACGTCCACCTTATCCAACCTTTACACCCTACTCTTTAACCCTACGTAGTGGGTTGACAGTTGCATACAAAACAAACAAACAAAAAACAGCTCAAAAAAAAAAAAAAGGGAGGAGAAGAGAGAGTAGAAGGATTTTAAGAGTTTTGCTTGGAAAAATAAGGGACAGAAGATCTCAATTGGATACATTAAACATTGCGCATACCAAATATAATGCTACATACAGTAAATTAAGGCTCTTAACTATCACCCTATTACCTAACTTAGTCTAGAATGGAAAAATTTTATGTATTTTTAACCCAAGTTAGGGCTTGAGTTTTCAAGGTCAAATAGTTCTGAGATGTACATACAAAAATCCCATTACAAACCTCAATCGCGTTGTGACAGCAGGTTAGCTGACATAAATCATCTCCTAACTGTGACTTCTTTTGTGAGCATATGAAAGCAGTCTGAAGGCAGACTAGACAGTAATTAAATACATCTTAAATCTTTGGGAAGAAAAGAGAAAAAAAAACATTGTCATCTGGCGTCATGATGCCCCGAAAAAAGTCAGTGGAGAGCCGAATCCAAGTCAGAGTCTTTATGAATTCCATATTAATTCTGTGCTAAGATGACTACCTCGACATTTTGCCGTATTGAATCCTGCTAGATCGGAAGGGATTGCCTGATTTTTGGCAATGTGTGTGCGGTGAACTACTATAAAACCAACACAACAACACTATCAACATTGGAAGTCAATTATCCGGGTAGGGGTGATCATTAGATGGTGATCAGCTCCCTAAATGACTGAAACTGTGTGTGGCAAAATAATCATCGGAATCAAATTGTTACAATTATTTTCCAGCTCACACAAAATATAAATCATCAAAGTATGGGTCCCTTTACACCCTAAACTACTCCTACAAAATACATGGAAATAATGACATTACACACAATTCATAAAGATAAATAAACATAAACTATTTAGTGCAAAACAAGCGGAATATTTACCATTAAAACCTTAAATGTTTTACAACCTTTGAGGATTTTCTGGCATTAGACCTGAGTGTATTCACAGAAACCCTTGGAATGGAATAAAGTGCAAAACAACACTAACCATCACATCACTTAATTCTCCCGAGAGGCCATCTGAGCATATAAAACACACAAAATTGGTTAGTTGGTAGATGTAAAGTAGGGGAAAATCAATATGGGTCTTGCATCTTCATTAGTAAGCAGAGAAGTAGGATTTTCTCTTGTCTATAAAACATGATAAAGTGATCCCTGGGATATGAAAATTACATGGTATATATTACAGTATGACCTACATTACTCTACAGTGCTTGGGAAAAACAAGCAATTAGTATATTGGGACTATAGCAGATCCTACTCCTCTTGTATAACTAACTGCAATTTGTAACAAAGTGACATAGAACTCCATGGAAAACATAATGTTTTAAAAGTAATCATCTACAACTATTTCAAAGCGGGGGGGTCATTTAAATAGGGACAAAAACAAAAGGCCACAAATAGAAAAGTAATTGCAAATACCATAAAGTTGTGCAAACAAGAGATTTACACACACACATGGAAATCTTCTGATAGTAACGGCAATATCAGAAAAATGTGTGAACTGCACAGTGCAACCCTGTATTAATATAACAAGATGAATGAATAATTGACTTTACTTTATTAAACACAATAAAGAAACATTCGAGGAGTATTCAATAAAAGTTTTATGTGTTACAAATGGTGCTAATTTGCCCCAACCAATCAGATGTTAGCTTTCAAATGTTAAATAAGATCTGATTGGTTGTGGGCAAAATTAGCACCATTTTAAAAGATAAGAATATTATTGAATAACCCTGTTGTCCAAAACCGATGGAAGAGGGATGAAACACTGTGTATGTCAGGCAAGATTTACATGAATGGTTTCTACTAAATTCATTGTAAGTATAGATTAAGTCCTAAGGGGCACAGAACAGGAAAAGCACCTCTCATGTACCCACCTGCTCTCAGATTCCCAACTCTCTGTGGCACAGGGTTTAATGGTTTTTATCTCTTATCTCTTCATGTGTTTATGTCCAATGAAAAACTATGAGTTTAACACACACCGACTCAAGCAATGTAGGGTAATATTGAGGATTATATAACAGCGAATATAACAGGATTCCCATGATGCCTGAAAGGGTCAAGACTCTAATTAAATGGACATTTGGACATGACTGCTCTTGGCTGAAAGTAAATGACAATGCTGTAGATTTAGCCCGAGTATTTTATTAACTTTACTCTGCAATACACATGGGGTCTTTGTTTCTATTTCAATCAATCAGGTAAAAGTTACCTTTAACCTTATCCCCTTAAACACAAGTGTCTCTATGTGGTAACAACAAGGGGTGATGTGATTTTCTCTCCTTCCATCTCTGATATCTAGACAGATATAGAGAACGCTGATATGGTTTCTCTTATATTTATTTCCTGGATCTTCATTATCTATATTCACGCCATTGGGTAATACTAGCCTAAAAAAAACTTCCCCATTAAATTCACCAAATGGTAAGTTTAGAAAAAACACACTTTATGCCCAGAGATAGTTTCCTTTTATAAATCAAGTCAACTTTTTTATTACTGAGTTTCAGGTAGATTCAATGGATAATTGCAATCTTCCCTTACACCCTCTTCCCCCTCCACCTGACTGTAGACTAAGAGTTAAAGTGATTTCCTAAAACAGCAATTTCAGCAAATTCTTCAAAAAAATCCAGTTAAATAGCAATAAATTAGAAACTCCCGACAGTAAACAGTGTCACCTAACGCTGAGTTTCTTTCTTTCCAGACATTTTTTTTCTACTTTTGAACAATTTAATCGTTCTGAACCTTTTCACCCAAGGGAACAGATGGAAGTTAGAGACACGAAGACGCTTGGTATCATCAGGGAAGTTAGTTTGTTGGGGAGATTTTCAGTACCGTGATATATATATAATTTCACCTTGTCTACCATTTTTATTTAAAAAATTAAATGAAATACCTAGAGTGAGAAAATAAACTATTGATAAAATAGATTTTAAAAAATTACACAAGCAATTCATTAATTGGCACAGAAAACTGCAAATAAACTCCCACAAACTCCATGCAGCCATCTAATAATTCCATATAATAAACTCCATGAGCCAGATAATAAGTCCCTCATAAAAACTCCATACAGCCATATAATAATCCATATAATAAACTCCATGCAGCCATCTAATAATTCATATAATAAACGCCCATGCAGCCATCTAATAATTCCCATATGAATAAACTCCATGGGCAGCCATCTAATAATTCCATATAAAACTCCTCAAGCACGCAATTCCTAATAAATACATCGCTTAATTCCATATAATAAAACTCCATTGCAGCCATCTAATAATTCCAGTATATAAACTCCAACAGTCCACTAATTAATTCCATAATAACTCCATGAGCTCCAAATAAACTCCATGCAGTACACTACTCCATAATATCCTGAAATAATAAAACTCAACAATAACCAGCAGTTACTCCATGTCGATAAATCAATGTGCCATATAATAAATCATGTAGCCAGCTATATCCGTCAGAATCATGAGGCCAGATAATAAACCCAATGTAGCCAGCTAATAAACTCCATGCAGCGAGTAATAACTCCAGGTGAGCCAGATAATAAACATCCAATTAGCCAGATAATAAAAACTCAATGTAGCCAGATAATGACTACCATGTAGACATGACGCTACTATTTAAACTACAATTGTAGGCCAGCAGCTGAAAGTGACCCCCTCCCCTTGCTCAATGCTATCACATTGGTATCTGATCACATTGGTATCTGTCACATTGGTATCTGATCACATTGGTATCTGATCATATTGGTATCTGATCACATTGGTATCTGATCACATTGGTATCTGTCACATCGATCACATTGGTGTATCGTCACAATCGATCACAATTGGTATCGATCACATGGTATCAGATCACATTGGTTATCAGATTCACATTGGTATCTGTTGGCACACATGCTCTGGGAACCGCATACACATACCGACCGATTCCCATAACAGTATGGGGATTGGTCAGTCGTGCGGCCATACGCGGTACGATCGTATTGGCTCCCATAACAACCGTGGAAATTTTCTGTCTTTCCCGACCGACCGTATTGGCGACTACTGTCGTTCGTCGGAACTGCGGTCGTTCTGCAAACCCATATACTTGAGCAACTTTTAGCTGTAGCAAACAAAACCAGACAGCAACGACCAGAGCCAGCAAGATATTGTCTTGTTAAAAAGAGGAATAGATTTAA
Organism: Hymenochirus boettgeri; assembly: GCA_019447015.1. NCBI lineage: Eukaryota > Metazoa > Chordata > Amphibia > Anura > Pipidae > Hymenochirus > Hymenochirus boettgeri. The sequence goes on from CM033476.1 coordinate 121,040,203, forward strand.
GGGAGAAAAATATTATTCTCCCTCTTTACAAGCACTGGTAAGGCCTCATTTGGAATATGCGGTGCAGGTTTGGAATCCCTATACAAGGGACATCTTGAAATGGAAACAATTTAGAGAAGGGCAACTAAAATGTATACCTAGCCTTACCGTGTGTACCAAGCTTTCCTTGTGTACATAGCCTCACCGTGGACCCAGCCTCACCGTGTGTACCAGCCTTACCGTGTGTACCCAGCCTTACCGTGTGTACCCAGCCTTACCGTGTGTACCCAGCCTCACCCTGTGTACCCAGCCTCACCCTGTGTACCCAGCCTCACCCTGTGTACCCAGCCTCACCCTGTGTACCCAGCCTCACCCTGTGTACCCAGCCTCACCCTGTGACCCACCTCACCTGTTACCCAGCCTTACCGTTGTGTACCCAGCCTCACCACGTGTACCCAGCCTTACCGTGTGTACCCACTCACGTGTGTACCCATCCCACCTGTGTACCCAGCCTCACCGTGTGTACCCAGCCTCACCGTGTGTACCCAGCCTTATTGTGTGTACCCAGCCTTACTTGTGTACCCAGCCTTACGTGTGTACCCAGCCTTACTGTGTGTACCCAGCCTTACCGTGTGTACCTAGCCTTACCGTGTGTACCTAGCCTTACCGTGTGTACCCAGCCTTACTGTGTGTACCCAGCCTTACTGTCGCTGTGTGTACCCAGCCTTACCGTGTGTACCTAGCCTTACCGTGTGTACCTAGCCTTACCGTGTGTACCCAGCCTTACCGTGTGTACCCAGCCTTACCGTGTGTACCCAGCCTTACCGTGTGTACCTAGCCTTACCGTGTGTACCCAGCCTTACTGTGTGTACCCAGCCTTACTGTGTGTACCCAGCCTTACTGTGTGTACCCCGCTTACCGTGTACCCAGCCTTACCGTGTGTACCCAGCCTTACCGTGTGTACCCAGCGTCACCGTGTACACAGCCTTACCGTGTGTACCCACCTCACTGTGTGTACCCAGCCTCACAGTGTGTACCCAGCCTTACCGTGTAACCCAGCCTCACCGTGTGTACCCAGCCTCACCGTGTGTACCCAGCCTTATTTGTGGTACCCAGCCTTACTGTGTGTCCCCAGCCTTACTGTGTTACCCAGCCTCACCGTGTGTACCCAGCCTTATTGTGTGTACCCGCCTTACTGTGTGTACCCAGCCTCACCGTGTGTACCCAGCCTTATTGTGTGTACCCAGCCTTACTGTGTGTACCCCAGCCTTACTGTGTGTACCCAGCCTCACCGTGTGTACCCAGCCTTATTGTGTGTACCCAGCCTACTGTGTGTACCCCCTCACCGTGTGTACCCAGCTTATTGTGTGTACCAGCCTTACTGTGTACCCAGCCTTACTGTGTGTACCCAGCCTTACCGTGTGTACCTAGCCTTACCGTGTGTACCCAGCCTACTGTGTGTACCCAGCCTTACTGTGTTACCAGCCTTACTGTGTGTACCCAGCCTTACCGTGTACCCGCCTACCGTGTGTACCCAGCCTTACCGTGTGTACCCAGCGTCACCGTGTACCCAGCCTTACCGTGTGTACCCAGCCTTACTGTGTGTACCCAGCCTTACCGTGTGTACCTAGCCTTACCGTGTGTACCTAGCCTCACCGTGTGTACCCAGCCTTATCGTGTGTACCCAGCCTTACTGTGTGTACCCAGCCTTACCGTGTGTACCCAGCCTTACTGTGTGTACCCAGCCTTACCGTGTGTACCCAGCCTTACTGTGTGTACCCAGCCTCACTGTGTGTACCCAGCCTTACCGTGTGTACCCAGCCTTACTGTGTACCAGCCTTAACCGTGTGTACCTAGCCTCACCGTGTACCCAGCCTCACCGTGTGTACCCACCTCACCGTGTGTACCCACCTCACCGTGTGTACCCAGCCTTACTTGTGCCCAGCCTTACCGTGTGTACCCAGCCTCACCGTGTGTACCCAGCCTCACCGTGTGTACCCAGCCTTACTGTGTGTACCCAGCCTCACTGTGTGTACCCAGCCTTACCGTGTGTACCCAGCCTTACTGTGTGTACCCAGCCTTACCGTGTGTACCTAGCCTCACCGTGTGTACCCAGCCTCACCGTGTGTACCCAGCCTCACCGTGTGTACCCAGCCTTACTGTGTGTACCCAGCCTCACTGTGTGTACCCAGCCTCACCGTGTGTACCCAGCCTTATTGTGTGTACCTAGCCTTACTGTGTGTACCCAGCCTTACTGTGTGTACCTAGCCTCCTGTGTGTACCCCAGCCTTACGGTGTGTACCCAGCTACCGTGTGTACCTAGCCTTACTGTGTGTACCCACCTTACGGTGTGTACCCAGCCTTACGTGTGTACCCAGCCTTACCGTGTGTACCCAGCCTCACACTGGTGTACCACTGTGTGTACCCAGCCTTACCGTGTGTACCCTAGCCTTACTGTGTGTACCCACCTTACTGTGTGTACCCAGCCTTACTGTGTGTACCCAGCCTTACCGTGTTGTACCCCAGCCTCACACTGTGTTGTACCCAGCCTCACCGTGTGTACCCAGCCTTACTGGGTGTACCCAGCCTTACCGTGACCAGCCTCACACTGTGTGTACCCAGCCTTACCGTGTGTACCCAGCCTTACCGTGTGTACCCAGCCTCACTGTGTGTACCCACCTTACCGGTGTACCCAGCCTCACTGTGTGTACCCAGCCTTACCGTGTGTACCCAGCCTCACACTGTGTGTACCCAGCTACCGTGTTACCACCTCACCGTGTGTACCCAGCCTTACTGTGTGTACCCAGCCTTAGGGACCATTCAGGATCATTTAATTTTTACTGTAATATTAAAGCCAATCATGCTAAATTCCATTGAAAGATCCATTTCATTTTTGCTTCATTTCCTTAATGAATTAATCATCTCGTGTTCAGAAATCAGAGAATTTTGGCCAAGGATGGACGTCTGCAGATTCAACACCAACAAAAATCTTATGTAACGGGTTAAGGAGGCGCAAATGGAAATTTGGAATATCTGAGCAGTAGCAGAGATATTTAGTTTCGCTCTGAATGAAATATTGTGACGGAACGTCAAACGTATCGTGTCTATAACTTAAATCTCATTAGAATACTACATCTGTTTTATTCATCCCTGGAGGGTTTGGTTTAATACAGAATCTCTTAGAAATAAACCATTAGGACAAATAATATTATATAATGTGCTATGGTTACACAGAGACGAATGAAACGGGCTGGTTTCTGCGGAATGTATCGATTTTAGCGCGACCAAAAATCGCCATTTTCCCCCAACAGTTATTTTTTGATTGTTTTGGACTGCAAAACTGAAATTTTGACTGTGATTGCCATCTGTAGGATATTTGTTTTACTTTGCCTTTAACCCAACTGCTGCACAAACGTAACACTTCTAGAGAATGATGGAAATGGAATGGCTCCCATATCTAGCCGAGTGTTAGACCAAGTAAATTATTAATGTGATTCCATACAGCATTTCTAAACGGGCCATATGGTATTTATGGATTGACATCTGCTATTTATTTAACAGGATTGGTTCAATTTCTTGCTATTAAAGAGGCTAAATCAAAATAAAGTGATTTAATTATTTAGTTTTGAAGATATCTGCTAAGTACGATTAGCATTGTTTCTGCTCCGTCAATTAATAACTCCCCCACAGAGGGCGCTAATAACCAAATCAAAACTTACAGTAACAGATTTCTTCCTGGCTCTCCCCACATCCTTGTCACTGACAATTCTCTCATATCTGTCATTGGGATAATGAAAGAGGGGGAGGAGCTGTGAATTAGATCTGTTATTGCACAAGTATAATTCTCCTATAAGAGCCGAAATGGGGTCTCCCCAGTTTATACAAAGGCAAATAGTTCAGACAGATCATACTCAAAAACAAGATTCCTGTTTAATACATAATTTCCAACTTGTGGCTACTTTAAAAATGATTGACTTTGGGGGTGGGGCTTATAATGCAGCTGATGATGCTCTGTCTATAACTCTGGATAGACTGCGCTAGATGCATGATTTAAAGGTAGGAGTGTGATCTTTTTAACTTGTATGGAAACCACACTTCTATCCAATCCAAATTAACAGGCCAACCTGCTTTCGATTCTGAACTACCAGTTTAGAAAATACGCGGATCTGATGGATTTTTAACATTTTTCTAAACTCTGTTTCTTTAAATGTTCCGTGAAACATATGGACAACGGGCGTTGATTCAGTTAACAGGCGTAGGAGCCAAATAAAGGGGAAATATGGCAGACTGGCTCCTTGTCTTTATAGACCAATGACTTCCTTTCTATAAATCTGTGCCCACTGCTCAAAGGAAAAAAAGATCCAAACTACACTTTAATTCGACAACCAGATACAATTATTGAAAAATCCCAAACGATCAATATTATGCCCATGACTTTTGCATTGATGGTAAAAAATTTAAAGAGAACTAAACCAAATTGTAAACTCTATGACATAAAAGCATCCCCTAAAAGAAAACCAATAAAGTGTAAGATAACTCTCAAACAGTTATAGCGTAAAATAACGTTAAGTTAAAGGTTTATATGTGCCGCCATATTGTTTTCTTGATGCTACTTTGTGAACACTTTGTTCTGGATGTTAGCAGAATCGGTTAGTAGGCGGTGATCAGCTGTAAAAGCCCCAGCAGTAGGAGGTGGGCAAGCGAATGAATAATATATAATAATATATAACTAAATTGGGAGTTCAGCTGTGAGACTGGAATGCTGGGGGAAATGGCACAGGGGTCACATGTTAATAGGGCAAATGACTCAACGCCACAGCACAAGTTAAGAGTAGAGATGTCCGAACTTCGCAAAATCCGGTCCGCACAAGGATCCGTGAATTTTCTAAAAAATTTGAAAATTCCAAAATCCGCGAGTGGACCCTTAAAACGAGGATTCTTCGAATATACAGGGATTTTTCGAAAATACGGACCCGAAAATGTGACTTGCTCTGTCCAAAAACGTGAAAAATCCGCGAAATTTTGAATTTACGAGGATTTCTCGTATTTTCGAAAATACGAGAAATCCTTGTGATTTCGAAATTTTTCAAAAACGCGGTTCGGAAAAGTTTGGAAGGCGGAAAACCAGAAAATCCGCGATATCCGTCTGTTCGCGAAAGAAGGAAATCCGCCGCGGATCCGGGTTCGGATCCGCGAACTGGCCATCACTAGTTAGAGGCGATGACTGGTTTTTGGGTTCTCAAGTCTTCCATTCCCAATTAAACAGAAATCTTGTGTTTTTGTTTCATTCCCACTGGGGAACCGTTTCTCATCTGTCGGAAATCGTCAAAATTACTTTAGGGACCTTGGTGCATATTTTAAACATTCCCAGCCCCGGACAGACGTGTTAACAGGAGGTGAATATTAATAGGGGAAATGAGAGGATTCTGGTGCTGATCAAACAGGATTATTCTCAATGGTGGAAATGAACAAATCTCACGTTCCAGTTACATTCGGAAAAGCTTCTCCTTCTAATTTCTCAGACAGAATTGGATTTAGTAGCTGGAGACACATTAGCAGATAAAGATTTAGTGTTGGGGTTTCACTGGTTACGGAGGGTCCCACGTTAATAGGTGTAAGGAGAATTGTCTTGGGTTTTCATAGGGCCCTTTAGAGCTACAAAAAATTAGGTTGTGTGTGGATATTCCCTTTAATTATCCCACAGCCTTCAGTGTCCCTGTCCGACTTACATTAATATATTTTTATTGTATACATACGATTTTAGATATTGGGGCAGACATGGCCTTTAACGAGAAGAGTGATAGCAAAGTTTGTTGTAGGTACAGAATTTCCATCTCTGTATATTAACATGAGGGCGGGAGCTGCCATACTGCAGACCTTCCAACCCCTCCATTCATAAAAGTTAAAGCAAAGAATTGAGAAGCTCAATCACATCATCTACTTGCTATTGAATTCTCTATGTGGGAGCTGCCATATTGTTTCCAGTAAAGTGTTGGTTATCGTCTTTGTTTGTGCACAGAAATTCTGCTGGGTGCAGCTTCTGTCTATTGATCAGGGATGTCAACTTTGTGGCCCTCCAGATGTTTGAAAACTACAACTCCCAGCATACTAAACTAGGCAATGCTGGGAGTTGTAGTTTTTAACCTCTGGAGGGCTGCATTTTTTTATTTTATTTTGCCACGTATGGCAGTATGGCAGCTTTAACTCTTGTAAATTTTCAGTAGGTAGTTTTATTTTGAAATTCAAGATATAATAATATTTTTATATATATTATTAATATAATAATAATAAATCTAATAATTTGCAAGCAAATGGAATAGGAAAAATTAGAGAATAGTAAGGCATCGCCTAGTCATACGTGCACATAATAATCATTATAAATAAAGTTATTTTATGTGGAAGAGATTTTTCTATGTGTCCAAAGTCATTTTTTTTTAAATTCGAGCTGCTGTTCTGTAATTGGCTAAATGATAACCTGCGTGAACCAATCAGAGAGATAGCTTTTATCAGGCCAGTGCAGTTTAAAGACTGTAAATCTTTGTGTAACTGGCAGTTTAATGGAATCCCATCATTCAGAGAGGGGGGATTGGATCACCATTTTCGGGGCGCAACGAACGGCTGTATCGACCCATAATCGCACGTGTGTATGCGTTCAGCGGGAGTCGTTCGGTCGAAATGCCCATTTGTCTGGGTGTGTGCCGTGGTTGGCGGTCATGGGTCAGTGCCAAGATTGTGCGTGTGTAGAGTCTTATAAAGGGACCAATGGCGGAGGCTACACAGCAGAAAGTAATAAGTAGCTGCTTAATATAGAATGTACCAACATCACAACACAAGGGATGCCTGCAATGCAGAGCTTTCTAATGGTGACCATAGACTAAACGACGCGGCTATAGGACATTGGGATATTCCGATATTGTATGATTATTGGAACGGTATGGACGATCGATTCATTTTTCGATTCATTTTCCTATCGGGCCAGTTGAAAAATGTTTTCTCAGTGGCCAATCTGATCTGCGGATCTTGTGATCACGTTGTTGCGTCTATGGCCAATGTAAGGCCGGGTAGATATTGCTTTAACCAATTTCTATGTACCATGTGACAACCCAGGGGGTGACAAGGTAACAGAGAGGAGCCGGTTGAGGTTATTTGGAAATGGTGCAGAAAATCAAGGCTTGGTAGGCGGGCTCTGCATAAAGCATGCTTTCCGATTGGCTAGCCAGCGGTTCAGTTATGAAGGCCCGCCCCTTGCGCTAGCTTGTGCAGGGAGTGTATCCGACAATCACTTAATGCATCCCTACTGAGCATGGGTATTAATATTTATATCCTGTAACTGTACATTAAATTCCCTAATGTCCCTATTGGCTGAGTCACCCACCAATCGGATTGCACCAATGGCTGGGTGGAGAGCGCTTTAGATTGTGACATCTCCCCAGACAAAAATTGTAGTATATGAGAGGACACAATTCCCAGCATCCTCTGACAGTATGGGCTGCCCATCCCTTATTGCCTTATTAGTGTTTGTACTTATCACTTTCCTTTAGCAGAGGCACTGTAGGCCTATTGCTATATTGTTCTGTGTAGGAGTGACCTAGATTGCCAGAAAGATTCTAAATCTGTATCCAGTGTCATAGAAGAAATTTAGATGACGGCTCCATCTCTAGTTCCATTTATACTAGAAATAATAATGACAGAGAACAAAGGAGTCTGATAGGAGAGCAGATAACGATTTGAACCAGTCACTCCAATCTGCAAAAAAACCTCGCTCAGAAGAGTTTCTGGTAGTCTTCCAGCTACCATCTGGTATGTTCAAGCCTCCTTGGTAAACATGGACAGATCCTTCGTCTCAGTCGCAGCCGCCCGTGCGTTCCATAGAGAACCGCTCAATCAGCCGTGGTTTTTGGACACGTCCAATCACCCATTTATCCAATGATTTGTGCAAAGTTTTTGGCCGATCGACACACACTGAACTATTAGTCAATCGGGCCGAAAAGTTGCATCGTATGTACATGGCCTAAGGCTGGGTCACGTTACAAACGCACGTTCGTGAAAAGCGCATTTCCTTTAAAACAAGTTAATACTAATAATTTACACGACAAGGACACAATACTATAACCAATCAGCCCATCCAGGCTACAGTTCTCCCAGGGAGACTTTTCTATTATTATTTTACCCCTTTTTTACCTTTCCCTTTAATTAAAGGTGCGTACACCCCACATTGGCTTTCATCTGATTGTAAACTCTAAACAAACACAGACTGAAACAAAGACTCATTTTCTAGGAAGCCAACTGGGGTTAATTTCCTGGCACAGCGTCTCGGCGAGGATGATGAAAGATCAGGTAGCTCAGGTGTGGCTTTTACCATTGACTGGAAAGCTCAATATAAACCTTGTTTGGTGATTTCTTGTTAACCAAATTCCCCAATAGAAAGGGCACTTACCCAAGCCAGACAGTCCACCCGACCCAGTTTGGCACCGATGGAATGAAATCGCGCCTGGCACAGTACGGTGTGTTGTAAATAACCTGATCAGAGCTACTACAATACTACGGTACTCCACCTCCGGCTCCCATCGTCCCCAAGGCCAAACTAATTCACCATAATCCACACGGGAGAAATGATCTCTGTTTGTACTCTACTCTTAAAGAGACACAACGTGACATAAATGGAGGAAGACTTTGAAAGAGTTATACTATAAAAAAGCCCCAATGGCGCGTTCTCACGCGCTTACGCTCGCTTGTAATCCATTAGCATCGAGAACCATATTTCATGCGCTCCGTGATCACCGTTTTTTTTGCGCATGGCATGTTCAATTGCGCATATCGCAACACAAAGGGACGGCAACACAACATCGACAGCATTTCAGTTATAACTTTTGCAGCATTGCTATTTAGGGGGTGATTACCCTAATACACATCAGTATAGAACCATAACGACAATGACAATTATATCCAAGAACCATTTCATATCCAAACCTGTCACCGTTAATAAGTCTTCTGCGTGTGATATTTCTATTTAACACGCCTGTCTCAGGATTAATCCCATCCTATTGGAAATAGTCCATGTCTATGTGCGAATTAGGACTAGAATAAGAAGGAGAAGGTAAAACCAGAATGGGGCTTTATATCAAGGTGCTCTTCCTTCTGGTTCAGTGTCGTTTTGAGATTTTTGTTGTCCTTTAATTGAAGTTTTTACCTTCACTGATTCGTGTATAGAATCTCCAGTATGCAGTTTTAATTATGGGCGAACGAAAAAAATCCCTGTTCGACGTCAAGTGCATTACAGAGGAAAGTTATTGCCAGGAACACTTATATATAACACTTATATATAACACTGGTATATTGTAGATATTAGGAACGGTAAAGCAATTCATCTAAATTCCTAGAGAAATATCAACCGATCTTTGTTATTAAAGGACCCAGATTTTATTTTCCCTGCTGCGGACAAAATGATAAGTAAATAAATAGGAGCGCTTTCCTGTAGCCATTTAAACCGCCGGGAAGACAATAGCAGGATGAGAGGTTCCAGCGAGAGAGGCCGTTTAACCCATTACTATGTTGTGACGCATCCACGTTTGTGTGTCTGTCACCACTGCGAAAAGATTTCCTCTTCCTCTCCATCATTACAGTGACATAATGGGGACATCGCTCTCAGATCCAGCGACAACAAATAAAAAATCTCTGTGCAGGGAGTTTAGTCTAAATAAGGGACAGAGGAGCTCGGAGGTCTTCGCCATATGAAAGCCAAAAGGGAGTAGAACTAAGCAACGGAACGCAATCGCGAGCAGGGAAGATGGAAGTCGGCAAAATTTTTGATGCAGATCAATAAGGGCCCATACATGCAACAATATCAATGTACTGTAATGAGATTGACCATGGTCCAATAAAAAAATCCCGTCCAATCAATGTAAGGGCTAGCCCACCCACTGCCGTGATTTCCGATCCACGTGAGAATCGCCGATCAATATGGGTGGCCACAGTGCGTGCTCTGCCTTCATTGTTCACGGGATCACCATTTTTTTGCGGAATGATTGAGCTCTGATTGGGCGACTATTACGTGGACCGAATGGTAACGCACATCGAAAAGCACTGGCATGGGATCCTCACAATAAAGTACAATATTTATTACACTGTAATGCATTGTAGGAGTGCAACTATATTGTGTACTAACCCCACCTGTATGTTTAATACCGAATCGGCGATTTTTTTGGTAATAAATAAGCAGGTTATTCAATAAAAGTCTTATGGTGCTAATTTTGCCCCAACCAATCAGATGTTAGCTTTCTAATTAATCTAATTCTAATTGGTCATTTACAAAGACGTTTCCACGTGGTCTCTACCCAGGGCTCATTCTCCTCCAGGCACACGTCGAAGCGCCTCTTCCCCATTACAGCCTGGTCACCGCAGGCGGATGAATGCTACGAGTCCTACTTTGCACTACTTCTGCGGTCAGGCTTTGCCAGAACACTTATTCAGCCACCGTTATCTTTATTCAGCAACGAGGCAAATGCATCTCGCGGATCAATACTCTCCCCAAGGGTCCCCTCGTTCACTGTCCTAATAGGCCCTTTCCAAATGGTTCCACTGCTTTCTGCTCGGCTACTTAACACAAAGGCAAAGAGACGAGAATATTGGCTCAAATTTAGTGACAGCCGCAGGAAATGTATTGGACGTCTAAAGTCTACCCAGGGTTCACAGCGATATTACAATGCGGATTGTCAGAGGATCACCCGACTATACCCAGTTACATTACAAAACATTGGAACTTTTCTTTTAACATTATGTATGTTAGATTACAACGCGCACAGACCTCTTTATTGCCACTAGGGTGCTAACAAATAAGCATATCCTCATATGTACTGTCTATCAATATGGCAGCTCCCACCCATATGTATAAATATACAAGAAGGGAATGTTCTGTACCACAATAAGCTATACCCTCATACTGTACTGTCTAAGGAAACAATATGGCAGCTCCCACCCATATTTATAAATATACAGAGAAGGAATGTTCTGTACATACAATAAGCTATCCCCTCATACTGTACTGTCTAAGGGAAACAATATGGCAGCTCCCACCCATATTATAATATACAGAGAAGGAATTTTCTGTACAGACAATATCTATATCCTCATACTGTACGGTCTAAGGGAAACAATGGCAGCTCCCACCCATATGTATAATATAGAGAGAAGGAATGTTCTGTACACACAATAAACTACCCTCATACTGTACGGTCTAAGGGAAACAATATGGCAGCTCCCACCCATATGTTAAATATACAAGAAAGAATGTTCTGTACATCAATAATCTATACCCTCATACTGTCCTGTCTAAGGGAAACAATATGGCAGCTCCCACCTATATGTATAATATACAGAGAAGGAATGTTCTGTACACTCAATATCTATACCCTCATACTGTACTGTCTAAGGGAAACAATATGGCAGCTCCCACCCATATGTATAAATATAGAGAGAAGGAATGTTCTGTACACACAATAAGCTATACCCTCATACTGTACTGTCTAAGGGAAACACTATGGCAGCTCCCACCCATATATATAAATATACAGAGAAGGAATGTTCTGTACACACAATAAGCTATACCCTCATGTTGTACTGTCTAAGGAAACAATATGGCAGCTAACACCCATATGTATAAATGTAAAAATACAGAGAAGGAATGTTCTGTACACACACATAGCTATACCCTCATACTGTACTGTCTAAGGGAAACAATATGGCAGCTAACACCATATGTATAAATATACAGAGAAGAAATGTTCTGTACACACAAATAGCTACACCCTTACTGTACTGTCTAAGGGAACAATATGGCAGCTCCCACCCATATGTATAAATATACAGAAAGGAATGTTCTGTACACACATTAAGCTATACCCTCATACTGTATTGTTTAAGGGAAACAATATGGCAGCTCCCACCCATATGTATAAATATCAGAGAAGGAATGTTCTGTCCACACAATAAGCTATACCCTCATACTGTACTGTCTAAGGGAAACAATATGGCAGCTCCCCCCCATTGTATAAATACACAGAGAAGGAATGTTCTGTACATACAATAAGCTATACCCTCATACTGTACTGTCTAAGGGAAACCTATGGCAGCTCCCACCCATATGTTAATACACAGAGAAGGAATGTTCTGTACACACAATAAGCTATACCCTCATACTGTACTGTCTAAGGGAAACACTATGGCAGCTCCCACCCATATGTATAAATATACAGAGAAGGAATGTTCTGTACACACAAAAGCTATACCTTCATACTGACTGTCTAAGGGAAACAATATGGCAGCTAACACACACTATGTATAAATATAAATATCCAGAGAGGATGTTCTGTGCACACAATAAGCTATACCCTCATACTGTACTGTCTAAGGGAAACAATATGGCAGCTCCCACCCATATGTTAAATATAAATATACAGAGAAGGAATGTTCTGTACATACATAAGCTATACCCTCATACTGTACTGTCTGGGAAACAATATGGCAGCTCCCACCCAGATGTAAAAATATACAGAGAAGGAATGTTCTGTACATACAATAAGCTATACCTTCATACTGTACTGTCTAAGGAAACAATATGGCAGCTAACACACATATGTATAAATATAAATATACAGAGAAGGAATGTTCTGTGCACACATAAGCTATACCCTCATACTGTACTGTCTAAGGAAACAATATGGCAGCTCCACCTATATGTATAATATAATATACAGAGAAGGAATGTTTCTGTACATACAATAAGCTATACCCTCATACTGTACTAAGGGAAACAATATGAGCTCTCCCACCAGTAAGACTGAATCCAAAATTACACAGATAATAATAACATTGTACTGCACACAATTAAAAACATTACATTTTATATCCCTTATTATTATTCTTTATCTATTATTATTCCTTAAAAAAACAACAACTTGTAAACTTGCCAGTAAACTCCCCCTTGGTACGCCATGCGTGTTAAGGTGAATGACCCACGCGACTTTTAGCGAGTAAAAACATTCACCTCTGGGAATAATATGGCAGTGTAACCAAGTGCAAAATGGAAAGGTCACAGGGGCCTCTAACATGAAAATGATCTGGTGCGGGTTGATCACATTGGTATCTGATCACATTGGTATCTGATCACATTGGTATCGGTATCTGATCACATTGGTATCGGTATCTGATCACATTGGTATCGGTATCAGATCACATTGGTATCAGATCACATTGGTATCAGATCACATTGGTATCAGATCACATTGGTATCAGATCACATTGGTATCGGTATCTGATCACATTGGTATCTGATCACATTGGTATCAGATCACATTGGTATCAGATCACATTGGTATCTGTTGGCACACATGCTCTGGGAACCGCATACACATACCCGACCGATTCCCATAAACAGTATGGGGATTGGTCAGTCGTGCGGCCATACGCGGTACGATCGTATTGGCTCCCATAACAACCGGTGGAAATTTTCTGTCTTTCCCGACCGACCGTATTGGCGACTACTGTCGTTCGTCGGAACTGCGGTCGTTCTGCAAACCCATATACTTGAGCGAACTTTTAGCTGTAGCAAACAAAACCAGACAGCAACGACCAGAGCCAGCAAGATATTGTCTTGTATAAAAAGAGGAATAGATTTAAGGGAGAAAAATATTATTCTCCCTCTTTACAAGGCACTGGTAAGGCCTCATTTGGAATATGCGGTGCAGGTTTGGAATCCCATATACAAAAGGGACATCTTGGAAATGGAAACAATTTAGAGAAGGGCAACTAAAATGTATACCTAGCCTTACCGTGTGTACCAAGCTTTCCTTGTGTACATAGCCTCACCGTGTGTACCCAGCCTCACCGTGTGTACCAGCTCCTGTTCTCCCGTTTACCGTGTGTACCCAGCCTTACCGTGTGTACCCAGCCTTACACGTGTGTACCAGCCCCCTCACCCTGTGTACCCAGCCTCACCTGGACCCAGCCTCACCCTGTGTACCCAGCCTCACCCTGTGTACCCAGCCTCACCCTGTTACCAGCCTCACTGTACCAGCCTCACCCTGTGTACCCAGCCTTACCGTGTGTACCCAGCCTCACCGTGTACCAGCCTTACCGTGTGTACCCAGCCTCACAGTGTACCGCTCACCGTGTGTACCCAGCCTCACCGTGTGTACCCAGCCTCACCGTGTGTACCCAGCCTTATTGTGTGTACCCAGCCTTACTGGTGACCCAGCCTACTGTGTACCAGCCTTACTGTGTGTACCCAGCTTACCGTGTGTACCTAGCCTTACCGTGTGTACCTAGCCTTACCGTGTGTACCCAGCCTTACTGTGTGTACCCAGCCTTACTGTGTGTACCAGCCTTACCGTGTGTACCCAGCCTTACCGTGTGTACCTAGCCTTACCGTGTGACCTAGCCTACGTGTGTACCAGCCTTACCGTGTGTACCCGCCTTACGTGTGTACCCAGCCTTACCGTGTGTACCTAGCCTTACCGTGTGTACCCAGCCTTACTGTGTGTACCCAGCCTTACTGTGTGTACCCAGCCTTACTGTGTGTACCCAGCCTTACCGTGTACCCAGCCTTACCGTGTGTACCCAGCCTTACCGTGTGTACCCAGCGTCACCGTGTACACAGCCTTACCGTGTGTACCCAGCCTCACTGTGTGTACCCAGCCTCACAGTGTGTACCCAGCCTTACCGTGTGTACCCAGCCTCACCGTGTGTACCCAGCCTCACCGTGTGTACCCAGCCTTATTGTGTGTACCCAGCCTTACTGTGTGTACCCAGCCTTACTGTGTGTACCCAGCCTCACCGTGTGTACCCAGCCTTATTGTGTGTACCCAGCCTTACTGTGTGTACCCAGCCTCACCGTGTGTACCCAGCCTTATTGTGTGTACCCAGCCTTACTGTGTGTACCCAGCCTTACTGTGTGTACCCAGCCTCACCGTGTGTACCCAGCCTTATGTGTGTACCCAGCCTACTGTGTGTACCCAGCTCACCGTTGACCCAGCCTTATTTGTGTACCAGCCACTGTGTGTACCCAGCCTTACTGTGTGTACCCAGCCTTACGTGGTGTACCTAGCCTTACCGTGTGTACCCAGCCTTACTGTGTGTACACCTACGTGTGACCAGCCACAACCCAGCCTTACCGTGTACCAGCCTTACCGTGTGTACCCAGCCTTACGTGTGTACCCAGCGTCACCGTGTACCCAGCCTTACCGTGTGTACCCAGCCTTACGTGGTACCCAGCCTTACCGTGTGTACCTAGCCTTACCGTGTGTACCTAGCCTCACCGTGTGTACCCAGCCTTATCGTGTGTACCCCGCCTTACTGTGTGTACCCAGCCTTACCGTGTGTACCCGCCTACTGTGTGTACCCAGCCTTACCGTGTGTACCCAGCCTTACCGTGTGTACCCAGCCTCCACTGTGTGTTACCCGCTTACCGTGGTGTACCCAGCCTTACTGTGTGTACCCAGCCTTACCGTGTGTACCTAGCCTCACCGTGGACCCAGCCTCACTGTGTACCCAGCCTCACTGTGTACCCAGCCTCACTGTGTACCCAGCCTCACTGTGTACCCAGCCTCACCCTGTGTACCCAGCCTCACCCTGTGTACCCAGCCTCACCCTGTGTACCCAGCCTTACCGTGTGTACCCAGCCTCACCGTGTACCCAGCCTTACCGTGTGTACCCAGCCTCACAGTGTGTACCCAGCCTCACCGTGTTGTAACCCCGCCCTCACCGTTGTGTACCCGCAAGCCCAACGTTGTGGATCACATCGGACCCAGCCTCACGTGTAGTACCCCGCCTCTATGTTAGGGTGTGTGCCCCAGCCTTACTGTGTGTACCCAGCCTTACTGTGTGTACCCGCCTTACGTGTGTACCCAGCTTACCGTGTGTACCTAGCCTTACCGTGTGTACTAGCCTTACCGTGGTGTACCCAGCCTTACTGTGTGTACCCAGCCTTACTGTGTGTACCCAGCCTTACCGTGTGTACAGCCGCCTTACCGTGTGTACCTAGCCTTACCGTGTGTACCAGCTTACGTGTGTACCCAGCCTTACCGTGTGTACCCGCCTACCGTGTGTACCCAGCTTACCGTGTGTACCTAGCCTTACCGTGTCCAGCCTTATGGTACCCAGCCTTACTGTGGTACCCAGCCTTACTGTGTGTACCCAGCCTTACCGTGTACCCAGCCCCTTACCGTGTGTACCCAGCCTTACCGTGTGTACCCGTACCGTGTACAGCCTCCTTACCGTGTGTACCCAGCCTCACTGTGTGTACCCAGCCTCACAGTGTGTACCCAGCCTTACCGTGTGTACCCAGCCTCACCGTGTGTACCCAGCCTCACCGTGTGTACCCAGCCTATTGTGTGTTACCCAGCCTTACGTGTGTACCCAGCCTCTTACTGTGTGTAACCCAGCCTCACCGTGGTGTACCCAGCCTTATTGTGTGTACCCACTTACTGTGTGTACCCGCCTCACCGTGTGTACCCAGCCTATTGTGTGTACCCAGCCTTACTGTGTGTACCCAGCCTTACTGTGTGTACCCAGCCTCACCGTGTGTACCCAGCCTTATGTGTGTACCCAGCCTTACGTGTGTACCCACCCCGTGTACCCAGCCTTATTGTGTGTACCCAGCCTTATGTGTGTACCACGCCTTACTGTGTGTACCCAGCCTTACCGTGTGACCTAGCCTTACCGTGTGTACCCAGCCTTACTGTGTGTACCCAGCCTTACTGTGTGTACCCGCCTTACTGTGTGTACCCAGCTTACCGGTACCCAGCCTACAGGTGTACCCAGCCTTACCGTGTGTACCCAGCGTCACCGTGTACCCAGCCTTAACCGTGTGTACCCAGCCTTACTGTGTGTACCCAGCCTTACCGTGTGTACCTAGCTTACCGTGTGTACCTAGCTCACCTGTGTGTACCAGCCCTTATGTGTACCCAGCTTACTGTGTGTACCCAGCCTTACCGTGTGTACCCAGCCTTACTGTGTGTACCAGCCTACGTGTGTACCCAGCCTTACTGTGTTACCCACGCCTCACTGTGTGTACCCAGCTTACCGTGTGTACCCAGCCTTACTGTGTGTACCCAGCCTTACACGTGTGTACCTACCTCACCGTGTGTACCCAGCCTCACTGTGTACCCAGCCTCACGTGTGTACCCAGCCTCACCGTGTGTACCCAATTTCCCTACTGTGGTACCACCAGCCCTACGTGTGTACCTAGCTCACCGTGTTGTACCCAGCCTCACCGTGTGTACCCAGCCTTACTGTGTGTACCCAGCTCACTGTGGGTACCAGCCTACCGTGTGTACCCAGCCTACTGTGTGTACCCAGCGACCTTTGTTGTACTAGCCTCACCGTGTGTACCCAGCCTCCCGTGTGTACCCAGCCTCTCAGTGTGTACCAGCCTTACTGTGTGTACCCAGCTCACTGTGTACCAGCCTCACGTGTGTACCCAGCCTTATTGTGTGTACCTAGCCTTACTCGTGTGTACCCAGCCTTACTGTGTGTACCTAGCCTTATCTGTGTTGTACCCGCTTATGTGTGTACCCAGCCTTACATGTGTACCAGCACTACTGTGTGTACCCAGCTTACTGTGTGTACCCAGCCTTACTGTGTTGTACCCAGCTCTTACACGTGTGTACCAGCCTCACATGTGTGTACCCAGCCTTACTGTGTGTACCCAGCCTTACCGTGTGTACCCAGCCTCACACTGTGTGTACCCAGCCTTACCGTGTGTACCCAGCCTTACCGTGTGTACCCAGCCTCACTGTGTGTACCCAGCCTTACCGTGTGTACCCAGCCTCACTGTGTGTACCCAGCCTTACCGTGTGTACCCAGCCTCACACTGTGTGTACCCAGCCTTACCGTGTGTACCCAGCCTCACCGTGTGTACCCAGCCTTACTGTGTGTACCCAGCCTTAGGGACCATTCAGGATCATTTATATTTTTACTGTAATATTAAAGCCAATCATGCTAAATTCCATTGAAAGATCCATGTTCATTTTTGCTTCATTTCCTTAATGAATTAATCATCTCGTGTTCAGAAATCAGAGAAATTTGGCCAAGGATGGACGTCTGCAGATTCAACACCAACAAAAATCTTTATGTAACGGGTTAAGGAGGCGCAAATGGAAATTTGGAATATCTGAGCAGTAGCAGAGAATTTAGATTTCGCTCTGAATGAAATATTGTGACGGAACGTCAAACGTATCGTGTCTATAACTTAAATCTCATTAGAATACTACATCTGTTTTATTCATCCCTGGAGGGTTTGGTTTAATACAGAATCTCTTAGAAATAAACCATTAGGACAAATAATATTATATAATGTGCTAGTGTTACACAGAGACGAATGAAACGGGCTGGTTTCTGCGGAATGTATCGAATTTTAGCGCGACCAAAAATCGCCATTTTCCCCCCAACAGTTATTTTTTGATTTGTTTGGACTGCAAAACTGAAATTTTGACTGTGATTGCCATCTGTAGGATATTTGTTTTACTTTGCCTTTAACCCAACTGCTGCACGAAACGTAACACTTCTAGAGAATGATGGGAAATGGAATGGCTCCCATATCTAGCCGAGTGTTAGACCAAGTAAGATTATTAATGTGATTCCATACAGCATTTCTAACGGGCCATATGGTATTTATGGATTGACATCTGCTATTTATTTAACAGGATTGGTTCAATTTCTTGCTATTAAAGAGGCTAAATCAAAATAAAGTGATTTAATTATTTAGTTTTGAAGATATCTGCTAAGTACGATTAGCATTGTTTCTGCTCCGTCAATTTAACTCCCCCACAGAGGGCGCTAATAACCAAATCAAAACTTACAGTAACAGATTTCTTCCTGGCTCCTCCCACAATCCTTGTCACTGACAATTCTCTCATATCTGTCATTGGAGATAATGAAAGAGGGGGAGGAGCTTGAATTAGATCTGTTATTGCACAAGTATAATTCTCCTATAAGAGCCTAGAAATGAGGTCTCCCCAGTTTATACAAAGGCAAATAGTTCAGACAGATCATTACTCAGAAAAACAAGATTCCTGTTTAATACATAATTTCCAACTTGTGGCTAGCTTTAAAAATGATTGACATTTGGGGGTGGGGCTTATAATGCAGCTGATGATGCTCTGTCTATAACTCTGGATAGACTGCAGCTAGATGCATGATTTAAAGGTAGGAGTGTGATCTTTTTAACTTGTATGGAAACCACAACTTCTATCCAATCCAAATTAACAGGCCAACCTGCTTTCGATTCTGAACTACCAGTTTAGAAAATACGCGGATCTGATGGATTTTTAACATTTTTCTAAACTCTGTTTCTTTAAATGTTCCGTGAAACATATGGACAAACGGGCGTTGATTCAGTTAACAGGCGTAGGAGCCAAATAAAGGGGAAATATGGCAGACTGGCTCCTTGTCTTTATAGACCAATGACTTCCTTTCTATAAATCTGTGCCCACTGCTCAAAGGAGAAACAAGATCCAAACTACACTTTAATTCGACAACCAGAAATACAATTATTGAAAAATCCCCAAACGATCAATATTATGCCCATTGACATTTGCATTGATGGTAAAAAATTTAAAGGAGAACTAAACCAAAATTGTAAAACTCTATGACATAAAAGCATCCCCTAAAAGAAAACCAATAAAGTGTAAGATAACTCTCAAACAAAGTTATAGCGTAAAATAACGTTAAGTTAAAGGTTTATATGTGCCGCCATATTGTTTTCTTGATGCTACTTTGTGAACACTTTGTTCTGGATGTTAGCAGAATCGGTTAGTAGGCGGTGATCAGCTGTAAAAGCCCCAGCAGTAGGAGTGGGCAAGCGAATGAATAATATATAATAATATATAACTAAATTGGGAGTTCAGCTGTGAGACTGGAATGCTGGGGGAAATGGCACAGGGGTCACATGTTAATAGGGCAAATGACTCAACAGCCACAGCACAAGTTAAGAGTAGAGATGTCCGAACTTCGCAAAATCCGGTCCGCACAAGGATCCGTGAATTTTCTAAAAAATTTGAAAATTCCAAAATCCGCGAGTGGACCCATTAAAACGAGGATTCTTCGAATATACAGGGATTTTTCGAAAATACGGACCCGAAAATGTGACTTGCTCTGTCCAAAAACGTGAAAAATCCGCGAAATTTTGAATTTACGAGGATTTCTCGTATTTTCGAAAATACGAGAAATCCTTGTGATTTCGAAATTTTTCAAAAACGCGGTTCGGAAAAGTTTGGAAGGCGGAAAACCAGAAAATCCGCGATATCCGTCGTTCGCGAAAGAAGGAAATCCGCCGCGGATCCGGGTTCGGATCCGCGAACTGGGCCATCACTAGTTAAGAGGCGATGACTGGTTTTTGGGTTCTCAAGTCTTCCATTCCCAATTAAACAGAAATCTTGTGTTTTTGTTTCATTCCCACTGGGGGAACCGTTTCTCATCTGTCGGAAATCGTCAAAATTACTTTAGGGACCTTGGTGCATATTTTAAACATTCCCAAGCCCCGGACAGACGTGTTAACAGGAGGTGAATATTAATAGGGGAAATGAGAGGATTCTGGTGCTGATCAAACAGGATTATTCTCAATGGTGGAAATGAACAAATCTCACGTTCCAGTTACATTCGGAAAAGCTTCTCCTTCTAATTTCTCAGACAGGAATTGGATTTAGTAGCTGGAGACACAATTAGCAGATAAAGATTTAGTGTTGGGGTTTCACTGGTTACGGAGGGTCCCACGTTAATAGGTGTAAGGAGAATTGTCTTGGGGTTTCATAGGGCCCTTTAGAGCTACAAAAAAATTAGGTTGTGTGTGGATATTCCCTTTAATTATCCCACAGCCTTCAGTGTCCCTGTCCGACTTACATTAAATATATTGTTATTGTATACATACGAATTTTAGATATTGGGGCAGACATGGCCTTTAAACGAGAAGAGTGATAGCAAAGTTTGTTGTAGGTACAGAATATTCCATCTCTGTATATTAACATGAGGGCGGGAGCTGCCATACTGCAGAACCTTCCAACCCCTCCATTCATAAAAGTTAAAGCAAAGAATTGAGAAGCTCAATCACATCATCTACTTGCTATTGAATTCTCTATGTGGGAGCTGCCATATTGTTTCCAGTAAAGTGTTGGGGTATCGTCTTTGTTTGTGCACAGAAAATTCTGCTGGGTGCAGCTTCTGTCTATTGATCAGGGATGTCAACTTTGTGGCCCTCCAGATGTTTGAAAACTACAACTCCCAGCATACTAAAACTAGGCAATGCTGGGAGTTGTAGTTTTTAAACCTCTGGAGGGCTGCATTTTTTTATTTTATTTTGCACGTATGGCAGTATGGCAGCTTTAACTCTTGTAAATTTTCAGTAGGTATGTTATTTTGAAATTCAAGATATAATAATATTTTTATATATATTATTAATAATAATAATAATAAATCTAATAATTTGCAAGCAAATGGAATAGGAAAAATTAGAGAATAGTAAGGCATCGCCTAGTCAATACGTGCACATAATAATCATTATAAATAAAGTTATTTTATGTGGAAGAGATTTTTCTATGTGTCCAAAGTTCATTTTTTTTTAAATTCGAGCTGCTGTTCTGTAATTGGCTAAATGATAACCTGCGTGAACCAATCAGAGAGATGAGCTTTTATCAGGCCAGTGCAGTTTAAAGACTGTAAATCTTTGTGTAACTGGCAGTTTAATGGAATCCCATCATTCAGAGAGGGGGGATTGGATCACCATTTTGTCGGGGCGCAACGAACGGCTGTATCGACCCATAATCGCACGTGTGTATGCGTTCAGCTGGGAGTCGTTCGGTCGAAATGCCCATTTGTCGTGGGTGTGTGCCGTGGTTGGCGGTCATGGGTCAGTGCCAAGATTGTGCGTGTGTATGAGTCTTAATAAAGGGACCAATGGCGGAGGCTACACAGCAGAAAGTAATAAGTAGCTGCTATAATATAGAATGTACCAACATCACAACACAAGGGATGCCTGCAATGCAGAGCTTTCTAATGGTGACCATAGACTAAACGACGCGGCTATAGGACATTGGGATATTCCGATATTGTATGATTATTGGAACGTGTATGGACGATCGATTCATTTTTCGATTCATTTTCCTATCGGGCCAGTTGAAAAATGTTTTCTCAGTGGCCAATCTGATCTGCGGATCTTGTGATCACGTTGTTGCGTCTATGGCCAATGTAAGGCCTGGTAGATATTGCTTTACCAATTTCTATGTACCATGTGACACACACAGGGGGGTGACAAGGTAACAGAGAGGAGCCGGTTGAGGTTATTTGGAAATGGTGCAGAATAATCAAGGCTTGGTAGGCGGGCTCTGCATAAAGCATGCTTTCCGATTGGCTAGCCAGCGGTTCAGTTATGAAGGCCCGCCCCTTGCGCTAGCTTGTGCAGGGAGTGTATCCGACAATCACTTAATGCAATCCCTACTGAGCATGGGTATTAATATTTATATCCTGTAACTGTACATTAAATTCCCTAATGTCCCTATTGGCTGAGTCACCCAGCCAATCGGATTGCACCAATGGCTGGGTGGAGAGCGCTTTAGATTGTGACATCTCCCCAGACAAAAATTGTAGTATATGAGAGGACTACAATTCCCAGCATCCTCTGACAGTATGGGCTGCCCATCCCTTATTGCCTTATTAGTGATTTGTACTTATCACTTTCCTTTAGCAGAGGCACTGTAGGCCTATTGCTATATTGTTCTGTGTAGGAGTGACCTAGATTGGCCAGAATGAGATTCTAAATCTGTATCCAGTGTCATAGAAGAAAATTTAGATGACGGCTCCATCTCTAGTTCCATTTATACTAGAAATAATAATGACAGAGAACAAAGGAGTCTGATAGGAGAGCAGATAACGATTTGAACCAGTCACTCCAATCTGCAAAAAAACCTCGGCTCAGAGAGGTTTCTGGGTAGTCTTGCCAGCTACCATCTGGTATGTTCAAGCCTCCTTGGTAAACATGGACAGATCCTTCGTCTCAGTCGCAGCCGCCCGTGCGTTCCATAGAGAACCGCTCAATCAGCCGTGGTTTTTGGACACGTCCAATCACCCATTTATCCAATGATTTGTGCAAAGTTTTTGGCCGATCGACCGACACACTGAACTATTAGTCAATCGGGCCGAAAAGTTGCATCGTATGTACATGGCCTAAGGCTGGGGTCACGTTACAACGCACGTTCGTGAAAAGCGCATTTCCTTTAAACACAAGTTAATACTAATAATTTACACGACAAGGACACAATACTATAACCAATCAGCCCATCCAGGCTACAGTTCTCCCAGGGAGACTTTTCTATTATTATTTTACCCCATTTTTACCTTTCCCTTTAATTAAAGGTGCGTACACCCCACATTGGCTTTCATCTGATTGTAAACTCTAAACAAACACAGACTGAAACAAAGACTCATTTTCTAGGAAGCCAACTGGGGTTAATTTCCTGGCACAGCGTCTCGGCGAGGATGATGAAAGATCAGGTAGCTCAGGGTGTGGCTTTTACCATTGACTGGAAAGCTCAATATAAACCTTGTTTGGTGATTTCTTGTTAACCAGATTCCCCAATAGAAAGGGGCACTTACCCAAGCCAGACAGTCCACCCGACCCAGTTTGGCACCGATGGAATGAAATCGCAGCCTGGCACAGTACGGTGTGTTAGTAAATAAACCTGATCAGAGCTACTACAATACTACGGTACTCCACCTCCGGCTCCCATCGTCCCCAAGGCCAAACTAATTCACCATAATCCACAGGGAGAAATGATCTCTGTTTGTACTCTACTCTTAAAGAGACACAACGTGACATAAAATGGAGGAAGACATTTGAAAGAGTTATACTATAAAAAAGGCCCCAATGGCGCGTTCTCACGCGCTTACGCTCGCTTGTAATCCATTAGCATGCGAGAACCATATTTCATGCGCTCCGTGATCACCGTTTTTTTGCGCATGGCATGTTCAATTGCGCATATCGCAACACAAAGGGACGGCAACACAACATCGACAGCATTTCAGGTTATAACTATTGCAGCATTGCTATTTAGGGGGTGATTACCCTATATACAACATCAGTATAGAACCATAACGACAATGACAATTATATCCAAGAACCATTTCATATCCAAACCTGTCACCGTTAAATAGTCTTCTGCGTGTGATATTTCTATTTAACACGCCTGTCTCAGGATTAAATCCCATCCTATTGGAAATAGTCCATGTCTATGTGCGAATTAGGACTAGGAATAAGAAGGAGAAGGTAAAACACAGAATGGGGCTTTATATCAAGGTGCTCTTCCTTCTGGTTCAGTGTCGTTTTGAGATTTTTGTTGTCCTTTAATTGAAGTTTTTACCTTCACTGATTCGTGTATAGAATCTCCAGTATGCAGTTTTAATTATGGGCGAACGAAAAAAATCCCTGTTCGACGTCAAGTGCATTACAGAGGGAAAGGTTATTGCCAGGAACACTTATATATAACACTTATATATAACACTGGTATATTGTAGATATTATAGAACGGTAAAGCAATTCATCTAAATTCCTAGAGAAATATCAACCGATCTTTGTTATTAAAGGACCCAGATTTTATTTTCCCTGCTGCGGACAAAATGATAAGTAAAATAAATAGGAGCGCTTTCCTGTAGCCATTTAAACCGCCAGGGAAGACAATAGCAGGATGAGAGGTTCCAGCGAGAGAGGCCGTTTAACCCATTACTATGTTGTGACGCATCCACGTTTGTGTGTCTGTCACCACTGCGAAAAGATTTCCTCTTCCTCTCCATCATTACAGTGACATAATGGGGACATCGCTCTCAGATCCAGCGACAACAAATAAAAAATCTCTGTGCAGGGAGTTTAGTCTAAATAAGGGACAGAGGAGCTCGGAGGTCATTCGCCATATGAAAGCCAAAAGGGAGTAGAACTAAGCAACGGAACGCAATCGCGAGCAGGGAAGATGGAAGTCGGCAAAATTTTTGATGCAGATCAATAAGGGTCCCATACATGCAACAATATCAATTGTACTGTAATGAGATTGAACCATGGTCCAATAAAAAAATCCCGTCCAATCAGATGTAAGGGCTAGCCCACACTGCCGTGATTTCCGATCCACGTGAGAATCGCCGATCAATATGGGTGGCCACAGTGCGTGCTCTGCCATTCATTGTTCACGGGATCACCATTTTTTTGCGGAATGATTGAGCTCTGATTGGGCGACTATTACGTGGACCGAATGGTAACGCACATCGAAAAGCACTGGCATGGGATCCTCACAATAAAGTACAATATTTATTACACTGTAATGCATTGTAGGAGTGCAGACTATATTGTGTACTAACCCACCTGTATGTTTAATACCGAATCGGCGATTTATTTGGTAATAAATAAGCAGGGTTATTCAATAAAAGTTCTTATGGTGCTAATTTTGCCCCAACCAATCAGATGTTAGCTTTCTAATTAATCTAATTCTAATTGGTCATTTACAAAGACGTTTCCACGTGGTCTCTACCCAGGGGCTCATTCTCCTCCAGGCACACGTCGAAGCGCCTCTTCCCCATTACAGCCTGGTCACCGCAGGCGGATGAATGCTACGAGTCCTACTTTGCACTACTTCTGCGGTCAGGCTTTGCCAGAAACACTTATTCAGCCACCGTTATCTTTATCTCAGCAACGAGGCAAATTGCATCTCGCGGATCAATACTCTCCCCAAGGGTCCCCTCGTTCACTGTCCTTAATAGGCCCTTTCCAAATGGTTCCACTGCTTTCTGCTCGGCTACTTTAACACAAAGGCAAAGAGACAGAGAATATTGGCTCAAATTTAGTGACAGCCGCAGGAAATGTATTGGACGTCTAAAGTCTACCCAGGGTTCACAGCGATATTACAATGCGGATTGTCAGAGGATCACCCGACTATACCCAGTTACATTACAAAACATTGGAACTTTTCTTTTAACATTATGTAGTGTTAGATTACAGCGCACAGACCTCTTTATTGCCACTAGGGGTGCTAACAAATAAGCAATATCCTCATATTGTACTGTCTATCAATATGGCAGCTCCCACCCATATGTATAAATATACAGAGAAGGAATGTTCTGTACACACAATAAGCTATACCCTCATACTGTACTGTCTAAGGGAAACAATATGGCAGCTCCCACCCATATGTATAAATATACAAGAAGGACTGTTCTGTACTACAATAAGCTATACCCTCATACTGTACTGTCTAAGGGAAACAATATGGCAGCTCCCACCCATATGTATAAATATACAGAGAAGGAATGTTCTGTACAGACAATAATCTATATCCTCATACTGTACGGTCTAAGGGAAACAATATGGCAGCTCCCACCCATATGTATAAATATAGAGAGAAGGAATGTTCTGTACACACAATAAACTACCCTCATACTGTACGGTCTAAGGGAAACAATATGGCAGCTCCCACCCATATGTATAAATATACAGAGAAAGAATGTTCTGTACATACAATAATCTATACCCTCATACTGTACTGTCTAAGGGAAACAATATGGCAGCTCCCACCTATATGTTATAATATACAGAGAAGGAATGTTCTGTACACTCAATAATCTATACCCTCATACTGTACTGTCTAAGGGAAACAATATGGCAGCTCCCACCCATATGTATAAATATAGAGAGAAGGAATTTTCTGTACACCATAAGCTATACCCTCATACTGTACTGTCTAGGGAACACTATGGCAGCTCCCACCCATATATATAAATATACAGAGAAGGAATGTTCTGTACACACAATAAGCTATACCCTCATGTTGTACTGTCTAAGGGAAACAATATGGCAGCTAACACCCATATGTATAAATGTAAAAATACAGAGAAGAATTTTCTGTACACACAATACTTACCCTCATACTGTACTGTCTAAGGGAAACAATATGGCAGCTAACACACATATGTATAAATATACAGAGAAGAAATGTTCTGTCACACAATAGCTACACCTCATACTGTACTGTCTAAGGGAAACAATATGGCAGCTCCCACCATATGTATAAATATACGAGAAGGAATGTTCTGTACACACATTAAGCTATACCCTCATACTGTATTGTTTAAGGGAAACAATATGGCAGCTCCCACCCATATGTATAAATATAGAGAAGGAATTTTTCTTACACACAATAAGCTATACCCTCATACTGTACTGTCTAAGGGAAACAATATGGCAGCTCCCACCCATATGTATAAATACACAGAGAAGGAATGTTCTGTACATACAATAAGCTATACCCTCATACTGTACTGTCTAAGGGAAACACTATGGCAGCTCCCACCCATATGTATAAATACACAGAGAAGGAATGTTCTGTACACACAATAAGCTATACCCTCATACTGTACTGTCTAAGGGAAACACTATGGCAGCTCCCACCCATATGTATAAATATACAGAGAAGGAATGTTCTGTACACACAATAAGCTATACCTTCATACTGTACTGTCTAAGGGAAACAATATGGCAGCTAACACACATATGTATAAATATAAATATACAGAGAAGGAATGTTCTGTGCACACAATAAGCTATACCCTCAACTGTACTGTCTAAGGGAAACAATATGGCAGCTCCCACCCATATGTATAAATATAAATATACAGAGAAGGAATGTTCTGTACATACAATAAGCTATACCCTCATACTGTACTGTCTAAGGGAAACAATATGGCAGCTCCCACCCATATGTATAAATATACAGAGAAGGAAGTTCTGTACATACAATAAGCTATACCTTCATACTGTACTGTCTAAGGGAAACAATATGGCAGCTAACACACATATGTATAAATATAAATACAGAGAAGGAATGTTCTGTGCACACAATAAGCTATACCCTCATACTGTACTGTCTAAGGGAAACAATATGGCAGC
The DNA here is from genome assembly GCA_019447015.1 of Hymenochirus boettgeri. Classification (NCBI taxonomy): domain Eukaryota; kingdom Metazoa; phylum Chordata; class Amphibia; order Anura; family Pipidae; genus Hymenochirus; species Hymenochirus boettgeri. The sequence continues at coordinate 121,068,149 of CM033476.1, forward strand.
TCCCACCTATATGTATAATATAAATATACAGAGAAGGAATGTTTCTGTACATACAATAAGCTATACCCTCATACTGTACTAAGGGAAACAATATGGCAGCTCCCACCAGTAACTGAATCCAAAATTACACAGATAATAATAACATTGTACTGCACACAAATTTAAAAACATTACATTTTATATCCCTTATTATTATTCTTTATCTATTATTATTCCTTAAAAAAACACAACTTGTAAACTTGCCAGTAAACTCCCCCTTGGTACGCCATGCGTGTTAAGGTGAATGAGCCCCACGCGACTTTTAGCGAGTAGAAAACATTCACCTCGGGAACAATAATATGGCAGTGTAACCAAGTGCATAAAATGGAAAGGTCACAGGGGCCTCTAACATGAAAATGATCTGGTGCGGGTTCACCACAGACGACGGTTATTATGGAAAATAAAGACAATTCATTAAAAACACATTTCTTTGTACACGGCACGGAATTGGTTTCCTAGTCGTGTGAGCGATCTGGCGAGGGGGCAGCGAGAAAAGTGAGACGACTTATCGGCAAAATAATTTTTTTGTGTGGTTAAGGCTGGAGAAAGCGGGAAATCTGGTTTCTGGCACAATAGGCGGCACAGGAGGGCAATATATTAGGGTGACGGGAAGGAAGGTTAAACCCTGGCGATTCTTTCTCAATCGCGTTTTCAGGCGGTTGCGATTTGCATTCGGCATTTTTAATCGCATGCGTTTTCCTATACCTAATGAAGAAAATGCAACGAAATCGCACATGAAATCGCATGAGATTGGGGAGAATTATTCCATGTGGATTTTTATTTGACTTTTCTCTCTTGGGGGTTAATTTGATTTCACTTTGTAGGACAAATCAGGGTTATTCAATAAAAGTTCTTATCGTTAAAAACGGTGCTAATCTTCCCCCAACCAATCAGATGTTCTTTCAAATGTTAAATAAGATCGATTGGTTGGGGCAAAATTAGCACCATTTTTAACGATAAGAACTTTTATTGAATCTCCCTGAAAATGTTTTAAGGGGTCAGGATAATAAATAATCATTACAGAGGGAATGTCTACAAACCTTTATCCCTTAAAGGGAAAGACATCACGACCAATGGCTGTTTCTCCAGCCGCATCCTTTCTTCTGTGTGAGCTCACAGAGGTTTTTGGGAGGTGTGAGAGGGATGGGGGTGGATCTCTCTCTGCAGGTAAGTTAAACGGGCCGATTATCGGCCGAAACGAACGTTCATACACATCGTGCGCCGCGGGTCAGGACCACGATCGCACATTTGTACGAACCTTTAGGGTATGGGAGAATTCTTGTGCTACACTGGATCTTACATTGGGGGGTGGAATTTGCCTTTAACGCGCTGACCCCCTGTAATGTCTCTATGCTGATACACATTTGTAGAGTGCAGGGGTTGTACATAACACAGTGACCCTTTCTATATGATATTCCTGGTACGTTTTTTTTTCTGTGACGTCTGGTAATGATCGCTAGGGGTTTTCATCATTCGACATAACCTATTCTTCTTACAGGGATGGAAATCACAGATCCCACCTTAGGCCAATGATGTTTTAGTTGATCAGCAGGAAGACGGGAATTATTTAAGCCTTAACTCTCTCTAGCGTTACTCAGACCACCCAGGATATTCTCTGTTAATGCAACACACGTTACGTCTACATAATTGTCTTTGTTACGTAACATTGGCAAATAAATCACTATGGAAGCTTCTTCAGCTATTTTTGAGGGTGAATGAATTAAGCAAACAGTCTGGCAGCTCCCACCCAAAAGTAAAAATGATTTTGTGATTAACCAATATCATCATAATCAAGGATTGATAAACCCCTCTGAGAATTAAAGGGCATGCTCGCCCCTCAACTGAAAAATTACAAACATCTCCCAAAATCACAATAATTAGAAAGCTGATAGATGTCAGACTAAAGCTGGATACACACTGTCCAATCTGCAAGATTCGGTCTGTCATCTTTGACATATGGGAGAACAGACAGTCATGATCGTTCTCCCTATATATAGTGTAGGGAGAACATTTGTGACTGCCCATACTCCCTACAATTTTGTATGTGAGTGCCCATACTCCCTACAATTTAGTATGTGACTGCCCATACTCCCTACAATTTAGTATGTGACTGCCCATACTCCCTACACCTTAGTATGTGACTGGCCATACTCCCTACAATTTAGTATGTGACTGCCCATACTCCCTACAATTTAGTATGTGACTGCCCATACTCCCTACAATTTAGTATGTGACTGCCCATACTCCCTACAATTTAGTATGTGACTGCCCATACTCCCTACAATTTAGTATGTGACTGCCCATACTCCCAAAATTTAGTATGTGACTGCCATACTCCCTACAATTTAGTATGTGACTGCCCATACTCCCTACAATTTAGTATGTGACTGCCCATACTCCCTACAATTTAGTATGTGACTGCCCATACTCCCTACACCTTAGTATGTGACGGCCATACTCCCTACACCTTGTATGTGACTGGCCATACTCCCTACACCTTGTATGTGACTGCCCATACTCCCTACACCTTAGTATGGACTGGCCATACTCCCTACACCTTAGTATGTGACTGCCCATATTCCCTACACCTTAGTATGTGACTGGCCATACTCCATACACCTTAGTATGTGACTGGCCATACTCCTACACCTTACTATGTGACTGGCCATACTCCCTACACCCTTAGTATGTGACTGGCCATACTCCCTACACCTTAGTATGTGACTGGCCATACTCCCTACCCCTTAGTATGTGACTGGCCATACTCCATAAACCTTAGTATGTGACTGGCCATACTCCATACACCTTAGTATGTGACTGGCCATACTCCCTACACCTTAGTATGTGACTGGCCATATCCCTACCCTTAGTATGTGACTGGCCATACTCCCTACACCTTAGTATTGTACTGCCCTATTCCCTACCCCTTAGTATGTGACTGCCATACTCCCTACACCTTAGTATGTGACTGGCCATACTCCCTACACCTTAGTATGTGACTGGCCATACTCCCTACCCCTTAGTATGTGACTGGCCATCTCCCTACACCTTAGTATTGACTGCCATATTCCCTACCACTTGTATTGACTGGCCTACTCCCTACACCTTAGTATGTGACTGGCCATACTCCCACCTTAGTATGACTGGCCATACTCCCTACTAGTATGTGACTGCCCATATCCCTACACCTTAGTATGTGACTGCCCATATTCCCTACCTTAGTATGTGACTGGCCATACCCCTACAACTTAATAGGAGGCTGTCTGCGAACGAAGGAAATTTTAGCTTCCGACGCCGACTTGGATCGTTCAACGGCGTCGAAAAAGATTGTTTCGGCCGTACACACATTATTTATAGATTTATAGCTAATCCTGTTTTACCAGTTTACCACGTGACCAACAGTATTCATCCCAGGTGAACGCTCGCTTGTGGCGAACAGCAAGATCCAAGTAGCAGAAGGATAAAGAACAGCAGGCATCATTTCAGGTTAGTCTTACATCTCTCAGTTTTCTAACAATTGCATATGTTTATATATAAACATTTTTTTTTCCATTTGACGGGTGAACTTGCACGTTAATGGTTTTTTATTTATAAGATTGTCTGACCACTGCTAAGAAAGTTGTCTGTAACTTGTGAATCTTTGCAATAAAAAAAAGCCCTCCCATGTTATAAATGCAAACGCTGGCCATAATGAAAATTCTACCAAAACAAACTAAATAACAGAAAGCAAAACGAGTGGAAGAGGATCTCAGCCTGCACATAGACACCACTGACTGTTATATAATATCATATGTTATTATAATTAACTCCCACAATCTCCCTCCCTGTTCCAAGTTTATTTAAAGCGCCCCTGGCACAGATCCAGTCGTGCTTTCTAAACACATTCCCTGCACAGTAAAATCCAACCACTACAAATAGAACACACTCCTATAATGCCATGTGACAGACATTGGCATCCATCTGGTACCCCAGAAAACCTCCAGCATTCCCAGGCGCTAGTTATCGACTAAGGTTGGAGCCTCTGGGCACGGAGAAAAACAAACAGTTTCTTTTATTTCAAATGTTTTCCTTCCTTGGAAAGTCACTTTTACACTTGTTTTTACTTTGCCTTTAGGCCGGGAACAGATGGGACCATCAGATTTAAAGAAAACACGATGAATTCTTAAACAGTCCACACAGGAAACAGGTTTGGGACATAACTACAATGTGTCCCATTCAGACAGGATTGTCCATCCAACCTTTTTATACCATTGTACGGAGATTGGTCCATTGGGGAGCACACACAAGCCAGAATAATCTGCTAGGTTTTTGCGTCTATGTACGGCTCTTGGGGTTGGCACAGGGGAATCAATGGCAAATTAACAGGGTATAACAAGTCCCTCCAGATGTTTGAAACCTACAACCAATCACCGAGCCAATCAAATTCTTATTTTACATTGGTCACACTGAGGATGACCTCATACAGCTGTTCACCAATCAAAAGCAACTGGATCTCAAATTATAATCCGCCGCTTGGCCGTTAAACTTCTCATTTAGATGCCAGACGTGCAGATTAGGGCCAGGATTGTATTTATTGCTCCCTATGGTTCTGGATTGTCAAAATCAATATTTCCTGCTACGTCCAGTCCTCATAGTCAGCCAGTCTACCACCTCTCTCTGCATCTTTTAATGTTACACTGAGCAGATTTCATTGAGGGCCAAAAAATTGTCCCGTTATTAACCCCTCAATGATAAACAAGCCGAATCCCACTTAATTAATCCTCTCCCGGCTCATCCATCGCTTTACTTGCCCTTTGTAAATCCTCCTTCTGACATTTACATCATGAAATAAATGGAAATTAAATTAACACATATGGTTCCCGATAAAGTAAGGACAGTTAGACAATTGCGACTGCCAGTAGGGAAACTGGATATGTGATGGCTACACACAAAACACATCTTGTAGACCACAAGGATGTTCTAAACGCAACCCCCCCAAATATGTCCTGAGCCCCCCAACATGTCCTGAGACCCTCAAACATGTCCTAGACCCCCAAACATGTTCTGAGGCCCCCAAACATGTTCTGAGCCTGCCCACATGCCCTGTGACCCCCAAACATGCCTTGAGCCCCCCAAACATGCCTTGAGCCCCTCCAAAAATATACTGAGCCCCCCAAACTGTCCTGACCCCCCAAAACTTATCCTAAGCCCCCAAAACATACTAGATCCACTTTTGCTGAACCTTTTACTTGCAATGACATGAAGTTACAGGAGGGTCAAACAGAATTATTTATTATACATTATTATAACAGTCCCGGGGCTATACATTAAGAGGGAAGGGAAAGGCACGTTCAGACTGGGTGTAAAGGTATGAGATTCAGTCGCAGCTGATTTACCTGCGTCACACCTTCAAATCTGCTTACGATGTGAAATATATATAATGTATTATATATGTATATTAATATCCCATAGGAAGCTGAATGGTGTATGTCATGTAATATTACATGGAACCATGTCTGTCAGCGATGCAATATTTACAGAATATTCCACCTATCAGGGGGTCACTGCCGATAACAGAGCAGTTTAAAGTTATTGGCTGCCAGCGTGCTTAATTGAACACAGCCAATCACACGTTGGTCGTCTAGATGGGCAAAATAGACATTAGGGGGGGTCTTTTTTAAAATGTGAATGGTTAATGGTTTAATACCAAATGGCAAGGAATTCAATGTGTCTGTACAATGGCATCTTGCGTGTACAAACATGACACGTTCCCTCCATAGCTATTTACCAAGCAGCTGAGAGACCTTAATACCTAACAGCAGCTGTGTAGAGGGGAAGAAGGGTTAACAGGCCTACTAATCACTGCACTACCCCAGAAGAGAGAAAGAATAGATCAACTATTCGCTGTTATCAGCGGGGGCAACAAGCTCTATGAAGGACACGAAAAATCTATATGCAGCTTCTTTAACGGCTAAACATGTACCAGCACGTCAGACATCTAATCATCTCTCTCTGTCTTTGAAATCTTTATTATTCACAAGGCCATTTATAAGCCTTAAGCTAGGTATACACACTAACATAAGGCCCAAACCGGCAGATCCGATCGGTATTGGGGCTTTATCGTCAGTGTGTGTAGTGTCTTTTCCCAAACGAGTGCCCGGCTGCCAATGTTCCCGTCATCCTCGTGGTCATTCGCAAAGACCCATATTTCCCTCTGCCGTGGTAGTTGGCTGCACAGAGTCCCGAACATTCTCCTTATGATGTGTATATGAGGTGTATATGTGTGTAATAAAGTATATATGCTGTGTACACAGCATAGTTCTGTTTTTTTTTCCCCCCAGACCTTCAGATCTCAGATAATTCTCAAAAAACTATTTTTAAAAGTTTCCAAATCTACTTTTGAGAGTTAATGAAAATGAGCCTACTTTGAAGGGTTAACAATTATAAGAGTCTACTTTCGAGGGTTACTGAATATAAGAGTCTACTTTCAAGTTACAGAATATAGAGATCTACTTTCGAGGGTTACTGAATATAAGAGTCTACTTTCGAGGGTTACAGAAATAAGAGTCTACTTTCAAGGGTTACAGAATAAAGAGTCCTACTTCAAGGGTTACAGAATATAAGAGTCTACTTTCAAGGTTACAGAATATAGAGTCTACTTTCAAGTGTTAAACAGAATATAAGAGTCTACTTTCAAGGGTTACAGAATATAAGAGTCTACTTTCAGGTTCCATGTGTCGGGGGGGCCGTGTTAAGTCTAAGGGAAACAATATGGCAGCTCCCACCCATATGTATAAATATACAGAGAAGGAATGTTCTGTACAGACAATAATCTATATCCTCATACTGTACGGTCTAAGGGAAACAATATGGCAGCTCCCACCCATATGTATAAATATAGAGAGAAGGAATGTTCTGTACACACAATAAACTACCCTCATACTGTACGGTCTAAGGGAAACAATATGGCAGCTCCCACCCATATGTATAAATATACAGAGAAAGAATGTTCTGTACATACAATAATCTATACCCTCATACTGTACTGTCTAAGGGAAACAATATGGCAGCTCCCACCTATATGTATAAATATACAGAGAAGGAATGTTCTGTACACTCAATAATCTATACCCTCATACTGTACTGTCTAAGGGAAACAATATGGCAGCTCCCACCCATATGTTAATATAGAGAGAGGAATGTTCTGTACACACAATAAGCTATACCCTCATCCTGTACTGTCTAAGGAACACATGGCAGCTCCCACCCATATATAATATACAGAGAAGGAATGTTCTGTACACACAATAAGCTATACCCTCATGTTGTACTGTCTAAGGGAAACAATATGGCAGCTAACACCCATATGTATAAATGTAAAAATACAGAGAAGGAATGTTCTGTACACACAATAAGCTATACCCTCATACTGTACTGTCTAAGGGAAACAATATGGCAGCTAACACACATATGTATAAATATACAGAGAAGAAATGTTCTGTACACACAATAAGCTACACCCTCATACTGTACTGTCTAAGGGAAACAATATGGCAGCTCCCACCCATATGTATAAATATACAGAGAAGGAATGTTCTGTACACACATTAAGCTATACCCTCATACTGTATTGTTTAAGGGAAACAATATGGCAGCTCCCACCCATATGTATAAATATACAGAGAAGGAATGTTCTGTACACACAATAAGCTATACCCTCATACTGTACTGTCTAAGGGAAACAATATGGCAGCTCCCACCCATATGTATAAATACACAGAGAAGGAATGTTCTGTACACGTACTACAATAAGCTATACCCTCATACTGTACTGTCTAAGGGAAACACTATGGCAGCTCCCACCCATATGTATAAAAACAGAGAAGGAATGTTCTGTACACACAATAAGCTATACCCTCATACTGTACTGTCTAAGGGAAACATATGCAGCACTCCCACCATATGTATAAAATATACAGAGAAGGAATGTTTGTACACACATAAGCTATACCTCATACTGTACTGTCTAAGGGAAACAATATGGCAGCTAACACACATATGTATAAATATAAATATACAGAGAAGGAATGTCTGCTGCACAATAAGCTATACCCTCATACTGTACTGTCTAAGGGAAACAATATGGCAGCTCCCACCCATATGTTAAATATAAATATACAGAGAAGGAATGTTCTGTACATACAATAAGCTATACCCTCATACTGTACTGTCTAAGGGAAACAATATGGCAGCTCCCACCCAGAATGTATAAATATACAGAGAAGGAATGTTCTGTACATACAATAAGCTATACCTTCATACTGTACTGTCTAAGGGAAAACAATATGGCAGCTAACACACATATGTATAATATAAATTACAGAGAAGGAATGTTCTGTGCACACAATAAGCTATACCCTCATACTGTACTGTCTAAGGGAAACAATATGGCAGCTCCCACCTTTATGTATAAATATAAATATACAGAGAAGGAATGTTCTGTACATACAATAAGATATACCCTCATACTGTACTAAGGGAAACATATGGCAGTCCCACCAGAAGACTGAATCCAAAATTACACAGATATAAAACATTGTACTGCACACCAATTTAAAAACATTACATTATATCCCTTATTATTATCTTTTATCTATTATTATTCCTTAAAAAAACAACAACTTGTAAACTTGCCAGTAAACTCCCCTTGGTACGCCATGCGTGTTAAGGTGAATGAGCCCCACGCGACTTTTAGCGAGTAGAAAACATTCACCTCTGGGAACAATAATATGGCAGTGTAACCAAGTGCAATAATGGAAAGGTCACAGGGGCCTCTAACATGAAAATGATCTGGTGCGGGTTCACCACAGACGACGGTTATTATGGAAAATAAAGACAATTCATTAAAACACATTTCTTTGTACACGGCACGGAATTGGTTTCCTAGTCGTGTGAGCGATCTGGCGGGGGGCAGCGAGAAAAAGTGAGACGACTATCGGCAAAATAATTTTTTTGTGTGGTTAAGGCTGGAGAAAGCGGAAATCTGGTTTCTTGGCACAATAGGCGGACAGGAGGGCAATATATTAGGGTGACGGGAAGGAAGGTTAAACCCTGGCGATTCTTTCTCAATCGCGTTTTAGAGTGCGTTGCGATTTGCATTCGGCATTTTTAATCGCATGCGTTTTCCTATACCTAATGAAGAAAATGCAACGAAATCGCACATGAAATCGCATGAGATTGGGGAGAATTATTCCATGTGGATTTTTATTTGACTTTTCTCTCTTGGGGTTAATTTGATTTCACTTTGTAGGATACAAATCAGGGTTATTCAATAAAAGTTTTATCGTTAAAAACGGTGCTAATCTTCCCCCAACCAATCAGATGTTAGCTTTCAAATGTTAAATAAGATCTGATTGGTTGGGGCAAAATTAGCACCATTTTTAACGATAAGAACTTTTATTGAATCTCCCTGAAAATGTTTTAAGGGGTCAGGATAATAAATAATCATTACAGAGGGAATGTCTACAAACCTTATTCCCTTAAAGGGAAAGACATCACGACCAATGGCTGTTTCTCCAGCCGCATCCTTTACTTCTGTGTGAGCTCACAGAGGTGTTTGGGGAGGTGTGAGAGGGATGGGGGTGGATCTCTCTCTGCAGGTAAGTATACACGGGCCGATTATCGGCCGAAACGAACGTTCATACACATCGTGCGCCGCGGGTCAGGACCACGATCGCACATTTGTACGAACCTTTAGGGTATGGGAGAATTCTTGTGCTACACTGGATCTTACATTGGGGGGTGGAATTTGCCTTTAACGCGCTGACCCCCTGTAATGTCTCTATGCTGATACACAGTTGTAGAGTGCAGGGGTTGACATAACACAGTGACCCTTTCTATATGATATCCTGGTACGTTTTTTTTCTGTGACGTCTGGTAATGATCGCTAGGGGTTTTCATCATTCGACAATAACCTATTCTTCTTACAGGGATGGAAATCACAGATCCCACCTTAGGGCCAATGATGTTTTAGTTGATCAGCAGGAAGACGGGAATTATTTAAGCCTTAACATCTCTCTAGCGTTACTCAGACCACCCAGGATATTCTCTGTAATGCAACACACGTTACGTCTACATAATTGTCTTTGTTACGTAACATTGGCAAATAATCACTATGGAAGCTTCTTCAGCTATTTTTGAGGGTGAATGAATTAGCAAACAGTCTGGCAGCTCCCACCCAAAAGTAAAATGATTTTGTGATTAACCAATATCATCATAATCAAGGATTGATAAACCCCTCTGAGAATTAAAGGGCATGCTCGCCCCTCAACTGAAAAATTACAAACTCTCCCAAAATCACAATAATTAGAAAGCTGATAGATGTCAGACTAAAGCTGGATACACACTGTCCAATCTGCAAGATTCGGTCTGTCATCTTTGACATATGGGAGAAAGACAGTCATGATCGTTCTCCCTATATATAGTGTAGGGAGAAACATTTGTGACTGCCCATACTCCCTACAATTTTGTATGTGAGTGCCCATACTCCCTACAATTTAGTATGTGACTGCCCATACTCCCTACAATTTAGTATGTGACTGCCCATACTCCCTACACCTTAGTATGTGACTGGCCATACTCCCTACAATTTAGTATGTGACTGCCCATACTCCTACAATTTAGTATGTGACTGCCCATACTCCCTACAATTAGTATGTGACTGCCCATACTCCCTACAATTTAGTATGTGACTGCCCATACTCCCTACAATTTAGTATGTGACTGCCCATACTCCCTACAATTTAGTATGTGACGCCCATACTCCCTACAATTTAGATGTGACTGCCCATACTCCCTACAATTTAGTATGTGACTGCCCATACTCCCTACAATTAGTAGTGACTGCCCATACTCCCTACACCTTAGTATGTGACTGGCCATACTCCCTACACCTTAGTATGTGACTGGCCATACTCCCTACACCTTAGTATGTGACTGCCCATACTCCCTACACCTTAGTATGTGACTGGCCATACTCCCTACACCTTAGTATGTGACTGCCCATATTCCCTACACCTTAGTATGTGACTGGCCATACTCCATACACCTTAGTATGTGACTGGCCATACTCCATACACCTTAGTATGTGACTGGCCATACTCCTACACTTAGTATGTGACTGGCCATACTCCCTACACCTTAGTATGTGACTGGCCATACTCCCTACACCTTAGTATGGACTGGCATCTCCATACACCTTAGTATGCGATGGCCATACTCCTACCTTAATGTGACTGGCCATACTCCTACACCTTAGTATGTGACTGGCCATACTCCCTACACCTTAGTATGTGACTGGCCATACTCCCTACACCTTAGTATGTGACTGCCCATATTCCCTACACCTTAGTATGTGACTGGCCATACTCCCTACACCTTAGTATGTGACTGGCCATACTCCCTACACCTTAGTATGTGACTGGCCATACTCCCTACACCTTAGTATTGACTGGCCAACTCCCTACAACCTTAGTATGTGACTGCCCATATCCCTACACCTTAGTAGTGATGGCCATACTCCCTACACCTTAGTATGTGACTGGCCATACTCCCTACACCTTAGTATGTGACTGGCCATACTCCCTACACCTTAGTAGTGACTGCCCATATTCCCTACACTTAGTATGTGACTGCCCATATTCCCTACACCTTAGTATGTGACTGGCCATACTCCCTACAACTTAGTATAGGAGGCTGTCTGCGAACGAAGGAAATTTTAGCTTCCGACGCCGACTTGGATCGTTCAACGGCGTCGAAAAAGATTGTTTCGGCCGTACCACATTATTTATAGATTTATAGCTAATCCTGTTTTACCAGTTTACACACCGTGACCAACAGTTATTCATCCCAGGTGAACGCTCGCTTGTGGCGAACAGCAAGTCCAAGTAGCAGAAGGATGAATAGAACAGCAGGCATCATTTCAGGTTAGTCTTACATCTCTCAGTTTTCTAACAATTGCATATGTTTATATATAAACATTTTTTTTTCCATTTGACGGGTGAACTTGCACGTTAATGGTTTTTATTTATAAGATTGTCTGACCACTGCTAAGAAAGTTGTCTGTAACTTGTGAATCTTTGCAATAAAAAAAAGCCTCCCATGTTAATAAATGCAAAACGCTGGCCATAATGAAAATTCTACCAAAACAAACTAAATAACAGAAGCAAAACGAGTGGAAGAGGATCTGCAGCCTGCACATAGACACCAGCTGACTGTTATATAATATCATATGTTATTATAATTAACTCCCACATCTCCCTCCCTGTTCCAAGTTTATTTAAAGCGCCCCTGGCACAGATCCAGTCGTGCTTTCTAAACACATTCCCTGCACAGTAAAATCCAACCACTACAAATAGAACACACTCCTATAATGCCATGTGACAGACATTGGCATCCATCTGGTACCCCAGGAAAACCTCCAGCATTCCCAGGCGCTAGTTATCGACTAAGGTGATGGAGCCTGGGCACGGAGAAAAACAAACAGTTCTTTTATTTCAAATGTTTTCCTTCCTTGGAAAGTCACTTTTACACTTGTTTTTACTTTGCCTTTAGGCCGGGAACAGATGGGACCATCAGATTAAAGAAAAACACGATGAATTCTTAAACAGTCCACACAGGAAACAAGGTTTGGGAACATAACTACAATGTGTCCCATTCAGACAGGATTGTCCATCCAACCTTTTTATACCATTGTACGGAGATTGGTCCATTGGGGAGCACACACAAGCCGATAGATAATCTGCTAGGTTTTTGCGTCTATGTACGGCTCTTGGGGTTGGCACAGGGGAATCAATGGCAATTAACAGGGTATAACAAGTCCCTCCAGATGTTTGAAACCTACAACCAATCACCGAGCCAATCAAATCTATTTTACATTGGTCACACTGAGGATGACCTCATACAGGCTTCACCAATCAAAAGCAACTGGATCTCAAATTATAAATCCGCCGCTTGGCCGTTAAACTTCTCATTTAGATGCCAGACGTGCAGATTAGGGCCGGAGTGTATTATTGCTCCCTATGGTTCTGGATTGTCAAATCAATATTTCCTGCTACGTCCAGTCCTCATAGTCAGCCAGTCTACCACCTCTCTCTGCATCTTTTAATGTTACACTGAGCAGATTTCATTGAGGGCCAAAAAATTGTCCCGTTATTAACCCCTCAATGATAAACAGAGCCGAATCCCACTTAATAATCCTCTCCGGCTCAGTCCATCGCTTTACTTGCCCTTTGTAATCCTCCGTCTGACATTTACATCATGAAATAAATGGAAATTAAATTAACACATATGGTTCCCGATAAAGTAAGGACAGTTCAGACAATTGCGACTGCCAGTAGGGAAACTGGATATGTGATGGCTACACAACAAACAACATCTTGTAGACCACAAGGATGTTCTAAACGCAACCCCCCCAAATATGTCCTGAGCCCCCCAACATGTCCTGAGACCCTCAAACATGTCCTAGACCCCCAAACATGTTCTGAGGCCCCCAACATGTTCTGAGCCTGCCACACATGCCCTGTGACCCCCAAACATGCCTTGAGCCCCCCAAACATGCCTTGAGCCCCTCCAAAAATATACTGAGCCCCCCAAACATGTCCTGAGCCCCCAAAACTTATCCTAAGCCCCCAAAACATTACTAGATCCACTTTTGCTGAACCTTTTACTTGCAATGACATGAAGTTACAGGAGGGTCAACAGAGTATTATTTATTATACATTATTATAACAGTCCGGGGCTATACATTAAGAGGGAAGGAAAGGCACGTTCAGACTGGGTGTAAAAGGTATGAGATTCAGTCGCAGCTGATTTACCTGCGTCACACCTTCAAATCTGCTTACGATGTGAAATATATAATAATGTATTATATATGTATATTAATTCCCATAGGAAGCTGAATGGTGTATGTCATGTAATATTACATGGAAACATGTCTGTCAGCGATGCAATATTTACAGAAAAATTCCACCTATCAGGGGTCACTGCCGATAGACAGAGCAGGTTTAAAGTTATGGCTGCCAGCGTGCTTAATTGAACACAGCAATCACACGTTGGTCTGTCTAGATGGGCAGAATAGACATTAGGGGGGGTCTTTTTTAAAATGTGAATGGTTAATGGTTTAATACCAAATGGCAAGGAATTCAATGTGTCTGTACAATGGCATCTTGCGTGTACAAACATGACACGTTCCCTCCATAGCTATTTACCAAGCAGCTGAGAGACCTTAATACCTAACAGCAGCTGTGTAGAGGGGAGAGAAGGGTTAACAGGCCTACTAATCACTGCACTACCCCAGAGAGAGAAAGAAATAGATCAGACTATTCGCTGTTATCAGCAGGGGGCAACAAGCTCTAGAAGGAACAGAAAAATCTATATGGCAGCTTCTTTAACGCGCTAAACATGTACACAGCACGTCAGACATCTAATCATCTCTCTCTGTCTTTGAAATCTTTATTATTCACAGAGGCCATTTATAAGCCTTAAGCTAGGTATACACACTAAAATAAGGCCCGAAACCGGCAGATCCGATCGGTATTGGGGCTTTATCGTCAGTGTGTGTAGTGTCTTTCCCAAACGAGTGCCCGGCTCCAATGTTTCCCGTCATCCTCGTGGTCATTCGCAAAGACCCATAATTTCCCTCTGCCGTGGTAGTTGGCTGCCAGAGTCCCGAACATTCTCCTTATGATGTGTATATGAGGTGTATATTGTGTGTATAAAGTATATATGCTGTGTACACAGCATAGTTCTGTTTTTTTTCCCCCCAGAACCTTCAGATCTCAGATAATTCTCAAAAAACTATTTTTAAAAGTTTCCAAATCTACTTTTGAGAGTTAATGAAAATGAGCCTACTTTGAAGGGTTAACAATTATAAGAGTCTACTTTCGAGGGTTACTGAATATAAGAGTCTACTTTCAAGGGTTACAGAATATAAGAGTCTACTTTCGAGGGTTACTGAATATAAGAGTCTACTTTCGAGGGTTACAGAATATAAGAGTCTACTTTCAAGGGTTACAGAATATAAGAGTCTACTTTCAAGGGTTACAGAATATAAGAGTCTACTTTCAAGGGTTACAGAATATAAGAGTCTACTTTCAAGGGTTACAGAATATAAGAGTCTACTTTCAAGGGTTACAGAATATAAGAGTCTACTTTCAAGGGTTACAGAATATAAGAGTCTACTTTCAAGGGTTACTGAATATAAGAGTCTACTTTCAAGGGTTACAGAATATAAGAGTCTACTTCAAGGGTTATGAATAAAGAGTCTACTTTCAAGGGTTACAGAATATAAGAGTCTACTTTCAAGGGTTACAGATATAAGAGTCTACTTCGAGGGTTACTGAATATAAGGTCTACTTTCAGGGTTACAGAATATAAGAGTCTACTTTCGAGGGTTACGATAAAGAGTCTACTTTCAAGGTTACAGAATATAGAGTCTACTTTCAGGGTTACTGAATATAAGAGTCTACTTTCAAGGGTTACAGAATATAAGAGTCTACTTTCAAGTGTTACAGAATATAAGAGTCTACTTTCAAGGGTTACGAATATAAGAGTCTACTTTCAAGGGTTACAGAATATAAGAGTCTACTTCGTGGGTTACTGAATATAAGAGTCTACTTTAAGGGTTACTGAATAAAGAGTCTACTTTCGAGGGTTACTGAATATAAGAGTCTACTTTCAAGGGTTACTGAATATAAGAGTCTACTTTCGAGGGTTACTGAATATAAGAGTCTACTTTCAAGGGTTACTGAATATAAGAGTCTACTTCAAGGGTTACTGAATATAAGAGTCTACTTTCAAGGGTTACTGAATATAAGAGTCTACTTTCGAGGGTTAGAGAATATAAGAGTCTACTTTCGAGGGTTACAGAATATAAGAGTCTACTTTCGAGGGTTACAGAATATAAGAGTCTACTTTCGAGGTTACAGAATTAGAGTCTACTTTCGAGGGTTACAGAATATAAGAGTCTACTTTCGAGGGTTACAGAATATAAGAGTCTACTTTCGTGGGTTACAGAATATAAGAGTCTACTTTCAAGGGTTACTGAATATAAGTCTACTTTTGAGGGTTACTGAATATAAGAGTCTACTTTCAAGGTTACTGAATATAAGAGCCTACTTTCAGGGTTACTGAATTAAGAGTCTACTTTCAGAGGTTACAGAATATAAGAGTCTACTTTCAAGTGTTACAGAATATAAGAGTCTACTTTCAAGGGTTACTGAATATAAGAGTCTACTTTCAAGGGTTACAGAATATAAGAGTCTACTTTCGTGGGTTACTGAATATAAGAGTCTACTTTCAAGGGTTACTGAATATAAGAGTCTACTTTCGAGGGTTACTGAATATAAGAGTCTACTTTCAAGGGTTACTGAATATAAGAGTCTACTTTCGAGGGTTACTGAATATAAGAGTCTACTTTCAAGGGTTACTGAATATAAGAGTCTACTTCAGGGTTACTGAATATAAGAGTCTACTTTCAGGGTACTGAATATAAGAGTCTACTTTCAAGGGTTACTGAATAAAGAGTCTACTTTCGAGGGTTAGAGAATATAAGAGTCTACTTTCGAGGGTTCAGAAATAAGAGTCTACTTTCGAGGGTTACAGAATATAGAGTCTACTTTCGAGGGTTACAGAATATAGAGTCTACTTTCGAGGGTTACAGAATATAAGAGTTCTACTTTCGAGGGTTAGAATATAAGAGTCTACTTCGTGGGTTACAGATATAAGAGCTACTTCAAGGGTTACTGATTAAGTCTACTTTTGAGGGTTACTGAATATAAGAGTCTACTTTCAAGGGTTACAGAATATAAGAGTCTACTTTCGAGGGTTACTGAATATAAGGGTCTACTTTCGAGGGTTACAGAATATAAGAGTCTACTTTCAGGGTTACTGAATATAAGAGTCTACTTTCAAGGGTTACAGAATATAAGAGTCTACTTTCAAGGGTTACTGAATATAAGAGTCTACTTTCAAGGGTTACAGAATATAAGAGTCTACTTTCAAGTGTTACAGAATATAAGAGTCTACTTTCAAGGGTTACTGAATATAAGAGTCTACTTTCAAGGGTTACAGAATATAAGAGTCTACTTTCGTGGGTTACTGAATATAAGAGTCTACTTTCAAGGGTTACTGAATATAAGAGTCTACTTTCGAGGGTTACTGAATATAAGAGTCTACTTTCAAGGGTTACTGAATATAAGAGTCTACTTTCGAGGGTTACTGAATATAAGAGTCTACTTTCAAGGGTTACTGAATATAAGAGTCTACTTTCGAGGGTTACTGAATATAAGAGTCTACTTTCGAGGTTACTGAATAAAGAGTACTTTCAAGGGTTACGAATAAGAGTCTACTTTCGAGGGTTACAGAATATAAGAGTCTACTTTCGAGGGTTACAGAATATAAAGAGTCTACTTTCGAGGGTACAGAATTAAGAGTCTCTTCGAGGGTACAGAATATAAGAGTCTACTTCGAGGGTACAGAATAAGAGTCTACTTTCGTGGGTTACAGAATATAAGAGTCTACTTTCAAGGGTTACTGAATATAAGTCTACTTTCGAGGGTTACTGAATATAAGAGTCTACTTTCAAGGGTTACAGAATATAAGAGTCTACCTTCAAGGGTTACTGAATATAAGAGTCTACTTTCAAGGGTTACAGAATATAAGAGTCTACTTTCAAGTGTTACAGAATATAAGAGTCTACTTTCAAGGGTTACTGAATATAAGAGTCTACTTTCAAGGGTTACAGAATATAAGAGTCTACTTTCGTGGGTTACTGAATATAAGAGTCTACTTTCAAGGGTTACTGAATATAAGAGTCTACTTTCGAGGGTTACTGAATATAAGAGTCTACTTTCAAGGGTTACTGAATATAAGAGTCTACTTTCGAGGGTTACTGAATATAAGAGTCTACTTTCAAGGGTTATGAATATAAGAGTCTACTTTCGAGGGTTACTGAATATAAGAGTCTACTTTCAAGGGTTACTGAATATAAGAGTCTACTTTCAAGGGTTACTGAATATAAGAGTCTACTTTCGAGGGTTAGAGAATATAAGAGTCTACTTTCGAGGGTTACAGAATATAAGAGTCTACTTTCGAGGGTTACAGAATATAAGAGTCTACTTTCGAGGGTTACAGAATATAAGAGTCTACTTTGGGGTACAGAATATAGTCTACTTTCGAGGGTTACAGAATATAAGAGTCTACTTTCGAGGGTTACAGAATATAGAGTCTACTTTCGAGGGTTACAGAATATAAGAGTCTACTTCGTGGGTTACAGAATATAAGAGTCTACTTCAAGGGTTACTGAATATAAGTCTATTTTGAGGGTTACTGAAATAAGAGTCTACTTTCAAGGGTTACTGAATATAAGAGCTACTTCAAGGGTTACTGAATATAGAGTCTACTTTCAAGGGTTACAGAATAAGAGTTACTTCAAGTGTTACAGAAATAAGAGTCTACTTTCAAGGGTTACTGAATATAAGAGTCTACTTTCAAGGGTTACGAATATAAGAGTCTACTTTCGTGGGTTACTGAATAAGAGTCTACTTCAGGTTACTGAATATAAGAGTCTACTTTCAGGGTTACTGAATATAAGAGTCTACTTCAAGGGTTACTGAATATAAGAGCTACTTTCGAGGGTTAGAATATAAGAGTCTACTTTCAAGGGTTACGATATAAGAGTCTACTTTCGAGGGTTCTGAAATAAGAGTCTACTTCAAGGGTTACTGATATAGAGTCTACTTTCAGGGTTATGAATATAAGAGTTCTACTTTCGAGGGTTAAGAATATAGAGTCTACTTTCGAGGGGTACAGAATATAAGAGTCTACTCTTTTGGGTTACGATATAAAGAGTCTACTTTCGAGGGTTTACAGAATATAAGAGTGTTTACTTTCGAGGGTTATCAGAATATAAGAGTCTACTTCGAGGGTTACAGAATATAAGAGTCTACTTTAGTGGGTTACAGAATATAAGAGTCTACTTTTAAGGGTACTGAATTAAGCTACTTTTGAGGGTTACATGAATATAAGAGTTGTTACTTTCGAGGGTTTACAGAATATAAGAGTCTACTTTCGAGGGTTACTGAATATAAGGTCTCTTTCGAGGTTACGAATATAAGAGTCTACTTTCAAGGGTTACTGAATATAAGAGTCTACTTTCAAGGGTTACTAGAATTAAGAGTCTACTTTCAAGGGTTACTGAATATAAGAGTCTACTTTCAAGGGTACATGAAATAAGAGTCTACTTTCAAGTGTTACAGAATATAAGAGTCTACTTTCAAGGGTTACTGAATATAAGAGTCTACTTTCAAGGGTTACAGAATATAAGAGTCTACTTCGTGGGTTACTGAATATAAGAGTCTACTTTCAAGGGTACTGAATATAAGAGTCACTTTCGAGGGTTACTAATATAAGAGTCTACTTTCAAGGGTTAAGAATATAAGAGTCTACTTTCGAGGGTTACTGAATATAAGAGTCTACTTTCAGGTTACTAAATATAAGAGTCTACTTTCGAGGGTTACTGAATATAAGAGTCTACTTTCGAGGTTACTGAATATAAGAGTTACTTTCAAGGGTCTGAATATAAGAGTCTACTTCGAGGGTTAGAGTAATATAAGAGTCTACTTCGGGGTTACAGATATAAGAGTCTACTTTCGAGGGTTAAGAATATAAGAGTACTTTTCGAGGGTTATGAATGAAATAATTGAGTCTACTTTCGGGTTACGTAATATAGAGTCTACTTTCGAGGGTTACAGAATATAAGAGTCTACTTTCGGGGTTACAGAATATAAGAGGTTCTACTTTCAGGGTTACTGAATATAAGTCTACTTGAGGGTTACTGAATATAAGAGTGTATGCTACTTTCAAGGTTACGATAAGAGTCTACCTGTAGAGGGTTTACTGAATCTAAGAGTTACTTTCAGGGTTACAGAATTAGAGTCTACTTTCAAGTGTTACAGAATATAAGAGTCTACTTTCAAGGGTTACTGAATATAAGAGTCTACTTTCAAGGGTTACAGAATATAAGAGTCTACTTTCGGTGGGTACGAATATAAGAGTCTACTTTCAGAGGGTACTGATATAAGAGTCTACTTTCGAGGGTTACTGAATATAAGAGTCTACTTTCAAGGGTTACTGAATATAAGAGTCTACTTCGAGGGTTACTGAATATAAGAGTCTACTTTCAGGGTTACTGAATATAAGAGTCTACTTTCGGGGTTACTGAATTAAGAGTCTACTTTCAGGGTTACTGAATATAAGAGTCTACTTTCAAGGGTTACTGAATATAGAGTCTACTTTCGAGGGTTAGAGAATATAAGAGATACTTTCGAGGGTTACAGTAGATATAAGAGTCTAATTCGAGGGTTACAGAATATAAGAGTCTACTTTCACGGGTTAGAATATAAGAGTCTACTTTCGAGGGTTACAGAATATAAGAGTCTACTTTCGGGGTTACAGAATATAGAGTCTACTTTCGTGGGTTTACAGAATATAAGAGTCTACTTTCAAGGGTTACTGAATATAAGTCTACTTTGAGGGTTACTGAATATAAGAGTCTACTTTTCAAAGGTTACTGAATATAAGAGGCTCTTCGAGGTTACTGAATAAGAGTCTACTTTCGAGGGTTACAGAAATAAGAGTCTACTTTCGAGGGTTACTGAATAATATAAGAGTCTACTTTCGAGGGTTACAGAATATAAGAGTCTACGTTTCGAGGGTTACTGAATAAAGAGTCTACTTTCGAGGGTACTGAATATAGGTATAGATTTCGAGGGTTACTGATATAAGAGTTGCTACTTTCGAGGGTTACTGAATATAAGAGTCAATTTCGAGGGTTACTGAAATAAGAGTTCTATTTTCAGGAGTTACAGAATAAAGAGTCTATCTCAAGGGTTACAGAATATAAGAGTCTACTTTCAAGGGTTACGAATATAAGAGTTACTTTAGGGTTACAGAATAGAAGAGTCTACTTCTAGGGTTACTGAATATAAGAGTTACTTTCTAGGGTTACAGAATAGAAGAGTCTACTTTCAAGGGTTACAGAATAAAGAGTCTAATTCAAGGGTTACAGAATATAAAGAGTCTACTTCAAGAGTTGCAGAATAAAGAGTCTACTTTCAAGGTACTGAATATAAGAGTGTACTTTCAGGGTACAGAAAAAGAGTCACTTTCAAGGGTTACGAATATAAAGTTACTTTCAAGGGTTAAAGATATAAGAGTCTACTTTCAAGAGTTACAGAATATATAGAGTCTACTTTCAAGGGTTACAGAATATAAGAGTCTACTTTCAAGGGTTACAGAATATAAGAGTTTAATTCAAAGGTTACGTAAAGAGTACTTTAAGGAGTACTATATAAGAGTTACTTTCAAGGGTTTACAGAAGATAAGAGTTACTTTCAAGGGTTAAAGATATAAGAGTCTATTTGAGGGTTACTGAATATAAGAGAGTCTTCTTTCGAGGGTACTAAATAAAGAGTCTACTTTCCAGAGTTAATGAATATAAGAGTCTACTTTGAGGGTTGGAATAGAAGAGTCTACTTTCGAGGGTTAAACGAGTATAAGAGTCTACTTTCGAGGGTTATGATATAAGAGTTTACTTTCGAGGGGTTAACGAGTATAAGTCTACTTTCGAGAGTTAACGAGGTATAAGGGTTCTACTTTCGAGAGTTAAAGAATAAAGAGTTTACTTTCAAGGGTTGCGAATATAAGTCTACTTTTAACTCTAGTAGTAACTCATGTAACAGAATTATAAAGTATAGGTAATAAAGTATCATACTGTAACGGAATTAAATAAAGTATCGCTATGTAACGGTTTTATATAGTACGCTATGTAATGGAATTAAATAATTATCGCTATTGTAACAGTATTGAATAAGGTATCGCTATGTAACGGTAGTATTAAATAAAGTATCGCTATGTAACGGTTATGAATAAAGTATCGATTAGGTAGCGGTATTAAATAAAGTATCGTATGTAATGGTATTGAATAAGTAGCGCTATGTAACGGTATTGAATAAAAGTATGAATAGGTAACGGTATTAAGTATTAACTAAGTATCGGTATGTAAAGGTATTAATAAAGATCGAGAGTACTGATATTCGACCCTCGAAGTAGACTCTTATATTCTGTAACCCTCGAAAGTAGACTCTTATATTCTGTAACCTCGAAAGTAGACTCATATTCTGTAACCCTCCGAAAGTAGACTCTATATCTGTAACCCTCGAAAGTAGACTCTTTAGATCTTTATATTCTGTAACCCTCGAAAGTAGACTCTTATATTCTGTAAAACCTCGAAAGTAGACTCTTATATTCTCTAACAACCTCGAAAGTAGACTCTTATATTCAGTAACCCTTGAAAGTAGACTCTTATATTCAGTAACCTTGAAAGTAGACTCTTATATTCAGTAACCCTCGAAAGAAGACCTCTTATATTCCGAACCCTTGAAGTAGTGACTCTTATATTCAGTAACCCTCGAAAGTAGACTCTTATATTCAGTAACCTTGAAAGTAGACTCTGATATTCATAACCCTCGAAAGTAGACTCTTATATTCAGTAACCCTTGAAAGGAGACTCTTATCAGTAACCCACGAAAGTAGACTCTTATATTCTGTAACCCTTGAAAGTAGACTCTTATATTCAGTAACCCTTGAAAGTAGACTCTTATATTCTGAACACTACTGAAAGGAGACTCTTATATTCTGTAACCCTGAAAGTAGACTCTTATATTCAGTAACCCTTGAAGGAGACTCTTATATCTGTAACCCTTGAAAGTAGACTCTTATATCAGTAACCCTCGAAAGTAGACTCATCGTAACCCTTGAAAGTAGACTCTTATATTCTGTAACCCACGAAAGTAGACTCTTATATTCTGTAACCCTCGAAAGTAGACTCTTATATTCTGTAACCCTCGAAAGTAGACTCTTATATTCTGTAACCCTCGAAAGTAGACTCTTATATTCTGTAACCCTCGAAAGTTAGACTCTATATTCTGTAACCCTCGAAAGTAGACTCTGATATCAGTAACCCTTGAAAGTAGACTATTATATCAGTAACCCTCGAAAGTAGACTTTATATTCAGTAACCTCGAAGTAGACTCTTATATTCAGAACCCTTGAAAGTAGAATATTTATTCAGTAACCCTCGAAAGAGATAGACTCTTATATTCAGTAACCCTTGAAAGTAGACTCTTATATTCAGAACCCTCGAAAGTAGACTCTTATATTCAGTAACCCTTGAAAGTAGACTCTTATATTCAGTAACCCCGAAAGTAGACTCTTAATTCTGTAACCCTTGAAAGTAAGACTATTATTCAGTAACCCTTGAAAGTAGACTCTTATATTCTGTAACCACTTGAAAGTAGACTCTTATATTCTGTAACCTTGAAGTAGACTTTATATTCAGTAACCCTGAAAGTGACTCTTATATTCTGTAACCCTTGAAAGTAGACTCTTATATTCAGAACCCTTGAAAGTAGACTCTTATATTCTGTTAAACCTGAAAGTAGACCCTTATATTCAGTAACCCTCGAAAGTAGACTCTTATATTCTGTAACCCTTGAAAGTAGACTCTTATATTCAGTAACCCTCAAAAGTAGACTTATATTCAGTAACCCTTGAAAGTAGACTCTTATATTCTGTAACCCACGAAAGTAGACTCTTATATTCTGTAACCCTCGAAAGTAGACTCTTATATTCTGTAACCCTCGGAAGTAGACTCTTATATTCTGTAACCCTCGAAGTAGACTTATATTCGTACCTCGAAAGTAGACTCTATATTCGTAACCCTCGAAAGTAGACTTATATTCTCTAACCCTCGAAAGTAGACTCTTATATTCAGTAACCCTTGAAAGTAGACTCTTATTCAGTAACCCTGAAAGTAGATCTTATATTCAGTAACCCTCTGAAGTAGAATCTATATTCAGTAACCCTTGAAAGTAGACATCTTATATTCAGTAACCCTCGAAAGTAGACTCTTATATTCAGTAACCCTTGAAAGTAGACTCTTATATTCAGTAACCTCGAAAGTAGACTCTATATTCAGTAACCTTGAGAGTAGATCTTAGACTCTTATATTCAGTAACCCACGAAAGTAGACTCTTATATTCTGTAACCCTTGAAAGTAGACTCTTATATTCAGTAACCCTTGAAAGTAGACTCTTATATTCTGTAACCCTTGAAAGTAGACTCTTATATTCTGTAACCCTTGAAAGTAGACTCTTATATTCAGTAACCCTTGAAAGTAGGCTCTTATATTCAGTAACCCTTGAAAGTAGACTCTTATATTCAGTAACCCTCAAAAGTAGACTTATATTCAGTAACCCTTGAAAGTAGACTCTTATATTTGTACCCAGCTTATATTTGTAACCCACGAAAGTAGACTCTTATATCTGTAACCCTCGAAAGGAGACTCTATATTCTGTAACCCTCGAAAGAGAATCTTATATTCTGTAACCCTCGAAAGTAGACTCTATATTCTGTAACCCTCGAAAGAGACTCTTATATCTCTAACCCTCGAAAGTAGACCTTATATCTAAACCCTCGAAGTAGACTTATATTCAGTAACCCTGAGAAGTAGACTCTATATTCAGTAACCCTTGAAAGTAGACTCTTATATTCAGTAACCCTCGAAGTGACTCTATATTCATAACCCTTGAAAGTAGACTCTTTATTCAGTAACCTCGAAAGTAGACTCTATATTCAGGAACCCTTGAAAGTAGACTCTTTATTCGTAACCCACGAAAGTAGACTCTTATATTCTGTAACCCTTGAAAGTAGACTCTTATATTCTGTAACCCTTGAAAGTAGACTCTTATATTCTGTAACTCTTGAAAGTAGACTCTTATATCTTTAACCCTTGAAAGTAGACTCTTATATTCAGTAACCCTTGAAAGTAGACTCTTATATTCTGTAACCTTGAAAGTAGATCTCTTATATTCAGTAACCCTCGAAAGTAGACTCTTATTCTGTAAACCCGAAAGTAGACCCTTATATTCAGTAACCCTCGAAAGTAGACTCTTATATTCTGTAACACTTGAAAGTAGACTCTTATATTCTGTAACCCTTGAAAGTAGACTCTTATATTCAGTAACCCTTGAAAGTAGACTCTTATATTCTGTAACCCTTGAAAGTAGACTCTTATATTCAGTAACCCTTGAAAGTAGACTCTTATATTCTGTAACCCTGAAAGTAGACTCTTATATTCTGTAACCCTTGAAAGTAGATCTTATATTCTGTAACCTTGAAAGTAGACTCTTATATTCTGTAACCTTGAAAGTAGACTCTTATATTCTGTAACCTTGAAAGTAGACTCTTATATTCTGTAACCCTTGAAAGTAGACTCTTATATTCTGTAACCCTCGAAAGTAGACTCTTATATCTGTAACCCTCGAAAGTAGACTCTTATATTCTGTAACCCTTGAAAGTAGACTCTTATATTCAGTAACCCTCGAAAGTAGACTCTTATAATTGTTAACCCTTCAAAGTAGGCTCATTTTCATTAACTCTCAAAAGTAGATTTGGAAACTTTTAAAAATAGTTTTTTGAGAATTATCTGAGATCTGAAGGTTCTGGGGGAGAAAAAAAACAGAACTATGCTGTGTACACAGCATATATACTTTATATACACACAATATACACCTCATATACACATCATAAGGAGAATGTTCGGGACTCTGGCAGCCAACTACCAGGCAGAGGGAAATTATGGGTCTTTGCGAATGACCACGAGGATGACGGGAACAATTGGCAGCCGGGCACTCGTTTGGGAAAGACAACTACACACATGACGATAAAGCCCCAATACCGACGGATCTGCCGGTTTCGGGCCTTTATTGTAGTGTGTATACCTAGCTTAAGGCTTATAAATGGCTCTGTGAATAATAAAGATTTCAAAGACAGAGAGAGATGATTAGATGTCTGACGTGCTGTGTACATGTTTAGCCGTTAAAGAAGCTGCCATATAGATTTTTCTGTTCCTCATAGAGCTTGTTGCCCCTGCTGATAACAGCGAATAGTCTGATCTATTTCTTTCTCTCTCTGGGGTAGTGCAGTGATTAGTAGGCCTGTTAACCCTTCTTCCCCTCTACACAGCTGCTGTTAGGTGATTAAGGTCTCTCAGCTGCTTGGTAAATAGCTATGGAGGGAACGTGTCATGTTTGTACACGCAAGATGCCATTGTACAGACACATTGAATTCCTTGCCATTTGGTATAAACCATTAACCATTCACATTTAAAAAAGACCCCCCCTAAGTCTATTCTGCCCATCTAGACAGACCAACGTGTGATTGGCTGTGTTCAATTAAGCACGCTGGCAGCCAATAACTTTAAAACTGCTCTGTCTATCGGCAGTGACCCCCTGATAGGTGGAATATTTCTGTAAATATTGCATCGCTGACAGACATGTTTCCATGTAATATTACATGACATACACCATTCAGCTTCCTATGGGTATTAATATACATATATAAACATTATTATATATTTTCAATCGTAAGCAGATTTGAAGGTGTGACGCAGGTAAATCAGCTGCGACTGAATCTCATACCTTTTACACACCAGTCTGAAAGTGCCTTTCCCTTCCCTCTTAATGTATAGCCCCGGGAATGTTATAATAATGTATATAATAAATATATCTGTTTGACCCTCCTGTAACTTCATGTCATTGCAAGTAAAAGGTTCAGCAAAAGTGGATCTAGTAATGTTTTGGGGGCTTAGGATAAGTTTTGGGGGCTCAGGACATGTTTGGGGGGCTCAGTATATTTTTGGAGGGGCTCAAGGCATGTTGGGGGGCTCAAGGCATGTTTGGGGGTCACAGGGCATGTGTGGCAGGCTCAGAACATGTTTGGGGCCTCAGAACATGTTTGGGGGTCTAGGACATGTTTGAGGGTTTCAGGACATGTTGGGGGGCTCAGGACATATTTGGGGGGGTTGCGTTTAGAACATCCTTGTGGTCTACAAGATGTTGTTGTTGTGTAGCCATCACATATCCAGTTTCCCTACTGGCAGTCGCAATTGTCTGAACTGTCCTTACTTTATCGGGAACCATATGTGTTAATTTAATTTCCATTTATTCATGATGTAAATGTCAGACGGAGGATTACAAAGGGCAAGTAAAGCGATGGACTGAGCCGGAGAGGATTAATTAAGTGGGATTCGGCTCTGTTTATCATTGAGGGGTTAATAACGGGACAATTTTTTGCCCTCAATGAAAATCTGCTCAGTTGAACATTAAAAGATGCAGAGAGAGGTGGTAGACTGGCTGACTATGAGGACTGGACGTAGCAGGAAATATTGATTTTGACAATCCAGAAACCATAGGGAGCAATAAATACAATCCTGGCCCTAATCTGCACGTCTGGCATCTAAATGAGAAGTTTAACGGCCAAGGGCGGATTTATAATTTGAGATCCAGTTGCTTTTGATTGGTGAACAGCTGTATGAGGTCATCCTCAGTGTGACCAATGTAAAATAATTTGATTGGCTCGGTGATTGGTTGTAGGTTTCAAACATCTGGAGGGACTTGTTATACCCTGTTAATTGCCATTGATTCCCCTGTGGCAACCCCAAGAGCCGTACATAGACGCAAAAACCTAGCAGATTATCTATCGGCTTGTGTGTGCTCCCCAATGGACCAATCTCCGTACAATGGTATAAAAAGGTTGGATGGACAATCCTGTCTGAATGGGACACATGTAGTTATGTTCCCAAACCTTGTTGTGTGGACTGTTTAAGAATTCATCGTGTTTTTCTTTAAATCTGATGGTCCCATCTGTTCCCGGCCTAAAGGCAAAGTAAAAACAAGTGTAAAAGGACTTTCCAAGGAAGGAAAACATTTGAAATAAAAGAACTGTTTGTTTTTTCCGTGCCCAGAGGCTCCATCACCTTAGTCGATAACTAGCGCCTGGGAATGCTGGAGGTTTTCCGGGGTACCAGATGGATGCCAATGTCTGTCACATGGCATTATAGGAGTGTGTTCTATTTGTAGTGGTTGGATTTTTACTGTGCAGGGAATGTGTTTAGAAAGCACGATGGATCTGTGCCAGGGGCGCTTTAAATAAACTTGGAAAAGGGAGGGAGATTGTGGGAGTTAATTATAATAACATATGATATTATATAACAGTCAGTGGTGTCTATGTGCAGGCTGCAGATCCTCTTCCACTCGTTTGCTTTCTGTTATTAGTTTGTTTTGGTAGAATTTTCATTATGGCCAGCGTTTTGCATTTATTAACATGGGAGGGCTTTTTTTTATTGCAAAGATTCACAAGTTACAGACAACTTTCTTAGCAGTGGTCAGACAATTTATAAATAAAAACCATTAACGTGCAAGTTCACCGTCAAATGGAAAAAAAAATGTTTATATATAAACATATGCAATTGTTAGAAAACTGAGAGATGTAAGACTAACCTGAAATGATGCCTGCTGTTCTATTCATCCTTCTGCTACTGGATCTTGCTGTTCGCCACAAGCGAGCGTTCACCTGGGATGAATAACTGTTGGTCACGGTGTAAACTGGTAAAACAGGATTAGCTATAAATCTATAAATAATGTGTGTACGGCCGAAACAATCTTTTTCGACGCCGTTGAACGATCCAAGTCGGCGTCGGAAGCTAAAATTTCCTTCGTTCGCAGACAGCCTCCTATACTAAGTTGTAGGGAGTATGGCCAGTCACATACTAAGGTGTAGGGAATATGGGCAGTCACATACTAAGGTGTAGGGAAATGGGCAGTCACATACTAAGGTGTAGGGGTATGGCCAGTCACATACTAAGGTGTAGGGAGTATGGCCAGTCACATACTAAGGTGTAGGGAGTAGGCCAGTCACATACTAAGGTGTAGGGATATGGGCAGTCACATACTAAGGTGTAGGGAGTATGGCCAGTCACATACTAAGGTGTAGGGAGTTGGCCAGTCACATACTAAGGTGTAGGGAGTATGGCCAGTCACATACTAAGGGGTAGGGAGTAGGCCAGTCAAATACTAAGGTGTAGGGAATAGGGCAGTCAAATACTAAGTGTAGGGAGTATGGCCAGTCACATACTAAGGTGTGGGAGTATGGCCAGTCACATACTAAGGTGTAGGGAGTATGGCCAGTCACATACTAAGGTGTATGGAGTATGGCAGTCACAACTAAGGTGTATGGGTAGGGCAGTCACATACTAAGGTGTAGGGAGTATGGCCAGTCACATACTAAGGTTGTAGGGAGTATGGCCAGTCACATAATAAGTGTGTAGGGAGTATGGCCAGTCACATAGTAAGGTGTATGGAGTATGGCCAGTCACATACTAAGGTGTATGGAGTATGGCCAGTCACATACTAAGGTGTAGGGAATATGGCAGTCACATACTAAGGTGTAGGGAGTATGGCCAGTCACATACTAAGGTGTAGGGAGTATGGGCAGTCACATACTAAGGTGTAGGGAGTATGGCCAGTCACATACTAAGGTGTAGGGAGTATGGCCAGTCACATACTAAGGTGTAGGGAGTATGGGCAGTCACATACTAAATTGTAGGGAGTATGGGCAGTCACATACTAAATTGTAGGGAGTATGGGCAGTCACATACTAAATTGTAGGGAGTATGGCCGTCACATACTAAATTGTAGGGAGTATGGGCAGTCACATACATAAATTGTAGGGAGTATGGGCAGTCACATACTAAATTGTAGGGAGTATGGGCAGTCACATACTAAATTGTAGGGAGTATGGGCAGTCACATACTAAATTGGGAGTATGGCAGTCACAAAAATTGTAGGGAGTATGGCCAGTCACATACTAAGGTGTAGGAGTATGGCAGTCAAATACAAATGTAGGAGTAGGGCAGTCACATACTAAATTGTAGGGAGTATGGGCACTCACATACAAAATTGTAGGAGTATGGGCAGTCACAAATGTTCTCCCTACCATATATAGGGAGAACGATCATGACTGTCGTTCTCCCATATGTCAAAGATGACAGACCGAATCTTGCAGATTGGACAGTGTGGTATCCAGCTTTAGTCTGACATCTATCAGCTTTCTAATTATTGTGATTTTGGGAGATGTTTGTAATTTTTCAGTTGAGGGGCGAGCATGCCCTTAATTCTCAGAGGGGTTTATCAATCCTTGATTATGATGATATTGGTTAATCACAAAATCATTTTTACTTTTGGGTGGGAGCTGCCAGACTGTTTGCTAATTCATTCACCCTCAAAAATAGCTGAAGAAGCTTCCATAGTGATTATTTGCCAATGTTACGTAACAAAGACAATTATGTAGAAGTAACGTGTGTTGCATTAACAGAGAATATCCTGGGTGGTCTGAGTAACGCTAGAGAGATGTTAAGGCTTAAATAATTCCCGTCTTCCTGCTGATCAACTAAAACATCATTGGCCCTAAGGTGGGATCTGTGATTCCATCCCTGTAAGAAGAATAGGTTATTGTCGAATGATGAAAACCCCTAGCGATCATTACCAGACGTCACAGAAAAAAAACGTACCAGGAATATCATATAGAAAGGGTCACTGTGTTATGTACAACCCTGCACTCTACAACTGTGTATCAGCATAGAGACATTACAGGGGGTCAGCGCGTTAAAGGCAAATTCCACCCCCCAATGTAAGATCCAGTGTAGCACAAGAATTCTCCCATACCCTAAAGGTTCGTACAAATGTGCGATCGTGGTCCTGACCCGCGGCGCACGATGTGTATGAACGTTCGTTTCGGCCGATAATCGGCCCGTGTATACTTACCTGCAGAGAGAGATCCACCCCCATCCCTCTCACACTCCCCAAACACCTCTGTGAGCTCACACAGAAGTAAAGGATGCGGGCTGGAAGAAACAGCCATTGGTCGTGATGTCTTTCCCTTTAAGGGATAAAGGTTTGTAGACATTCCCTCTGTAATGATTATTTATTATCCTGAACCCTTAAAACATTTTCAGGGAGATTCAATAAAAGTTCTTATCGTTAAAAATGGTGCTAATTTTGCCCCAACCAATCAGATCTTATTTAAACATTTGAAAGCTAACAACTGATTGGTTGGGGGAGATAGCACCGTTTTTAACGATAAGAACTTTTATTGAATAACCCTGATTTGTATCCTACAAAGTGAAATCAAATTAACCCCCAAGAGAGAAAAGTCAAATAAAA
Source organism: Hymenochirus boettgeri (assembly GCA_019447015.1). NCBI lineage: Eukaryota > Metazoa > Chordata > Amphibia > Anura > Pipidae > Hymenochirus > Hymenochirus boettgeri. The sequence goes on from CM033476.1 coordinate 121,099,348, forward strand.
ATCCACATGGAATAATTCTCCCCAATCTCATGCGATTTCATGTGCGATTTCGTTGCATTTTCTTATTAGGTATAGGAAAACGCATGCGATTAAAAATGCCGAATGCAAATCGCAACGCACCTGAAAACGCGATTGAGAAAGAATCGCCAGGGTTTAACCTTCCTTCCCGTCACCCTAATATATGCCCTCCTGTGCCGCCTATTGTGCCAAGAAACCAGATTTCCCGCTTTCTCCAGCCTTAACCACACAAAAAAAATTATTTTGCCGATAAGTCGTCTCACTTTTTCTCGCTGCCCCCTCGCCAGATCGCTCACACGACTAGGAAACCAATTCCGTGCCGTGTACAAAGAAATGTGTTTTAATGAATTGTCTTTATTTTCCATAAAACCGTCGTCTGTGGTGAACCCGCACCAGATCATTTTCATGTTAGAGGCCCCTGTGACCTTTCCATTTATGACTGGTACACTGCATATTATTGTTCCCAGAGGTGAATGTTTTCTAATCGCTAAAAGTCGCGTGGGGCTCATTACCTTAACACGCATGGCGTACCAAGGGGGAGTTTATGGCAAGTTACAAGTTTGTTGTTTTTTTTAAGGAATAATAATAGATAAAGAATAATAATAAGGGATATAAATGTAATGTTTTAAATTGTGTGCAGTACAATGTTATTATTATCTGTGTAATTTTGGATTCAGTCTTACTGGTGGGAGCTGCCATATTGTTTCCCTTAGTACAGTATGAGGGTATAGCTTATTGTATGTACAGAACATTCCTTCTCGTATATTTATATTATACATATAGGTGGGAGCTGCCATATGTTTCCCTTAGACAGTACAGATGAGGGTATAGCTTATTGTGTGCACAACATTCCTTCTCTGTATATTTATATTTATACATATGTGTGTTAGCTGCCATATTGTTTCCCTTAGACAGACAGTATGAAGGTATAGCTTATTGTATGTACAGAACATCCTTCTCTGTATATTTATACATTTGGGTGGAGCTGCCATATTGTTTCCCTTAGACAGTACAGTATGAGGGTATAGCTTATTGTAGTACAGAACATTCCTTCTCTGTATATTTATATTTATACATATGGGTGGGAGCTGCCATATTGTTTCCCTTAGACAGTACAGTATGAGGGTATAGCTTATTGTGTGCACAGAACATTCCTTCTCGTATATTTATATTTAACATATGTGTGTTAGCGCCATATTGTTTCCCTTAGACAGTACAGTATGAGTATAGCTTATTGTGTGTACAGAACATTCCTTCTCTGTATATTTATACATATGGGGGGGAGCTGCCTAGTGTTTCCCTTAGACAGTTTTATGAATGTACTAGGAGAGTAGAAAGTTACTATGAATGTACTAGGAGAATAGAAAGTTACTATGAATGTACTAGGAGAGTAGAAAGTTACTATGAATGTACTAGGAGAGTAGAAAGTTACTATGAACACAGTAGGAGAGTAGAAAGTTACTTAGAACATTACTAGGAGAATAGAAAGTTATTATGAATGCATTAGGAGAGAAGGAAGTTACTATGAATGTACTAGGAAAATAGAAATACAATTGTAAAATGTGAGTTTCTTAACCCAACCTTTTTGGTTCCTTTGTCAACTACGGTAATCTGCCGAAGGGAAAATCGTAACATTGGTTAGTTTATGGCTTGTGGTGCATCAGCAGTTTGTACAAGAAATGTCAGGAGTCAGGTAACAATAAGCGTGATATTTATGTGTATACAGCCGATTGCCGATTAATGACATTGGACAAATACCATCACAGAAGAGCTAAAATGGTATGTTCAGTACTGCTTTTTGTGAAATAGCTAAAGGCTGTTTGTATATATTACTAATGATATACATTGTAAACAAAAAATATTCTATATACACGATAAGCTATACTCTCATACTGTACTGTCTAAGGAAAACACTATGGCAGCTCCCACCCATATGTATAAATATACAGAGAAGGAATGTTCTGTACACACAATAAGCTATACCTTCATACTGTACTGTCTAAGGGAAACAATATGGCAGCTAACACACATATGTATAAATATAAATATACAGAGAAGGAATGTTCTGTGCACACAATAAGCTATACCCTCATACTGTACTGTCTAAGGGAAACAATATGGCAGCTCCCACCCATATGTATAAATATAAATATACAGAGAAGGAATGTTCTGTACATACAATAAGCTATACCCTCATACTGTACTGTCTAAGGGAAACAATATGGCAGCTCCCACCCAGATGTATAAATATACAGAGAAGGAATGTTCTGTACATACAATAAGCTATACCTTCATACTGTACTGTCTAAGGGAAACAATATGGCAGCTAACACACATATGTATAAATATAAATATACAGAGAAGGAATGTTCTGTGCACACAATAAGCTATACCCTCATACTGTACTGTCTAAGGGAAACAATATGGCAGCTCCCACCTATATGTATAAATATAAATATACAGAGAAGGAATGTTCTGTACATACAATAAGCTATACCCTCATACTGTACTAAGGGAAACAATATGGCAGCTCCCACCAGTAAGACTGAATCCAAAATTACACAGATAATAATAACATTGTACTGCACACAAATTTAAAAACATTACATTTTATATCCCTTATTATTATTCTTTATCTATTATTATTCCTTAAAAAAACAACAACTTGTAAACTTGCCAGTAAACTCCCCCTTGGTACGCCATGCGTGTTAAGGTGAATGAGCCCCACGCGACTTTTAGCGAGTAGAAAACATTCACCTCTGGGAACAATAATATGGCAGTGTAACCAAGTGCAATAAATGGAAAGGTCACAGGGGCCTCTAACATGAAAATGATCTGGTGCGGGTTCACCACAGACGACGGTTATTATGGAAAATAAAGACAATTCATTAAAAACACATTTCTTTGTACACGGCACGGAATTGGTTTCCTAGTCGTGTGAGCGATCTGGCGAGGGGGCAGCGAGAAAAAGTGAGACGACTTATCGGCAAAATAATTTTTTTGTGTGGTTAAGGCTGGAGAAAGCGGGAAATCTGGTTTCTTGGCACAATAGGCGGCACAGGAGGGCAATATATTAGGGTGACGGGAAGGAAGGTTAAACCCTGGCGATTCTTTCTCAATCGCGTTTTCAGGTGCGTTGCGATTTGCATTCGGCATTTTTAATCGCATGCGTTTTCCTATACCTAATGAAGAAAATGCAACGAAATCGCACATGAAATCGCATGAGATTGGGGAGAATTATTCCATGTGGATTTTTATTTGACTTTTCTCTCTTGGGGGTTAATTTGATTTCACTTTGTAGGATACAAATCAGGGTTATTCAATAAAAGTTCTTATCGTTAAAAACGGTGCTAATCTTCCCCCAACCAATCAGATGTTAGCTTTCAAATGTTAAATAAGATCTGATTGGTTGGGGCAAAATTAGCACCATTTTTAACGATAAGAACTTTTATTGAATCTCCCTGAAAATGTTTTAAGGGGTCAGGATAATAAATAATCATTACAGAGGGAATGTCTACAAACCTTTATCCCTTAAAGGGAAAGACATCACGACCAATGGCTGTTTCTCCAGCCGCATCCTTTACTTCTGTGTGAGCTCACAGAGGTGTTTGGGGAGGTGTGAGAGGGATGGGGGTGGATCTCTCTCTGCAGGTAAGTATACACGGGCCGATTATCGGCCGAAACGAACGTTCATACACATCGTGCGCCGCGGGTCAGGACCACGATCGCACATTTGTACGAACCTTTAGGGTATGGGAGAATTCTTGTGCTACACTGGATCTTACATTGGGGGGTGGAATTTGCCTTTAACGCGCTGACCCCCTGTAATGTCTCTATGCTGATACACAGTTGTAGAGTGCAGGGGTTGTACATAACACAGTGACCCTTTCTATATGATATTCCTGGTACGTTTTTTTTCTGTGACGTCTGGTAATGATCGCTAGGGGTTTTCATCATTCGACAATAACCTATTCTTCTTACAGGGATGGAAATCACAGATCCCACCTTAGGGCCAATGATGTTTTAGTTGATCAGCAGGAAGACGGGAATTATTTAAGCCTTAACATCTCTCTAGCGTTACTCAGACCACCCAGGATATTCTCTGTTAATGCAACACACGTTACGTCTACATAATTGTCTTTGTTACGTAACATTGGCAAATAAATCACTATGGAAGCTTCTTCAGCTATTTTTGAGGGTGAATGAATTAAGCAAACAGTCTGGCAGCTCCCACCCAAAAGTAAAAATGATTTTGTGATTAACCAATATCATCATAATCAAGGATTGATAAACCCCTCTGAGAATTAAAGGGCATGCTCGCCCCTCAACTGAAAAATTACAAACATCTCCCAAAATCACAATAATTAGAAAGCTGATAGATGTCAGACTAAAGCTGGATACACACTGTCCAATCTGCAAGATTCGGTCTGTCATCTTTGACATATGGGAGAACAGACAGTCATGATCGTTCTCCCTATATATAGTGTAGGGAGAACATTTGTGACTGCCCATACTCCCTACAATTTTGTATGTGAGTGCCCATACTCCCTACAATTTAGTATGTGACTGCCCCGATACTCCTACACATTAGTATGTGACTGCCCATACTCCCTACAATTTAGTATGTGACTGCCCATACTCCCTACAATTTGATATGTGACTGCCCATACTCCCTACAATTTAGTATGTGACGCCCATACTCCCTACAATTTAGATGTGACTGCCATACTCCCTACAATTTAGTATGTGACTGCCCATACTCCCTACAATTTAGTAGTGACTGCCCATACCCCTACACCTTTAGTATGTGACTGGCCATACTCCCTACACCTTAGTATGTGACGGCCATACTCCCTACACTTAGTATGTGACTGCCCATACTCCCTACACCTTAGTATGTGACTGGCCATACTCCCTACACCTTAGTATGTGACTGGCCATACTCCCTACAATTTAGTATGTGACTGCCCATACTCCCTACAATTTAGTATGTGACTGCCCATACTCCCTACAATTTAGTATGTGACTGGCCATACTCCCTACAATTTAGTATGTGACTGCCCATACTCCCTACAATTTAGTATGTGACTGCCCATACTCCCTACAATTTAGTATGTGACTGCCCATACTCCCTACACCTTAGTATGTGACTGGCCATACTCCCTACACCTTAGTATGTGACTGGCCATACTCCCTACACCTTAGTATGTGACTGGCCATACTCCCTACACCTTAGTAGTGACTGCCATACTCCCCCTTAGTATGTGACTGCCCATATCCTACACCTTAGTATGTGACTGGCCATACTCCATACACCTTAGTATGTGACTGGCCATACTCCATACACCTTACTATGTGACTGGCCATACTCCCTACACCTTAGTATGTGACTGGCCATACTCCCTACACCTTAGTATGTGACTGGCCATACTCCCTACACCTTAGTATGTGACTGGCCATACTCCATACACCTTAGTATGTGACTGGCCATACTCAACACCTTAGTGTGAATGGCCATACTCCCTACACCTTAGTAGTGGATGGCCATACTCCTACACCTTAGTATGTGACTGGCCATACTCCCTACACCTTAGTATGTGACTGCACCATACTTCCCTACACTTAGTATGTGACTGGCCATACTCCCTAACACTTAGTATGTGACGGCCATACCCCTACACTTAGGATGTGAAATGGCCATACTCCCTACACCTTAGTATGTGACTGGCCATACTCCCTACACCTTAGTATGTGACTGGCCATACTCCCTACACCTTAGTATGTGACTGGCCATACTCCCTACACCTTAGTATGTGACTGCCCATATTCCCTACACCTTAGTATGTGACTGCCCATATTCCCTACACCTTAGTATGTGACTGGCCATACTCCCTACAACTTAGTATAGGAGGCTGTCTGCGAACGAAGGAAATTTTAGCTTCCGACGCCGACTTGGATCGTTCAACGGCGTCGAAAAAGATTGTTTCGGCCGTACACACATTATTTATAGATTTATAGCTAATCCTGTTTTACCAGTTTACACCGTGACCAACAGTTATTCATCCCAGGTGAACGCTCGCTTGTGGCGAACAGCAAGATCCAAGTAGCAGAAGGATGAATAGAACAGCAGGCATCATTTCAGGTTAGTCTTACATCTCTCAGTTTTCTAACAATTGCATATGTTTATATATAAACATTTTTTTTTCCATTTGACGGGTGAACTTGCACGTTAATGGTTTTTTATTTATAAGATTGTCTGACCACTGCTAAGAAAGTTGTCTGTAACTTGTGAATCTTTGCAATAAAAAAAAGCCCTCCCATGTTAATAAATGCAAAACGCTGGCCATAATGAAAATTCTACCAAAACAAACTAAATAACAGAAAGCAAAACGAGTGGAAGAGGATCTGCAGCCTGCACATAGACACCAGCTGACTGTTATATAATATCATATGTTATTATAATTAACTCCCACAATCTCCCTCCCTGTTCCAAGTTTATTTAAAGCGCCCCTGGCACAGATCCAGTCGTGCTTTCTAAACACATTCCCTGCACAGTAAAATCCAACCACTACAAATAGAACACACTCCTATAATGCCATGTGACAGACATTGGCATCCATCTGGTACCCCAGGAAAACCTCCAGCATTCCCAGGCGCTAGTTATCGACTAAGGTGATGGAGCCTCTGGGCACGGAGAAAAACAAACAGTTCTTTTATTTCAAATGTTTTCCTTCCTTGGAAAGTCACTTTTACACTTGTTTTTACTTTGCCTTTAGGCCGGGAACAGATGGGACCATCAGATTTAAAGAAAAACACGATGAATTCTTAAACAGTCCACACAGGAAACAAGGTTTGGGAACATAACTACAATGTGTCCCATTCAGACAGGATTGTCCATCCAACCTTTTTATACCATTGTACGGAGATTGGTCCATTGGGGAGCACACACAAGCCGATAGATAATCTGCTAGGTTTTGCGTCTATGTACGGCTCTTGGGGTTGGCACAGGGGAATCAATGGCAAATTAACAGGGTATAACAAGTCCCTCCAGATGTTTGAAACCTACAACCAATCACCGAGCCAATCAAATTCTTATTTTACATTGGTCACACTGAGGATGACCTCATACAGCTGTTCACCAATCAAAAGCAACTGGATCTCAAATTATAAATCCGCCGCTTGGCCGTTAAACTTCTCATTTAGATGCCAGACGTGCAGATTAGGGCCAGGATTGTATTTATTGCTCCCTATGGTTCTGGATTGTCAAAATCAATATTTCCTGCTACGTCCAGTCCTCATAGTCAGCCAGTCTACCACCTCTCTCTGCATCTTTTAATGTTACACTGAGCAGATTTCATTGAGGGCCAAAAAATTGTCCCGTTATTAACCCCTCAATGATAAACAGAGCCGAATCCCACTTAATTAATCCTCTCCGGCTCAGTCCATCGCTTTACTTGCCCTTTGTAAATCCTCCGTCTGACATTTACATCATGAAATAAATGGAAATTAAATTAACACATATGGTTCCCGATAAAGTAAGGACAGTTCAGACAATTGCGACTGCCAGTAGGGAAACTGGATATGTGATGGCTACACAACAAACAACATCTTGTAGACCACAAGGATGTTCTAAACGCAACCCCCCCAAATATGTCCTGAGCCCCCCAACATGTCCTGAGACCCTCAAACATGTCCTAGACCCCCAAACATGTTCTGAGGCCCCCAAACATGTTCTGAGCCTGCCACACATGCCCTGTGACCCCCAAACATGCCTTGAGCCCCCCAAACATGCCTTGAGCCCCTCCAAAAATATACTGAGCCCCCCAAACATGTCCTGAGCCCCCAAAACTTATCCTAAGCCCCCAAAACATTACTAGATCCACTTTTGCTGAACCTTTTACTTGCAATGACATGAAGTTACAGGAGGGTCAAACAGAGTATTATTTATTATACATTATTATAACAGTCCCGGGGCTATACATTAAGAGGGAAGGGAAAGGCACGTTCAGACTGGTGTGTAAAAGGTATGAGATTCAGTCGCAGCTGATTTACCTGCGTCACACCTTCAAATCTGCTTACGATGTGAAAATATATAATAATGTATTATATATGTATATTAATATCCCATAGGAAGCTGAATGGTGTATGTCATGTAATATTACATGGAAACATGTCTGTCAGCGATGCAATATTTACAGAAAATATTCCACCTATCAGGGGGTCACTGCCGATAGACAGAGCAGGTTTAAAGTTATTGGCTGCCAGCGTGCTTAATTGAACACAGCCAATCACACGTTGGTCTGTCTAGATGGGCAGAATAGACATTAGGGGGGGTCTTTTTTAAAATGTGAATGGTTAATGGTTTAATACCAAATGGCAAGGAATTCAATGTGTCTGTACAATGGCATCTTGCGTGTACAAACATGACACGTTCCCTCCATAGCTATTTACCAAGCAGCTGAGAGACCTTAATACCTAACAGCAGCTGTGTAGAGGGGAGAGAAGGGTTAACAGGCCTACTAATCACTGCACTACCCCAGAGAGAGAAAGAAATAGATCAGACTATTCGCTGTTATCAGCAGGGGGCAACAAGCTCTATGAAGGAACAGAAAAATCTATATGGCAGCTTCTTTAACGGCTAAACATGTACACAGCACGTCAGACATCTAATCATCTCTCTCTGTCTTTGAAATCTTTATTATTCACAGAGGCCATTTATAAGCCTTAAGCTAGGTATACACACTAACAATAAAGGCCCGAAACCGGCAGATCCGATCGGTATTGGGGCTTTATCGTCAGTGTGTGTAGTGTCTTTCCCAAACGAGTGCCCGGCTGCCAAATGTTCCCGTCATCCTCGTGGTCATTCGCAAAGACCCATAATTTCCCTCTGCCGTGGTAGTTGGCTGCCAGAGTCCCGAACATTCTCCTTATGATGTGTATATGAGGTGTATATTGTGTGTATATAAAGTATATATGCTGTGTACACAGCATAGTTCTGTTTTTTTTCCCCCCAGAACCTTCAGATCTCAGATAATTCTCAAAAAACTATTTTTAAAAGTTTCCAAATCTACTTTTGAGAGTTAATGAAAATGAGCCTACTTTGAAGGGTTAACAATTATAAGAGTCTACTTTCGAGGGTTACTGAATATAAGAGTCTACTTTCAAGGGTTACAGAATATAAGAGTCTACTTTCGAGGGTTACTGAATATAAGAGTCTACTTTCGAGGGTTACAGAATATAAGAGTCTACTTTCAAGGGTTACAGAATATAAGAGTCTACTTTCAGGGTTACAGAATATAAGATCTACTTTCAAGGGTTCCAGAATATAAGAGTCACTTTCAAAGGTTTACGGATATAAGAGTCTACTTTCAAGGGTTACAGAATATAAGAGTCTACTTTCAAGGTTCGAATTAAAGTTCTTCAAGGGTTACAGATATAAGAGTCTACTTTCAAGGGTTACGAATATAAGAGTCTACTTTCAAGGGTATACAGAATATAGAGTCTACTTTCAAAAGGTTTGTTACAGAATATAAGAGTCTACTTTCAGGGTTACTGAATATAGGGTCTACTTTCGAGGGTTACAGAATATAAGAGTCTACTTTCGGAGGTTACTGAATATAAGAGTCTACTTTCAAGGTTACAGAATATAAGAGTCTACTTTCAAGGTTACTGATATAAGAGTCTACTTTCAAGGGTTACAGAATATAAGAGTCTACTTTCAAGTGTTACAGAATATAAGAGTCTACTTTCAAGGGTTACTGAATATAAGAGTCTACTTTCAAGGGTTACAGAATATAAGAGTCTACTTTCGTGGGTTACTGAATATAAGAGTCTACTTTCAAGGGTTACTGAATATAAGAGTCTACTTTCGAGGGTTACTGAATATAAGAGTCTACTTTCAAGGGTTACTGAATATAAGTCTACTTTCGAGGGTTACTGAATATAAGAGTCTACTTTCAAGGGTTACTGAATATAAGAGTCTACTTTCAAGGGTTACTGAATATAAGAGTCTACTTTCAAGGGTTACTGAATATAAGAGTCTACTTTCGAGGGTTAGAGAATATAAGAGTCTACTTTCGAGGGTTACAGAATATAAGAGTCTACTTTCGAGGGTTACAGAATATAAGAGTCTACTTTCGAGGGTTACAGAATATAAGAGTCTACTTTCGAGGGTTACAGATATAAGAGTCTACTTTCGAGGGTTACAGAATAAAGAGTCTACTTTCGGGGTTACAGAATATAAGATTCTACTTTCAAGGGTTACTGAATATAAGTCTACTTGAGGGTTACTGAATATAAGAGTCTACTTTCAGGGTTACTGAATATAAGATCCTACTTCAGGTTACTGAATATAAGAGTCACTTTCAAGGGTTACAGAATATAAGAGTCTACTTTCAAGTGTTACAGAATATAAGAGTCTACTTTCAAGGGTTACTGAATATAAGAGTCTACTTTCAGGGTTACAGATATAAAGTCTACTTTCGTGGGTTACTGATATAAGAGTCTACTTTCAGGGTTACTGAATATAAGAGTCTACTTTCAGGGTATCGGAATATAAGAGTCTACTTTCAGGGTTACTGATATAAGAGTCTACTTTCGAGGGTTACTGAATATAAGAGTCTACTTCAGGGTTACTGATATAGAGTCTACTTCAGAGGGTTACTGAATATAGAGTCTACTTTCAGGGTACTGAAATAAGAGTCTACTTTCAAGGGTTACTGAATATAAGAGTCTACTTTCGAGGTTAGAGAATATAAGAGTCTACTTTCGAGGGTTACGAAATAAGAGTCTACTTTCGAGGGTTACAAATAAAGAGTCTACTTTCGAGGGTTACAGAATATAGAGTCTACTTCGAGGTACAGAATAGAGTCACTTTCGAGGGTTACAGAATATAAGAGTCTACTTCGTGGGTTACAGAATATAGCACTTTCAAGGGTCTGAATATAAGTCTACTTTTGAGGGTTACTGAATATAAGAGTCTACTTTCAAGGGTTACAGAATATAAGAGTCTACTTTCGAGGGTTACTGAATATAAGGGTCTACTTTCGAGGGTTACAGAATATAAGAGTCTACTTTCAAGGGTTACTGAAATAGAGTCTACTTTCAAGGGTTACGAATTAAGAGTCTACTTTCAAGGGTTACTGAATATAAGAGTCTACTTTCAAGGGTTACAGAATATAAGAGTCTACTTTCAAGTGTTACAGAATATAAGAGTCTACTTTCAAGGGTTACTGAATATAAATTCTACTTTCAAGGGTTACAGAATATAAGAGTCTACTTTCGTGGGTTACTGAATATAAGAGTCTACTTTCAAGGGTACTGAATATAAGAGTCTACTTTCGAGGGTTACTGAATATAAGAGTCTACTTTCAAGGGTTACTGAATATAAGAGTCTACTTTCGAGGTTTACTGAATATAAGAGTCTACTTTCAAGGGTTACTGAATATAAGAGTCTACTTTCGAGGGTTACTGAATATAAGAGTCTACTTTCGAGGGTTACTGAATATAAGAGTCTACTTTCAAGGGTTACTGAATATAAGAGTCTACTTTCGAGGGTTACAGAATATAAGAGTCTACTTTCGAGGGTTACAGAATATAAAGTCTCTTTCGAGGGTTACAGAATATAAGAGTCTACTTTCGAGGGTTACAGAATATAAGAGTCTACTTTCGAGGGTTACAGAATATAAGAGTCTACTTTCGTGGGTTACAGAATATAAGAGTCTACTTTCAAGGGTTACTGAATATAAGTCTACTTCGAGGGTTACGGAATATAAGAGTCTACTTTCAAGGGTTACAGAATATAAGAGTCTACCTTCAAGGGTTACTGATATAAGAGTCACTTTCAAGGGTTAGAATATAAGAGTCTACTTTCAAGTGTTACAGAATATAAGAGTCTACTTTCAAGGGTTACTGAATATAAAGTCTACTTTCAAGGGTTACAGATATAAGAGTCTACTTTCGTGGTTACTGATATAAGAGTCTACTTTCAAGGGTTACTGAATATAGAGTCTACTTTCGAGGTTACTGAATATAGAGTCTACTTTCAAGGGTTACTGAATATAAGAGTCTACTTTCGAGGGTTACTGAATATAAGAGTCTACTTTCAAGGGTTACTGATATAAGATTCTCTTTCGAGGGTTACTGAATATAAGAGTCTACTTTCAGGGTTACTAATATAAGAGTCTACTTTCAGGGTTACTGAATATAAAGTCTACTTTCGGGGTTAGAGATATAAGAGTCTACTTTCGAGGTTACAGAATATAAGAGTCTACTTTCGAGGGTTACAGAATATAAGAGTCTACTTTCGAGGGTTACAGAATATAAGAGTCTACTTTCGAGGGTTACAGAATATAAGAGTCTACTTTCGAGGGTTACAGAATATAAGAGTCTACTTTCGAGGGTTACAGAATATAAGTCTACTTTCGAGGGTTACAGAATAAAGTCACTTTCGTGGGTATACAGAATATAAGAGTCTACTTTCAAGGGTTACTGAATATAAGTCTACTTTGAGGGTTACTGAATATAAGAGTCTACTTTCAAGGGTTACTGAATATAAGAGCCTACTTCAAGGGTTACTGAATATAAGAGTCTACTTTCAAGGGTTACAGAATATAAGAGTCTACTTTCAAGTGTTACAATATAAGAGTCACTTCAAGGGTTACTGATAAGAGTCTACTTTCAAGGGTTACAGAATATAAGAGTCTACTTTCGTGGTTACTGAATATAGAGTCTACTTTCAAGGGTTACTGAAATAAGAGTACTTTCGAGGGTTACTGAATATAAGAGTCTACTTTCAGGGTTACTGAATAAAGAGTCTACTTTCGAGGTTACTGAATATAAGAGTCTACTTTCAAGGGTTACTGAATATAAGAGTCTACTTCGAGGGTTACTGATATAATAAGTCACTTTCAAGGGTTACTGAATATAAGAGTCTACTTTCAGGGTAACTGATTAAGAGTTACTTGAGGGTTGAATATAAGATCTACTTTCGAGGGTTACAGAATATAGAGTCACTTTCGAGGGTTACAGAATATAAGATCTCTTACTTTCGAGGGTTACAGAATATAAGAGTCTACTTTCGAGGGTTACAGAATATAAGAGTCTACTTTCGAGGGTTACAGAATATAAGAGTCTACTTTCGTGGGTTACAGATATAAGAGTCTACTTTCAAGGGTTACTGAATATAAGTCTACTTTTGAGGTTACTGAATAATAAGAGTCTACTTTCGAGGGTTACAGAATATAAAGTCTACTTTGAGGGTTACTGAATATAAGGTCTACTTCGGGTTACGAATAAAGAGCTACTTTCAAGGGTTACTGAATATAAGAGTCTACTTTCAAGGGTTACAGAATAAAGAGTCTACTTTCAAGGGTTACTGAATATAAGAGTCTACTTTCAAGGGTTACAGAATTAAAGTCTACTTTCAAGTGTTACAGAATATAAGAGTCTACTTTCAAGGGTTACTGATATAAGAGTCCTACTTTCAGAGGGTTACAGAATATAAGAGTCTACTTTCGTGGGTTACTGAATATAAGAGTCTACTTCAAGGTTACTGAATATAAGAGTCTACTTTCGAGGGTTACTGAATATAAGAGTCACTTTCAAGGGTTACTGAATAAGAGTCTACTTCGAGGGTTACTGAATATAAGAGTCTACTTTCAGGGTTACTGATATAGAGTCTACTTTCGAGGTTACTGAATATAAGAGTCTACTTTCGAGGGTTACTGAATATAAGAGTCTACTTTCAAGGGTTACTGAATATAAGAGTCTACTTTCGAGGGTTAGAGAATATAAGAGTCTACTTTCGAGGGTTACAGAATATAAGAGTCTACTTTCGAGGGTTACAGAATATAAGAGTCTACTTTCGAGGGTTACAGAATAAAGAGTCTACTTTCGAGGGTTACAGAATATAAGAGTCTACTTTCGAGGGTTACAGAATATAAGAGTCTACTTCTCGTGGTTACAGAATATAAGAGTCTACTTTCAAGGGTTACTGAATAAAGTCTACTTTGAGGGTTATGAATATAGAGTCTACTTTCAAGGGTTACAGAATATAAGAGTCTACCTTCAAGGGTTACTGATATAAAGTCTACTTTCAAGGGTTACAGAATATAAGAGTCTACTTTCAAGTGTTACAGAATATAAGAGTCTACTTTCAAGGGTTACTGAATATAAGAGTCTACTTTCAAGGGTTACAGAATATAAGAGTCTACTTTCGTGGGTTACTGAATAAAGATCTACTTTCAAGGGTTACTGAATATAGAGTCTACTTTCGAGGGTTACTGAATATAAGAGTCTACTTTCAGGTTACTGATATAAGAGTCTACTTTCGAGGGTTACTGAAATAAGAGTCTACTTTCAAGGGTTACTGAATATAGAGTCTACTTTCGAGGGTACTGAATATAAGAGTCTACTTTCAAGGGTTACTGATATAAAAGTCTACTTTCAAGGGTTACTGAATATAAGAGTCTACTTTCGGAGGGTTAGAGAATATAAGAGTCTACTTTCGGAGGTGACAGAATATAAGAGTCTACTTTCGAGGGTTACAGATATAAGAGTCTACTTTCGAGGGTTACGAATAAAAGAGTCTACTTCGAGGGTTACAGAATATAAGAGTCTACTTTCGAGGGTTACAGAATAAGAGTCTACTTTCGTGGGTTACAGAATATAAGAGTCTACTTTCAAGGGTTACTGATATAAGTCTACTTTGAGGGTTACTGAATATAAGAGTCTACTTTCAGGGTTACTGAATATAAGAGCCTACTTTCAGGGTTACTGAATATAAGAGTCTACTTTCGAGGGTTACAAATATAAGAGTCTACACTTTCGAGGGTTACTGATATAAGAGTCTACTTTCGAGGGTTACAGAATATAAGATCTACTTTCGAGGTTACTGATATAGGAGTCTACTTTCGAGGGTTACAGTGAATATAAGAGTCTACTTTCGAGGGTTACTGAATATAAAGTCTACTTTCGAGGGTTACTGAATAGTAAGAGTCGAATTTCGAGGGTTACTGAATATAAGAGTCTACTTTCTAGGGTTACAGAATAGAAGAGTCTACTTTCAAGGGTTACAGAATATAAGAGTCTACTTTCAAGGGTTACAGAATATAAGAGTCTACTTTCTAGGGTTACAGAATAGAAGAGTCTACTTTCTAGGGTTACTGAATATAAGAGTCTACTTTCTAGGGTTACAGAATAGAAGAGTCTACTTTCAAGGGTTACAGAATATAAGAGTCTACTTTCAAGGGTTACAGAATATAAGAGTCTACTTTCAAGAGTTGCAGAATATAAGAGTCTACTTTCAAGGGATACTGAATATAAGAGTGTACTTTCAAGGGTTACAGAATATAAGAGTCTACTTTCAAGGGTTACTGAATATAAGAGTCTACTTTCAAGGGTTAAAGATATAAGAGTCTACTTTCAAGAGTTACAGAATATAAGAGTCTACTTTCAAGGGTTACAGAATATAGAAGTCTACTTCAAGGGTTACAGAATATAAGATCTACTTTCAAAGGTTACAGAATATAAGAGTCTACTTTCAAGGGTTACTGAATATAGAGTCTACTTTCAAGGGTTACAGAATATAAGAGTCTACTTTCAAGGGTAAAGATATAAGAGTCATTTGAGGTTACTGAATATAAGAGGTCTTCTTTCGAGGGTTACTAATATAAGAGTCTACTTTCCAGAGTTAATGAATATAAAGTCTACTTTTGAGGGTTAGTGAATAGAAAGGTCTACTTTCAGGGTTTAACGAATTAAAGAGTCTACTTTCGAGGGTTACTGAATATAAAGTTTACTTTCGAGGGTTAACGAGTATAAGTCTACTTTCGAGAGTTAACGAGTATAAGGTCTACTTTCGAGAGTTAAAGAATAAAGAGTTTACTTTCAAGGGTTGCTGAATATAAGTCTACTTTTAACTCTAGTAGTAACTCTATGTAACGAATTAAATAAAGTATAGTAATAAAGTATCATTTGTAACGGTATTAAATAAAGTATCGCTATGTAACGGTATAGTATCGCTATGTAATGGAATTAAATTAATTATCGCTATGTAACATTATTGAATAAAGTATCGCTATGTAACGGTATTAATAAAGTATCGCTAACGGTATTGAATAAAGTATCGCTATGTAGCGGTATTAAAAAAGTATCGCTATTTAATGGTATTAAATAAAGTATCGCTTGTACGGTATTGAATAAAGTATCGATATACCGTAATAAAGAAGTATCGTATGTAACGTATGAATAAAGTATCGTATGTAAGGTATTGAATAAAGTATCGCTATGTAACAGTATTGAATAAAGTAACGTATTGATAGTATCGGTATGTACGGTATTGAATAAAGTATCGGTATGTAACGGTATTGATAAAGTATCGGTATGTAACGGTATTGAAAAAGTATCATTGTAACGGTATTAATAAGTATCGGTATGTAACGGTATTGAATAAAAGTGCTATGTAACGTATTGAATAAAATATCGGTATTTAACGGTTTAAAATAAGTATCGCTATGTAACGGTATTAAATAAAGTATCGCTAGGTAACGGTATTTAATAAAAAAGTATCCTATGTAACGGTATTAAATAAAGTAAGGTTGTAACGTATTGAATAAAGTGTCGCTATGTAACGGTATTGAATAAAGTATCGTTATATAACGGTATTGAATAAAGTATCGTTATATAACGGTATTGAATAAAGTATCGTTATATACCGGTATTGAATAAAGTATCACTATGTAATGGTATTAAATAAAGTATCGCTATGTAACGTATTGAATAAAGTATCGGTATGTAACGGTATTGAATAAAGTATCGGTATGTAACGGTACTGAATAAAGTATCGGTATGTAACGGTATTGAATAAAGTATCGGTATGTAACGGTATTGAATAAAGTATCGCTATGTAACGGTACTGAAAAGTATCGTATTTAACGGTATTGAATAAAGTATCGGTAGTAACGGTATTAATAGTACGTATGTAATGGTTTGAATAAATATCGTATGTAACGGTATTAATAAAGTATCGTATGTATGGTACTACTAAGTATCGGTATGTACGGTATTGATAAGTATCGGTATGTAACGGTATTGAATAAAGTATCGCTATGTAACAGTATTAAATAAAGTATCGGTATGTAACGGTATTAAATAAAGTATCGCTACGTAACAGTATTGAATAAAGTATCGCTATGTAACGCTATTGAATAAAGTATCGCTATGTAACGGTATTGAATAAAACGGTGCTATGTAACGGTATTGAATAAAGTATCGCTATGTAACGGTATTAAATAAAGTATCGATATGTAACGGTATTAAATAAAGTATCGATATGTAACAGTATTAAATAAAGTATCGCTATGTAACTGTATTAAATAAAGTATCGCTATGTAACAGTATTAAAGTATCGCTATGTAACGGTATTAAATAAAGTATCGGTATGTAACGGTATTAAATAAAGTATCGGTATGTAACGGTATTAAATAAAGTATCGGTATGTAACGGTACTGAATAAAGTATCGGTATGTAACGTATTGAATAAAGTATCGCTATGTAACGGATTAAATAAAGTATCGCTATGTAACGGTATTGATAAAGTATCGGTATGTAACGGTATTAAATAAAGTATCGGTATGTAACGGTATTAAATAAAGTATCGGTATGTAACGGTATTAAATAAAGTATCGGTATGTAACGGTATTAAATAAAGTATCGCTATGTAACAGTATTGAATAAAGTATCGCTATGTAACGGTATTGAATAAAGTATCGGTATGTAACGGTATTAAATGAAATACGTAAATGTAACGTATTAATAAAGTATCGGTATGTAACGGTATTGATAAAGTATCGGTATGTACGGTATTGAATAAAGTATCGGTATGTAACGGTATTGAATAATAGTACACTATGTAACGGTATTAAATAAAGTATCGGTATTTATGGTATTGAATAAAGTTCGTATGTAACGGTATTGAATAAGTATCGGTATGTAATGTATTGAATAAAGTATCGGTATGTAACGGTATAAATAAAGTATCGGTATGTAATGGTATTGAATAAGTATCGGTATGTAACGGTATTAATAAAGTATCGGTATGTAATGGTATGATAAAGTATCGGTATGTAACGGTATTAAATAAAGTATCGTAAATTAATGGTATTATAAAGTATCGGTATGTAACGTATTAATAAGTATCGGTATGTAATGGTATTGAATAAAGTATCGGTATGTAATGGTATTGAATATAAGTATCGGTATGTAACGGTATTAATAAATTCGGTATGTAGTAATGAATAAATGTATCGGTATGTAACGGTATTAATAAAGTATCGGTATGTAATGGTATTGAATAAAGTATCGGTATGTAACGGTATTGAATAAAGTATCGGTATGTAACGGTATTAAATAAAGTATCGGTATGTAATGGTATTGAATAAAGTATCGGTATGTAACGGTATTAAATAAAGTATCGGTATGTAATGGTATTGAATAAAGTATCGGTATGTAATGGTATTGAATAAAGTATCGGTATGTAACGGTATTAATAAAGTATCGTATGTAATGGTATTGAATAAGTATCGGTATGTAACGGTATTGAATAAAGTATCGGTATGTAACGTATTAAAAAGTATCGGTATGTAATGGTATTGAATAAAGTATCGGTATGTAATGGTATTGAATAAAGTATCGGTATGTAACGGTATTAATAAAGTATCGGTATGTAACGGTATTGAATAAAGTATCGGTATGTAACGGTATTAAATAAAGTATCGGTATGTAATGGTATTGAATAAAGTATCGGTATGTAATGGTATTGAATAAAGTATCGGTATGTAACGGTATTAAATAAAGTATCGGTATGTAACGTATTGAATAAAGTATCGGTATGTAACGGTATTAAATAAGTATCGGATGTAATGGTATTGAATAAAGTATCGTGTATGTACTGGTATGAATAAAGTATCGGTATGTAACGGTATTATAAAGTATCGGTATGTAACGATTGAATAAAGTATCGTTTGTAACGGTATTAATAAGATCGGTATGTAATGGTATTGAATAAAGTATCGGTATGTAACGGTATTAAATAAAGTATCGGTATGTAACGGTATTGAATAAAACAGTGCTATGTAACGGTATTGATAATAAAGTATAGATACCATCAGTATAATAGGAGCGCCGTATTGCCAGCCATATACAGCAGCCAAATGCTATATTATAATTAGCTGCTCTCTATTCTCTGCTCTCTGTTTCAGTAAATCGTCTGTACAGCGGAAACATCTTTAATCAGAAACCCTTTTGTTTCTTCTCCTGGTGATTATTTATGGTTTCGGTAATTAGCCGATATCCCATAAATCAGGTACCGCGGAGATAAAGCAATGGGCTTCAATGTGACTGCAAAACAACCTGCAGACGTATTAATCAGGGTAATAGGGCGGACACTTCATCAGGTCTAAGTAAAACTGGGACAGTTATTGTGTGTGTGTTTGTAGGGGGGAGATTACACCCATGGCCTGTGTGTGTGTGTGTTTATAGGGGGAGATTACACCCATGGCCTGTGTGTGTGTTTGTAGGGGGGAGATTAAACCCATGGCCTGTGTGTGTGTTTGTAGGGGGAGATTACACCCATGGCCTGTGTGTGTGTGTTTATAGGGGGAGATTACACCCATGGCCTGTGTGTGTGTTTGTAGGGGGGAGATTACACCCATGGCCTGTGTGTGTGTGTTTTATAGGGGGAGATTACACCCATGGCCTGTGTGTTGTTTTGTAGGGGGAGATTACACCCATGGCTGTGTGTGTGTTTATAGGGGGTAGATTACACCCATGGCCTGTGTGTGTTGTTTATAGGGGGAGATTACACCCATGGCCTGTGTGTGTGTTTGTAGGGGGGAGATTACACCCATGGCCGTGTGTGTGTTTATAGGGGGTAGATTACACCCATGGCCTGTGTGTGTGTTTATTAGGGGGTAGATTACACCCATGGCCTGTGTGTGTGTTTGTAGGGGGAGATTACACCCATGGCCTGTGTTGTGTGTTTAAGGGGTAGATTACACCCATGGCCTGTGTGTGTGGTTTGTAGGGGGGTAGATTACACCCATGGCCTTGTGTGTGTGTTATAGGGGTAGATTACACCATGGCCTGTGTGTGTGTTTATAGGGGGTAGATTACACCCATGGCCTGTGTGTGTGTTTATAGGGGGTAGATTAAACCCATGGCCGTGTGTGTGTGTTTGTAGGGGGTAGATTAAACCCATGGCCTGTGTGGTGTGTTTGTAGGGGGTAGATTACACCCATGGCCTGTGTGTGTGTGTTTATAGGGGGTAGATTAAACCCATGGCCTGTGTGTGTGTTGTTTATAGGGGGTAGATTACACCCATGGCCTTGTGTGTGTTTGTAGGGGGGAGATTACACCCATGGCCTGTGTGTGTGTTTGTAGGGGGAGATTACACCCATGGCCTGTGTGTGTGTGTGTGTTTGTAGGGGTAGATTACACCCATGGCCTGTGTGTGTGTGTTTTATAGGGGGTAGATTACACCCATGGCCTGTGTGTGTTTGTAGGGGGGGAGATTACACCCATGGCCTGTGTGTGTGTGTTTATAGGGGGTAGATTACACCCATGGCCTGTGTGTGTGTTTATAGGGGGTAGATTACACCATGGCCTGTGTGTGTGTTTATAGGGGGTAGATTACACCCATGGCCTGTGTGTGTGTGTTTATAGGGGGTAGATTACACCCATGGCCTGTTGTGTGTGTTTATATGGGGGTAGATTAACCCATGGCCTGTGTGTGTGTGTTTATAGGGGTAGATTACACCATGGCCTGTGTGTGTGTGTTTATATGGGGTAGATTACACCCATGGCCTGTGTGTTTGTGTGTTTATAGGGGGGTAGTTAACACCCATGGCCTGTGTGTGTGTGTGTTTATAGGGGGTAGATTACACCCATGGCCTGTGTGTGTGTGTGTGTTTGTGGGGGGGATGATTACACCCATGGCCTGTGTGTGTGTTATAGGGGTAATACACCCATGGCCTGTGTGTGTGTTATAGGGGTAGATTACACCCATGGCCTGTATGTGTGTGTTTTATAGGGGGTAGATTACACCCATGGCCGTGTGTGTGTGTTTATAGGGGGGTAGATTACACCCATGGCCTGTGTGTGTGTTTATAGGGGGGTAGATTACACCCCATGGCCTGTGTGTGTGTTTATAGGGGGTAGATTACACCCATGGCCTGTGTGTGTGTGTTTATAGGGGGTAGATTACACCCATGGCTGTGTGGTGTGTGTGTTTTAGTGGGGGGAGATTACACCCATGGCCTGTTGTGTGTGTTTATAGGGGGTAGAATTACACCATGGCCTGGTGTGTGTGTGTGGTTTATAGGGGGGTATATTACACACCCATGGCCTGTGTGTGTGGTGTTTATAGGGGTAGATTACACCCATGGCCTGTGTGTGTGTGTGTGTGTTTATAGGGGGTAGATTACACCCATGGCCTGTGTGTGTGTGTGTTTTGTAGGGGGTAGATTACACCCATGGCCTGTGTGTGTGTGTGTTTAGGGGGGTAGATTACACCCATGGCCTGTGTGTGTGTGTTGTTTATAGGGGGTAGATTACACCCATGGCCTGTGTGTGTGTGTGTTGTTTATAGGGGGGTAGATTACACCCATGGCCTGTGTGTGTGTGTGTTTAATAGGGGGTAGATTACACCCATGGCTTTGTGTGTGGTGTGTGTGTGTGTGTTTATAGGGGTAGATTACACCCATGGCCTGTGTGTGTGTGTTTATAGGGGGGTAGATTACACCCATGGCCTGTGTGTGTGTGTGTGTGTATAGGGGTAGATTACACCCATGGCCTGGTGTGGTGTGTGTGTGTTTAGTGGGGTTATAACACCCATGGCCTGTGTGGTGTGTGTTTATTAGGGGGTGTATTACACCCATGGCCTGTGTTTGTGTGTTTATAGGAGGGTAGATTACACCCATGGCCTGTGTGTGTGTGTGTTTATAGGGGGTAGATTACACCCATGGCCGTGTGTGTGTGTGTTTATAGGGGGGTAGATTACACCATGGCCTGTGTGTGTGTGTGTGTGTTTATAGGGGGTAGATTACACCCATGGTGCCTTGTGTGTGTGGTGTTTAGTGGGGGTGGTAGATTACACCCATGGCCTGTGTGTGTGTGGTGTTTATAGGGGTTAGTTACACCCATGGTGGGGTGGTGTTGGTGTGTGTGTGTGTTGTTATAGGGGGGTAGATTACACCCATGGCCTGTGTGTGTGGTGGGTTTTCGGGGGGGTAGTGAGTTGGTCACCCTGGCCTGTGTGTGTGTGTGTGTGTTTTATAGGGGGATTACACCCATGGCCTGTGTGTGTGTGTGTGTTTAGTAGTGGGGTGTGTTACACCCATGGCCTGTGTGTGTGTGTGTGTTTATAGGGGGGTAGATTACACCCATGGCCTGTGTGTGTGTGTGTTTATAGGGGTGTAGATTACACCCATGGCCTGTGTGTGTGTGTTTATAGGGGGTAGATTACACCCATGGCCTGTGTGTGTGTGTGTTTATAGGGTTAGATTACACCCATGGCCTGTGTGTGTGTGTTTATAGGGGGTAGATTACACCCATGGCCTGTGTGGTGTGTGTTTATAGGGGGTAGATTACACCCATGGCCTGTGTGTGTGTGTGTTATAGGGGTAGATTACACCCATGGCCTGTGTGTGGTGTGTTTATAGGGGTAGATTACACCCATGGCCTGTGTGTGTGTGTTTTATGGGGTAGATTACACCCATGGCCTGTGGTGTGTGTTTATATAGGGGGTAGATTAAACCCATGGCCTGTGTGTTGTGTTTATATAGGGGGTAGATTAAACCCATGGCCTGTGTGTGTGTGTTTATAGGGGGTAGATTACACCCATGGCCTGTGTGTGGTGTTTATAGGGGTAGATTACACCCATGGCCTGTGTGTGTGTGTTTATAGGGGGTAGATTACACCCATGGCCTGTGTGTGTGTTTATAGGGGGTAGATTAACCCATGGCCTTGTGTGTGTTTTTATAGGGGTAGATTACACCCTTGGCCTGTGTGTTGTGTTTATTAGGGGGTAGATTACACCCATGCCTGTGTGTGTGTTTTATAGGGGTAGATTACCCTGGCCTGTGTGGTGTTTAGGGGGTAGATACACCCATGGCCTGTGTGTGTGTTTGTAGGGGGTAGATTACACCCATGGCCTGTGTGTGTGTGTTTTATAGGGGGTAGATTACACCCATGGCCTGTGTGTGTGTGTTTATAGGGGTAGATTACACCCATGGCCTGTGTGTGTGTTTGTAGGGGGTAGATTACACCCATGGCCTGTGTGTGTGTGTGTTTGTAGGGGGTAGATTACACCCATGGCCTGTGTGTGTGTGTTTATAGGGGGTAGAGTACACCCATGGCTGTGTGGTGTGTGTTTTAGGGGGTAGATTACACCCATGGCCTGTGTGTGTGTGTTTTATAGGGGGTAGATTACACCCATGGCCTGTGTGTGTGTGTTTATAGGGGGTAGATTACACCCATGGCCTGTGTGTGTGTTTTAAGGGGGTAGATTACACCCATGGCCTGTGTGTGTGTTTTAGGGGGTAGATTACACCCATGGCCTGTGTGTGGTGTGTTTATAGGGGGTAGATTACACACATGGCCTGTGGTGTGTGTTTGTAGGGGGTAGATTACACCCATGGCCTGTGTGTGTGTGTTTATAGGGGGTAGATTACACCCATGGCCTGTGTGTGTGTGTTTTATAGGGGTAGATTACACCCATGGCCTGTGTGTGTGTGTTATAGGGGGTAGATTCACACATGCCTGTGTTGTGTGTTTATAGGGGGTAATTACACCCATGGCCTGTGTTGTTTTTATGGGGGTAGATTACACCCATGGCCTGTGTGTGTGTGTTTATAGGGGGTAGATTACACACATGGCCTGTTTGTGTGTTTGTAGGGGGTAGATTACACCCATGGCCTGTGTGTGTGTTTATAGGGGGTAGATTACACCCATGGCCTGTGTGTGTGTGTGTTTATAGGGGGTAGATTACACCCATGGCCTGTGTGTGTGTGTTTATAGGGGGTAATTACACACATGGCCTGTGTGTGTGTGTTTATAGGGGTAGATTACACCCATGGCCTGTGTGTGTGTGTTTATAGGGGGTAGATTACACCCATGGCCTGTGTGTGTGTGTGTTATAGGGGGTAGATTAACACCATGGCCTGTGTGTGTGTTTTGTAAGGGGTAGATTACACCCATGGCCTGTGTTGTGTTTATAGGGGTGTTACACCCATGGCCTGTGTGTGTGTGTTTATAGGGGGTAGATTACACCCATGGCCTGTGTGTGTGTTTAAAGGGGGTAGATAACACCCATGGCCTGTGTGTGTGTGTTTATAGGGGGTAGATTACACATAGCCTGTGTGTGTGTGTTTATAGGGGGTAGATTACACCCATGGCCTGTGTGTGTGTTTATAGGGGGTAGATTACACATGGCCTGTGTGTTTGTTTAGGGGGGTAGATTACACCCATGGCCTGTGTGTGTGTGTTTATAGGGGGTAGATTACACCCATGGCCTGTGTGTGTGGTGTTTATAGGGGGTAGATTACACCCATGGCCGTGTGTGTGTGTTTATAGGGGGTAGATTACACCCATGGCCTGTGTGTGTGTTTATAGGGGGTAGATTACCCCCTGGCCTGTGTGTGTGTTTGTAGGGGGTAGATTACACCCATGGCCTGTGTGGTGTGTGTTTATAGGGGGTAGATTACACCCATGGCCTGTGTGTGTGTGTGTTTATAGGGGGTAGATTACACCATGGCCTGTGTGTGTGTGTTTTATAGGGGGTAGATTACACCCATGGCCTGTGTGTGTGTGTTTATAGGGGGTAGATTACACCCATGGCCTGTGGTGGTGTGTGTTTATAGGGGGTAGATTACACCCATGGCCTGTGTGTGTGTGTTTATAGGGGGTAGATTACACCCATGGCCTGTGGTGTGTGTTTTAGGGGGGTAGATTACACCCATGGCCTGTGTGTGTGTGTTTATAGGGGGTAGATTACACCCATGGCCTGTGTGTGTGTTTATATAGGGGGTAGATTACACCATGGCCTGTGTGTGTGTGTTTATAGGGGTAGATTACACACATGGCCTGTGGTGTGTGTTTATAGGGGTAGATTACACCCATGGCTCTGTTTGGTGTTTTATAGGGGGTAGATTACACCCATGGCCTGTGTGTGTGTGTTTTATAGGGGGTAGATTACACACATGGCGTGTGTGTGTGTTTGTAGGGGGTAGATTACACCCATGGCCTGTGTGTGTGTGTTTATAGGGGGTAGTTACACCCATGGCCTGTGTGTGTGTGTGTTTATAGGGGGTAGATTACACCCATGGCCTGTGTGTGTGTTTTAGGGGGTAGATAACACCCATGGCCTGTGTGTTGTTTATAGGGGGTAGATTACATACATGCCTGTGTGTGTGTGTTTATAGGGGGTAGATAACACCCATGGCCTGTGTGTGGTGTGTTTATAGGGGGTAGATTACACACATCCTGTTGGTGTGTTTATAGGGGGGTAGATACACCCATGGCCTGTGTGTGTGTGTTTATAGGGGGTAGATTACACCCATGGCCTGTGTGTGTGTGTTTATAGGGGGTAGATTACACCCATGGCCTGTGTGTGTGTTTATAGGGGGTAGATTACACCCATGGCCTGTGTGTGTGTTTATAGGGGGTAGATACAACCACGCCTGTGGTGTGTGTTTATAGGGGGTAGATTACACCATGGCCTGTGTGTGTGTGTTTATAGGGGGTAGATTACACCCATGGCCTGTGGTGTGTGTTTTATGGGGGTAGATTACACCATGGCCTGTGTGTGTGTTTTAGTGGGGTAGATTCACCCAGCCTGTGTGTGTGTTTATAGGGGGTAGATTACACCACATGGCCTGTGTGTGTGTTTTGTAGGGGTAGATTACACCCATGCCGTGTGTGTGTTTTATAGGGGTAGATTACACCCATGGCCTGTGTGTGTGTGTTTATAGGGGGTAGATTACACCCAGGACTGTGTTGTGTTTTATAGGGGGTAGATTACCACATGGCTGTGTGTGTGTTTGTAGGGGTAGATTACACCCATGGCCTCTGTGTGTGTGTTTATAGGGGGTAGATTACACCCATGGCCTGTGTGTGTGTGTTTATAGGGGGTAGATTACACCCATAGCTTGTGTGTGTGTTTGTTAGGGGGTAGATTACACACATAGCCTGTGTGTGTTTATAGGGGGGTAGATTACACACATAGCCTGTGTGTGTTTATAGGGGGTAGATTACACACATAGCTTGTGTGTGTGTTTATAAGGGGTAGATTACACACATAGCCTTGTTGTGTGTTTATAGGGGGGTAGATTACACACATAGCCTGTGTGTGTTTATAGGGGGGTAGATTACACACATAGCTTGTGTGTGTGTTTGTAGGGGTAGATTACACACATAGCCTGTGTGTTTTTATAGGGGGGTAGATTACACACATAGCCTGTGTGTGTTTATAGGGGGGGTAGATTACACACATAGCTTGTGTGTGTTTATAGGGGGGTAGATTACACACATAGCCTGTGTGTGTTTTATAGGGGGTAGATTACACACATACTGTGTGGGGTGTTTATGTAAGGGGTGTAAGATACACACATAGCCTGTGGTGTTGTTTATAGTGGGGTAATTACACACACATAGCTGTGTGTGTTTATAGGGGGGTAGATTACACACATAGCTTTGTGTGTGTTTTAGGGGGGTAGATTACACACATAGCCTGTGTGTGTGTTTGTAGGGGGGGTAGATTACACACATAGCTGTGTGTGTTTTATAGGGGGGTAGATTACCACATATCTGTGTGTGTTTTTAGGGGGTAGATTACCCACAAGCTGTTTGTGTGTTTTGTAGGGGGGTAGATTACACACATACTGTGTTGGTGTTTGTAGGGGGTAGATTACACAATCTGTGGGTGGTTTAGGGGGGTAATTACACACTAGCTGGTGTGTGTTTTAGGGGGTAGATTACACACATAGCCTGTGTGTGTGTTTGTAGGGGGTAGATTCACACATAGCTTGTGTGTGTTTTGTAGGGGGGTAGATTACACCATGCTTGTTGTATTGTTTGTGGGGGGGTAGATTACACACATAGCTTGTGTGTGGGTTTGTAGGGGGGTAGATTACACACATAGCTTGTGTGTGTGTTTATAGGGGGGTAGATTACACACATAGCCTGTGTGTGTGTGTGTTGTAGGGGGGTAATTACACACATAGCTTGTGTGTGTGTTTGTAGGGGGGTAGATTACACACATAGCTTGTGTTGTGTTGTAGGGGGTGATTACACACATACTTGTGTTTGTGTTTATAGGGGGTAGATTACACACATCTTGTGTGTTTGTAGGGGAGATACACACATGGCTTGTGTGTGTGTTTGTAGGGGGTAGATTACACACATGGCTTGTGTTTGTGTTTGTAGGGGGGTAGATTACACACATATCTTGTGTGTGTGTTTGTAGGGGGGTGATTACACACATGGCTTGTGTTTGTAGGGGGGTAGATTACACACTATCTTGTGTGTGTTTGTAGGGGGGTAGATTACACACATAGCTTGTGTGTGTGTTGTAGGGGGTAGATTACACACATTGCTTGTGTGTGTGTTTGTAGGGGGTAGATTACACACATAGCTTGTGTGTTTGTAGGGGGGTAGATTACACACATGGCTTGTGTGTGTGTTTGTAGGGGGGTAGATTACACACATGGCTTGTGTGTGTGTTTGTAGGGGGTAGATTACACACATAGCTTTGTGTGTTTGTAGGGGGTAGATTACACACAAGCTTGTGTGTTTGTAGGGGGGTAGATTACACACATAGCTTGTGTGTTTGTAGGGGGGGTAGATTACACACATAGCTTGTGTGTTTGTAGGGGGGTAGATTACACACATAGCTTGTGTGTGTGTAGGGGGTGTAGGGGGTAGATACACACATACTTGTGTGTGTGTTGTAGGGGGTAGATTACACACATGCTTGTGTGTGTTGTAGGGGGTAGATTACACCATCTTGTTGTGTGTGTAGGGGTAGATTACACACATAGCTTGTGTGTTTTGTAGGGGGTAGATTACACACATAGCTTGTGTGTTTGTAGGGGGGTAGATTACACACATAGCTTGTGTTTTTTTTGTAGGGGGGTAGATTACACACATAGCTTGTGTGTGTGTAGGGGATAGATTACACACATTGCTTGTGTGTGTGTTTGTAGGGGGTAGATTACACACATAGCTTGTGTGTTTGTAGAGGGGTAGATTACACACATAGCTTGTGTGTGTGTAGGGGGTAGTTCACTCAGGGAGTAGAAATGCCCCAACCCGGATACATCATCACATTACATTACCACATCCTCACGTTATTAATATTCCGTATCTCATTATTAATGGTTTCAAACACCTTTTTGGAATAGAAAGGATTTTAGCTTGTTTGTTATTAATGGGAGCTGCCATGCTAATCACATCATCTATTTTTAACCATTCATTAGGCAAGCAATATGGCAATGCCCTCACATACATGTCTCTACCAGGTGGTGATGCTGGCAGTTGTGGTCCCAGGTCTTGGAAACCCCATGTTTAAAGTTATACAAAGAACTAGGGCAGGTTATTGATGTTATTATTATTGTAATCTGTAGGAGAGGAAGTCCTGCTGTGCCTATTGTCCGGGATCCTGTCTACGGCCTGTTTCAGGTTGATTCATGTGGATTATTGTCATGGTAATTGCCCAGTGCATCTTCCATATGACAAACGTGCATCAGCTGGCTCCAGGGACATCATGGTTTTATCCTGTTTTTTGATTGGCTCTTTCAGTTGTATCTTTGTTTTTGATTGGCTGATTCTGTTTTATCCTTGTTACTGCTCCTTCTCGGGTCTGTCCCATTGTACTCAGTAGTTGAGGATGCTGGAAATTGTATTTCCAGTATTTTCTGCATTGCTAGGAGCCCCATCTTTTTCAATATAAAAGAAAGTATGACTGAAATCAAATTTAACTAAATTTAGCTAAATATAAAAGTGACAATATATACTTTTTACATTGGTTCTACCCAGAATCCTTTTCGCATCTGTGCGTCTCATTTGCTTGCCAGGATTTCAGTTTGACCAAACAGGAAAGGTCAGATTTAATGGCTTTCCCCCTAAGGCTGCTGAAATAGGGACATACCCCTTTAATTAAAACAAGGGTCTTTCCTTTAACTTTATATTTTAATGTTTAGGCTTCCTGTATTCCTGCATTTAGCCCACCTACTTTCTGCATTATTTTTTAGACACACGACCAGTAATCAATCACGATGATGTCATATAAAGGTCACATTACACAATGATGTCATATAAACACAAGGTAGGTCCACGCGTTATGTGCAGTTTCCGAAACCCACTTGCATTGTAGTGGGGACTGTCACATGATCCAATGTCACATTCAGGTCTGTAACTGGATGTGGAATTTCATTGGTCAATATGGCGTAACTATGGTTATTAAGGTGATTTGTGATGTAAAACTACTAGTATCTCTCTCTGTTCTTGCTGCCATATATAGTTGTCTTACAATAGGAAGCCAGAGGATGCAGAAGGATGGCAAAAGGAAATCCAACTGGCTATGACCTACAGAACATTAACAGCCCTGAGCATTGTTCGCCCCATCCCCCGAACGCCCCTCTCTGCCTGCCAACACCTGCATGCCCAGATTGTCTAATACGGTTCCCTGTGTGAAACCTGCAGTATGGCAGCGTGCAAGCTCAATGTGCTATGGTACAGCGACCATGTCTAGGATGACTGTAAATGTGAAGCAATTTCATTGAAAAAAGAAAAGACTTTTTTTTTTAATCAATCAGTTATGATAGATATGGCAAAATGCTATAATGACATTAAGTTCCCTTTAAACTTTTAAACACATTGCGTGTTGACGGCCCATTGCATTGCAGAGCCATCAATCGTGTGATATATTGCAAACACACTGAGCCAAAGTTGGCAGGAGGCATTCTGGGAAATGTAGTTGAAGCCATATTGTGACACTTAAAAGGGTCGTCTGTCATTTGGCGGCGGACTGCCATAGAACAAAACCGAAACGAATGCCAGCGCAGTCACCGCAAAACGTGGCCACACCGAGGCTACAAATCTGTTAATGATTACACCCTGGCACTTAAAACACATGGAGACTCTATTGTTGAAATAAGTGCAGCATCTCTGAGCTCCCAGTATAAGCGCCTGGGTTCTAGAATGCGACTCGCTCCATGAATCTCTGTCTAAAAGTGCAGCACTATGTTACCCAGACAGACTGTTGGCAGGGAACTCAACAAACAAGGCCCCAAGTGATTCTAAAAGGAGAGAGATATCTGAACAGCACACAAATCACCACTAGGCTTTCTCCTCCAGGAAAAACAAACCCTATTCACCAGACAAATTCACAATCCAATGGAACATTGAAAGCGAAATACACTTTAATCTTTCCTATACCATATATATCGCTGATTTAAATGATGCGCCACTAATCTAAGGGATTTCTTTTGAGAAACACAGCATTTTAAAATTGGGACTGCCCCCTTTTCAGTTTTACGGCCTGCACATGCTCAGTGTACTTCACAGAGGGAAGCTACTTTATTTCTCTCGGTGGGGGGCGGGAGAGTTAGAAGATTTTACTGTTGTTATAATGCTGTATCTGTGCGAAGGGAATCACATTGATACATTGTTTTAATCTGCAGGTAAAAATGGGATTTAGTCTCAAGATTTCCTTTGTTACATCACATTAAATGAGTCAGACACAGCAATAGAGTGAAACACACCGGTCAGATCTTTATCAGTGAATTGTACGGGACGAAGCCATCATCTGACTGGGTTAGCGACACTGGGTCTTATCTGAGCTATGCAAATGCAGGAACAGAGAGTTTCAGATCATTCACTGTAACGTAGCAAGTGACATGGCTGTCGGCTCATTAACAAGCGTCTGGGTGACAATTTGGGACATTGTGGGCACCGCAGAGTGGGATCTTAATTAGCAGGCAGCGCTGGGGGAAGAGCGATGGTCTCGGATCAGCGATTACAAGAACCTTGTTTAAAACATGACCTGTGATACGTATGGGCGCAGATTTCCCAATAATACTGACCATTCACTCAACAATGTGGGTTATAACATACACAGGAGCGGGGGCTGGAACCCCAGTTATACTGGAATAATCTGGGCTGACCAAACAGCATCCCCAAAATTCAAACCGCCACAGAAAGCGGAGAGTTGCAGTTTGACAATAACAGGAAAAACCCAAAATAGACCTGATATACTCGATTCCTTAGGAATATAACCTGCTTAGAGGGTCATTCTGGTAGAGTGTAAGCTCTTGGGAACAAGACTGGTCTTGCCCTGCAGGATATGAGGACACTTTACACACAGTGACTAATATTAACCCTTGGCTGTATAGCAGTGTTTATAATATATAAAGCTGACCTGTCCTTGTAAGGATGTGTCACTTCCAACAACAATATAACCTACACACACACACACACGTCGTTTCCAGAAGGGAAAGGGTTAACGTGTTGTCTTCTTTTTTTATTATCGGAAACGCGAGCGATCTTGAAAAGACATTAACTTTCCAATTCACAAAGAGGCTTCTGCTCGCTACGAAGACCCAAGAGAACGTACAGCGACCAAAGACAGAAATTCGCCTTTCGGGGACCATTGCGAATTCCCCTGTCATACCAACACATGTCAATCAATCCCCAGCCTGGGAACTGGGACATTATTATATTGTCTAAAGTTTAAACCCAACTCCAATTCATTCAGTGGGTGACACACAGATTCTCTCCCTGTGCATGGATTTGATTGTTAATTCCAAACAGTAGGGGGGGGTCTTTACTTACCCAGCGTTCTCCGCCGGTGACCATCTACAGGGTGGGAGGCCGGTAATCCTAGAAATATCCAGTCCAGGGATTAAAATCTCAGCTGCTCCATTGCTAATCTCAGTTTCGGTATCTCTCTCTCCAGGCTTGGGTATTGTTTGGAAAGGCAAATCCCTGAACACATCTCAGCCTGCCTACTGAATAGCCCGACTTCCTCTGCAGCACAGAGATAGCTGGATAACTGGAGCAAGCTAACTGCTGCCCCCTAGACATATAGGGAAATCCAAGGATTTAAGGGAAGGGCTCAGTCCATTCCTCCCCCTCCCCTATACAATGCTCTTTGTACCACATCTCTTGGAACTGGAACCTTTTTTTTTTTTTTTTAAAGGGGACACTACAGCACAAAATGTTTACCGAGCCACGTGGAACCGTGGAATATTACTGAATGGATATTAACCCTTTCCCTGCCATGCTGTGACAAACTTGCTGGTCAGAATTCTTAACCCCTTTAATGAAATAGGGGGGGGGAGAAAGGGTTGGAAGTTCAGCCAGTTGTAGCCAAGCAACAGGACAGCTCCCACTGGCATGTTAACCAACACCAGACGCCTTGCAATACAGGACAAATGGGGATTTCCAAGTTGGGTCTTTTGGAAACACGATTTCTAACTGGGTTTGCTTTATCTACTGCTGAACTGCATTTCCCAGCATTCCCTATTAGCTACTAAAGTAGTACATCTGTTTAACACCGTAAGGCTTGGAAAAGTAAATATTACTTTCCTACGAGACATCAGCAGTACAAAGACCTCAGCTGCTGCGGCTCCTCTTGAACAAACAATTATTGACAGTTGCAGTTCTCCTACTGTGCAGGGTAATTAAAGTGACAGAGGTTTGCCAAGAGCCAGTCAGCAGCTGCGGTTTAATGGCCATAGATGATCCGTTCTCCCTCCCGGATATTGTCCCTGGGTTGGGCTGAGGAAATGGATTAGCCAACAGAACACATCTTATATTTCCCCATAATAAAATAATCATCCACCTTGTACCCAACAGGCAATAAAAGTTCACCCAGCTATGAATACGCAGCAACCAATCGGATGTCCTCTAACTGCAAGAACCTGCTAAAAAGTTACATTTTGATTGGTTACTGCAAATTAATAGATTTTCTGCCTACTGCATCAGCCCCATTCTATCATTCAAATACTTCCAGGGCCGGGGACCATACTGTACTTTAGTAAAGGGAGCCGATAACGAACCAACGGAAAGTTTGGATGGGTTAAGATGCCAACGGCGGTAGATCGATGCGATCGAATTCGGTTTGTAAAGCTGAGTACACACAGTAACGATAAAGTCCAGATACTGTCGGATCCGATGGTATCGGGGCTTTATCATTATGTGTGTACCTTCGTTTCCCGAATGAGCACGTGGCCACCGACCGATCGGGAAAGACTGAAAGTTTCCTTCGGCCGTGCTAGACTCCCTATAGAGGGAGTCCCGAGTGTTCTCCTATGAAGTTCATATGATGTGTATATGATGTTCATAGGGAGAACGCTCGGGACTGTGGGTAAGCAGATCTTTCAGAAATCTGTACTGTGTGTACCTAGCTTAAGCCCTGAACTGATTGGTTCCCTGCTGTCAGGATGATGTTACAATGAGACTATAGAGAACTGTGAAAACCTTCAAAATAACAAAGCTCATTTGTATTGCAATTTACTACTCATCTTCATAGTCCAAACACAATTAGGTCTATGACACCCTGATCCAGACAATTCCCTCTGATAACATTAGATTTATCACACAGTCTAGGTTTACCCTAAACAACTTGGTTTCTTTTGCAGATCACATTGTTATTTGTTAACCAGACAAATGTGCCTCTGTACCGTACCACGTCCAGATAGGCTTCATGCCTTTAATAGAGAGGGTAGGGTAGGGTATAGAGACTGTAGGCAAGACATCCTAAAGGAGCCCACGCATCAATTACCAGTCTGCAAGGATGGATCACTAAACAATGTCAAGAGCAACCCCCCCCCCCCCCCACACACACACACACACACACACACACACACACACTGTTGGTAAAAGTCACTTATTGGCTTGTTCCACTGACAATTCTCTAATGTGGGTACATGGATTTACTTTGGCTTTGCCACAGGGTATGAAAGTAATTAGAGGGAAAGATGGATCATAAACAGTCACCGTGTAGTGGCGAGATAAGGAAGGCATCAAGGGATAAATAAACTGGATTTATTTGGAATCAGGACAGGTAACACCAATGTTAAAACCTGATATTTCTAATAAATGTAATATTATATGTGAGAGTCATGTACAGGCTCAATACTGCCACCTATGGACGATAGTAGAAGTACCATAAGGTGGCCCTCTGCCTGCTACAGAACTATAACTCTCCATTAGACCAACAGTACCAGGAGCTGAGCCTCCAAACAAATTGCCTTGACTGGATAAACCCCTATTAGCTATATCCCTGTACATATAAATAATTATAACCATACACAATATTCATCATTGGGCTGAGACCAAATGTTTTTTTAGACCTAGGGTTTACTTATCCTTTATGGATAGTTCCGAGAATTTCAATCACCAAAATGGGAAAATGTAACTGACGTAAGTTCAGTTAATATGTGTCATAAAGAAAAGACTTCTGGGTAATTTGCACAATTAAGTCAAGCCTGACGGTGGAAAACGTAAAAAAAAAATCGAAATTAACTAATTGGCGGATATTGCAACATGGCCCAAAATCAGATAAAACAAGATAGAAATAAATGTGGAATATAAAATAACATTATATAATGTTGCCTGTTGCCTAATACAATAATTTCAGATTGTATAACAAATAATATATTATGTATACATGCCCTCCATAGCCACACTCATCTTGCGATTGGCTCCTTTCTACTGGCCAATCAGAAGATGAGATATATACCTAAGCCCTCCAATAGGGAGCCATAGACACAAATATCACTCTGGTTATTGAGCACAGTGTATTGTTATGTATAAGCCCTTTACAACCAGAATTTATGTCTAACATTTCCTTTGTAATATAGATTATTTCTTTGAAAGGTCAGTGATTTACGGAGAGACCTGGGAGTCTCTTTAATCACAGTATCTTAAACATAGTGGGGGGAAAATGTTATTGTGTTTGGTAGCACAGATAATAAATAAAAAGCAACAGCCCTAGTAGTTGCTGAACTACAACCCTCAACCCTCTTTGGACAAATATCGTTCATTGGCTACTTTTAGCTTCCAATAGAATTTTCCACAATTCGACAAACCAAATTGTACCCAGAACTCCCCTATATTTACCAGTAAGGCCCACCAATTTTTTGCATTTTGCTCATTTATTTTGAACAGTAGGACAATAGGGGATTATGGGAATGTATTAATGGTACCTTGGTTAGAACACACATGCACACTTCAAAACCCCAATAATGAGCACTTCCTTAAAGGGATATCGATGCTGAGAAATGTGTCTTACTTTTAAAGGGATGGTCTACAATTCTTCCTAGTTCTGTAAAGACTCAAAATTTAGTCCAATCAGAAAATCAGTTTTGCAACAAACACAGGTAAAGTTGGTTAGAAATAAACCATGAGGCGTGCCATTCCATTGTATGACATCATCATCCCTGGTGGCCATAATTGGCTGGTGCACCAGTAAGAATACTCCAGACGGTGAAGTGGATTCCAAAATACGTAGTTATTATTTCTCTTCAGGAACGTTGGGCAGGTAAGTAGACTTGGGGTTTTCAGGGATAAAGAAGGTAAGTATAATTTTTATGTGGGGTTGGACATGTTCTTAATATGTGGTGATGACACCTTAAGACTTTTTGATGACATCAGTCCCTTTTTTGAAATCTTTGGTGAAATCAATCCACCCCATAGGATACCAGTAAAACCCTGGTGGTTAAGGGCCACGTTTAGTATACCAGAGATTAAGTCTAAACACACACTAGCAGGTCAAATCAATGCTACCTGGGATTATCTTACCAAGACTTGTTACTAGGAGGTTGTGCTGCCTATATGTGTATAGGTGTAATGATCTGTTCCTCAGAACCCTGGGTGATACCACTAAATAAAAAGTGGCCACTAAATAAAAAGTCAGGATTAATACACATTTAAAGGGCAAGTTCTCTTTAAACAGCAAATAAAGCAACATTGAAATAGAATACAGAGCACTTTGATTTAAAAAAACAAACAAACAAAAAAAACCATTATCTCAACTCTCCTTTTGACTATTGAGAAATTGGACTTGATGCTTTGCCTTATTTCCCAACATTCAAGGCACACAGACACACCCACCGTTTTAGTCATTGACTGATGTTGCTCAAACCTGCCCCATCCAAAGTACTGCAGGCAATTATTACAGCAGGTCACTGCCGACGAGAGGTTTCAAACCAATCATATTACAGTCCAGGACAGAAAAGACAGTCCCAAGGCTGTTTGAATGGTCTTTAAAGAAATAAAACTAGCAATAGATGGGGGGGGGGGGGCTTCAGGAAATGCACCAACACACCAGGATTACACTAGGGAATTTAGTCAATGAAATTCTGGGACTGCAGCACTTTATTGTGGGAGATTTACTGGGTCTCTGGTGGAAATTCCATCAACTTAAAACATTTGTTTCTGATGATCTAAAACACATGTGGCCATACGAGTTTCAGAATCTGACTGTACGGAACTAAAGAGACCCAGGCTAGCCGAGGATTGTGGGAGATGTAGGTGCTTCTTATATCTAGGTGTGTTTTGCCTTCACTGATTTAGTTATAGCACATAACAGAATGATGGATAACATCTAAAATCATGGAACACCGTGTTGATGTTTTAATAAAACACTTAAAAGTCACCCACTGAAAACAGCAAGACGACCAGTGCTGGAGGGCTGATGATTGATTGGCTTTCTAACGGAAGCTTAGCCAGTAGTTATTTGACAGTTCTGAAAGGGGCGGAGAGGAAGGACGTAGAAAACTCACTGAGCATAAAAAGTGTCCTGGACACACTCTGGTAGGAGGGATGAAATAACAGTCACAAGCAGAATTAAATAGATCATTTCTCGACAACGCTGATCATTTCAGAGGTGAATGGCACAATTATTTGGAACTTGTGAATCATAGAACCTATTTTTCTATTTTAGTTTTAATTCTCCTTCAATTAAATATTTCAGATGTTAAGAAACTGCGGAACACACTCCTGGAACCTTCTAGTCTTGTTTGTTCCTTTTCTGATAAATCTTTTGTTTTTTCACAGTGTCGGCCAAATATTGTGACATCATTCTCAGTAAAATCCAGGAGACACGGAAGGTTATTGCCTTCCATTTAATTGCTTTTAGCAACCCAGAACAGCGAAGAGCGCTGTCTCTTATAATAACAAAGCATCAAGCTTTAATAGCGTGGAAGGAATTCCCACTGGAAGATCGGACAGACAAACACACACACACAAAAAAAAAAAGAGGATGAAAAATGTAACAAGCTTTGGGGCGAACCTGTATGGTAGATCCGTTTCCTACAGCTTGAAAAGTTGGCCAAGCTGGGGCAAGGAGGCTTTTCAGGTAACACTATAGCGGATGGTAGCGTGTACATATTGTTGCACATTATCGCCCATTTGCGCTGCGATTTGGACAATTGTCTGGAATCTCAGTGTGTGCAATCCGCAAAAACAAGGTGATTGCAAGACACAAGACGGCCACACACACGAGGATGGAATGTTGATTTGTTAAAGGGGAGGGGACAAGCCCACGGGGAGGGGCATCCACCCATAAGGACATATTATTAATATTATAGGGAAATAACGCACAAAATGATCTTTCTTGAAAGCAAAAACTCTTGCCAATCACCGTTCGCAGAGTCAAAGCCTAAATCTCAGAAAAATAAAGTCAGCCATGCGTTTTAAGTGCTGGTAAAACGAAAGGATTAACAGTCATTACTACAAGAGTCTGCCATTTGCCTGTCAGGCATTTATTGCCAAGTGTGAGATAATACAAGGCATTCACCACCACCTCCATACTAAATGTGCAAGGCGTCTGTTAAAGGAATATTGCATTTAAAGGGGAACTAAAGCTAAAATATGCAAACCCAATGCAAATTAACGGACAGGTTGCGGTTTCAGTCACCCTTGTTTCACAGAGAAATTTAACTTTAACATGTGGGTCATTTCCCAGCATTCCATTCTTACAGGCACACCCACTGTTTTAGTCACTGACAGTTTTGTTTTCCACACATGCCCAGTCCTGAGTTAATGAAAAATAGATAATCCAAGTTGCTCTTTATGTCAACGCTATTTACTGTTAAATGCTCTTTATTTTACTTTAAAGTATTCAGGGGAACATCTTTCTTGTATGGAAAATGATTAACTTTCTTTCTGATACGTTTGCAGCAGCCAAAATCCTGGTAAAAAAAATAAGACACAAGTTAAGTCTTGCTCAGTGGAACTGGGGATGTAAGATTATCCTAGCGGCTAGACACATCGATATCAATGTTACACTGCGAAACGCGGCCCGGCGCAGAGGGAAAAAAACAAATCCTATTCCTCGCTTCTCGCTCTGGGGCTGATTAAAATGTTAAATAGATCATGTTTAATCAGGAAGATGTAGACATTTATCCTGATTATCTCCCAGCATGGGGTACGTGTGTAGGAACAAGCATCATGGCAGGTTTGGTTTACACTGCGGGGCGCGGGACAGCAGGACAACGCGCTTTGGGGGACAAGCCGGGAATATTCGTAACACGATCAAACAAAAATCCCCCTTTACAATAATGAACAGATATATATAAAATATTTATTCATTTAAGAACAAGGCATTTGCCTCTAAACCGCTCTGATCTTTCCAGAAAAATATCTTTAAAGCCTGTGCTAATTAGAAACCCCCCCCCATCTTGATGTTTACTGGTCTCCAGTAGGGGGCGCAGCAACGTCCAATCATATCCATTTACTGCATTTGTGTATTGTGTGTGTAATAATGCAAACATCACCATTCGAAGATCTCCTATTATGCAGCAACAAAAGCTGCTCTTGTCGTCCTGCTGTAACGCTATAATGAAATACTGCAGGATATGGGAATACTACTAATAATGTGATCACTGTGTAATGTTTTTCAAACCTGGCAAGAAAGAGGAGGAAATTAAACCAAGGTTATCCTAATAATATCGAATGTAACACGCTCGCTCGCTTGGTGAGAACACATTAACAAAGGGGGCAAAGATGATACTGTTCTGGGCTCCACGTGTCCCAGGTGCATCTCAGCCTATAATTGCCACAATGTTACACCTGAAACAGACACGTATGGCGTGGGGGCCACTGTGCGTTGTCACTGTTACAATGAACCAGCGAAGACGGATGAGACCCTCTGAAGGGAACGGAAGTATTTAACACATACAAAGGGTCCAATTCGCCCCGGGGGGGGGGGGAATCCCAGAATCCTCCATTCTACAAACACTGGATTGTTCCATACAGTATGAAGTGGAAGAATAATCTGTAAGAATTGGTCTCTCCAATCAAAATACGCCCACCTATACCCCACGTCCGTTATTTTGGGGCTGGAGTTACCCTTTAAGTGTTTACAATTAAATTTATAAAAATAAACGTAAATCCTCTTATAATGACAATTAAAGAACTATGGTCTAAAACTCATTAGCCTTGACTTAAAACCCATTAAACGATGATTAAAACAATATATTCCTCTTCTTTCTAAGCAATTCCTATCCACTTATGTGAAATCTGAAAAATGTTCACTTCCTTGCCCCTCCTCCTTTTGTCTTCCGGTGGTATGGACATGCTCAATGAAAGTTGGTCTAGAAGAGAGGGAGGAGCTTTGTATCTCCCTGTAAAGGTAAATGTGTCTTAAAGGACAAGTAACTGTTCAATTGCTGTAGTGGAAGATTTTACTTATTTCGCACAGGTATTTATTTGGATTAAAGTTCTCCTTTAATGACTTTTCATCATCTGCCCTAGAAAGTCCTTTTCCCGCAGTTCTATTTATATGACGGATATTATCTTACTATGGAGATGCTATGGCATTCACAGAAAATAAAAACGCCAACTTAATGCCTTTTCAATTACTGGATTATGTTTCCAGCAATTTCTTATGCATAAATAGTGTCAGCGGAATTATAGCCCCACCGGGTCTCTCCTCCAAATGCCATTAATAAATAATAATCACATCGAGCCACAACGAAAGGTCAATAGCCAATATGAAGACCCAGAAATTGAACGAAGGGGAGATGAAAGGCTTAGAATGAAATCAATGCCGTCCTTCAGCGTTAGATATACTAAGGATGGAAGGTTCTTCTACTATATGAAACAAAAAGAGCGAGGAGAATTTTAAAGGGCAAGTCCAATTTGTATGATCAAAAGTTAAAAATCTGAGAAATGTAAGACTAACTTGTAATGCTTCCCCATGTTCTGTTACCTTGTTCTTCCAGATAGTGGCTGTCAGTCATGGATGTAAAAGTTGACATCGCAGCCAAAGACAGTGCTATTCGCCTAGTCTCCTCTGAGAATGTCCAAGCTCAGAGAGGAGGCGTAAACAGATGCTCTTTAAGTCCCAACAGAGATAATCAGGTTTGAAACCATTTGGAATTTTACCGATTCTAATAGGGAAGAGCACAGACAGAACCTGAATCTGTAACTGCGAATCAGATTCCTATATTACAGAATGGCCCAGCCAATCAAAAATTTGGTGAATCCTAGAACAAAACAATAATGTTGTTAGCTGAGCTGTTACATGTCAAGCCACAGAGCTGGAATTAGAGCTGGTGGGGGCCCTTCAGCAACGCACAGTAGGGGGGGGGGGTCTCTCAACATTACAACTGAAAGTAACCAACAATAATTATCTCAATAAATTCCTCAGATAATCCTAATTTCACAGCTGCCTATTCCTCAATAAAGGGTAAGTAGTTAAACCTTATTAAACGTTTTACAGCCCATCTATAAGCCATTTTTATTTAGATTTATAAATAGAGTTTGTTTATCCTTTAAAATTCCCAACTTCAGCCTTTTCTTTTAGTCTCTTGGCAGGAACAGACAAAACTGAAAGTATTCCAAGCTGCTCGCGTTGAACCCATTCGGATCCCTGCGCCGAGAGCTCAGGAACGTTACGAGGTGTCTGAGACATCGTGAAAAGTGCGATATTTGACACATAAGTGACAATTTGATGTCGGATTGACACGTTTTCTTTATTCCTTAAGAACAGGAAACTCTCAGGCAATTAATATGACGGGATTCGTAAAACAGACAGACGGTTAGAACATTGACAAGTGGGGGCGTAAAAAAAAACGTGTCCTTATCCATCGAGTAACTTTACGGCTCTCTAGTTCTGAGCGAAGGTCTCCCATAATCCTTAGCAAGAATGGTTCAACCCTGTGATAAGAACTGGAATATTATTCCTTACACAATATTAATAGGCCAGCTATTGGGGATAAATCCCCCCACAGGTTCTCTGGACTGGACTCCGCATGTGGACTGTTGCTACACATGGGACATATAATCGGTTTATATCGTAATAGAGGGGGTGGTGACCATAAAGAACCAATCAAATTGCACCTGAACCAATCAAATCAAACCTTATTACTGGTTGGATGCATTGGGTTGATGGACAAGGGTTAAATACGGTTTTCTCAACTATTCAATTGCTTCAAGGTGAAATATGCCCTGAATTTTCATACACAGAGAATAAATGAGGCTGAAGTTTATTCCTTATTATTAATGCACAATTTTCCCTTACTTTGTATTTTAATTTAGATATGATGGATAGGAGCTGCCATATGGTTTCCATTTAAACGGCGCATTAAGGGGTTGTAGCTGGGCACCTCGTTTTATCCCAGAATGCCTTGCTTCGTGGGAATTTGTTGTAAATGTTGATTTAGTCCAAGGAACGCTTTCACTGCCAGTACAGATTGTAAATTCCATTCGTCTGGGCCAAAGTTTACAGCGATGTAAGTGGTAACCCTGGAAACTACATATATCTTACCCTTTAATACAGGGATGGGAAAACTACAACTTCCCAGTATGCCGACAGAGAATGCTGGGAGTTGTAGTTTTCAAAAATCTGGAGGGCGGGGGCCACAAGTTTGACATCTCAGCTATAATGTATTCAGACTAGTGTACAGTGTAATAGACATCCAATCGGGATATTCCGTATGTTCACATCACATAATTCTACCTGCCAGCTGGGCTTTATAAACCGTCACTACAGAGCTGAATGGGTTTATTTATTGATCCAATGAGGCTTAGCTGTGACATTATCCAATAAGCCCCATTCTGATATTTCACTATGGTAAAAGCATTAGATGGACAGTTTTTAGCTCGGACATCAATTAAGGGATCATCAATAAGCAATTAAAAAAGGCTTTATCTTCACGAATCTTAAGATCCTTATTCATATTTATTTTTAGAACTTAACTTTACCTTTAAAATTGGCTAAATCCCCTTACAGATGTTGGGGCAACTGGGTACAAAGGGCAACTGATGCCTGAATTATTATTGGAGTCTTGTGTGCCCACCCAATATGGCGGCTCACTGTCCTAGTTTTCCCGACCTACAAAAAAAAGGAATAAAAAAATTTTACCCTTTTTTTCCTGTACAATGAAATGGCAATATTTAGCATTTTACTTGGCAGATGCAGCCACTGATACTGGGAAACTAGATCTATATAAATCACTATGATTATACGTGGAGCTGCCACACTGCTAATGTGCAGTATATAGAGATAATGTAGTAATATGGGCTGGGGAGGAAGATTCTTTACTTTTTGACTTTAGTTATCCTTTAACCTAGGTCTGTGCTTTCTCATCTCCCCGACGCGTCAACCGCCTTCTCTGATTGGTTGCTAAGGAACGGTCTATATCAGGTTGATATTAACTATGTAGAATATTTCCTTAGGCTCGATCCTAGAACCGGCGGAGATGATCCGGTTATAATTATCTCCATGGTTTTCATTTAGAGTCCCGGGTAACAAACTCTCGCTGCCTTATTATTCCGTGGAATTCGCCTCTTATCATCTGTTTGCCAAGGATATGAACATCGCCAGTTAATCCTTCGTCTGAATTAAAGGACAACTAAGGGATTCTGGGACATTAACCCCTGCTGGTCCCCCACCCTTGCGGAACTCTTAAACTGGAAAAATCATTCATTCATTCATTCCTTCATTCATTCCCTTCCATCAGAGGTTAACACACTTCTGCATTGTCTGTCCTTCAGTAATGTCTCAAGCTTCATAAGGATGTTCAAGGTCAAGGTTACAAAATATGGGCTCCCCTCCGTCCCACCAATCAAATTGCAGCACATCCCCAAAACTTCAATACGAATATATCCTTGAAAGAATATCAATTGCACAACATGGGGCTTGTGCGGTTGGGATCTTTGATTGTATGTATAGTAGCAGAGGTTGAATAAATACATATGTAGAATTCATCCTTTTAACCCAGCCAACCATTTTTAATTACAAATGGCTGATATCCCTATTCAAACAGTTCCAGGTGTAGCAGACACCTCTCTACTCCCTGCCACCTCCCATCTTATAGGGGAAAAGGTTCCCATTTGTACATTGCAGGGGCAAGATAGGGTCTG
The DNA here is from genome assembly GCA_019447015.1 of Hymenochirus boettgeri. Taxonomy (NCBI): domain Eukaryota; kingdom Metazoa; phylum Chordata; class Amphibia; order Anura; family Pipidae; genus Hymenochirus; species Hymenochirus boettgeri. The sequence goes on from CM033476.1 coordinate 121,142,800, forward strand.
GGATGGGGGTGTAAGAAAAGACAGAGATGATCACAATAGTGATATTATTATTAATGGAGATCTCGTTACGAGATTACGAGAAGAAATTTGATTGGGTTAAATAAGCGATTAATAATTTGACGCGGAGATAAAACAAGACTAATATTCAAGGACAAACCACTTTATTGGAGCAATAACTGTAAATGATATTTGCTCCGCTCAGTCATTAAAAACCTGCAGTGAATACATGGAGTGCATGCAGATTTGTTTAGTTACACTACACAGCTTGCTGTTTAAAAGGGTAAGTTCACCACAAAACACCCCAACCAATCAGATGTTCAAATGTTAAATAAGATCTGATTGGTTGGGGCAAAATTAGCACATTTTTAAACAATAAGAATTTTTATTGAATCTCCCTGATCTTTAAAAAAAAAATGGAATTCTCGGTGCATAAATAAATACTTCCAAAGTACTAACTTTCTATTTGCAGGAATCCTAATAGTCAGGGGTGCCCCTACCATGAAGCAAACTGAAACATTTGCTCAGGGCGCACTCCTGCAGAACATTTAAAAGGTGGCAGTTAAAAAAACTCTTCCTTACTGCAATACTACATTTCAGCACCAGTCTACCAATCAGTGTTAAGTCAGCCCTCCAGTCCACCAGTGTTATGCCAGCCCTCCAGTCCGTCAGCCCACCACACCCACCTCCACAAGCCACTCCTATGTTCCCTGATAAAGCCACGCCCACTTCACGTGCCACCACCCATCTACTGATAGGCGGCATTTAAAAGTTGTTTCAGGTGTCAAAAACCCTAGGAACACCCCAGCTAATAGTGTCCGTTATGGTCTTAGTCCCTCAATTCATTCAGTTGCTCAGTAGAGATCTGAGCATGTTTGACCCATCCAACTCCCAATCAGTAGAAATTACTGTTACATTTCAATAATAAAGATAATATGTAGAATATCTATCGAAGAATCTATTGGATGGGGACTTTCCCATTGTGAATACTTTATGGACTTTGTATTAAGGATGTTTCAATGAGAACAAATTGACCCGAATGGACAGTATGAAGGATCACAAGTGAAACCTTCATTACAACACCTGGAAGGACAAAGTTTTCCGAGCTAATCTTGAAATATTAAAGGGTAAGTTGTCCTTTGTGCTAAAATAATTTATTTCCCTTGTAATTGCTCCAAAGTGTCTCTGCTCTGTTTTCCTTTAACTATTTTGCTAGAATGCTGCAGGATTGCTAGGGTTATAGCCTATAGCAGTGATGTCAAACACTCCAGATGTTTTGGAAACTACAACTCCCAGCATGCCTTGTTTGCATGGGATTGTAAGCTCTTCAGGTCAGGGCCTGATGTGAATGTATACATGTAATTGTAAAGCGCTACGGAAGATGTTGGCGCTATATAAATCCACAATAATAATAAGCTTCCGGGTATCAGCTGTCAGTCACGAGCAGTCACATGACGTCATGGCCAATGATTGGTTCCCGAGCGGCCTGCTCTATGTCTTACGGAATATTTCAGGGATGTCAGGGAAGTATCTCGGTCTTGGGGGTCCTTATAGTTTGTCTCTATTTGAACGTGGGGGGCCGTATTCCATCAAAGGCCAAGGCGGTAAAATAAAAACTGGTCCATTAACTGCCCCAACTGATATATTTATATTATATACATTATTAGATGCATCACTAACCAGATACTTCAGGATTATTATAGTGTATGGATTTAATACGATCATCGTACGAAAATCGTACGAAAATGATATTATCAGGCCATTGAGATAATGATTGTCGTACGATTGTTCAATCAGTATTTGTTAATGTATGGGCCCCATAAGCTAACATCACAACCAATGATTGATTGCTGTTTCCCCTGAAGCCTACTCTGCACATGCTCAAGCTTATAAAAAGCTCATTGAGCAGACAGAAGAGGCAGATACCTTTGCCAGAACAGAATATAACTTATTAAATATCTGGTTACAATTGCACGTAATAAACTGGTAAAAATAGCACTTGGGGTTGCGGGCAGTCCCCGGTTTTTGTTTTAAAGGTGAACATTCCCTTTACCATGAGAATAATCCACACTATAGATTCATCAAATAAATACTTAAGGCAATTTCCCGAAAAACCAAACAAATTCAGGTTGAAGTGACGATAAATACTCTTGTGATCCTAAACAAAACGTCATCAAATACAAATCAGAGAACGAAAATCAATCTGCTCCCCTACCACTGAACGACCATTAATAGCCCCCCCTCACCCTGTACGGTGAAGTGCAACCAGAGTTCACCGCGTCCAATGACTTGAACTGTGTCGTTTGAGTAGAAATCGTAAATCGCATTTGTTCCAGCAAATTCCGTATTGTTGACCTCTGAACAAATCCTATATATAGGATATTAAAGGGGAAATAGAGTATATATGATTTTATATATTATTTCTAAAGAAATAATGCACTACCCAGTCATTTCCACTGATTGGCTGTTGGATGGGTCACACATGCTCAGATCTCTACTGAGCAACTGAACCAACCCAGGGTCTGAGACCATAACGGACACTATTTGGGGAAGTCAGTTTATTTATACCAGGGGTGGGCGATTCAATTTCACAGGTGGACACATGAGAAACTTGGATTGTCATTATAGACATTGCAAAACTGGATTTTATAAAAAGATTAAATATACCTGCTTTATTGGATTATTATTATTATTAATTATTATTATTATTATTAATTATTATTATTATTATTATTATTATTATTAGGTACCATTTTTAATATTTCAGATCCATTCCATCAAGTTCAATTCATATTTTTTTGTAATAAACTTACCGGTAATAAAAAGATAAATCAATGATCCAGCCTTAGACAATGAATGACTATTAAGATTTTTTTGGATACAGGTTTAGTATTGAGGGGCCAGTCAGGGGCAGCCAAAGGGCTGAGAGATTATGGTAAGCAGTCTAGCACCTTGCACAATACAATTCCCCTGGGTGTCACGTAACCTTAACTTCCCCTTTTCAGAGACACCGTAATCATCCTTAACCCCCACGCAAACCAAACCTGCATACATATAGATGTCTGTCTGTGTATATAAACCAACCTGAAGCGAAGGCTCGATAAATCCGCTACAGAATGACCGTTGTATCTTTCCCTGCTTATTGTGAAATATTTAATGTTATTATTATTGCGAATCTTCAGCCTTATTGGCTCTGTTGCTTAGTGACTGGGCTTTACCTATCCAAAGCTTCGTACACACGTATGATCCTTGCACCGACGAACGAGCACATGCACACGCGTGTCGAATGCCCCTTTCGGGCGGTAATTACACATGCAAAAAATTGTACGTGTGTATGAGGCTTAACAGAAACAGGGATATACGTATTATACAGACAGGACTAACGCTGGGCCTAGAAAATGGGACATTAAAGGGGCCCATTCATTAAACAAACAATTACATCTCACCATTGATCCCATCCAATCAAACACAAGATAGAAATTTCTTTTCTCTCTCACACGAGGCCAATTCCTTAGGCGATTGGATAGTGTATGGCAGCAGCTAGAAAAATTTACCATCAAAACCCGAAGAAAATGACAGTTTGTCCTTAATAATTCACCGCGCCGCGGGCTATCTAAGAAGCTGTAAATCCCACCAGGAATCGACAGAGGTCTTCATTACCAACACAAGAGCCAGGATTTCCCTCCTTCCTCTAAGATCCGCAATAATAAAAGGAGAGAAGCAAAGATGTTGCAGTTGTGATGCGAAATGGCAGAACCGGTATGGCAGCTTCCACATACATGTATTTTTGTTCAATAAAAGAATGTTTGTGTCATATTGATGACCAGTGGAGACAATGGACCAGAGACATATTTGGCTGGTCTTATTATAGTTATATTATATTTATCTCTCCATGTGTATCTCAAAACGTCAACTACAACTATAGGGCTGAAAGGGTTAAGGGTTTCCTGTTGCCAGTGAACTGCACTGTGGGAAAGACAAACTGGCTCCAATTTCACCCCTTCTGTAATTTCATTGTTGGACACTATACTTGAAAAATTATTTTGCCTCATCTTAATCTATAATTGGATACATGTAAGAAGCACTTACTCTGATTTGCGTGTGTTGCTGCATGTCTTCAATCCAGAACACATTTTGTTTAGGAGCAGTATCCCCCCTCCCTCTTTTAACCACTCCCACCTCCATCTGACCTGACTTTTTCCCCCACAAACCAACTGTCAAGCCTGCACACAGCACACAGCATTCCAACTGTCAAAACTCTATCACCATTCCAGCTACAGTAAAACAAATCACAGAAGAATAGTTATTGAGAGCAAGGAACTTGATTGACAGCTGAAATATAAGAAGTTTTAGATTGGATATCTAAAGAAATAAGGGGCAGATCAATAAAAAAATGATACAGTGGTGGTTGGGAAGAATTATAGTTTCCAGTTATGGTCAATTTAAAATAACCTATTTTATAGTATATATTCCCTTTAACTTCCAAATTGGATTTTACACATTAAACGCAGACATGGACAGGGCTAGAAAAGAACGGTCAGTTCCATTCTAATCAGTGGTAGGGGGTAGAGAGAAATGTATCTGTATGTATATGTTTATATAGCGCCACTAGGGGACGCAGCGATGTACAATATAGAATACAAGAAGGCGTACAAGGGGGACAATAAATAAATATATAAATAAGTATGTTTATTATGAAATATACAAGTGCTTGAAACACGTAACATGAGGAAAGAGGTCCCTGCCCTGTAGAGCTTACAATCTACTCGGGTGGGTAACATACAGATACATAGGAAAGGGTGGAAGTGCCATAGTAATAACTGGTGCAGTGTCAGCAGTTCCCCAAATGAGAGTTTACAAGGCAGGATATTGTCATCACGGTTAAGGCTACATTACTAAACAACTTTAAGAAATAGAAACAAATTAAAGTTTGTAGACTGCCAATAGCAATTTGTGTCACTGTCCCTTTAAACGGTTTTACGGTTGCAGCGAGTAATTAAAAGGATGACAAAGGAGATTTCTTCCTTTCATAGTGAACCTAGAGGAAGAACGAGATGAGTAATGTGGGTACATTCTGTGATAACCGGACGGGGGTTTGAGGTTTTAATTGTTTATTGGGCGATTCTCAATCTAAAAATGATGCCTGGGGAACCAAAAAAATATCTAAGATTAGCCATACATAGATTGATCGTTTTGATTGGATCAATATGAGTCTATTCGATGAACGGAGACTGAAGGTGATTTAAACATAATATATTTATATTTCCCCAGCCTGTCCGTCATTCACCTAAGCCTTTTCCTAAATACCTTCAAAACCAACTCGACAGGCAAGCTTATAACCTGGCCTAGACAATACCCCACTCACTGACCCGACCTGATCCAAACCGCCTTTCACACTCCACATTCCTTACTGACTTTGGCTCTGTATTTAAATGTAAGCATGTTTCTCTATTTTCTTGCGTGAATGGGCTGTTGGCCCACCGGGGGATTCCCCCTGTAGCCCTGTGGGCCAGTCCGACTCAAAATAACGAATTGCCCACCCCAAAGCCTTCTGGGAAATGTGCTCTCAACTAAACTAGCTCAATAATGGTCATTCCAAGCTGTGAATAAGATAATTAATTGAAAATAAATACAATTTAAATTGCCTCCGTTTAACATACAACATAGCTAATTGTGGGAAGGGGTCAATGTTCTGTGCTTGCAGGTGATAACTGGTACTGCAGGTGATAAAGCAATCATTAAACAGTAATAATGTTTGAGCTAAGTACAGCTGGAGGGTAGACACCTGTCAATACATCCTAAAAAAGTTACTATTTGCTAATCAATTCACAATGATTGATGTCGGATATTACCAATTTTATTGCAGTAGACAGAAAAAGATAAATCTGCAATGGTTACATTAAGCTTTCCCTTAACATTTTTATAAAAATGCATCTTCTCGTCAAGTCCTTGATTATATATTATAATTTAACAATAAAACAAATTAATGGGAAAAAATAGTTCACAAAGTTTGGATTAATTTTACAGATAAAATAGTAATGGTAACTTACTGTAAATACCTATGGCAAACCTGGGAAATAGTTTGGGGAACATGTACATATCACCAAAACCTATTTAAGCACTTCCTAACCCCACAATTGGGCAATTGTCGCATGCTACATTCGAGGGTCATGGCCAATTCGAGGGTTGCCGTACTCTACTTTTTTTAATGCTTCATATACAGGGTACAAAGAGAGTGTAACGTTTCGGCACACAAGCTATACCTTCATCAGACAACAAGTTGCACTTGTTGTCTGTGTACCCTGCGTATGAAGCATTAAAATACATGGGTGTTTAAGACTAATGTGCATGGTGTTTTACCTATTATTGATATCTGACCTCCAACCACGGTCTACCATTGCACTCAGGATCTAGATGTATATTTCTATAGGAATGTGTAGGATTACCCTTGTTGCTGAACAACACATTCGAGGGTGGCTGAACCATACATTCAAGGGTTACCGGACTATACATTCAAGGGTTACCGAATCATACATTCAATGGTTACCGAACAATACATTCGAGTGTGTCCATACGCTACATTCGGGGGTTACTGAAAACATAGGCTACATTCGAGGGTTATCGAAATCAAAGTCTACTTTCGGGGGTTACCAAAATCGAAGGCTACATTTGAGTGTTACTGAATACTACATTCAAGGGTTACTGAAATTGAAGGCTACATTCGAGGGTTACTGAAATTGAAGGCTACATTCGAGGGTTACTGAAATCGAAGGCTACATTCGAGGGTTACCAAATCGAAGGCTACATTCGAGGGTTAACAAATCGAAGGCTACATTCGAGGGTTAACAAATCGAAGGCTACATTCGAGGGTTACCAAATCGAAGGCTACATTCGAGGGTTACCAAATCGAAGGCTACATTCGAGGGTTAACAAATCGAAGGCTACATTCGAGGGTTACCAAATCGAAGGCTACATTCGAGGGTTAACAAATCGAAGGCTACATTCGAGGGTTAGCAAATCGAAGGCTACATTCGAGGGTTACCAAATCGAAGGCTACATTCGAGGGTTACAGAAATCGAAGGCTACATTCGAGGGTTACAGAAATCGAAGGCTACATTCAAGGGTTACCAAATCGAAGGCTACATTCGAGGGTTACAGAAATCGAAGGTACATCAGGGTTACAGAAATCGAAATGGCTACATTCAAGGGTACCAAATCGAAGGCTACATTCGAGGGTTACAGAAATCGAAGGCTACATTCGAGGGTTACCAAATCGAAGGCTACATTCGAGGGTTACCAAACGCAATATTTGAATGCTCGGGACTGTGTGTGTATCCTGATCTTCAACAAAAGACAGACATGATATTGCAGATCCAGTCTACCATGTGTGTACCCAGCTTTATAGCTCCTCAATGATACGGGGGGGGGAATAATTACCTTTTCAGCATATATAGAGAAAAAAGGGCCATTTTAACTGTATCCGTTGGTCCGAATGGCCCCGCAGGGCGAAGTTATGAATGATCGAGATGCTCTGAACCAGAGCGAGAATAAAAATGATTTAGCAGGATCTGGCCCTGAATACTGTCCCCACTCCGTGGATTTAGGGCCAGTGAACATCATAAGGAAAAGTCATTCTGCAGATAAACTCCTGATACTTCTACCCAAAATACTAATAAAGAAGAAAGATCTGTGTTTATTCCTATAACTGCAGGATACAGAATCGGATCTACCAACCCCTTTAACCGCCAACTTGTCCCCACAATTAACACATGGAACTGGGGGAAATAGTCACTTTATATTAGTCCCACTAGGATGTGAGTTTATACTGTTTAACATCCCAAAAGCATCAATTAGGTCAGGCTACCAACAGGGGTTGATACGGATGAAGTAGAGCCCAGATGGAAGCCAATCTGAGCACACAATTATATTCCTAATAGCACCCAGGGTGAGGAACTAAACTGCCAGGTTCTCCGCTCATAGTGCTGGTCTAGCCCCGTCCCCTCTCAGAGTCTGGGACTGTTCCCAGACTGGCCAATGGGAAGACAAGCTCCTTGCAGAGCACATATTCACATTGGACAAGTTCTAGACTATGGAAGAGGAGGGGCCACTCACGTTAACAGGGGATGTAGAGCAAACATAGGGTTGAGGATCTTGCAGTTTAGGTCATCACCATGGGTACCATTAGAGCTAGGCCACACTGCCCTGTTCTCTCACGCGTGAGAATTGCATGTCAATGTGGTTGGCGCTGTGCTTCGATCAGTTTTCGGATTGCATGCAATCACCATAAATTCAACACTACCCACTAGTTAGCATTAGCAAGAGAATGCCCCACCAATGCGGGGCCTATAAAAGTGTAGGATATGCCCTCTACCCAATCTATTGTAGAGATGTTTCTTTCAATACAAGCCCTTATCATGGTTTCCTCTAACTGGCCTCCATTTTGTTATTGGCCTTGGCTAGTGTTGGTGCTACCCAACTTTCCTTATAATCAACCCATCACATACAACTATATACATTAGATTCCCTCTGGATCATTTTGAAGATAAACAACAATTCCAAGTATAAAAAAAAAACTGTTTCCAACCTCAGGTACAGTACATGAAACAAAATGGCCGTCCATTTCCAAATCAAGGGGGTTATTCAATAAAAGTTCTTATCTTTTAAAATGGTGCTAATTTTACCCCAACCAATCAGAACTTATGTAACATTTGAAAGCTAACATCTGATTGGTTGGGGCAAAATTAGCACCATTTTAAACGATAAGAACTTGTATTGAATCTCCCTGTAAGTCTTTAATGTGGTTCATAGTAAACATCCCTTTACCCCTATCCTTGAGTGGACTGTAATGTTTTACTATCACATAAACCCAATGAGAACTTGTCTCTCGTCATTTATACCTTAAATCGAAAACAAAAGAAAGTTTCTTAAAAAATCTTTGTTCCGAGATCAGATATAATATTCGTATGAAAACTTTTAAAGGGGAACCAGAGCTTAATAATGATAAGGTTTGTTGTTTTATTACATTTTCTGCTGTGCCCGGCAGTATTTTCTGTTCTCTGTAAAGCACAACCTGTAAAAACAACAAGACTTCAGAGGATGATAACTGCTAAAGTCTATGTACCAACACAGGGAACAGGGTGCAGTAATATTCTCATATGTACTGGATAGAAATAGCAATATAGCAGGACCTTACTTCACCTTTATTGACTTTATAGTCAAGAAATAAATCAGAAGCAGATTAGTGAGAAAAGGGGAATCCTAACGAATCCTGGTGACATTACTATGCACGTCCCTTTAACAATCAAAGATGTGACTGCTTAGAGAAATCAATGGCATCTACTAGTTAGTGTACACCTGACATCAATTAAAGGGCAATTACACTCACCTATTCCCCGTTCCACAGCTGAATACTGCCCAGGATAACATCCTAAACAAGTAAGTCCTCAACCCTGGGTACTTTAACTAACATCTGTGCTTACTCACACTAAGTTTCCCTCTGCGTTCCGGTCCGGATGGACATACGTCCATCTAGTCCAACCTTTATACCCTACCCCATAATGTCTGTCTAACAGTTACATAGTAACATAGTATTGGAGGTTGTATAAAGACATACGTCAATCTAGTCCAACCTTTATACCCTACCCATAATGTCTGTATAACAATTACATAGTAACATAGTATTGGAGGTTGTATAAAGACATACGTCCATCTAGTCCAACCTTTATACCCTACCCATAATGTCTGTATAACCGTTACATAGTATTGGAGGTTGTATAAAGACATACGTCCATCTAGTCCAACCTTTATACCCTACCCATAATGTCTGTCTAACAGTTACATAGTAACATAGTATTGGAGGTTGTATAAAACATATGTCCATCTAGTCCAACCTTTATACCCTACCCATAATGTCTGTATAACAGTTACATAGTAACATAGTATTGGAGGTTGCATAAAGACATACGTTCAACTAGTCCAACTTTTATACCCTACCCATAATGTCTGTATAACAGTTACATAGTAACATAGTATTGGAGGTTGTAGTAAGACATATGTCCATCTAGTCCAACCTTTATACCCTACCCATAATGTCTGTATAACAGTTACATAGTAACATAGTATTGGAGGTTGCATAAAGACATACGTCCATCTAGTCCAACCTTTATACCCTACCCATTATGTCTGTATAACAGTTACATAGTAACATAGCATTGGATGTTGTATAATGACATCCGTCCATCTAGTCCAACCTTTATACCCTACCCATAATGTCTGTCTAACAGTTACATAGTAACATAGTATTGGATGTTGTATAATGACATCCGTCCATCTAGTCTAACCTTTATACCCTACCCATAATGTCTGTATAACAGTTACATAGTAACATAGTATTGGAGGTTGTATAAAGACATACATCCATCTAGTCCAACCTTTATACCCTACCCATAATGTCTGTATAACAGTTACATAGTAACATAGTATTGGAGGTTGTATAAAGACATACGTCCATCTAGTCCAACCTTTATACCCTACCCATAATGTCTGTATAACAGTTACATAGTAATATAGTATTGGAGGTTGTATAAAGACATACATCCATCTAGTCCAACCTTTATACCCTACCCATAATGCCTGTATAACAGTTACATACTAACATAGTATTGGACGTTGTATAAAGACATACATCCATCTAGTCCAACCTTTATACCCTACCCATAATGTCTGTATAACAGTTACATAGTATTGGATGTTGTATAATGACATCCGTCCATCTAGTCTAACCATTAAATGACCTTGATGAGCTTTCAAAGTGACCACTAAGAAGCCTTCAGAGAGCGACATTAAAAGAGGGTTAATTGGCAAGTATCGGTTGTTCCCTACATGTCAGAAACCGCTCCAAGAATAAGCCTATTTTGTCACTTTCAAGCACATTCTCGTAATGGGAAGAGGAACTTCCTTGGAGATGAAAACTCCAACATTCATCTAACTTAAGAAAATGGCATTTTCCCATGATCTTGTTGAAAGAGAGAGCTGAGCATTTCCCCCAGAACATAAAACTCTAAATAAAGAACCAGTAAGAGCAGAGAGGGAGACAGAATAGGGCCAAGAGTTAAATTTACAACAAAAACTTCACCCAATCAGATCCAAGACCATTAAATGCCATTAGCCCTGTTCACACCACATTTGGAACATTTTATCGCCCCACTGGAAGATAAAGGAGGGGACGTATTCCTGTAGAGCTGAACGCTGATGGCTTGTAAACGTTCTTCTCCTCAGCACAACAGCAATTTGCAAAATGGGAAGTTGTTCAGCTTATGCATTTTTATCAAACAAGCTGCCAATTCAGGATTGATAAGGGCTTTGCGGGAATTACCGTCTGTTTCAAGAGGACCAACAAGGAACCGTCCAATCGGAAATGTTCTATTTAGCTTTGAAAAGGAACCAACACATTCCTTCACCGGTGCTTCATGTAGGGATACACGATGGAAAGACCCACAGGCTTCTTTGCTAGCAATGATCATGGACTGGGCTGGTAGATTTTTGGCCTGGTGTAAAATGGCATTGGGTCATGTCATGTTAGCCTTGCAACCTACCTGTTTAAATATGAAAACCAATAGCAATAAATTCTTTACCTCCACACTGTCTGAGCTGCATGCTGGGTAAACAAGGGCAGATGATTTAGCCTGGCCGACCATTTGATGTGTCCAACGACTGGCTGAAACCTTATAGCGTTACTGTTTGCCACTTCCAATTATTTAGCAAGACCAACCGTGCGATCCATAATAGACTGCATGATCTTAAATATTTTTCTGCCATGTGCGGTCGGTCCTTTCGTCCAATCCGATCGCACATAGTAACGTAGACATTTTGGGATGGTTGGCCTGAAATGTCTGCTCTTGTGTACACAACACTTAATAGAAAGCAGGCAGATTGCTAGCTCTTGTGCAATCACCCTCAGGGGCCACTAAATGTGCATAGTTAATATGCACATCACTCTCAGTACTGCTAGTTAATATTATAGTAGGTAGGAGGCACAGATGGACACCTGATGCCCAAGTACACGTGGAACAGCCCCTCAGTTGGCTGCCCATACACAAATGCAATGTCACCCATTCATCAAGTACTCAGCTTTTGGGCGTGCATCTGTACCTAGCTTGAGGAATATTTAATTACTTTATAATACTTAAAGGAGAACTGTGGTCTCCAAACAATTTGGTTTTAAATGAAAGGTCAGTTTCATACCTTTAAAATGAGCCATTAAGCACCTCTCTATGTGCTGCACAGCCCAAGATATGAAGAAATCACTGATCAGAAAGTTAGGGGGTGAGAGGTTCTGAATCTGCGGTCACAAATACTAATTCCTCCTCTAATCTGTGTTTGGCACATGCTCAGTGCAGGAGAAAGCAGAAGAAACCAGGAAGAGATCGAGTTACAGTGACTGAAGGAAGAGTGGGAGGGGCCACAGGGGGTTTCAAGGGGACTGTCTGCAAGGGGAGGGGCCAAAAAATTAATGAAAGTAAATTGCAAAAATACTCAGGAAAGCAATTCCTGTCAATTTACCTAAAGTCATTTTTGGTCCACAGTTACCCTTTAATATACATTTATTTATTTACATGATGGAGAAGAGAATCTGCTTGCTAATGCAATCCTCGGGGCAGACTGATGTATACATTGCTACCTCTCGAGCATGTTGCCCCAGTATAGCAAGGTAAATGGTAATTATAGGGTTAAAGGGGTAACTACTGTACATTACCATGAATATAAATATTAACCGAGGTTGGACAGGTTGAAACAAACACCACATTGTAAGTCTAGTTCGCCATCTCTGGGAATTTGGAATAGGATGTTTTCCGTTATAAAGACATTTCTACACTTTCTGGACTTGTATTTTGTATATTTTCCACAATAATAAAACGTTCACACAAAAACAATATGGCCGACAATATCTTTCTAACTTGCTACCATAACAACAGAGAACAACTTCAGCCTTGTGTAGACGTGTTTCTTGGTGCAATGGAATCACCTTGCGAGGTTTTTTCGGCAATACAAAGGGCTGGGGAAGAGACCTAATGTCTGTAGCACTTGAGACATTGTACGGAGGTTTTGTTCGGAAATGCATTAACGTTAACAATGGACAGTTGGCAGAACACAATAAACTGCCACTTACCAAGAAAATGCACTTTCCCCGATATCATTGTTAAGAGGCTACAATGAATAACGTGACCGTGAGGTAAAACCGGAGTGAATTTACTGTAATGAAATATGAATGGACATAGAATGAATAGCCATGTGTTTAGTTTGGGGTATTAAAGGAAAATTGTATATACCCCCACCACCCTCATAGAAATGTGGCATAGTGCAATTAATATAGCCTCTCTTTTTTATTTTCTTCAAGCCTTTAAGTCCTGCGATTCCCACTATCAAATTGACCAACTGTTAAAAATTTTAGTGGTGCGCCATTTTGAAGTCTGGCACAAGGAAATATCTCTAATGGCGTCCATTTGATTCTGCCTTTATCTTTTGAATAATCACTAAAATATCAGATATTTTCTTTTCCTTTATATAATGACACGTTTACTTTCTGAGTGGGTCACAATTTAAAACGTTTATATAGACAATAATGCACCCCCTATTGTAAAATACAAGCACATTAGATGTCTCTGTGGAGTTCCAGGGCCACTCTATACCTACTAATATTACTATATTTGTAAGTGGGGTGGGGCACAGGTTCCTACAATATGTGGCAAAGAGTCATGTGACAGAGGTGACGTATCCAATTGCAGAGTATAACCAATGACATCATCAGCCATCATTTGACATCATTTACAAGAACTTTCCCAAATAGATAATTAATAAAATACATGAAAATACACACACTATTTTTTATCATGTTGTTACAATTCACCACTAAGTATTAATATTAATTTTAAATGTTAATTTAAAATGTAAGACCTTAATTGTAGTTGTGATAACTATATAACAACAGAGCAGTCTCTAATAGCGTTGCCATGACTACTTATCTTTGTAATATTTCTTTAAGGGTTCAGCTAACCTGTCACCATGACGATCTCTGACTACACACTTGAACCTTGTATAGCCCATGGTCATAGACGTGATAATCAGCACTAGCGCTGGCATGTATTTCCTTTCCTATAGCCGCTGTACGTGTGGTTCTATACAGTATCCCTATGCCCAAGTTTATAAAAAGTGTTTTAAGGCCTTAACAAATATACACAAAGGGGCTTATTTAAAAAGAGGCACAATATTCTGTCTGCACTGTTAATCTGCAGCAACCAATCAAATGCTTTCTAACTGCTGTAGACCAGTAAAATGTTATCCCTCAGCAACTGTACTATCTACTTATGGCCACTAGAGGCAATATATTAGAATAAGAAAAAAAACATGATAATGATTAATGAGGACCCCATGCCGGGTCATGACTAGTAGCACCGTTAGGGCGAGAGGTGCCGGGAGCAATTGTAGGACTTGTGCAGGACTGCCACACCATGAGCAGGATTCTCACCCTGCTTCATGGACATGGTGGCCCTGGTCATGACCTCACAAAGTCCCACGCTCTTCCAGCCAACAGTCCACAATCCATGAAGGTCAAGCGCAGACAGACTACTTTTTTATTTGAATGCTGAACTGCGAAGGGGCTGATGCTAGAGTGGGCGGGACTGCTGCTAGAGTGGGTGGAGCTGCTCTCAGAGGGGGCAGTACTTTTAGTCACCCACTTCTGCCCCAGCCCCATGGAAATATATATATCTTGCAAAATATTAACTTTTGGGATTTTTACTTTAGGTCAGGAGCTGAACGGAATGTGAATATTTTTCTCTTACCTTCTCTTTTCCTTATAAACATCATATGCAGAGGCCAGTCCCCACAACCTGTAGACCATTACTCTCTTATGACCTTCAGTCAAGATGAAGCATCCGTTAAAGTTCCCCTGTAATTTTTTTCTAACAGAGCTTATGACGTACACTCTACTCTGGCCAACACTGGCCCAATTTAATTTTTTTTAATGATTTTGGGCATCGCTGTGCTAGGATGTAATGTCTAATGTAAGGTTTATGGTGAAGTATGCTAAAAGTGATTTATTTGGCCAATACGATCCTTGTAATTAGAATATACGCAAATCCTGAGTTCGATTCCACCCTTGGACACATCTGCATGGAGTTTGTATGATCTCCCCGTGCCTGCGTGGGTTTCCCCCACAATCATAAACACATACTGATAGGTTGTATGTGTCATTTATGTGCTTAGATTGTAAGCTCTTCAGGGCAGGACCTGATGTGAATGTATACATGGAATTGTAAAGTGATATGGAAGATGTTGACGCTATATAAATCCACAATAATAATAATAATAATAATAATAATAATAATATTAATAATAGTTGGATTTTGCATTTTTCAGTTTGAAATAGAAATAGGAAATTAACCCCACAGTATGGGGGAAAAATAGAAGTTAGAATATTAAAGGTCAACTATACTCCAACAAATACCTCTTTTCTCCTTAAAAATACCCTATTCCAGGTCTCTGGAGTCCCAGTCTGGCCCTGCCCCCTTCCACAGTCCAGGGACTGGCCAAAGTAAAGACACACTTCTTGCAATGTTGGATTATGGGAGGGAACAACAAGCGCAACTTCAGAGACCTGATACTGGGAATTTAGTGTAGTATACGTCTCCTTTAAAGGACCTCATGCACTATGTCATTGTTAAAGGGCCTATTTTCAGACCTAACCCCATCTAGCCACGACCCGAGCCCACTCCGGTATGTGCCATTACCAATGCCATTTTTTTAATAATTATTATCATTTTAAAAACCCTGAAAGAGTTAAACGTTTTTCTGTTTCTCCTTGTCATCGTTCGACATGTTAATGGATTCCTCCGCTTTACTGCAAGAAAGCCCAGAAATAGTACGCGCGGCCTTTAGCTATCGCGTCCCGACCATCTGATGCTGTCCGCTTCGCCGTAATATCAAATGGATTGCCCGTGATTCCTTTCTTCGCCAAGAAGCAGATAAGCTGTAATCAACGCCAATCTTTACATGCGTTCGGAAAACAGCATCAGATAGGGGGACGGTTCGCTTTTCACTAAGTGGATGGTTCAGGAACATTCCTTGGCTGTCACATGATGAAACGGAATGTGCTTGAAAGGGTCCGCGCGACAGCGAATTTATATTCTACAGAGAAATGGGTCAACCCTGCAACAATAATATCAACTGTCTCCTGGGGAAGGGGGGGGTCGTATTTCCGGATAATAATCCGTCTCCTAGAATGAAATCTCAATTAGCACCTGACAAGGGAACTTAAACTACAAACACATCGCCCAGAACTGTTAATGGGAATTAGAATGGGTTTTATCTGATCGAGATTGGCCTGACCTGCTTCGGTTTAATTTTTTTCTCTCTTGAGACCATATAGATTATGGGTAATGGTCATTTCATGGACAACTGTATGTACAACCCTAACAGGAGACACCTGGAGACAATACACAACAGCTTTAGCCATGTCATCAGTTATAATCAGTGTTTATTTCTATGTCATCAGTTATAATCAGTGTTTAGCTATGTCATCAGTTATAATCAGTGTTTATTTCTATGTCATCAGTTATAATCAGTGTTTATTTCTATGTCATCAGTTATAATCAGTGTTTATTTTTGTCATCAGTTATAATCAGTGTTTATTTCTATGTCATCAGTTATAATCAGTGTTTAGCTATGTCATCAGTTATAATCAGTGTTTAGCTATGTCATCAGTTATAATCAGTGTTTATTTCTGTCATCAGTTATAATCAGTGTTTAGCTATGTCATCAGTTATAATCAGTGTTTAGCTATGTCATCAGTTATAATCAGTGTTTATTTCTATGTCATCAGTTATAATCAGTGTTTAGCTAATCAGTGTTTATTTCTATGTCATCAGTTATAATCAGTGTTTATTTCTATGTCATCAGTTATAATCAGTGTTTATTTCTATGTCATCAGTTATAATCAGTGTTTATTTCTATGTCATCAGTTAAAATCAGTGTTTAGCTATGTCATCAGTTATAATCAGTGTTTAGCTATGTCATCAGTTATAATCAGTGTTTAGCTATGTCATCAGTTATAATCCGTGTTTAGCTAGGTCATCAGTTATAATTAGTGTTTAGCTATGTCATCAGTTATATTCAGTGTTTAGCTATGTCATCAGGATAATCAGAGTGTTTAGCTATGCCATCAGTTATAATCAGTGTTTACATGTCATCAGTTTAAAATCAGTGCTTAGCTATGTCATCAGTTATAATCAGTGTTTAGCTATGTCATCAGTTATAATCAGTGTTTAACTATGTATCAGTTAAAATCAGGTGTTAGCTAGGTCATCAGTTATAATCAGTGTTTAGCTATGTCATCATCATATATCAGTGTTTAGCTATGTCATCAGTTATAATCCGTGTTTAGATAGGTCCATCAGTTATAATTAGTGTTTAGCTATGTCATCAGTTATATTCAGTGTTTAGCTATGCCATCAGTTATAATCAGTGTTTAGCTATGTCATCAGTTATAATCAGTGTTTAGCTATGTCATCAGTTATAATCCGTGTTTAGCTAGGTCATCAGTTATAATTAGTGTTTAGCTATGTCATCAGTTATATTCAGTGTTTAGCTATGTCATCAGTTATAATCAGTGTTTAGCTATGCCATCAGTTATAATCAGTGTTTAGCTATGTCATCAGTTAAAATCAGTGCTTAGCTATGTCATCAGTTATAATCAGTGCTTAGCTATGTCATCAGTTATAATCAGTGCTTAGCTATGTCATCAGTTATAATCAGTGTTTAGCTATGTCATTGGCGTCACATGATTTACTGCAACATCAATATTTTGGGAACTATTGAAAACCCTGACTGTAACATAAAGTGATAATTCAAGGTTCATTGCTGTTCTCCATCAACCAGATGATATAGATGATAATTAGGGATGGATTTAATATGCAAATGGGGGGCCAAACAGGGCAGCGCTATTGAGCTGTTAATGGTCACAAATATCTTTCTCAATCGGTCAGTTCCTTGGTCCCCAGAGAGATTATTCCTCCTCTGTAATAACCACTGTTATCCATTTAATAAACATGTCAGGCAATGGTGTAACAGGCTGCAAACACACGGAGGGTCTAATAAACATGATTAGTTCTATTACTGCGCATCATCCGTATTATCAACCGTGAAATGAACCCACACCACCACTGAAAGATGCAGCATCACGTTCCAACCAATCACTGTCCTGGTTAGGCTAGGTACAAATGGAGGGACTACTTGTCCTGACTCATAGTTGTCCCATAGGGAACCGCACGATCGATTGTAATTTTCCGACACAACCGATCATTCATTCGTCGGATCCGGACGAACAAACAATCGAGGTCGGTCCGGACGCTCCATACCAGCAGATATTTTGCCCGAAAATATCGGCTGGTGTGTACCCAGCCTTAGGGAAAGTCTGTATTAGGACAGCTCCACAACATTTACATTAATAAACCCTATTAGGGCCTTATTCAATAAAAGGTGAAGGTTATCAGATGTTTTCTAACTGCAGTAGACCAGTAAAAAGGGATCATCTGATTGCAAATTAACAGCTCGGGCAAATTGTTGCACCTTTTATTAAATAAGCCCCTTACAGGAACAACTAATGCAGAATTGTCTAATTTTCCTCCAATAGTGTAACTTGGAATCACTGCCCCCCCCCCCCGCAAAACTACAATGGGGCCCATATCCGTGCTTCATCCATAGTGGTTTTCTGGGAGGAGGCTACATCTATCATAGGAAAAATAAGAAGACGGGGTCCTTTTGGCTCCAAGGCTCCCCTGCGGTTGCTCCCCTGGTGGTTACGCCCGTGTTCCACCAAAACATCAGCAATACATCACCACCCTTAAAATAGGTAAAGACCCTACAGTTGGCCTCAAACCCAACCACTATCAGGTCCAGTATCTCTTTCTATAAGTCAACTACTATCAAGTCCAGTATCTCTTTCTATAAGTCAACTACTATCAAGTCCAGTATCTCTTTCTATACGTCAACTACTATCAAGTCCAGTATCTCTTTCTATACGTCAACTACTATCAAGTCCAGTATCTCCTTCCATAAGTCAACTACTATCAAATCCAGTATCTCCTTCCATACGTCAACTACTATCAAGTCCAGTATCTCCTTCCATACGTCAACTACTATCAAGTCCAGTATCTCTTTCTATAAGTCAACTACTATCAAGTCCAGTATCTCGTCATATAGACATTGCAAAACTGGATTTTATAAAAGATTTAAATTATACCTGCTTATTGGACTTATTATTATTATTAATTATTATATTATTATTAATTATTATATTATTATTATTATTATATTAGGTACCATTTTTATATTTCAGAGCCATCCATCAAGTTCAATTCCATATTTTTTTGGAATAAAACTACCGGTAATAAAAAGAATAAATCAATGATTCCAGCCTTAGACAATGAAGACTATTAGATTTTTTTGTTTTTTGATACAGGTAGTATTTGAGGGGCCGTCAGCGGGCAAGCCATAAGGCTGAGAGATTATGGTAAGCAGGCTTAGCACCTTGCACAATACAATTTCCCCTGGGTGTCAGCGTCGCTCGTAACCTTAACTTCCCCTTTTCGAGACACCGTATATTCATCCTTAACCCCACGCAAACCAACCTGCATTACATATAGATGGTCTGTCTAGTGTATATAAACCAACCTGAAGCGAAGGCTCGATAAATCGCTACAGAATTGACCGTTGGATCTTCCCTGCCTTATTGTGAAAGATTTAAGGTATGATTATTGGAATCTTAGCCTTATGGCTATTTGCTTAGTTGACTGGGCCTTTACCTATCCAAAGCTTAGGACACACGTATGATCCAATTGCACCGACGAACGAGCACATGCACACGCGGTCGAATGCCCCTTTCGGGCAGGTATATTTAGGTGGTAAGGGTAATTACACATGCCAAAAAATTGTACGTTGTGTATGAGGCTTAACAGAAACAGGGATAGGATATACGTATTATACAGACAGGACTAACGCTGCAGGCCCTAGAAAATGGCGACAATTAAAGGGGCCCATTCATTATTAAACAAAAATTTTTTGGGTAACATCTCACCATGATCCCATCCATCGAAAACACAAGATAGAAATTTCTTTTCTCTCTCACACGAGGCCATTCTTGGCGATTGGATGGGTATGGCAGCAGCTAGACAAATTTACCATCAAACCCCGAAGAAAATGACAGTTTTGTCCTTAAAATAACCGCGCCGCGGGCTATCTAAGAAGTTTATGTAATCCCACCAGGGGAATCGACAGAGGTACTTCATTACCACCCAAGAGCCAGGATTCCCTCTTCCTCAAGATCCGCAATAATATAAAAGGAGAGAAGCCAAAGATGTTGCCAGTTGTGATGCGAAATGGCAGAACCGGTATGGCAGATAGCTTCCACAACAGTATTTGTTCAATAAAAGAAGTTTGTGTTCATATTGATGACCAGGGGAGACAATGGCCAGAGACATATTTGGCTGTTCTTATTATAGTTAAGTATATTTATCTCTCATGTGTATCTCAAAACGTCGTCAATAACAAACTATAGGGCTGAACGGGGTTGAAGGGTTCCGGTTGCCAGTGAACTTGCACTGTGGAAAGACAAACTGCTCCAATTTCACCCTTCATGTAATTTCATTTGGTATTGGACACTATACTTGAAAAATTATTTTGCACAATCTTAATATAAATGGAAACATGTAAGAGCCACTTACTTGATTTGACGTCTGTGTTGCTGCATGTTCAATCCAGAACAACATTTTGTTTAGAGCAGTATCCCCCTCCCTTTTAACCACTCCCCCCTCCTATGACCTGACTTTTCCCCCACAAACCAAATGTAAGCCTCACACGCCACACAGATTCCAATGTCAAAACTCTATCACCATTCCAGACTACAGTAAGACAATCAAAGAAGAAAGTTATTGAGAGCAAGGAACTGATTTGACAGCTGAAATATAAGAGTTTTAGATTGGATATCTAAAGAAATAAGGTGCAGATCAATAAAAAAATGATACAGTGGGGGTTGGAGAATTATAGGTTCCAGTTATGGTCAATTTAAAAATAACCTATTTCTAGTATATTTATTCCCTTTAACTTCCAAATTGGATTTTACACATTAAACGCAGACATGGACAGAGGCTAGAAAAGAACGTGTCAGTTCCATTAATCAGTGGTAGGGGGTAGAGCGAAATGTATTCTGTATGATAT
This sequence comes from Hymenochirus boettgeri, assembly GCA_019447015.1. NCBI lineage: Eukaryota > Metazoa > Chordata > Amphibia > Anura > Pipidae > Hymenochirus > Hymenochirus boettgeri. The sequence goes on from CM033476.1 coordinate 121,164,067, forward strand.
ATGTTTATATAGAGCCACAGGGACGCCAGACGACTGTTACATATAGCAATACAAGGAAGGCCGTACAAGGGGGGGACAATAAATAAATATATAAATAAGTATGTTTATTATTGAAATATACAAGGCTTGAAACACGGAACATGAGGGAAAGAGGTCCCTGCCCTGCCGAGAGCGTACAATCTACTCGGGTGGTAAACATACAGATACATAGGAAAGGGTTGGAGTGCCATAGTACTAACTGGTTGCAGGTGTCAGCAGTTTCCCAAAGGAGAGTTTATAAGGCCGGATAGTGTCATCAGCGTTAAGGCTACATGAATAAACAACTTTAAGAAATAGAAACAAATTAAAGTTTGTAGACTGCCAATAGCAATTTGTGTCACATGTCCCTTTAAACGGTTTTACGGTTGCCCAGCGAGTATTTAAAGGATGACAAAGGAGATTCGTCTCTTTCATAGTGAACCTAGAGGAAGAACGAAGATGAGTTGAGTTAATGTGGGTACATTCTGTGATAACCGGACGGGGGGTTTGAGTTTAATTGTTTATTGGGCGATTCTCAATCTAAAAAATGATGCCCTGGGGAACCAAAAAAATATTAAGATTAGCCATACATAGATTGGATCGTTTGATTGGATCAATATGAGTACTATTCGATGAAATTGAACGCTAGACTGAAGGTGATTTAAACATAATATATTATATTTCCCCAGCATGTCCGTATTCACATAAGCCTTTTCCTAAATCCTTCAAAACCAACTCGAAAGGCAAGCTTATAACCTGGCCTAAGACACTTACCCACTCAACTGACCGACTGATCCCAAACAGCATTTCACATCCAATCCTTAATGACTTTGGCTCGGTATTTAAATGTAACGTTTCTCTATTTCTGGGAATGGGTGTTGGACACCGGGGGATTCCCAGGTGCCCTGTGCGGCCCAGTCCGACTCAAAATAACGAATGCCCACCCCAAAGCCCCTTTCTGCGGGGGAAATGTGCTCTCAACTAAACTAGCCTCAATATGGTCATTCCAAGCTGTGAATAAGATATAATTGAAAATCAATACAATTTAAATGCCTCCGATTAACATAAACATAGTAATTGTGGGAAGGGTCAATGTTCTGTGCTTGCAGGTGAGAAACTGGTTACGCAGGTGATTAATAAAGCCATCTTAAACAGTAATAATGTTGGGCTAAGTACAGCTGGAGGGTAGACACCGGTCAATACAACCTAAAAAATTACTATTGCTAATCAATTCACAATATTGATGTCGGTATTTAAAAAGTTTATTTGCAGTAGACAGAAAAGATACACTGCAATGGTTAACATAAGCTTTCCCTACATTTTTATAAAAATGCCATCTTCTCGTCATGTCCTTGATTATATATTATAATTTAACAATAAAACAAATTATGGGAAAAACTAGTTCACCAAAGTTTGGTTAATTTTACAGATAAAATAGTACATGGTAATTACTGTAAAGAATATGGCAAACCTGGGACGGAAATAGTTTGGGGAACATGTACAGATCACCAAAACCCTATTTAAGCCTTCCTAACCCACAATTGGCAATTGTCGCATGCTACATTGAGGGCATGGGCCAATTACGAGGGTTGCCGTACTCTACTTTTTTTAAGGGCTCTATACCAGCGTTGTAAAAGAGAGTTAGAAGGTTTCGGCACACAAGCTATACGTCATCAGACAACAAGTGCCACTTGTTGTCTGTTTACCCTGGTATGAAGCATTAAACTAACATGGGTGTAAGTGGTTTAAGAACTAATGTGCAATGGTTGTTTTACCTATTGTATATCTGACCTCAAACCACGTCTACCATTGCACTCAGGACTAGATGTTATTTCATAGGGAATGTGTAGGATTACCTTGTGCTGAACACAACACATTAGAGGGTGGCTGTGAACCATACATTCAAGGGTTTACCGGGGACCTATACATTCAAGGGTTACCGAATCATACATTCAATGGTTACCGAACAATACATCGAGTGTGTCCTACGCTCCATCGGGGGGGTTACTGAAAACATAGGCTACATTCGAGGGTTATCGAAATCAAAGTCTAATTTCGGGGGTTACAAAATCGAAGGTACATTTGCATGTTACTGATAATACATTCAAGGGTACTGAAATGTGAGTGCTACATTCGAGGTTACTGAAATGAAGGCTAAATTCGAGGGTTACTGAAATCGAACGCTTACATTCGAGGGTCCAAATCGAAGGCTACATTCGAGGGTTAACAAATCAGAAGCGCATACATTCGAGGGTTACCAAATCGAGGCTACATCGAGGGTAACAAATCGAGGTACATCGAGGGTTCCAAATCGAAGGCTACATTCGAGGGTTAACAAATCGAAGGCTACATTCGAGGGTTAACAAATCGACGGCTAATTCGAGGGTTACCAAATCGAAGGCTACATTCGAGGGTTACCAAATCGAAGGCTACATTCGAGGGTTACCAAATCGAAGGCTTACATCGAGGGTTAACAATAGAAGGCTACATTCGAGGTACCAAATCGAAGGTACTTGAGGGAACAAATCGAAGGCTACATTCGAGGGTTAGCAAATCGAAGGCTACATTCGAGGGTTACCAAATCGAAGGCTACATTCGAGGGTTACAGAAATCGAGGCTACATTCGAGGGTACAGAAATCGAAGGCTACATTCAAGGGTTACCAAATCGAAGGCTACATTCGAGGGTTACAGAAAGCGAAGGCTACATTCGAGGGTTACAGAATCGAAGGCATACATTCGAGGGTTACCAAACGAAGGCTACATTCGGGGTACCAAACGCATATTTTGAATGCTCGGGACTGTGTGTGTATCCTGATCTTCAACAAAGACAGACATGATATGCAGATCCAGTCTACCAGGTGTGTACCCAGCTTTATAGCTCCTCAATGATACGGGGGGGTGGAATAATTACTTTTAGCCATATATAGAGAAAAAAGGCCATTTTAAACTGTATCCGTTGGTCGAATGGCCCCGCAGGGCGAAGTTATGAATGATCGAGATGCTTGAACCAGAGCGAGAATAAAATGATTTAGCAGGATCTGGCCCTGAATACTGTACCCACTCCGTGGATTTAGGGCCAGTGAACATCATAAGGAAAGTCATTCTGCAGATAAACTCCTGATACTTCTACCCAAAATACTAATAAGAAGAAAGATTGTGTTTATTCCTATAACTGCAGGATACAGAATCGGATCTACCAACCCTTTAACCGCAACTTGTCCCCACAATTAACACATGGAAACGGGGGAAATAGTCACTTTATATTAGGTCCACTAGGATGTGAGGTTATACGTTTAACATCCCAAAAGCATCAATTAGGTAGGCTACCAACAGGGGTTGATACGGATGAAGATAGAGCCCAGATGGAAGCCAATCTGAGCACACAATTATATTCCTAATAGCAACCCAGGGTGAGGAACTAAACGCCAGGTTCTTCCGCTCATAGTGCTGGTCTAGCCCCGTCCCCTCTCAGAGTCTGGGACTGTTCCCAGACTGGCCAATGGGAAGACAAGCTCCTTGCAGAGCAATATTCACATTGGCACAAGTTCTAGACTATGGAAGAGAGGGGCCACTCACGTTAACAGGGGATGTAGAGCAAACATAGGGTTGAGGATCTTGCAGTTTAGGTCATCACCATGGGTACCATTAGAGCTAGCCACACTGCCCTGTTCTCTCACGCGTGAGAATTGCATGTCAATGTGGTTGGCGCTGTGCTTCGATCAGTTTTCGGATTGCATGCAATCACCATAATTCAACACTACCACTAGTTAGCATTAGCAGAGAATGCCCCACCATGCGGGCCTATAAAAGTGTAGGATTGCCCTCTACCCAATCTATTGTAGAGATGTTTCTTTCAATACAAGCCCTTATCATGGTTCTCTAACTGGCCTCCATTTTGTTATTGGCCTTGGCTAGTGTTGGTGCTACCCAACTTTCCTTATAATCAACCCCATCACATAAACTATATACATTAGATTTCCTCTGGATCATTTTGAAGATAAACAACAATTCCAAGTATAAAAAAAAAAACTGTTTAAACTCAGGTACAGTACATGAAACAAAATGGCCGTCCATTCAAATCAAGGGGGTATTCAATAAAAGTTTATCTTTAAAATGGTGCTAATTTTACCCCAACCCAATCAGAATTATGTTAACATTGAAAGCTAACATCTGGATTGGTTGGGGCAAAATTAGCACCATTTTAAACGAGATAAGAACTTGTATTGAACTCCCGTAAGTCTTTAATGTGGTTCATAGTAAACATCCCTTTACCCCTATCCTGAGTGGACTGTAATGTTTTACTATCACATAAACCCAATGAGAAACTTGTCTCTCGCTTTTACCTTAAATCGAAACAAAAGAAAGTTTCGTAAAAAATCTTGTTCCGAGATCAGATATAATATTCGTATGAAAACTTTTAAAGGGGAACCAGAGCTTAATAATCGATAAGGTTGTTGTTTTTATTACATTTTCTGCTGTGCCCGGCAGTATTTTCTGTTCTCTGTAAAGCACAACCTATAAAAACAAACAAGACTTCAGAGGATGAAACTGCTAAAGTCTATGTACCAACACAGAGGGAACAGGGTGCAGTAAATTCTCATATGGTACTGGATAGAATAGCAATATGCAGGACCTTACTTCACCTTTATTGACTTATAGTCAAGAAATAAATCAGAAGCAGATTAGTGAGAAAAGGGGAATCCTAACGAATCCTGGTGACATTACTATGCACGTTCCTTTAACAATCAAAGATGTGACTGCTTAGAGAAATCAATGGCATCTACTAGTTTAGTTACACCTGACATCAATTAAAGGGCAATCCACTCACCTATTTCCCGTTCCACAGCTGAATACTGCCCAGGGAAAACATCCTAAACAAGTAAGTCCTCAACCCTGGGTACTTTAATAACATCTGTGCTTACTCACACTAAGTTTCCTCTGCGTTCCGGTCCGGATGGACATACGTCCATCTAGTCCAACCTTTATACCCTACCCATAATGTCTGTCTAACAGTTACATAGTAACATAGTATTGGGCGGTTGTATAAAGACATACGTCATCTAGTCCAACCTTTATAACCTACCCATAATGGCTGTATAACAATTACATAGTAAACATAGTATGGAGGGTTGTATAAAGACATACGTCCATCTAGTCAACCTTTATACCATACCCATAATGTCTGTATAACCGTTAATAGTATGTGAGAGTTGTATAAAGACATACGTCCATCTAGTCCAACCTTTATACCCTACCATAATGTCCTGTCTAAAGTTACATAGTAACATAGTATTGGAGGTGTATAAAAAATGTCCATCTAGTCCAACCTTTATACCCTACCATAATGTCTGTATAACAGTTACATAGTAACATTAGTATTGGAGGGTGCATAAGACATACGTTCAAATAGTCCAACTTTTATACCCTACCCATAATGTCTGTATAACAGTTACATTAGTAACATAGTATGGAGGTTGTAGTAAGACATATGTCCATCTAGTCCAACCTTTATACCCTACCCATAATGCTCTGTATAAAAGTTACATGTAACATAGTATTGGAGGGTTGCATAAAGACATACGTCCATCTAGTCCAACCTTTTACCCTACCCATTATGTCTGTAAACAGTTACATAGTAACATAGCATGGGTGTTGTGATAATGACATCGTCCATCTAGTCCAACCTTTTTACCCTACCCATAATGTCTGTCTAACAGTTACATAGAACATAGTATTGGATGTTGTATAATGACATCCGTCCATCTAGTGCTAAACTTTACCCTACCCATAATGTCTGTAAACAGTTACATAGCAACATAGTATTGGAGGTTGTTAAAGACATAATCATCCATAGTCCAACCTTATTACCCTACCCATAATGTCTGTATAACAGTACATAGAACATAGTATGGAGGTTTATAAAGACATACGTCCATCTAGTCAACCTTTATACCCTACCCATAATGTCTGTATAACAGTTACATAGTAATATAGTATTGGAGGTTGTATAAAGACATACATCCATCTAGTCCAACCTTTATACCCTACCCAATAATGCCTGTAACAGTTACATACTAACATAGTATTGGACGTTGTATAAGACATACATCCATCTAGTCCAAACCTTTATACCCTACCCATAATGTCTGTATAACAGTTACATAGTATTGGATGTTGTATAATGACATCCGTCCACTAGTCTAACCATTAAATGACCTTGATGAGCTTTCAAAGTGACCACTAAGAAGCCTTCAGACGAGCGACATTAAAAGAGGTTAATGGCAAGTATCGGTTGTTCCCTCAAAGTCAAGAAAACCGCCACAGAATAAGCCTATTTTGTCACTTTCAAGCACATTTCGTAATGGGAAGAGGAACTTCCTTGGAGAGTGAAAACTCAACATTCATCTAAACTTAAGAAAATGGCATTTTCCCATTGTCTGGGTGAAGAGAGAGCTGAGCATTTCCCCCAGAAAATAAAACTCTAATAAAGAACCAGTAAGAGCAGAGAGGGAGACAGAATAGGGCCAAGAGTTAAATTTACACACAAAAACTTCACCCAATCAGATCCAAGACCATTAAATGCCATTAGCCCTGTTCCACACCACATTTGGAACATTTTATCGCCCCACTGGACGATAAAGGAGGGGACGTATTCCTGTAGAGCTGAACGCTGATGGCTTGTAAACGTTCTTCTCTCAGCACAACAGGCAATTTGCAAAATGGGAAGTTGTTCAGCTATGCATTTTTATCAAACAAGCTGCCCAATTCAGGATTGATAAGGGCTTTGCGGAATTACCGTCTGTTTCAAGAGGACCAACAAGGAACCGTCCAATCGGAAATGTTCTATTTAGCTTTGAAAAGGAACCAACACATTCCTTCACCGGGCTGCTCATGTAGGGATACACGATGGAAAGACCCACAGGCTTCTTTGCTAGCAATGATCATGGACTGGGCTGGTAGATTTTTGGCCTGGTGTAAAATGGCATTGGGTCATGTCATGTTAGCCTTGCCAACCTACCTGTTTAAATATGAAAACCAATAGCAATAAATTCTTACCTCCACACTGTCTGAGCTGCATGCTGGGTAAACAAGGGCAGATGATTTAGCCTGGCCGACCATTTGAGTGTCCAACGACTGGCTGAAACCTTATAGCGTTACTGTTTGCCACTTCCAATTATTTAGCAAGACACAACCGTGCGACATAATAGACTGCATGATCTTAAATATTTTTCTGCCATGTGCGGTCGGTCCTTTCGTCCAATCCGATCGCACATAGTAACGTAGAATTTTGGGATGGTTGGCCTGAAATGTCTGCTCTTGTGTACACAACACTAATAGAAAGCAGGCAGATGCTAGCTCTGTGGCAATCACCTCAGGGGCCACTAAATGTGCATAGTTAATATGCACATCCACTCTCAGTACTGCTAGTAATATTATAGTAGGTAGGAGAGCACAGATGGACACCTGATGCCCAAGTACACGTGGAAACAGCCCCTCAGTGGGCGCCATACACAAATGCAATGTGCACCCAATTCATCAAGTACTAGCTTTGGCGTGCATCTGTACTAGCTTGAGGAATATTTAATTACTTATAATACTTAAAGGAGAACTGTGGTCTCCAAACAATTTGGTTTTAAATGAAAGGTCAGTTTCATTACCTTTAAAATGAGCCATTAAGCACCTCTCTATGTGCTGCACAGCCCAAGATATGAAGAAATCACTGATCAGAAAGTTAGGGGGTGAGAGTTCTGAATCTGCGGTCACAAATTACTAATTCCTCCTCTAATCTGTGTTGGACACATGTCAGTGCAGGAGAAAGCAGAAGAAACCAGGAAGAGGATCGAGTTACAAGTGACTGAAGGAAGGAGAGGGGCCACAGGGGGTTTCAAGGGGACTGTTGCAAGGGAGGGGCCAAAAAATTAATGTGAAGTAAATTGCAAAAATACTCAGGGAAAGCAATTCCTGCAATTACCTAAAGTCATTTTTGGTCCACAGTACCTTTAATATACATTTATTTATTACATGATGGAGAAGAGAATCTGCTTGCTAATGCAATCCTCGGGGCAGGACTGATGTATAACATTGCTAACTCTCGAGCATGTTGCCCCAGTATAGCAAGGTAAATGGTAATTATAGGGTTAAAGGGGTAACTACTGTACATTACCATGAATATAAATAAACCGAGGTGGACAGGTTGAAACAAACACCACATTGTAGTCTAGTCGCCATTCTCTGGGAATTTGGAATAGGATGTTTTCCGTTATAAAGACATTTCTACACTTTCTGGACTTGTATTTGTATATTTTCCACAATAATAAAAGTTCACACAAAACAATATGGCGACAATATCTTCTAACTTGCTACCATAACAACAAGAGAACAACTCAGCCTTGTGTAGACGTGTGTTCTTGTGTGCAATGGAATCACCTTGCCGAGGTTTTTTCGGCAATACAAAGGGCTGAGGGAAAGAGACCTAATGTCTGTAGCACTTGAGACATTGTACGGAGGTTTTGTTCGGAAATGCATTAACGTTAACAATGGACAGTGTGGCAGAACACAATAAACTGCCACTTACCAAAAGAAAAGCACTTCCCCGATATCATTGTTAAGAGGCTACAATGAATACGTGACCGTGAGGTAAAACCGGAGTGAATTTCTGTAATGAAATATGAATGGACATAGAATGAATAGCCCATGTGTTTAGTTGGGGTATTAAAGGAAAATTGTATATACCCCCACCACCCTCATAGAAATGTGGGCATAGTGCAATTAAATAGCCTCTCTTTTTTATTTTCTTCAAGCCTTTAAGTCCTGCGATTCCACTATCAAATGACCAACTGTTTTAAAAATTTTAGTGGTGCCGCCATTTTGAAGTCTGGCACAAGGAAATATCTCTAATGGCGTCCATTGATTCTTGCCTTATCTTTTGAATAATCACTAAAATACAGATATTTTTTTTCCTTTATATAATGGACAACGTTTACTTTCTGAGTGGGGTCACAATTTAAAACGTTTATATAGACAATATGCACCCCCTATGTTAAAATACAAGACACATTAGATGTCTCTGTGGGAGTTCAGGGCCACTCTATACCTACTAATATTACTATATGTAAGTGGGGTGGGGCACAGGTTCTCTACAATATGTGGCAAAGAGTCATGTGACAGAGGTGGACGTATCCAATGCCAGAGTATAACAATGACATCATCAGCTCATTTGACATCATTTACAAGAAACTTTCCCAAATAGATAATTAAAAATACATGAAAATACACACACTATTTTTATCATGTTGTTACAATTCACCACTAAGTATAATATTAATTTTAAATGTTAATTTAAAAGGTAAGACCTTAATTGTAGTGTGTGTAACTATATAACAACAGAGCAGTGCTCTAATAGCGTTGCCATGACGACTTATCTTTGTAATATTCTTTAAGGGTTCAGCTAACTGTCACCCATGGACGATCTCTGACTACACACTGAACCTGTATAGCCATGGTCATAGACGTGATAATCAGCACTAGCGCTGGCATGTATTCCTTTCCTATAGCGCTGTACGTGTGGTTTCTATACAGTATCCCTATGCCCAAGTTTATAAAAAGTGTTTAAGGCCTAACAAATATACACAAAGGGGCTTATTAAAAAGAGGCACAATATTCTGTCTGCACTGTTAATCTGCAGCAACCAATCAAATGCTTTTAACTGCTGTAGACCAGTAAATGTTATCCCTCAGCAAACTGTACTATCTACTTATGGCCACTAGAGGCAATATATTAGAATAAGAAAAAAACATGATAATGATTAATGAGGACCCCATGCCGGGTCATGACTAGTAGCACGTTAGGGCGAGAGGTTGCGGGAGCAATGTAGGACTTGTGCAGGACTGCCACACCATGAGCAGGATTCTCACCCTGCTTATGGACATGGTGGCCCTGGTCATGACCTCACAAAGTCCACGCTCTTCCAGCAACAGTCACAACAATCCATGAAGGTCAAGCGCAGACAGACACTTTTTATTTGAATGCTGAACTGCGAAGGGGCTGATCTAGAGTGGGCGGGACTGCTGCTAGAGTGGGTGGAGCTGCTCTCAGAGGGGGCAGGACTTTTAGTCACCCACTTCTGCCCCAGCCCATGGAAATATATATTCTTGCAAAATATTAACTTTTGGGATTTTTACTTTAGGTCAGGAGCTGAACGGAATGTGAATATTTTTCTCTTACTTCTCTTTTCCTTATAAACATCTATGCAGAGGCCAGTCCCCACAACCTGTAGACCATTATCTCTCTTATGACACTTCAGTCAAGATGAAGCATCGTCGTTAAAGTTCCCGTAATTTTTTTTCTGAACGAGTTATGACGTACACTATAACTGGCCAATCATCTGGACCTCAATTTAATTTTTTTAATGATTTTGGGCATCGCTGTGCTAGGATGTAAGTCTAATGTAAGGTTTATGGTGAAGTATGCTAAAAGGATTTATTTGGCCAATACGATCCTTTGTAATTAGAATATACGCAAATCCTGAGTTCGATTCCACCCTTTGGACACATCTGCATTGGAGTTTGTATGACTCCCCGTGCCTGCGTGGGTTTCCCCCACAATCATAAACACATACTGATAGGTTGTATGTGTCTTTAGTGCTTAGATTGTAAGCTCTTCAGGGCAGGACCTGATGTGAAGTATACATGGAATGAAAGTGATAGTGGAAGATGTGACGCTATAAAATCCACAATAATAATAATAATAATAATAAGATAAATATAATAATAGTTGGATTTGCCATTTTCCAGAATTTGAAATAGAAATAGGAATTAACCCCACAGAGATGGGGGAAAAATAGGAAGTTAGAATATTAACGGCAAACTATATCCAACAAATACCTCTTTTCTCCTTAAAAATACCCTATTCCAGGTCTCTGGGTCCCAGTCTGGCCTGCCCCTTCCACAGTCCAGGGACTGCCAAGTAAGAACACATCTTTGCAATGTGGATTATGGAGGGAACAACAAGCGCAACTTCAGAGACCTGAATATGGGAATTTAGTGTAGTATACGTCTCCTTTAAAGGACCTCATGCACTATGTCATTGTTAAAGGGCCTATTTTCGACTCTAACCCCATCTAGCCACGACCCGAGCCCCATCCGTATGTGCCATTACCAATGCCATTTTTTTAATAATTTTATAATTTAAAAACCCGTGAAAGAGTTAACGTTTTTTTCGGTTCTCCTTGTCATCGTTCGACATGTTAATGCGATTCCTCCGCTTTACATGCAAGAAAGCCCAGAAATAGTACGCGCGGCTTAGCTATCGCGTCCCGACCATCTGATGCTGTCCGCTTCGCCGTAATATCAAATGGATGCCCGTGTTCTCCTTTCTTGCCAAGAAGCAGATAAGCTGTAATCAACGCCAATCTTCATGCGTTCGGGGGAAAACAGCCATCAGATAGGGGGACGGTTCGCTTTTCACTAAGTGGATGGTCAGGAAACTTCCTTGGCTGTCACATGATGAACGGAATGTGCTTGAAAGGTCCGCGCGACAAGCGAATTTAATCTACAGAGAAATGGGTCAACCCTGCACAATAAATAATAACTGTCTCCTGGGGGAAGGGGGGGGGTCGTATTTCGGATAATAATCCGTCTCCAGAATGAATCTCAATTAGCACCTGACAAGGGAACTTAAACTACAAACACATCGCCCAGAACTGTTAATGGGGAATTAGAATGGGTTTTATTGATCGAGATTGGGCCTGACCTGCTTCGGTTTAATTTTTTCTCTCTTGAGACCATATAGATAGGGTAATGGTCATTTCATGGACAACTGTATGTACAACCCACAGAGACACCTGGAGGACAATACACAACAGCTTTAGCCATGTCATCAGTTATAATCAGTGTTATTCTATGTCATCAGTTATTTAATCAGTGTTTAGCTAGTCATCAGTATGAATCATGTTGTGTTAGAATCAGTGTATTGATGCCATCGAAAGTTATCTAGTCTAGTTAATCAGTGTTTATTTCTATGCATCAGTTTATAATCAGTGTTTATTTACTGATCAGTTATAATCAGTGTTTATTTCTATGTATCAGTTATAATCAGTGTTTAGCTATGTCATCAGTTATAATCAGTGTGTTAGCATGTCATCAGTTATAATCAGTGTTATTTCTGCATCAGTTATAATCAGGGTTAGCTATGTCATCAGTTATAATCAGTGTTAGCATGTCATCAGTTATAATCAGGTTTATTTTTGTCATCAGTTATAATCAGTGTTGTTTCTATGTCATCAGTTATAATTCAGTGTTTATCTTCTAGGTCATCAGTTATAATCAGTGTTTAGTTCTATTGTCATCAGTTATAATCAGTGTTTATTTCTATGTCATCAGTTATAATCAGTGTTATTCTATGTCATCAGTTGTTTTAAAATCGTATGTTTAGCATGTCATCAGTATAATCAGTGTTTAGCATGTCATCAGTTATAATCAGTGTTTAGCTAGTCATCAGTAATAGTGTTTGCTAGGTCATCAGTTATAATAGTGTTTAGCTATGTCATCAGTTATATCAGTGTTTAGCTATGTCATCAGTTATAAATCAGGGTTTAGCTATGCATCAGTTATAATCGTGTTTAGCTATGTAATCAGTTAAAATCAGTGCTTAGATCGATCATATGTCATCAGTTATATCGTGTTTAATGTATCATTAAAAGCAGTGTTTAGCTATGTATCAGTTATAATCAGTGTTTAGCTATGTCTCATCAGTTATAATCAGTGTTTTAGCTATGTCATCAGTTATAACGTGTTAGCTAGGTCATCAGTTATAATGTTTAATGTCTCAGTATTTCGTGTTAGCTATGCATCAGTTATAATCAGGTTTTAGCTATGTCATCGTTATATTCAGTGTTTAGCATGTATCAGTTATAATCCGGTTATAGCTCAGTTATTATAATAGTGTTTAGCTATGTCATCAGTTAATTCAGTTTAGTATGATCAGTGTATCAGTGAGATGTCATAGTGAAGTATAGTGTTGGTATGTATGCATCAGTTATATTCATTGGTTAGCTAGTGTATCAGTTAAATGCGTGTGGTAGTTGTCATCACAGTTATTCAACGTATGCCATATATAAGCATAGTTAATCAGGCTTATGTCATCAGTTATATCATCAGTGCTATAGGCCTTATGTCATCAGTTATAATCAGTGTTTAGCTATGTCATTGGCGTCACATGATTTACTGCCAACATCAATTTTTGGGAATATTGAAAACCCTGACTGAACATAAAGTGATAATTCAAGGTTCATTGTGTTCTCCATCAACCAGATGATATAGATGATAATTAGGGATGGATTTAATATGCAAATGGGGGGCCAAACAGGGCAGCGCTAATTGAGCTGTTAATGGTCACAAATATCTTTCTCAATCGGTCAGTTCCTGGTCCCAGAGAGATTATTCCTCCTCTGAATAACCACTGTTATCCATTTAATAAACATGTCAGGCAATGGTGTTGTAAACAGGCTGCAAACACAGGAGGGTCTAATAAACATGATAGTTCTATTACTGCGGAATCATCCGTATTATCAAACGTGAAATGAACCCACACCACCACTGGAAAGATGCAGCATCACGTTCCAACCAATCACTGTCCTGGTTAGGCTAGGTAAAATGGAGGGACTACTTGTCCTGAACTATAGTTGTCCCATAGGGAACCGCACCGATCGATTGTAATTTTCCGACACAACCGATCATTCATTCGCGGATCCGGACGAACAAACAATCGAGGTCGGTCCGGACGCTCATACCAGCAGATATTTTGCCCGAAAAATCGGACTGGTGTGTAACCAGCCTTAGGGAAAGTTGTATTAGGACAGCTCCACAACATTTACATTAATAAACCCTATTAGGGCCTTATTCAATAAAAGGTGAAGGTTATCAGAGTTTTCTAACTGCAGTAGACCAGTAAAAAGGGATCATCTGATTGCAAATTAACAGCTCGGGCAAATTGTTGCACCTTTATTAAATAAGCCCCTTACAGGAACAACTAATGCAGAATTGTCTAATTTCCTCCAATAGTGTAATTGGATCACTGCCCCCCCCCCCCGCAAAACTACAATGGGGCCCATATCCGTGCTTCATCCATAGTGGTTTTCTGGGAGGAGGCTAATACATCTATCATAGGAAAAATAAGAAGACGGGTCCTTTTGGCTCCAAGGCTCCCTGCGGTTGCCGCCCCTGGTGGTTACGCCCGTGTTCCACCAAAACAATCAGCATAACATCACCACCCTTAAAATAGGTAAAGACCCTACAGTTGGCCTCAAAACCAACCACTATAGCGATTCTTTCTAAGTACACAATCCAGTATCTCTTTCTATAAGTAAACTACATCAAGTCCAGTATTCTTTCATACGTCAACTATATCAAGTCCAGTATCTTTTCTATACGATCAAACCTATCAAGTCCAGTACGTTCTCCCATAAGTCAATACAAAATCCAGGATCTCCTCCATACGTCAACTACTATCAAGTCCAGTATTCCTCCATACGTCAACTATATCAAGTCAGTATCTCTTCTAAAGTCAACTACTATCAGTCCAGTATCTCCTCCTACGTCAACTTCTATCAAGTCCAGTTCTCCTTCCATAGTAAACTACTATCAAGTCGGGATCTCTTCTATAAGTCAACTATATCAAAGTCCAGTATCTCCTTCCATAGTCAACTACTATCAAGTCCAGTATTCTTTTCTATAAGTAACTACTATAAAGTCCAGTATCTCTTCATACGTAACTACTATCAAGTCCAGTATCTCTTTTATAAGTCAACTACTATAAAGTTCAGTATCTCCTTCCATACGTCAACTACTATCAAGTCTCGGTATCTCTTTCTATAAGTCAATACTATCAAGTTCCAGTATCTCCTTCCATAGTCAACTACTATCAAGTCCAGTATGCCTTCTAAAGTCAACTACGACAAGTCCAGTATCTCTTTCTATAAGCTCACACGTACTATAAAGTCCAGTATCTCCTTCCATACAGTCAACTACTATCAAGTCCAGTATCTCTTTGTTATAAGTCAACTACATATCAAGTCCAGTATCTCCTTCCATACGTCAACTATAACAAGTCCAGTACTCTTTCTATAAGTCAAATACTATAAAGTCCAGTATCTCCTTCCATACGTCAACTACTATCAAGTCCAGTATCTCTTTGTATAAGTCGACTACTATAAAGTCCAGTATCTCCTTCCATCGTCAACTACTATCAAGTCCAGTATCTCGTTGTATAAGTCAACTACTATAAGTCAGTATCTCCTTCCAGACGTCAACTACTATCAAGTCCGTATCTCTGTCTATAAGTCAACTAATATCAAGTCCAGTATCTCCTTCCATACGTCAAACTACTATCCAAGTCCAGTTCTCTTTCTATAAGTCAACTATATTCAAGTCCAGTATCTTTTCTATAAGTCAACATATATCAAGTCCGTATCTCTTTGTAAAGTCAAATACTATAAAGTCCAGTATCTCTTCCATACGTCAACTACTATCAAGTCAGTATCTCTTTCTATAAGTCAACTACTATAAAGTCCAGTATTCCTTCCATACGACAACTTTACTATCAAGTCCAGTATCTCTCTTGTATAAGTCAACTACTATCAATTCCAGTATCTCTTCCATACGTCAACTACTATCAAGTCCAGTATCTCTTTCTATAAGTCAACTACTATAAAGGCCAGTAGTATTCTCCTATACGTCAACTACTATCAAGTCCAGTATCTCTTTCTATAAGTCAAACTATATCAAGTCCAGTAGATCTCTTTCTATAAGTCAACTATCTAAGTCCAGTATCTTCTTCAACGTCAACTACTATAAGTCCAGTATCTCTTTGTATAAGTCAACTATATAAAGTCCAGTATCTCCTTCCATACGTCAACTACATAAGTCCGGTATCTCTTTCTATAAGTGCAAACTACTATTCAAGTCCAAGTATCTCCTTCCATACGTCAACTACTATCAAGTCAGTATCTCCTTCCAGACGTTCAAACTACTATCAAGTCCAGTATCTCTTTCTATTAAGTGCAACTACTATCAAGTCCAGTATCTTTCATATAAGTCAATACTATAAAGTCCAGTATCTTTTCCATACGTCAACTACTATCAAGTCCAGTATCTCTTTCTATAAGTCAACTACTATAAAGTCCAGTATCTCCTTCCATACGTCAAACTACTATCAAGTCCGGTATCTCTTTTATAACGTAACTATATAAAGTCCAGTATCTCCTTCCATACGTCAACTATATCAAGTCCGGTATCTCTTTCTATAAGTCAACTACTATAAAGTCCAGGATCTCCTTCCATACGTCAACTACTATCAAGTCCAGTATCTCTTTCTATAAGTAAACTACTATCAAGTCCATTATCTCCTTCCATACGTTCAACTATATCAAGTCCAGATCTCTTTCTATAAGTAAACTTATAAGTTCCAGTATCTCTTTTATAAGTCAATACTACCAAGTCCAGTATCTCCTTCCATACGTCAAGCACTATCCAGTACAGTATCTCCTTCTATACATCAACAACTAATAAGTACAGTATCTCCTTCCATACGTCAACAACTATCAAGTCCAGTATCTCATTCCATACGTCAACCACTATCCAGTACAGTATCTCTTTCTATACGTCAACCATTATCAAGTCCAGTATCTCCTTCCATACGTCAACCACTATCAAGTCCAGTATCTCCTTCCATATGTCAACCACTATCAAGTCCAGTATCTCCTTCCATAGTCAACCACTATCAAGTCCAGTATCTCCTTCCATACGACAACCACTCTCCAGTAGAGTATCTCCTTCCATACGACAACCAAACAAAGATAGTATCTCTTCCATACATCAACAAACTTCAAGTCAGTATCTCCTTCCATACAACAACCATACTCCAGCAGTAGAGTATCTCCTTCCATACGACAACCACTATAAGACAGTATCTCCTTCCATACATCTCCTACCAAACAACAACCACTTTCAAGTTCAGTATCTTCTACTATATTGTCAACCACTATCAGGTCCAGTAATTCCTACCAAACAACAACCACTTTCAAGTTCAGTATCTTCTACTATATCTTTTTACTGAAAATGAAGGCTTAATTCGAGGGTTACTGAAATCGAAGGCTACATTCGAGGGTTACCAAATCGAAGGCTACTTCGAGGGTTAACAAATCGAAGGCTACATTCGAGGGTACCAACGAAAGGCTACATTCGAGGGTAACAAATCGAAGGCTACATTCGAGGGTTACCAAATCGAAGGCTACATTGAGGGTTAACAAATCGAAGGCTACATTCGAGGGTTAACAAATCGAAGGCTACATTCGAGGGTTACCCAAATCGAAGGCTACATTCGAGGGTTACCAAATCGAAGGGCTACATTCGAGGGTTACCAAATCGAAGGCATAAATTCGAGGGTTAACAAATCGAAGGCTTACATTCGAGGGTTACCAAACGAAGGCTACATTCGAGGGTTAAACAAATCGAAGGCTACATTCGAGGGTTAGCACAATCGAAGGCTACATTCGAGGGTTACCAAATCGAAGGCTACATTCGAGGGTTACAGAAATCGAGGCTACATTCGAGGGTACAGAAATCGAAGGCTACATTCAAGGGTTACCAAATCGAAGGCTACATTCGAGGGTTACAGAAATCGAAGGCTACATTCGAGGGTTACAGAAATCGAAGGCTACATTCGAGGGTTACCAAATCGAAGGCTACATTCGAGGGTTACCAAACGCAATATTTGAATGCTCGGGACTGTGTGTGTATCCTGATCTTCAACAAAAGACAGACATGATATGCAGATCCAGTCTACCAGTGTGTGTACCCGCTTTATGCTCCTCAATGATACGGGGGGGGGGGAATAATTACTTTTAGCATATATAGAGAAAAAACGGCCTTTTAAACTGTATCCGTTGGTCGAATGGCCCCGCAGGGCGAAGTTATGAATGATCGAGATGCTTGAACCAGAGCGAGAATAAAATGATTTAGCAGGATCTGGCCCTGAATACTGTACCCACTCCGTGGATTTAGGGCCAGTGAACATCATAAGGAAAAGTCATTCTGCAGATAAACTCCTGATACTTCTACCCAAAATACCTAAAGAAGAAAGACTTGTGTTTATTCCTATAACTGCAGGATACAGAATCGGATCTACCAAAACCCTTTAACCGCCAACTTGTCCCCACAATTAACACATGGAAAAGGGGAAATAGTCACTTTATATTAGTCCACTAGGATGTGAGGTTTATACGTTTAACATCCCAAAAGCATCAATTAGGTAGGCTACCAACAGGGGTTGATTACGGATGAAGTAGAGCCCAGATGGAAGCCAATCTGAGCACACAATATATTCCTAATAGAACCCAGGGGTGAGGAACTAAACCGCCAGGTTCTTCCGCTCATAGTGCTGGTCTAGCCCCGTCCCTCTCAGAGTCTGGGACTGTTCCCAGACTGGCCAATGGGAGACAAGCTCCTTGCAGAGCAATATTCACATTGGGACAAGTTCTAGACTATGGAAGAGGAGGGCACTCACGTTAACAGGGGATGTAGAGCAAACATAGGGTTGAGGATCTTGCAGTTTAGGTCATCACCATGGGTACCATTAGAGCTAGCCAACACGCCCTGTTCTCTCACGCGTGAGAATTGCATGTCAATGTGGTTGGCGCTGTGCTTCGATCAGTTTTCGGATTGCATGCAATCACCATAAATTCAACACTACCACTAGTTAGCATTAGCAGAGAATGCCCCACCAATGCGGGCCTATAAAAGTGTAGGATATTGCCCTCTACCCAATCTATTGTAGAGATGGTTTCTTCAATACAAGCCCTTATCATGGTTTCTCTAACTGGCCTCCATTTTGTTATTGGCCTTGGCTAGTGTTGGTGCTACCCAACTTTCCTTATAATCAACCCCTCACATAAACTATATACATTAGATTCCCTCTGGATCATTTTGAAGATAAACAACAATTCCAAGTATAAAAAAAAAAACTGTTTCAAACTCAGGTACAGTAAATGAAACAAAATGGCCGTCCATTCAAATCAAGGGGGTGATTCAATAAAAGTTTATCTTTAAAATGGTGCTAATTTTACCCCAACCCCAATCAGAACTTATGTTAACATTTGAAAGCTAACATCTGGATTGGTTGGGGCAAAATTAGCACCATTTTAAACGATAAGAACTTGTATTGAATTCCCTGTAAGTCTTTAATGTGGTTCATAGTAAACATCCCTTTACCCCTATCCTGAGTGGACTGTAATGTTTTACTATCACATAAAACCCAATGAGAAATGTCTTCGTTCATTATACCTTAAATCAAAACAAAAGAAAGTTTCGTAAAAAATCTTGTTCCGAGATCAGATATAATATTCGTATGAAAACTTTTAAAGGGGAACCAGAGCTTAATAATCGATAAGGTTTGGTTTTATTACATTTTTGCTGTGCCCGGCAGTATTTTCTGTTCTCTGTAAAGCACAACCGTAAAAACAAACAAGACTTCAGAGGATCGATAACTGCTAAAGTCTATGTACAACAACACAGGGGAACAGGGTGCAGTAAATTCTCATATGTACGTGCAGGATAGAATAGCAATATAGCAGGACCTTACTTCACCTTTATTGACTTATAGTCAAGAAATTAAATCAGAAGCAGATTAGTGAGAAAAGGGGAATCCTAACGAATCCTGGTGACATTACTATGCACGTTCCTTTAACAATCAAAGATGTGACTGCTTAGAGAAATCAATGGCATCTACTAGTTAGTGTACACCTGACATCAATTAAAGGGCAATTCCACTCACCTATTCCGTTCCACAGCTGAATACTGCCCAGGAGAAAAATCCTAAACAAGTAAGTCCTCAACCCTGGGTACTTTAATAACATCTGTGCTTACTCACACTAAGTTTCCTCTGCGTTCCGGTCCGGATGGACATACGTCCATCTAGTCCAACCTTTATACCCTACCCATAATGTCTGTCTAACAGTTACATAGTAACATAGTATTGGAGCGTTGTATAAAGACATACGTCCATCTAGTCCAACCTTTATACCGACCCATAATGCTGTATAACAATTACATAGTAAACAAGAGTTGGAGCGTTGTATAAAGACATACGTCCATCTAGTCCACTTTATACCATACCCATAATGTCTGTATAACCGTAACTAGTATTGGAGTTGTATAAAGACATACGTCCATCTAGTCCAACCTTTATTACCCTACCATAATGTCCTGTCTAACAGTTACATAGTAACATAGTATTGGAGGTGGTATAAAAAATGTCCATCTAGTCCAACCTTTATACCCTACCATAATGTCTGTATAACAGTTACATAGTAACATTAGTATTGGAGGTGCATAAAGACATACGTTCAATAGTCCAACTTTTATACCCTACCCTTAATGTCTGTATAAAGTTACATTAGTAACATAGTATGGAGGTTGTAGTAAGACATATGTCCATCTAGTCCAACCTTTATACCCTACCCATAATGTTCTGTATAAACAGTTACATGTAACATAGTATGGGAGGTTGCATAAAGACATACGTCATCTAGTCCAACCTTTATACCCTACCCATTATGTCTGTATAAACAGTTACATAGTAACAATAGGCATTGGTGTTGTATAATGACATCGTCCATCTAGTCCAACCTTTTACCCTACCCATAATGTCTGTCTAACATGTTACATAGGAACATAGTATTGGATGTTGTATAATGACATCCGTCCATCTAGTCAACCTTTTACCCTACCCATAATGTCTGATAACAGTTACATAGTAACATAGTATTGGAGGTTGTATAAGACATACATCCAGCTAGTCCAACCTTATACCCTACCATAATGTCTGTATAACAGTACATAGTAAAATAGTATGGAGGTGTATAAAGACATACGTCCATCTAGTCAACCTTTATACCCTACCCATAAGTCTGTATAACAGTTACATAGTAATATAGTATTGGAGGTTGTATAAAGACTACATCCATCTAGTCCAACCTTTATACCCTACCATAATGCCTGTATAACAGTTTACATACAACATAGTATTGGACGTTGTATAAAACATACATCCATCTAGTCCAAACCTTTTACCCTACCCATGTCTGTATAACAGTTACATAGTATTGGATGTTGTATAATGACATCCGTCCATCTAGTCTAACCATTAAATGACCTTGATGAGCTTTCAAAGTGACCACTAAGAAGCCTTCAGAGAGCGACTTTAAAGAGGGTTAATGGCAAGTATCGGTTGTTCCACTAATGTCAGAAACCGCTCCAAGAATAAGCCTATTTTGTCACTTTCAAGCACATTCTCTAATGGGAAGAGGAACTTCCTTGGAGATGTAAAACTCCAACATTCATCTAAACTTAAGAAAATGGCATTTTCCCTGATCTTGAAAGAGAGAGCTGAGCATTCCCCCAGAACAATAAACTCTAAATAAAGAACCAGTAAGAGCAGAGAGGGAGACAGAATAGGGCCAAGAGTTAAATTTACAACAAAAAACTTCACCCAATCAGATCCAAGACCATTAAATGCCATTAGCCTGTTCACACACCACATTTGGAACATTTTATCGCCCCACTGGAAGATAAAGGAGGGGACGTATTCCTGTAGAGCTGAACGCTGATGGCTTGGTAAACGTTCTTCTCCTCAGCACAACAGCAATTTGCAAAATGGGAAGTTGTTCAGCTTATGCATTTTTATCAAACAAGCTGCCAATTCAGGATTGATAAGGGCTTTGCGGAATTACCGTCTGTTTCAAGAGGACCAACAAGGAACCGTCCAATCGGAAATGTTCTATTTAGCTTTGAAAAGGAACCAACACATTCCTTCACCGCGGTGCTCATGTAGGGATACACGATGGAAAAGACCCAACAGGTTCTTTGCTAGCAATGATCATGGACTGGGCTGGTAGATTTTTGGCCTGGTGTAAAATGCATTGGGTCATGTCATGTTAGCCTTGCAACCTACCTGTTTAAATATGAAAACCAATAGACATAAATTCTTACCTCCACACTGTCTGAGCTGCATGCTGGGTAAACAAGGGCAGAGATTTAGCCTGGCCGACCATTTGAGTGTCCAACGACTGGCTGAACCTTATAGCGTTACTGTTTGCCACTTCCAATTATTTTAGCAAGACCAACCGTGCGATCCATAATAGACTGCATGATCTTAAAATATTTTCTGCCAGTGCGGTCGGTCCTTTCGTCCAATCCGATCGCACATAGTAAGTAGAATTTTGGGATGGTTGGCCTGAAATGTCTGCTCTTGTGTACACAACACTTAATAGAAAGCCAGGCAGATTGCTAGCTCTGTGCAATCACCTCAGGGGCCACTAAATGTGGCATAGTTAATATGCACATCCACTCTCAGTACTGCTAGTTAATATTATAGTAGGTAGGAGGCAAGTGGGACACCTGATGCCCAAGTACACGTGGAAACAGCCCCTCAGTGGGCTGCCATACAACAAATGCAATGGCACCCATTCATCAAGTACTCAGCTTTTGGCGTGCATCTGTACCTAGCTTGAGGAATATTTAATTACTTTATAATACTTAAGGAGAACTGTGGTCTCCAAACAATTTGGTTTTAAATGAAAGGTCAGTTTCATTACCTTAAAATGAGCCATTAAGCACCTCTCTATGTGCTGCACAGCCCAAGATATGAAGAAATCACTGATCAGAAAGTTAGGGGGTGAGAGGTTCTGAAATCTGCGGTCACAAATACTAATTCCTCCTCTAATCTGTGTTTGGCACATGTCAGTGCAGGAGAAAGCAGAAGAAACCAGGAAGAGATCGAGTTACAGTGAGCTGAAGGAAGAAGTGGGAGGGGCCACAGGGGGGTTTCAAGGGACTGTCTGCAAGGGAGGGGCCAAAAAATTAATGTGAAAGTAAATTGCAAAAATACTCAGGAAAGCAATTCCTGTCAATTACCTAAAGTCATTTTTGGTCCCAGTACCTTTAATATACTATTTATTTACATGATGGAGAAGAGAATCTGCTTGTAATGCAATCCTCGGGGCAGGACTGATGTATACAATGCTACCTCTCGAGCATGTTGCCCCAGTATAGCAAGGTAGTAAATGGAATTATAGGGTTAAAGGGGTAAACTACTGTACATTACCATGAATAAAATATTACACGAGGTTGGACAGGTTGAAACAAACACCACATTGTAGTCTAGTCGCCATTCCTGGGAATTTGAATAGGATGTTTTCCGTTATAAAGACATTTCTACACTTTCTGGACTTGTATTTTGTATATTTTCCACAATAATAAAACGTTCACACAAAACAATATGGCGACAATATCTTCTAACTTGCTACCATAACAACAGAGAACAACTTAGCCTTGTGTTAGACGTGTTTCTTGTGTGCAATGAATCACCTTGCCGAGGTTTTTTCGGCCATACAAAGGGGCTGAGGGAAAGAGACCTAATGTCTGTAGCACTTGAGACATTGTACGGAGGTTTTGTTCGAAATGCATTAACGTTAACAATGGACAGTGGCAGAACACAAAAAACTGCCACTTCCAAGAAAAGCACTTCCCCGATATCATTGGTTAAGAGGCTACAATGAATACGTGACCGTGAGGTAAAACCGGAGTGAATTTACTGTAATGAAATATGAATGGACATAGAATGAATAGCCATGTGTTTAGTTGGGGTATTAAAGGAAAATTGATATACCCCCACCACCCTCATAGAAAATGTGGCATAGTGCAATTAATATAGCCTCTCTTTAGTTTCTTCAGCCTTTAAGTCCTGCGATTCCACATATCAATTGACCAACTGTAATAAAAATTTAGTGGTGCCGCCATTTGAAGTCTGGCACAAGGAAATATCTCTAATGGCGTCCATGTGATTTGCCTTATCTTTGAATAATCACTAAAATATCAGATATTTTCTTTCCTTTATATAATGACAAGTTTACTTTCTGAGTGGGGTCACAATTAAAACGTTTATATAGACAATAATGCACCCCCTATGTTAAAATACAGACACATTAGATGTCTCTGTGGAGTTCCAGGGCCACTCTATACCTACTATATTACTATATTTGTAAGTGGGGTGGGGCACAGGTTCTTACAATAGTGGCAAAGAGTCATGTGACAGAGGTGGACGTATCCAATTTGCCAGAGTATAACCAATGACATCATAGCATCATTTGACATCATTTACAAGAACTTTCCCAAATAGACTAATTAATAAAATACATGAAAATACACACACTATTTTTTATCATGTTGTTACAATTCACCACTAAGTATTAATATTAATTTTAAATGTTAATTTAAAAGGTAAGACCTTAATGTAGTGTGAGAACTATATAAACAACAGAGCAGTCTCTAATAGCGTGTGCCATGACACTTATCTTTGTAATATTCTTTAAGGGTTCAGCTAACCTGTCACCATGACGATCTCTGACTACACACTGAACTTGTATAGCCATGGTCATAGACGTGATAATCAGCACTAGCGCTGGCATGTATTCCTTTCCTATAGCGCTGTACGTGTGGTTCTATACAGTATCCCTATGCCCAAGTTATTAAAAAGTGTTTTAAGGCCTTAACAAAATATACACAAAGGGGCTTATTAAAAAGAGGCACAATATTCTGTCTGCACTGTTAATCTGCAGCAACCAATCAAATGCTTTCTAACTTGCTGTAGACCAGTAAATGTTATCACTCAGCCAAACTGTACTATCTACTTATGGCCACTAGAGGCAATATATTAGAATAAGAAAAAAAAAACATGATAATGATTATGAGGACCCATGCCGGGGTCATGACTAGTAGCACAGTTAGGGCGAGAGGTGCCGGGAGCAAGATGTAGGACTTGTGCAGGACTGCCCACACCATGAGCAGGATTCTCACCCTGCTTCATGGACATGGTGGCCCTGGTCATGACCTCACAAAAGTCCACGCTCTTCCAGCCAACAGTCACAATCCATGAAGGTCAAGCGCAGACAGACTACTTTTTATTTGAATGCTGACTGCGAAGGGGTGATGCTAGAGTGGGCGGGACTGCTGCTAGAGTGGGTGGAGCTGCTCTCAGAGGGGGGCAGACTTTTAGTCACCCATTCTGCCCCAGCCCATGGGAAATATATATATCTTGCAAAATATTAACTTTTGGGATTTTTACTTTAGGTCAGGAGCTG
This sequence comes from Hymenochirus boettgeri, assembly GCA_019447015.1. Classification (NCBI taxonomy): domain Eukaryota; kingdom Metazoa; phylum Chordata; class Amphibia; order Anura; family Pipidae; genus Hymenochirus; species Hymenochirus boettgeri. The sequence goes on from CM033476.1 coordinate 121,189,278, forward strand.
AACGGATGTGAATATTTTTCTCTTACCTTCTCTTTCCTTATAAACATCATATGCAGAGGCCAGTCCCCACAACCTGTAGACATTACTCTCTTATGACTTCAGTCAAGATGAAGCATCGTGAAAGTTCCCTGTAATTTTTTTCTAACAGAGTCTATGACGTACACTCTATCTGGGCAAAACACTGGCCCAATTTAATTTTTTTAATGATTTTGGGCATCGCTGTGCTAGGATGTAAGTCTAATGTAAGGTTTATGGTGAAGTATGCTAAAAGTGATTTATTTGCCAATACGATCCTTTGTAATTAGAATATACGCAAATCCTGAGTTGATTCCACCCTTGGACACATCTGCATGAGTTTATTGATCTCCCCGTGCCTGCGTGGGTTTCCCCCACAATCATAAACACATACTGATAGGTTGTATGTGTCTTAGTGCTTAGATTGTAAGCTCTTCAGGGCAGGACCTGTGTGAAGTATACATGGAATTGAAAGTGATAGTGGAAGATGTGACGCTATATAATCCACATAATAATAATATATATAATAAGTAAATTAATATAGTTGGATTTGCATTTTCAGTTTGAAATTGAAATAGGAAATAACCCCACAGAGTATGGGGAAAAATAGAAGTTAGGAATATTAAAGGGCAAACTATATCCACAAATATCTCGTTTCTCTTAAAATACCCCTTTCCAGGTCTCTGGAGTCCCAGTCTGGCCTGCCCCTTCCACAGTCCAGGGACTGGCCAAAGTAAAGACACACTTCTTGCAATGTTGGATTATGGGGGGAACAACAAGCGCAACTTCAGAGACCTGATACTGGGAATTTAGTGTAGTATACGTCTCCTTTAAAGGACCTCATGCACTATGTCATGTTAAAGGGCCTATTTTCAGCTTTAACCCCATCTAGCCACGACCCGAGCCCCCCCACTCGGTATGTGCCATTACCAATGCCATTTTTAATAATTATTAGCATTTAAAAACCCTGGAAAGAGTTAACGTTTTTCTGTTTCTCTGTCATCGTTCGAATGTTAATGGATTCCTCCGCTTTACATGCAAGAAAGCCCAGAAATAGTACGCGCGGCTTAGCTATCGCGTCCCGACCACTGATGCTGTCCGCTTCGCCGTAATATCAAATGGATGCCCGTGATTCCTTTCTTCGCCAAGAAGCAGATAAGCTGTAATCAACGCCAATCTGTACAGTGCGTTCGGGGAAAACAGCATCAGATAGGGGGACGGTTCGCTTTTCACTAAGTGGATGGTTCAGGAACATTCCTTGGCTGTCACATGATGAAACGGAATGTGCTTGAAAGGGTCCGCGCGACAGCGAATTTATATCTACAGAGAAATGGGTCAACCCTGCAACAATAATATCAACTGTCTCTGGGGAAGGGGGGGGGTCGTATTTCCGGATAATAATCCGTCTCTAGAATGAATCTCATTAGCACCTGACAAGGAACTTAAACATACAAACACATCGCCCAGAACGTTAATGGGGAATTAGAATGGGTTTTATCTGATCGAGATTGGCCTGACCTGCTTCGGTTTAATTTTTTCTCTCTTGAGACCATATAGATTATGGGTAATGGTCATTTCATGGACAACTGTATGTACAACCCAACAGGAGACACCGGAGGACAATACACAACAGCTTTAGCCATGTCATCAGTTATAATCAGTGTTTATTCTATGTCATCAGTTATAATCAGTGTTAGCTATGTCATCAGTATCATTAAAGTTCAGTTATAATCAGTGTTTATTTTATCATAGTTATATCAGTGTTTATTTGATGCATCAGTTATAATCAGTGTTTATTTCTATGTCATCAGTTATAATCAGTGTTATATTTATGTCATCAGTTATAATCAGTGTGATTTCTATGTCATCAGTATAATCAGTGTTTAGCTATGTCATCAGTTATAATCAGTGTTTAGCTATGTCATCAGTTATAATCAGGTTTATTTCTGCATCAGTTATAATCAGGTTAGCTATGTATCAGTAAATCAGTGTTTAGCTATGTCATCAGTTATATCAGTGTTTAGTTCTTGTCATCAGTTATAATCAGTGTTTATTTCATGTCATCAGTTATAATCAGTGGTTTATTTCTATGTCATCAGTTATAATCAGTGTTATTTCTTTGTCATCAGTTATAATTCAGTGTTTATTTCTATGTCATCAGTTATATCAGTGGTTATTCTATGTCATCAGTTAAAATCAGTGTTTACGCTTGTCATCAGTTATAATCAGGTTTACATGTCAATCAGTTATAATCAGTGTTTAGCTATGTCATCAGTTATATCGTGTTTAGCTAGGTCATCAGTTATAATAGTGTTTAGCTATGTCATCAGGTATATTCAGTGTTTAGCTATGTCATCAGTTTATAAAGTGTTTAGCTTGCCATCAGTTATAATCAGTGTTTAGCTATGTCATCAGTTAAAATCAGTGCCTTAGCTATTCATCGTTTATCAGTGTTAGCTAGTCATCAGTTATAAATCAGTGTTTAACTATGTCATCAGTTAAATCAGTGCTTTAGCTATGTATCAGTTATATCAGTGTTTAGCTATGTCATCAGTTATAATCAGTGTTTAGCTAGTCATCAGTTATAATCCGTGTTTAGCTAGGTCCTCAGTTATTAATTAGTGTTTAGCTATGTCATCAGTTATATTCAGTGTTTAGCTATGCATCAGTTATAATCAGTGTTTAGCTATGTCATCAGTTATAATCAGTGTTAGTATGTCATCAGTTATAATCCGTGTTTAGCTAGGTCATCAGTTATAATAGTGTTGTAGCTATGTCATCAGTGAGATTCAGGTTAGCTATGTCATCAGTTCTAATCAGTGTTAGTATGCCATCAGTTTGATTAATCAGTGTTTAGCTATGTCATCAGTTAAAATCAGTGCTGTAGTATGTCATCAGTTATAATCAGTGCTTAGCTATGTCATCAGTTATAATCAGTGCTTAGCTATGTATCAGTATAATCAGTGTTTAGCTATGTCATGGCGTCACATGATTTACTGCAAACATCATATTTTGGGAACTATGAAAACCCTGACTGTAACATAAAGTGATAATTCAAGGTTCATTGTGTTCTCCATCAACCAGATGATATAGATGATAATTAGGGATGGATTTAATATGCAAATGGGGGGCCAAACTGGGCAGCGCTATTGAGCTGTTAATGGTCACAAATATCTTTCTCAAGGCGTACGTTCCGGTCCCCAGAGAGATTATTCCTCCTCTGTAATAACCACTGTTATCCATTTAATAAAACATGTCAGGCAAGTTGTGTTGTAACAGGCTGCAAACACAGGAGGGTCTAATAAACATATAGTTCTATTACTGCGACATCATCCGTATTATCAACCGTGAAAATGAACCCACACCACCACTGAAAGATGCAGCATCACGTTCCAACCAATCACTGTCCTGGTTAGGCTAGGTACAAATGGAGGACTACGTGTCCTGACTCATAGTTGTCCCATAGGGAACGCACGATCGATTGTAATTTTCCGACACAAACGATCATTCATTCGCGGATCCGGACGAACAAACAATCGAGGTCGGTCCGGACGCTCATACACAGCAGATATTTGTGCCCGAAAAATGGTGGTGTGTAACCAGCCTTAGGGAAAAGTGTATTAGGACAGCTCCACAACATTTTACATTAATAAACCTATTAGGGCCTTATTCAATAAAAGGTGAAGGTTATAAGAGTTTTCTAACTGCAGTAGACCAGTAAAAAGGGATCATCTGATTGCAAATTAACAGCTCGGGCAAATTGTTGCACCTTTATTAAATAAGCCCCTTACAGCGAACAAACTAATGCAGAATTGTCTAATTTTCCTCAATAGTGTAACTTGGAATCACTGCCCCCCCCCCCCGCAAAACTACAATGGGGCCATATCCGTGCTTCATCCTAGTGGTTTTCTGGGAGGAGGCTACATCTATCATAGGAAAAATAAGAAGACGGGTCCTTTTGGCTCCAAGGCTCCCCTGCGGTTCGCCCCTGGTGGTTACGCCCGTGTTCCACCAAAAAAATCAGCAATACATCACCACCCTTAAAATAGGTAAAGACCCTACAGTTGGCCTCAAACCCAACCACTATCAGGTCCAGTATCTCTTTCTATAGTCAACTACTATCAAGTCCAGTATCGCTCTTTTATAAGTCAACTACTATCAAGTCCAGTATCTCTTTTACGTCAATTATATCAAGTCCAGTATCTCTTTCTATACGTCAAATCTACTATCCAAGTCCAGTATCGTCCTTCCATAAGTCAACTACATAAATCCAGATCTCCTGCCATACGTCAACTACTATCAAGTCCAGTATCTCCTCCATACGTCAACTACATATCAAGCCAGTATCTCTTTCTATAAGTCAATTACTATCAAGTCCAGTATCTCCTTCCATACGTCAAACTTCTATCAAGTCCAGTATCTCCTTCCATACGTCAACTACTATCAAGTCCGGGTATCTCTTTCTATAAAGTCAACTATATCAAAGTCCAGTATCTCCTTCCATAGTCAACTACTATCAAGTCAGTAATCTCTTTCTATAAGTCAACTACTATAAAGTCACAGTATCTCCTTCATACGTCAACTACTATCAAGTCCAGTATCTCTTTCTATAAGTCAACTACTATAAAGTTCAGTATCTCCTTCATACGTCAACTACTATCAAGTCCGGTATCTCTTTCTATAAGTCAATATAACAAGTCCAGTATCTCCTTCATAGTCAACTACTATCAAGTCCGAGTCTCTTTTATAAGTCAACTACATCAAGTCCAGTATCTCTTTCTATAAGTACTAAAACTATAAAGTCCAGTATCTCCTTCCATACGTCAACTACTATCAAGTCCAGTATCTTTGTTATAAGTCAATACAACTATCAATTCCAGTATCTCCTTCCATACGTCAACTATTAACAAGTCCAGTATCTCTTTCTATAAGTCAAACTACTATAAAGTACAGTATCTCCTTCCATACGTCAACTACTATCAAGTCCAGTATCTCTTTGTATAAGTCGACTACTATAAAGTCCAGTATCTCCTTCCATACGTCAAACTACTATCAAGTCCTAGTATCTCTTGTATAAGTACACCTACTATAAGTCAGTATCTCCTTCCATACGTCAACTACTATCAAGTCCGGATCTCTTCTATAAGTCAACTAATATCAAGCCAGTATCTCCTTCCATACGTCAACTACTATCAAGTCCATAGATCTCTTTCTATAAGTCAACTACTATCAAGTCCAGTATCTCTTTCTAAAGTCAACTACTATCAAGTCAGTATCTCTTTGTATAAGTCAAATACTTAAAGTCAGTATCTCTTCCATACGTCAAACTACTATCAAGTCCAGTATCTCTTTCTATAAGTCAACTATATAAAGTCCAGTATCTCTTCCCTACGTCAACTTACTATCAAGTCCAGTATCTCTTTGTATAAGTCAACTACTATCAATTCCAGTATCTCCTTCCATACGTCAACTACTATCAAGTCCAGTATCTCTTTCATAAAGTCAATACTATAAAGCCTAGTATTCTCCTTCCATACGTCAACTACTATCAAGTCCAGTATCTCTTTCTATAAGTCAAACTATATCAAGTCCAGTCTCTTTTCTATAAGTCAACTACTATAAAGTCCAGTATCTTCTTCACATAACGTCTAACTACATTAAGTCCAGTATCTCTTTGTATAAGTCACCAACTATTAAAGTCCAGTATCTCCTTCCATACGTCAACTACTATCAAGTCCGGTATCTCTTTCTATAAGTCAACTACTTCAAGTCCAGATCTCCTTCATACGTAAACTACTATAAGCCAGTATCTCCTGTCCAACGTCAATACTATCAAGTCCAGTATCTCTTTCTATAAGTCAACTACTATCAAGTCCAGATCTCTTTATAAGTCAATACTATTAAAGTCCAGTATCTTCTTCCATACGTCAACTACTATCAAGTCCAGTATCTCTTTCTAAAGCAACACTATAAAGTCGTATCTCCTTACATACGTCAAACTAGCTATCAAGTCCGGTATCTCTTTTTAACGTCAACTACATATAAAGTCCAGTATCTCCTTCCAACGTCAACTACTATCAAGTCCGGTATCTCTTTCTATAAGTCAACTACTATAAAGTCCGGTATCTCCTTCCCATACGTCAACTACTACTCAGTCCAGTATCTCTTCTATAAGTAACTACTATCAAGTCATTATCTCCTTCCATACGTCAACTATATCAAGTCCAGTCTCTTTCTATAAGTAAACTTCATATCAAGTTCCAGTATCTCTTTTAATAAGTCAACTACTACCAAGTCCAGTATCTCCTTCCATACGTCAAGCACTATCCAGTAAGTATCTCCTTCTATACATCAACAACTAACTAGTACCAGTATCTCCTTCCATACGTCAACAACTATCAAGTCCAGTATCTCATTCCATACGGTCAACCACTATCCAGTACAGTATCTCTTTCATACGTCAACCATTATCAAGTCAGTATCTCCTCATACGTCAACCCTATCAAGTCCAGTATCTCTTCCATATGTCAACCACTATCAAGTCCAGTATCTCACTTCCATAGTCAACCATATCAAGTCCAGTATCTCCTTCCATACGACAACACTCTCCAGTAGAGTATCTTCTTCCATACGACAACCAAATCAAGATAGTATCTCCCTTCCATACATCAACCCTATCAAGCCAGTATCTCCTTCCATACAACAAACACTCATCCAGTAGAGTATCTCCTTCATACGACAACCATATCAAGCACAGTATCTCCTTCCATACATCAACAACTAACAAGCACAGTATTCCCTACTATACATCAACCACTATTCAAGTCCAAGTACTCCAAACAAACATAACCATTATAAACCAATTTCTATCTCAAGTCTCAGGTATAAGTCCTACCAAACAACAACCACTTCAAGTTCAGTATCTTCTACTATATTGTCAACCACTATCAGGTCCAGTAATTCCTACCAAACAACAACCACTTTCAAGTTCAGTATCTTCTACTATATTGTCAACCACTATCAGGTCCAGTAATTCCTACCAAACATCAACCACTATCAAGTGAATTAACGCCTACCATATGCCAATCACTATCAAATTCAGCAATTCCTACCATATGTCAACCACTATCAAGTCCAGTATCTCCTACCATATTGTCAACCACTATCAAGTCCATAAACTCCTACCATATGCCAATCCCTATCAAGTACAGTAACTAATACCATACGTAAATCACTATCAAGTCCAGTATCTCCTACCATATTGTCAACCATTATCAAGTCCATTAACTCCTACAATATGCCAACCACTATCAAGTCCAAAAACTCCTACCACATGCTAACCACTATTAAGTCCAGTAACTAATACCATACGTAAACCACTATCAAGTCCAGTAACTAATACCATACGTAAACCCCTATCAAGTCCAGTAACTAATACCATACGTAAACTCCTATCAAGTCCAGTAACTAATACCATACGTAAACCACTTTCAAGTCCAGTAACTAATACCATATGTAAACCCCTATCAAGTCCAGTATCTCCTACTATACGTGTAAAAGACTTTCCAGTCTTCAGGCACTCTTCAACTTAAGTTTATATTTTGTAGGAGCATCTTAACCTTATATGAACCTTCTTTCTTCCATGTCCAATCAATACTACAGGATTTCAGAGTCTTAAGGTTTATTCTTCATCTTCAGTAGAGTTCCAACCTACAAAGCTTACAAATTAATCTTGGGTTTTGAAAGCTCACAATGTCCTCCTCGAAAATATCCAACATCCAGCAAAGGCTTAGAAGGTCTTAAAAGGTGTCTATGAGGTCGAACACAATGTAGAGCCTTTAAAACCATAACAAAGCCATCATTTCTTATACAAGGTACCAGCTCTTGAACCTCATGTGTATTAATGAGGTCCCACAACATTGGACAGCTATGAACCTTTACAAGGATTTACCTATGTCTGTTGCATTATACAAGGTATAGTGAGAAAGAGAACGGGAAAGAATGAAAGAGAACATCAAAAACAAACATGCGTTCTAATCTAGACTTTCATTTTGGCTGGTTGATTTCAAAGCCCTGAAACCTAAACCTAGTGCGAACTCGGTATGGTCATTCAGGTGGGTGTCATTGATGATCTGATGATCTGACACTATTGCATGTCTGTACAGAATCTTACATATAAAAGTTGATACATATATAATTATATATATATATATATTATATATATATTATACACATACACAAAAGACTCCAGCACACAACAAACATACAATTATAAATGAGTGGAGTAAAAGAATTAGACATGTATGCAAGCAATGAAGGGTTCATTCATTGTTATCAACATGTCTAATTCTTTTACTCCATTCATTTATAGTATGTGTGTTGAGTGCTGGAGTCTTTTGTGTAATGTATAAATTGCCGGTCCTCCATTGCACTGCACCTGAAAGTATTTTTGAATAAAGGTTTGAACAGCATATCCCTATATTTATATATATATATATATACACATTCATTTTCGCTTATTAACCAGAATGGGGGAGCTTAAATATGAAGCTACAATTACCGTATGTACACTAGAGAAAAGGCGATAGCGTGGGGATATGATTACTGTGTATAATACATGAATGGGCCATACAATAAACTATCTAGGGGATTGTTCACCAATAGAACATGTCAAAAGAAAGCTGGATGAGTTTCTAAAAACAAGGAATGTTGCAGGTTACTGGTATTGATATATAATCCAGGGATATTTCCGATTGCCACTTAGAGTCAGGAAGGAATTTTCCCCCCTTCATACTGTTTTTGTGCCATCCTCTGGATCAACAGTTAGGCGGGGGGGGGGGGGGCGTGAATCTTATTTTACCTATGACAGATATGACTTCCTCCCAGAAAACAACTATGGATGAAGCACAGATAAGGGCTCCATTATAGTTTTTCTGGTTGTTCCTACTAATACCACTGGACATATGTCTTCATTCAACCTCAAATACGATACTATTCTTTCCTATACAATTTTACTAATTCACAATAATGAAATAAATAATTCCTTGCTCTTCTGCAAAAAGTACAGACAGTTCATTTAAAGCGAACTCGCCGTTATAAATGAAACTTTTTTTTGTTTTTAAAAATGGGGATTTTGGAGCAATTAAACATTTATTGTACTTGAAGACATATTAACGAAGCACGTTTAATTATGGCCTCCAAGCCACGGTTTAATTTTAATTCCCATCATCCTTAGCAAGGCAAACTGTTTCGAAACCGTCAGTTTAATAGCTCTCAACGATCTATCGCTTTTCTCCCTGGGGGACAAGTGTCAAGAGGAGAGAGGCAACCAATTTAATGATAAATGTCCAACGTAAGTGCAATCTGAAGACTGCTGTGCCCAGAATGCAAAGGCTCCGTCTACAATGCTCCTCCTCTATGTGACTTATAGATTCCATAAGGATTCCATTCACTGAATAAAGGGCACAATGAATTCATGCTGTGAAATACCTTCCACAGGGTAAGTACGGAGCAGATAAACCACTTTGATTGAGAAAAGATTTTATGTTGACATTAAACATTAAACTATGGTCTTAAAAACATTTTTTGTGACATATAGGGCATATAATGCTGATTTAAACGATACATTCCTTAACTTTCTATGCAATTGCTGAAAATGCAGTAAAAATCTTCTTCTTAATCCAACTCCTCCTCTCTCTCTCTGTGGGCATGCTCAGTGTGTGTAATGATGGGAGAGGGGGGAGGAGCTTTACAAGTAAACTCAACAAATCAAAAAGACACAAAAATACCAAAGTGATGTTTTACAAGGAAAATAAATAATACAGTGTCTTCCCTTGAAACTGGATTGCTCATACTACACGGCATTTACGTTATTATTTTCAGTAAAAAAATCTTTATTATACTTAGCGTTCTTAAAATGTTTTCCTACTGTTCTACAGGGGGCAGAATTATGGTTACATTGGGCCAGATCTGTTTATTGTATAGGGTAGAGTTTGTGTATTTTGCTTTGTTTGCTTATATTATCTTGTAAATAATAGCAAAATATATATATATATATTTGCATGTAAGGTATTGCATAAGTCACTTTTTATTAATCACTTATAAAAAGAATTTTAAAGGAGTAGTACATTTTAATATTAATATATTAATAAACTTTGGTTCCAGTTATTCCTATATAACAGGGACCCAATCTCAATATTTTTACCTTTAAAACACTAACCTTTACTGAAAAATGGATGCGATTCTTAGGGTTGCTCCTCCTCTCATCAAAATCCTTTGCAAATACACCACACCATCTGGAAGCCATATCTTAATTTGGCACAGAGCCTTAAACTTTAATGCTAATAAATGTCACCAACAGTGCATCTACATTGCACATAAGCGATTATTAATTTTTCGTTTATTATGCACAGCTACCCTGTAACAGTAACAGTGTGGATATTTCATGCCTCTTCACTGCCTGCCCCATAATGAGCAGTCTAGGGGCAAAGTTGAGACACTTGGGGTAGAGGGGTTGTGGTTCTGAAAGTAAAAATGCTAGAATTTGTTACAAAGACTAATATAGGGTCTAGACTCTAGACACACAATATAGGGTCTACACAGACAAATGTATGGTCTAGAACTAATTAGGGTCTAGACAGACAATACAGGGAATATATAGACTAATATAGGGTCTATACAGAACAAATGTTGGCTCTAGAAAGAATAAATATAGGGTCTAGACAGACTATATAGAGTCTTGTTGGACTAATATAGGGTCTAGTTGGACTAATATAGGGTCTAGTTGGACTAATATAGGGTCTAGTTGGACTAATATAGGGTCTAGTTGGACTAATATAGGGTCTAGTTGGACTAATATAGGGTCTAGTTGGACTAATATAGGGTCTAGTTGGACTAATATAGGGTCTAGTTGGACTACTATAGGGTCTAGACAGACAAATACAAGGAATATACAGACTAATATAGGGTCTAGTTGGACTAATATAGGGTTCAGCCTGACAAAATAAGAAATATACAGACTGATAAGGGTCCAGTTGGACTAATATAGGGTTCAGAGGACTAATATAGGGTCTAGATGGATTAATTAGGGTCAAGACAGACAAATACAAGGAATATACAGACTAATATAGGGTCTACACAGACATATAGGGAAATTCAGACTAATATGGGTCTATACAGACAAATGTTGGCTCTAGAAAGAATAATATAGGGTCTAGTTGGACTAATATAGGGTCTAGTTGGACTAATATAGGGTCTAGACAGAAAAATACATGGAATATAAAGACTAATATAGGGTCTATGAAGACTAATATAGGGTCTAGATGGACTATATAGGTGTCTAGATGGATTAATATAGGGTCTAGACAGACAAATACAAGGAATATACAGACTAATATAGGGTCTAGTTGGACTAATATAGGGTCTAGCCTGACAAATATAAGAAATATACAGACTGTTATAGGGTCCAGTTGGACTAATATAGGGTCTAGATGGACTAATATAGGATCTAGATGGACTAATATGGACTAATATAGGTTCTAGTTGGACGAATATAGGGTCTAGACAGACAATTAAAGGAATATGCAGACTATATAGGGTCTATACAGACAAATACAAGGATGGACTAATATAGGTCTAGTTGGACTAATATAGGGTCTAGTTGGACTAATATAGGGTCTAGTTGGACTAATATAGGGTTTAGTTGGACTAATATGGGTTTAGTTTGGACTAATATAGGGTTTAGTTGGACTAATATAGGGTCTGGACAAACAAATACAAGGAATATACAGACTAATATAGGGTATAGTTGGACTAATAAAGGGTCTAGACAAACAAAATACAAGAAATATACAGACTAATATAGGGTATAGTTGGACTAATATAGGGTCTGGACAAACAAATACAAGGAATATACAGACTAATATAGGGTATAGTTGGACTAATAAAGGGTCTAGACAAACAAATACAAGAAATATACAGACTAATATAGGGTCTAGTTGGACTAATATAGGGTCTAGACAAACAAATACAAGGAATATACAGACTAATATAGGGTCTAGTTGGACTAATATAGGGTCTAGTTGGACTAATATAGGGTCTAGTTGGACTAATATAGGGTCTAGTTGGACTAAATATGGGTCTAGTTGGACTAATATAGGGTCTAGTTGGACTGATATAGGGTCTTAGTTGGACTGATATAGGGTCTAGTTGGTACATTGGATATAGGGTCTAGTTGGACTAATATAGGGTCTAGTTGGACTAATATAGGGTCTAGTTGGACTAATATAGGGTCTAGTTGGACTAATATAGGGTCTAGACAGACAAATACAGGGAATATACAGACTAATATAGGGTCTATACAGACTAAGATAGGGTCTATACAGACTAAGACAGGGTCTATACAGACTAATATAGGGTCTAGATGGACTTCACCCACAGTGGTTTTCTGGGAGGAGGCTATATCTGTTATAGGAAAAATAAGAATATGGGCCCCCCTTGTATCCCGGGGCCCCTTGCGGTTGCTCCCCTGGTAATTACTCCCCTAAACATGTCTCTTACCTCAACTGTACAAAATCTCATGGCTCCATAAATAACTACAGAATATCAGTGTCATCTCCTGGGGTGTTGGAATGACTCGCTGAGATAATGTATCTACCTGGAGGCCACATTTAAATGGATCCAGCACAAGCTACTGTGTCATTCTGTAACCTGGGAATCAATACGCTAAACACAGTGACTACAGACTGTGAGAACAGCGATGTGAACACTTTCCCTTCTCCTAATTATATCCATTCAGTAGACTCCATCGCAAATACAAAAATCTCACATGGGTATTTGCCATGATGCCATTTCTGCCTCGCTGGTGATTGGCTGATCCCTCTATTTCCTGTCTCCTTTCATGACATCATAATTCACAACATTCCAAAAATATGGAAGTGCTTGCACATTCAAGCCAATCAAAAAGAGATTAAGCAAAGTGATGTCATAAACTATTCTTCAGCTTTTTGTTTGTTTAAAGGGACACACATTCATTTACTCCTATCAATGTTTTACTGCCCAGGCTCGTAGATTGATTTTATTCTTGTTTTTTTTCCGTAAACTTCAATATCTCTCAAAGCCCACCCCGTCAGTCCCACAATAACCAACCACGGACTATTAATCAAAGAGGATTTCCTAAATGTGTTTCATAGGCCACGACCAGCTAAGGATTTCCGTGTCCTAACCGCAATATAACAAGCTAATTGTGGATTTCCTACCACACAGTTTTCTAAAGGATTAGCACGAAGAATACAGACGTATATACCCCAATGTGACACAATGTTATTGTGCAGGCTTAGCTAGGATTTATTCTTATTAAAGTCCAATCCATAAAGATTCTCCTATTAGTATACAAAGTCATGGGGCTAAAGGCTCGGAGGTCCGCATGTTCTGCGTGGCTGTGATACGTTACAGAGCCATCAGATTGTTGCTGTTGATTGTAAGCTCTGTGGGTCACAAATGGCTGGACAAGAGCTGTGTGTGCAATTTCACAGTAAAAGAAAAATGTGTTTTCTTCAATAAAGCTGTAAAATTAGCGCGACCGAAAGACTCACTGCAGTCCGGCGTGGGCGCTTCACGCTTTGCACGCCTTGTAACAAGATTTTTCTCCCATTCCCCCAGTTCCCTAGACGTTAACGCTCGGCCCAGATCTACCGCCTCGTCTCGCGTTTTCGGAAATTCCACAGTGTGAGGATTATAAGGATTTAAAGGGGCAGTATAGCCTGAAAAAACAATTGCAAACGAAAGCAGCACAAATATTTCCATATTGGAAATTATCCGACTGTAGGAGAAACATGTCAGCAACTGCTGTGATTGACAGTGTTGTCTGTCCTTGAAAAACTGTCAATCTTAAAAAGATAGATCAGTGCTTCCCTTCCTGTCTATCCAACGTGCCCCCCTCCCACCTAACCGAACACTTATGGATCTCCAGAGATTAATATTGGTGACGTCTGGCTACAGTAAATATGTGTACCTTCTGGTTCTCCAACCCAACCGGCCAGTTAAACAGAAGGACTTGCATATTCCACGGGGCCAGGGATTACAGAGAAGATGAGAGCGGTTTGAAGCGATCAGGAACTGCGCGCTCCGACACAGTGCCAAATAGGGAAGGAAGCGAGCCAGGGTTTGTTTACAAGAAAAATGAATAATGCAAAAGGCCCATCACTGCTAGTTTAGCATTCTGTCTCCGTTCCAGCACCGTCGACTTATTACATAGTTATCATTCTAACAGAGCGACCTTGCCATGTTCGCACATTTGTATGTGATCTAGACCAGTGGCACCTGGTGTAGAGGGAAAGTGCCCTGATTAAGCCGGTTTTACCTCCGAGTTCCCTGCGAGCGAGGGAAGAGGTAAACGGAGCATTTTAATGTGTTAGCTGGAGGTTTAAGAATTAGCCTCTTAAATGGAGAGGGCTAAGCGTAATCCTGGTCTATGTACAGCTCTACGCCAACACCTTAAAGGATAAATACTACTTAAAGGAATTGAAAGGAAAGACTTCTCAAAAAATCGTCCTCTAAATAAATCATATTATCAACGCAGCCTGGGTGTTAAAGGATAATTAAAGTCTAATAGCAAATAAAGTTCACATAAAATACCTATAAGCCATTCTAATTATCCATTCTTCCTGTTTCCCATGATCCTAGTGGTGAGGTATCTCCAACCAAGTCTATAGGCATTGTGCTCAAAGGAAGGTGTTGCCAGAAGCAGAGGAGCTTGGGAACAAGAGGAGGAGCTGCACCAATAATAACAAATTTTTAGGCAACTAATAACACAATGAAGGATGAAAATGTAGCAGATCAAATCCTTATTACAAGGAGAATGGCCTGAACTGAATTTATTATTATTTCATGAGATGGTTGCCAGTTATGTGAACTTTTACCAGAGGATTGATGCCTTGGCTGGTGCTGAGATCTTGAAAATATTATCCAACCCTTATGTTCCTCTCCAGAAGGTCTCAGCGCCATCCAATAGTCTGTAGCGTTTCGAAACTCAACGGCGAAATTGAACTGGATGTTCTTGTCACGAGCAAAAATCAGCTGTTGAACGGAGACGTACAAACGCCAAAATTGAGGATACATTGTTACTGTTCATTGCATTAATGTACCTTGGGTAATTTGAGGTAGCACACAGGTCAGCCATGTTGTTTGTGGGCTTGTGCCCTACATATTTCGAAGAGAGCTAGCAATCCTCATTCAGTGAATATATAACCTACCTAACTACCCCTGTAGTGGATTTCTATGAGAGGAACTGTAAGATTATATCCTTATAACCTACCCCTGTAGTGGATTTCTATGGGAGGAACTGTAAGATTATAGTTTTATAATCTACCCCTGTAGTGGATTTCTATGGGAGGAACTGTAAGATTATAGCCTTATAATCTACCCCTGTAGTGGATTTCTATGGAAGGAACTGTAAGATTATAGCCTTATAACCTACCCCTGTAGTGGATTTCTATGGGAGGAACTGTAAGATTATAGCCTTATAACCTACCCCTTGTGCTTTTATATGGTCACGGAACTCCTCGGTGACTTCTAATATTCTTATAATTTACAGTGTGGGGTGCATTATCCACTATATAATGGATGCAACTTGCAGTGCTAAGTACTATTAGTGGTAGTTTGGTAGTTGAATGCCAACATGAAGAAGATATGTGCGAGGTGCTGACCCCCTGCCGCCCACCAGCTGTTCAGAAACAGCAACTCCCAGCATGCCTTGGTTGCAGAATGCCACCATGATGCTTAATTTTAAAGGAACAGTACAGCCATTGTTTTTTTTAAAATAACAGTTCAGTGAGCATTGATACTCTATGTAGTTAGCCAATCAGTTCAACCCATGGTTTCTATTGGAGATTCCCCTGCTCTCATCGACCCGGTGGGTTTCACATATAAATGTTAATGCGTGCTGTATTTAATATATAAAACCCAACCAGGACGAGAGTAAACTAATCTGATGAACGTGAGTTCCCCAGTGACTGCCAGGCTGCTATGGATCTCTCGCTATGAGCGACAGGTCTACAATAATAATCAGGTTACTACACACACACACCAATGACATTGTATTCAGCCAATCACAAACTGTCTCCTCCTTAACACCACTGAAGGCATCAGGGCTTAAATATTAATATCCTTCCTGGGAATAGGAAAAGCTCCAATGCTATTTCATAGTTATTAAAGGAACGGAGTCCTACATAGCAATATTCAAATCATCTTACTGGAGAACCAACGTACGGGGATTGAAGTTTAGGACGCGGCTTTCTTTCGTTTCATTAAAGTGACAGAACGAAAACTACTCTGCTCACTTTCTGCGACAAAATGAAAAAATCGTAATTTGACAAGTAGTAAAATGATTTGCACTTTCTGTAACCAAAGGGCATATCCACCCACATATGAATTGATACTTATCCTCCCCAACACCCCAAGACATATTAACTAACCCCTCTGATGTTTTGGAAGAAAAATATTCAATAAAGTTTGAGAGTCCTCCATACCAGTCCTCCTCTGCACATGTGCAAGCTCATACAGCTGTAAGAGGGGGCGGCAACTTAGAAAAGACAGGACAGTGAACTAGAAAGTCTTCACAATTTTATATGGGGTGGGCATGCACTTTATTATCAGATTCCAAAAGACAATATACATTCATAGGGCCTCATTTAGTCTTAAATGTGGGTGGACAGAGTTTTATTTGCCCTTTTCGCTGTGACGAAAAAACATGGTGGCCCATGTTAGTATCCTGGTTTGTTTATTTCTATTGATCGAAGCCTATTATTATTGCGTCTCGCTCCTAGTTACCCTGGGTAACCCGAGACTCCTTCTACCTTTATTGAAACTGTAAACATTAATCAGGAGCGCTGCGGGCGAATGGACTGGAAATGTAATCAGCCATTGTATTATGAGGCTTTATCTGTGTGCGCGTGTTTGATAAATATAAACGTCTAATCTCTCGTCCCTGAGTAACCGATGCCCCTTTGCATTGTGGGTCACAACAAAATGAATAATCTTTAAAACGAGCACATCAGGCCCGGACGGATAATGAGCATCACCTGAAAATAACTGGCAGGATGAATAAGTCTGGGCAGCGAGTCAAGGTAAAGGAAAATCTAATTTGTACAGTGCGAAATTATTTCTTCCTAAAACGTTTATAAATCCAGGATTAGTGAGACCTCCGGCTGTTCGTAACTAGCGCCGTCGCCATTTTGTCCGATAAGGTTTATAATCTTATAATACTGTGTGTAGGGCGGTCACCTCGCCCCTTTAAATTTGCACAACTACTCAGTGGTGACTTTACAGGACACATAAACCATATAATGCGCATTGTGCTTTAAGGGCGATGTCCCACGCAGGCAGCGCATGCACATTTCCTGCCAAAATATCACGGTCCAGCTGACTGGTCCAAAGCAATGATCGGTCTGTTAGATTGAAATATCGTCCTGTGTGTAACAGCCAAATTCTCATCCCTTTAATACTTATCTCCTTTTAACTATCCCTTTAATAACTGCCATTTCCAGAGATTACCCAGGGCAAGAAACTGATACTTATAGTTCTGCAGATTCTTCATAAACCATAAATGACTTTATTGTGTGTCTCAATAATAAGCCCAGAATAAAGCGCAGTCTAATGTTTCGTCCCTGTTTATTTGATCTCTGGGAGAGACGTAAGCAACAGAATCACTGAAAATCTGCCCAACCCGTGATAAGTGATTGATTGATCCCCAGATCACATCCAATGAGGGGAAGGGGATTTTAACTCTTTAATACCAGTCCATGTGACCTCCTGCTTTCTAATCTTGCAGCTTTTCATAGATTGAGCTGCTCACATCTCTTTGTAATATCCAGTTCAGCAGCTAGCTATACACGCACAGACTTTCTTCCAAACAGATTTCCGATTCAGGGAAACAATCGGACATTCCCTACCTTGAGGCCTCGATCTTTCTGCAGATTGGGACAGAAGATGGGGTCGGCGGAAAAACGGAAAATGGGTGATCAGAATCTCCCCAAATGTAGACCCTGTGTAGAGGGCACTTTACGTGTAGTGTGTAGATGGAGGATGAACAATGATTAATTATAATGATGATTGACAAAGGGAAGAGAGTCTCTCTGAGCTGGTGCAGGTCACAGAGGTTCAGATACATAAAACTTGACTGATCACCAAAGGGAAATATAGACAAACATGTACTGTGTGCTCCAGGGAGGAGGACCTAGATGAAGGCACAATAAACGTCCTTGGGACTTTCAAAATGACCTTGAAGAAGGATGAGAAGGACAGAATCACAAACACCTTAATATCAAGCCACAAAGTGAAAATAATATTCAAAGATTTACTTTAGGTTACAGATAAGACAAACTTCTTCATAGATCCAAGACCCTAAAGATACAAAATGTTCCCCTTACCCATACTACATTGCAATGACATCATAGCTAATCAGTAGGGCAGCACCCCTGCTGTAGGTGAACAAGGCAGACCTTAGGTAAAGGGGTGGCCCCCTGCAGGACAACAATAAGAACTACGCTACAATATATTTTATACGACAACAAAGCACCAATAGAATTATTCAATAAAAGTTCTTATAGTTAAAAAATGGTGCTAATTTTCCCCCAACCAATCAGATGTTAGCTTTCAAATGTTAAATAATATCTGATTGGTTGGGGCAAAATTAGCACCATTTTAAACGATGAGAACTTTTATTGAATCTCCCTGATTGTTTTTACAGATGTATCAGAAAGAATCAACACGGTTAATACCATTGAAAAACACTTTGTTTCACTAAACAAAACTTACAATGCTGGAAAATCATCAACAACCACATTTAAAGGACAACGCTACTTATAAACATCCCCCCACCTGCATTAAAGTACCCAGGGCGAGTACCTGAACCACTAGGTCCTCACCTAAAGCTGTGCTCAATGGGTCCAGTCTGCCCCGCCTCCTACAGACTTGGCGAATGGAATGGACTCCAATAGGTCAGGCCCCAGACACAACCAGGAGGGCGGGTCAGACCAGACTCATTGAGCTCAACTTTAAATAAATACATTTCCCGATTGAGAACCCAGTGGCAAGAACCAACCAGTTCAAGTCCTCACCCTGGGCACTTTTAATAGAAAGGCCTGGAAAAGGGTGGTGGTGTCTTAAGGACACAGAAATTTAACCCCTGACATAAAGGTCAAAAGTCAAGCATTTACCTTTCTACGCAATTTCCAACTAAAGATGGTGGGGGGGATGGTACGATCATACCGTATTGGGATATTCAGATATCGCGCGATTGGCAGATCATGTGTCGATGATCGCTCGACGATTGTTTGGAAACTGTTCCTACTGGGGATAAAAAATTATTTTGCCCAATCGGATCATATGATCCACGGATCCTACAACCGCGTTGTTGCGTCTATGCCCACAGTAAAACTGAAAGGGATCAAAACTGAAATAGGTCCTTCTGTAGTGAAAGATTTTATTGATTTAAAACAGGTCTTATCTTTAATTAGGATATATATATATATATATACATATATATATATATATATATATATCTATAATAATAAGGTAATATATATACGCACACACACACTATAGGCTGGAAATCTCCTTTAGGGATAGACCCCCACTTTGAGCATCGCATGTAAACAAAATTCACACAGTTTGGGACTACCCCTTTAAGATCAACTTTTAAAAATGTTAAATCTTGAATCAATTGAAATTTTCCAAGTCCCTTTTTTCTTTAAGGTCTAAAATATTAAAGGGACGATATCATATTGTTAACACATTAAACACAGTGCCCGCCATGTCTGAAAAATGCAAAAACAATCCATCATCAACACTTACAGGGTTATTCAATAAAAGTTCTTATCGTTTAAAATGGTGCTAATTTTGCCCCAACCAATCAGATTTTATTTATCAATTGAAAGCTAACATCTGATTGGTTGGGGAAAAATTAGCACCATTTTTAACGATAAGAACTTTTATTGAATCTCCCTGTTAATATCTGCAGGTAGAGCAGTTCCAATGCAGCCTTTAATCCATAGAGGTGGGAAGTGGTACTGCAAGTGATAAGTTTGTTTTACAATAAGTCGATTTGCAGTAAGTTGCCTAGACATCCTTGCTGCCCTGTATCATATATATTTTTGAATGCAAATGTACGTTTTAGAATAAGAGACAATATAATGTATTTAAGGAGGAGCAAAAGTTTAAAGATCAACTGCTTAGTTATATGGGTCTGTTCCCCTTCCTATCACGGGGTGGCACTTTATCCATTGATTCTTAGAACTTTCTGATTGGTTTACTTTTTTATTTTGCTGCTGATCTCTATGCACCAATCAATTTCACAGGTAAGAAAACCCTTTTTAGCAGCACTTTGAGGGGGGCAACATCTGAAGACTAAAATCAAATAACTTTAGTTAATTGTCACATCAATATCTGATCGATACAGATTTTTAACTAGGATTTGACAATCTCACTACATGATCTTTCCTGTTCCTGACTGTCAGATTGGTGCAATAATTATCCAATCTAGAATGATTCCCACTGTCACTTTAAGGTAAACTAAGGTTTAAAACATTCCTGCTGTCTGATTAAAATATTTTATACTTATTAAAATAGAAATATTACTTGCATTTCTAAGTGATTCCTAACCTAAGATACACACTTTCACTTAAATTAACTTCTTAAGTTAACACAGGAAGATACAAAGTATCGAATTGCCAGCTGCAAACTGAGCATGTGTGTCCCACTGGGAAGCAGCAAGGTAGAAAGTACAGATTATATTTTTATATAGGAATTGCTTTGAAAGGCAAGTGATATCCCATCCCAATCAGCGATTTCTGGGCTATAAACCAGAACACAATGTGTAATACCCCATCCCATTTGCAGTTTCACAGCATGTCAATGAACACTTCTAACCAAACCTGGAAAACAGACAGTGAGTGATTTGTATAAACCAGGGATGTTAAACTTGTGGCTCTCCGGATGTTCTCGAACTACAAATCCCAGCGTTCTGGTTAATTTGAGGAGTTGTCATCTTGAGGGCACAAGTTTGTCGGGGGATTATGACCTCTGTAGACAACAGACACCAACATTCCAAACTGAATCCCAGTTACATTGATGATGTAAAAAGCAACACAAAGTAGCAGGATTTACATACCAGTGGGTGTGTGTCTTATTTCAACTTTAGCCACTAGTTAGCAAGCAGCCACAATAACCCATTACGTCCCATGTTTCTAATTCCCTATGTAGGATGACGGGACGTAAGGGGTTAATATTTTTCCGTATTTAGAAATCTCATTGAGTGAAACGGGAGATGTAAACGTCCCTCGAATTCTACGTTTCAGATCCAAAATATCAATTTGAGACAGACAGAGAACTGAATTCAGGTCATGAATATATTTAAAGGGGAACATCCCCTCTTACCTTTCATTGTCGACGCTCCTGAATCCAGGTAGGATGTGTCGGAAGCTGCTGTTTCTGTCGAGCTTTGGTTGACTTTTGGTCCTCTTTATGGAGCCTTTGAGCCGTCGGCTGAGAAACCCCTGCAAGGGGGCGAGAAGAGAAAAACGATGTTGGCAAAAAATAAAAAAATGAATAAAAATTGTAAAAATCTATATATCGCTTGGGGGGTCTCTATGTAGACGAGTAACTACACGGGGGGCTCGATGGAGTCTCGGTTGTTTGGCAGCTGACGGGGAACGATTTTCATTGTGTCAACGCGGCTCAAAGGATTCCATCTAAACATCTGCTCCCAAACCTCTGAAAAAGACAGGGAAAAAAAGCAACGTCGAGGCGATACTCCCCTAAGCCTCTGTTACCATGGCAACCAGCCCGCTCTGATTTAAAAAAATAGTCAGCGATAGACAGTGCTTGTATATGGACGCTGTGCCTTTAATACTCATTATCACATCCCCTCCCTTCCTGGTTCATGGCAGCTCAATCCAAGAAGTAAAATGTCATTTATTTCTCTATTATCAAATACCCATTCAGGTTTCTTTGTTAAAAAAAGCAAAAAAATTAGAAAAATATTTTATCTACAGCCTTAGACTACAACTCCCAGAATTCCCTGAAAGCCAAAAATGGCTTTTAGTCCTAGAAGCCGAGGATCCCCTACATCTCGGTCCGACGTTACTCTATAGCAATGTTCCTGTAATTGGAGCAGATTGGAATTAAAATGACTCCCAGACAAGTAAAAATGATTCTCGTAGAAATATTACATTTAAAGGGCAACACACAGCCCAGAATTCTAACCAGTGAGTTCTACCTGTGTGATGTCAGTAAAATCTTAACTTCCTTCTCCCATTGGGACACACATGCTCATTGTGCTTGTAAGGAGCTGTCCATCTAAATAATTTACACTATTACCTTTGCATTCTATTCATGCAATTGAAAGGTGCCATATTATTGACCTTACTGTTTGCTGCCCCCTAGTGGCAACATTTATATGTCATCAACAGCGCTTCCTAGTGGTAAGATTTATTTATGACATCAAAAGGACCATTATGTGTTATGCCTTAATATCTGTTGAATTATTTGTTTGTAATCACAAGATTACTTTGTTTTACCTAATAACCGAAAATAAAGAAAAAATAAATTTACCAAAATAAAGGAATCCCTTTATGGGAAAGAAGAATTCTGTATCCTTTTATTATTTATCAATATTAAAGTAACTTACAGCTTAAAGATGCAAAGGAGGCTGGGAAACAAGACAAAGCCCTTAAGTTTTAATGGCAGACACAGCCAACCCGCAAAGCGCGAGCAGAACAGTTAAAAAAATCCAATTATTATTAATACAGCACAGAGGCTATTTTTTTAACTGGCCTAGTAATTCCCTCTTCAGGCTGAGGCCACACTGCAACGCACAAGAATCGCGGACAAAATTGCGAGCGTAATCGCTCGCGATAGTGTGCGCTTTTCTTGTGCGTTCGTGTTTTTGCCTTTTCGCGTTATGGAAACGCTGCGTTAATGCACCAAAAATGGCGAACGCATGCGTTACCAAAACGCGAATAGACGCACAATCGCATGCGCATCGGAAATCGCGGGAATTTTTGCGTTCCCGCGATTTCCATTTTAGCGAAAATCGCGGGCGCAAACGTGAGCGCGAAACGCGCGCACAAACGCTCAAAAAACGCGCTAGTGTGGCCTAGCCCTCACAGATCATCTACATGGAAGCCTGGATTATGAATGTTCTCTTATTTGGCCGTTCATCACGGGTGTTTGTCGTGAATGGGGGTCAGTTGGGGCTTGGAGGTCTGCGGAAAATCTTGTGTGTGTATGAACCTTAAATCACTGCTGATGGGTCGCGGCAAACTTTCTGACGCATCAATTTTCACCGCGACCGACAGTGACTCATCCTGGCTGAATGTTCACTTATGGCAGTTGGTTGGGCCAAAAAATTTGCCTGTGTGTACCCAGCCTTAGAGGATAAACCACGCCCGTCCTTACTGTAGTTTCCGAGGATCATGCACATTGTTTATCTACTGGCCGTGCTCCCTAAACGTCTTTCATTGGCGTCACATAGACCGTATGTATTATTGAGACAGATAGAAAACGCAAAATTGAATTCCGTAGAAGCGTTAACGTTGGAATTGAGATTTGGAAAAAGCCATAACATAATTATACATTAAATGTGATATTTTTACAGTCAACAAATTGGTTTTAATATCCGTTAGAAATTAAGCCGGGCCGTCTTGAAGATGTATTAATAATGGGTAATTTACAGAGTGGTAGGAAATAAAAACGCACGAGATTCGCAAGCGACAGATAGAGGATCACGGAGGGCCGTATATCTACAGACTGCTAAACAACATGAATGTGTTGCCTTTCCCCACCGCTAATGTGGGATATAATGAGAACATTAATATTCACGCTTCTCAAAGCGTCGCCATAAAACACTCGGCTTGAGTAAGGAGTCGGATTTTAAGGTGCAAAAATAACGTTAAAACCAGAAAAGGACATAAAGGTAATGAATTTCAAATAAAAGGACTAGTAACCGGATTTACCAACCTGCAAACCTTCTAACTAGAGTCCTACTATCACCCAGGAACATACAGACGCCATATTGTTTCCCTTAGTATATTCTATTCATTACTTATGGGTGGAAGTTGCTGTATGGATTCCCATTAACAGTACATACATTGGGTATATATTTTCAATATATACCCAATTCAAAGTCAAATGAAATTGCTTTATTCATGTAATATGGAAATAATATGGGATTGTTTCTGTATTACAAGGCCGGAGTAAAGCCTATAGTAATCTTAAAGGGCAAAGTTAGTGCCCCAAACAACACCCCTCCCCTAACAGTACATACGATGAGGACCTAAAAGTAATGGCTATCTGGCTCCACCTCCACTTCACAGACTGTCCAATGGAAAGACAGGCTTCGTACAAAGGATTAATTATGGGACCAGACCAGCACCAGGTGTTTTAACCCAGTGAGGACCATAAAATAAAGGTGATAAGGATTTTGTTAACTATAAACTCCCCTCTTGCGAGATGTCCCAGAGTTTATGTTGAATTATTGTTCTGGTCACTTAATGAATTTTAAGATTCTATAAATGTAGATTCCCCAATACTAATCCGTACAGATAATATTAGTCATAGAAGAATGGAAAATACAACATCCTCCAAACCACCGCCCAACAAAAGCAAAATCATCTCTTCAAAGCTACAGGAGACACCACTGTCTTCGTCCAATCAGGCCCTAGCAGGGCTCAGGTCTTAAATCAAGCCAAATTTGATTGTGACTTTAAGTCAATACTATTGATCGACTTCTCTGCCATATAAATCACAGCTGTCATCTCTTCTATCCTGTTTGTTTCTTTCTCTCGTCCCCAATGCTTAAGTGCCCACTTGACTTCGGTATCTTGCAACCAAATCCATACCTGTGCACCCATGCCTTTGTTTAGTTCTTTTTCAAGAAATAATAAAGTAAACCAGTCTTAGTGAGTTAAAATAAAAGTGTATTGGGGCTGAAGAAAAACACGTCAGTTTCCCTAAACCTATTTTATTCTTCCTTGGCCTTATCAGCACAACAGGAGAAGTCCCAGCTGATCGTTTAATCAACAAGGTAAATGAATTGTGCAAGATTCATCAACTCAAGAAAGGGCCTTGTAACTGGAGAATTCAAGAATAAGAACCTTATAATTTGTAGCTAACTCAAGCAATGTCCCTATTGTCAACACAAGAAAGATCATTATAACTAGTCTCCAACTCTAAGAAGATCCTTATAACTTTCTAACTCAAGAAATGTCCTCATAGTCAACACAATAAAGATCATTATAACTAGTCTCCAACTCTAAGAAGATCCTTATAAACTTTCTAACTCAAGAATATCCTCAGTCAACACAATAAAGATCATTATAAAGACCTTATAAACTTTTAACTCAAGAAATGTCCTCATAGTCACGAAAGAAAGATCATTATAACAATCTCCAACTCTAAGAAGATACTTATAGCTTTCTAACTCAGCAACGTCCTCAGTCAACACAAGAAAGATCATTATAACTAGTCTCCAACTCCAAGAAGATCCTTATAACTTTCTAACTCAAGCAATGTCCTCATAAATAGTCAACACAAGAAAGATATTATAACTAGTCTCCAACTCCAAGAAGATCCTTATAACTTTCTAACTCAAGCAACGTCCTCAGTCAACACAAGAAAGATCATTATAACTAGTCTCCAACTCCAAGAAGATCCTTATAACTTTCTAACTCAAGCAACGTCCTCATAAATAGTCAACACAAGAAAGATCATTATAACTAGTCTCAACTCCAAGAGACCCTTATAACTTTCTAACTCAAGCAACGTCCTCATAAACAGTCACACAAGAAAGATCATTATAACTAATCTCCAACTCCAAGAAGACCCTTATAACTTTCTAACTCAAGCAACGTCCTCATAAACAGTCAACACAAGAAAGATCATTATAACTAATCTCCAACTCCAAGAAGACCCTTATAACTTTCTAACTCAAGCAACGTCCTCATAAACAGTCAACACAAGAAAGATCATTATAACTAGTCTCCAACTCCAAGAAGACCCTTATAACTTTCTAACTCAAGCAACGTCCTCATAAATAGTCAACACAAAGAAAGATCATTATAACTAGTCTCCAACTCCAAGAAGACCCTTATAACTTTCTAACTCAAGCAACGTCCTCATAAACAGTCAACACAAGAAAGATCATTATAACTAATCTCCAACTCCAAGAAGATCCTTATAACTTTCTAACTCAGCAACGTCCTCATAAACAGTCAACACAAGAAAGATATTTAACTAATCTCCAACTCCAAGAAGATCCTTATAACTTTCTAACTCAAGCAACGTCCTCATAAACAGTCAACACAAGAAAGATCATTATAACTAATCTCCAACTCCAAGAAGATCCTTATAACTTTCTAACTCAAGCAACGTCCTCATAAATAGTCAACACAAGAAAGATCATTATAACTAGTCTCCAACTCCAAGAAGACCTTATAACTTTCTAACTCAAGCAACGTCCTCATAAATAGTCAACACAAGAAAGATCATTATAACTAGTCTCCAACTCCAAGAAGATCCTTATAACTTTCTAACTCAAGTAATGTCCTCATAGTCAACACAAGAAAGATCGTTATAACTAGTCTCCAACTCTAAGAAGATCCTTATAACTTTCTAACTCACCAACGTCTTCATAAACAGTCAACACAAGAAAGATCATTATAACTAGTCTCCAACTCTAAGAAGATCCTTATAACTTTCTAACTCACCAACGTCCATAAACAGTCAACACAAGAAAGATCATTATAACTAGTCTCCAACTCTAAGAAGATCCTTATAACTTTCTAACTCAAGCAACGTCTTCATATAGAGTCAACACAAGAAAGATCATTATAACTAGTCTCCAACTCTTAGAAAATTCTTATAACTTTCTAACTCAAGCAACGTCCTCATAAATAGTCAAACAAGAAAGATCATTATAACTAGTCTCCAACTCCAAGAAGATCCTTATAACTTTCTAACTCAAGTAATGTCCTCATAGTCAACACAAGAAAGATCATTATAACTAGTCTCCAACTCTTAGAAAATTCTTATAACTTTCTAACTCAAGCAACGTCTTCATAAACAGTCAACACAAGAAAGACTAAACTAGTCTCCAACTCCAAGAAGATCCTATAACTTTCTAACTCAAGTAATGTCCTCATAGTCAACACAAGAAAGATCGTTATAACTAGTCTCCAACTCTAAGAAGATCCTTATAACTTTCTAACTCACCAACGTCTTCATAAACAGTCAACACAAGAAAGATCATTATAACTAGTCTCCAACTCTAAGAAGATCCTTATAACTTTCTAACTCACCAACGTCTTCATAAACAGTCAACACAAGAAAGATCATTATAACTAGTCTCCAACTCTAAGAAGATCCTTATAACTTTCTAACTCAAGCAACGTCTTCATATAGAGTCAACACAAGAAAGATCATTATAACTAGTCTCCAACTCTTAGAAAATTCTTATAACTTTCTAACTCAAGCAACGTCCTCATAAATAGTCAACACAAGAAAGATCATTATAACTAGTCTCCAACTCCAAGAAGATCCTTATAACTTTCTAACTCAAGTAGTCCTCAAGTCAACACAAGAAAGATCATTATAACTAGTCTCCAACTCTTAGAAATTCTTATAACTTTCTAACTCAAGCAACGTCCTCATAAATAGTCAACACAAGAAGATCATTATAACTAGTCTCCAACTCCAAGAGATCCTTATAACTTTCTAACTCAAGCAACGCTCATCAAATAGTCAACACAAGAAAGATCATTATACTAGTCTCCAACTCCAAGAAGATCCTTATAACTTTCTAACCAAGCAAAGTCCTCATAAACAGTCACACAAGAAAGATAATTATAACTAGTCTCCAACTACAGAGACCCTTATAACTTTCTAACTCAAGCAACGTCCTCATAAATAGTCAACACAAGAAAGATCATTATAACTAGTCTCCAACTCCAAGAAGATCCTTATAACTTTCTAACTCAAGCAACGTCCTCATAAATAGTCAACACAAGAAAGATCATTATAACTAGTCTCCAACTCCAAGAAGACCCTTATAACTTTCTAACTCAAGCAACGTCTTCATAAATAGTCAACACAAGAAAGTAATTATAACTAGTCTCCAAATCCAAGAAGATCCTTATAACTTTCTAACTCAAGCAACGTCCTCATAAATAGTCAACACAAGAAGATCATTATAAACTAGTCTCAACTCAAGAAGATCCTTATAACTTTCTAACTCAAGCAACGTCCTCATAAATAGTCAACACAAGAAAGATCATTATAACTAGTCTCCAACTCTAAGAAGATCCTTATAACTTTCTAACTCAAGCAACGTCCTCATAAATAGTCAACACAAGAAAGATCATTATAAATAGTCTCCAACTCTAAGAAGATCCTTATAACTTTCTAACTCAAGCAACTCTCATAAATAGTCAACACAAGAAAGATCATTATAAACTAGTCTCCAACTCTAAGAAGATCCTATAACTTTCTAACTCAAGCAACGTCCTCATAAATAGTCAACACAAGAAAGATCATTATAACTAGTCTCCAACTCCAAGAAGATCCTTATAACTTTCTAACTCAAGTAATGTCCTCATAGTCAACACAAGAAAGATCGTTATAACTAGTCTCCAACTCTAAGAAGATCCTCATAACTAGTTAGTACAACTAAGATCCTTCTAACCTGGTATATAATGCAAATCCTTTTATCTAAACCAGGAAAGAAGCGTATAACTTACCAGCTCTAGAAAGAGCCAACTGGACAGAACGCAGATGCGTTGGTGGTTCCCCATTTCTGAAAAAAAAAAATCTGTTTTGATGTAAATCTTTATTTAGGTCATTTAGAAAAGTGCAATTTTACTTATTTACCTACTTAAATACGCAAAATGTTGGTAGATCTAAAGAACTAAATCTATTAACCATGGCTCCAGGTAACCTATTGCTGAACATTTTATATGCCCATGTGTCTTTTTTTATTTAAAAAGAGGTCCCTAAGCAGCTTTAGCCTTTAATGGACAATCTTATTTATAAATTGCCCTTCCTTATATCAAGAGGTACGTTTTAGTACAAGTTCTGGTTGAATTACATTTTATTATATTGAGGAAAGCAGCTAAATTGTACTAATTTCTGTTTGCTGTGAATAATTGAGACGATACTTGTGAGATGTAGACAGTACATAGAGACGGTTGTAAACATTTTTCACCTACTTCCAATGATACACCTGCCTTCTCCCAACCAGAGAGCTCTCTTATCTCCACTTACAGCGCCTAATGTTGGAGCATCATTTAGAAATAAAGAGATACTTTAATTAGTACTGTCCAATGGGCAGCAGTGCTAAAAAATGGATGAATGTTCATGTTAACTTGCTAAACATTGTGTTTGCTTCCCAATTCTGCACCAACATTGCATCATCATCAGAAGTTACCCAGAGATACGTCAAGGCAGTGACGGTCGATATCACAACCAATGATTGACTGCTGATTCCGCCGGCTGTCTCCTCTGCACATGCTCAACATTTTAAAAAGCTCATTGAGCAGAGGGAGGAGGCAGATATCTTTTTCAGTAAGGAAAATAACTTTTCATCTGGTTACAAATACATGTAATAAACTGGTAAATATTGCAGTTGGGGTTGCAGACAGATATAACTGAGAAGTCACCATTTTTTAAAGTGTTGACATGCCCTTTAACTCAATAGTGGGCTGGACTAGAACAGTGATTTACGGTTAGTCACCCCTATGTATTCGTCAGTTATTTACACATAGTGCAGGTGAAAGTTTCGGATTATATGATTTAAGGGGGTGCAGAGAATTGCAGTTGCACAGCCTCTGACTAGATCACTCACATTAGTCTATGGCAATGTTGGTTTTCTGATTTGAAGTTCGCCGCGTGACACTGGCTGTATCTCAGGCTGATTCAATCTGTGTCAGAACTGATAAAAGGCAAAGCGCAGAAATAAAACCTTACATTGTCAAAACGCATCTTTTCCTTTTGTTTTTTTATTACAGTGATGCGAGGTTAAGCAATTTCTGTCCAGTATCGACTCGTATTCCATGCACGTCCCTCTCCCTCTGTGCAAAGTAAAAGATTGAATTTCAAAGCAAAGTTAATACACTGGTGCTAAAATGCTTCAGGGCCCCCCTTAAAGTGACATTAACTGTGAAAACTGAGAATTCTGGCCTCCCTTGAAGCAAGTATGAAATTCCGGGAGAGCCTTTCCCCTAAACTGGTTTATTTTATTTTAACACTACTTGTGCATTTCCGTGCCAGGCTAGAATATGCCACCTGCGAATTGTGTATCACATTTAGAATAGGAAGTTACAAAGCATCTAATTGGAGAATCCCTTTCTCTGGGTAAATCAAACTGAGCATGTCTGTGATCACTGAGCTAGGAGAGGGGCGGTAACTTCAGGGACTTCTGTACTGTAAGGTTCGACAGTGTCACCAATTATTAAGAAAGAAAAGTGTTGTGATACTTTGTTTTTATTGACCATTTCTGTCCCTTAAAACAAAGACATTTATTTCCAAAGTGTGCTGTATAATAGACACACTGCAGTCAAAAGACAAAAAAAGTTCACTGTTAATTAGAGATCATTCAAAAGTAACCCACAAAGATATCCGTAAGCAAACCGACAATGGCGGCCATCTTTGCTCGTCCATGAAACGTCACCATGGGGCCTGACAGACTCAATTGATTGGGTAAAGAGGTCGGTTGCCTAATCTGTCATTAATAATCACTGTCCAATGATACAAGAAGGGTAACATCCTCTCCTTAAAGGGCAACTGTGGTATCCAAGCTAGTTAGGGTGCACTCAACTTCTTTGGTTGTCCATGACGAGTCCTGTTCTGAGTGGAACCTGCCCTGTGTGGTCTGGGCCACCGTGCTGCAGCTCAGTTTCAGGCTGTTGGGAATCTTCTTATAGCCTAGTCCATCTTTATGTAGGGGGCAATTCTTTCTATCAGATCCTCAGAGTTTTCTTTGCCGTGTTTCTAAAGCATGGTACACACGGTTAGATCCTTCCTCCTGACTGCTCATCCAACCGGTCGGCCAGGAAGGACTGTCAGTCGCTGCAATAGTGACCACGGCCGACATGGGTTTATTTTGGCCTGATTGACCCATACACTGAACTATCATTGACCGGGCCAAAATATTGCATGGTGTTACACAGCTTTAGGGGTAAACTCACTTTTGTTGCCTGCAGTTTAGACATTAATGGCTGTGTTTTTAAATATTTTGTGGGTATAGTAAATTTACACTGTTACACAAGCTGTACACCGCCTACTTTACAAAAATGTGAGAGGTGTACTAGTTATTGCATTATTATACTGTATATTGTGGAGAATGTTCAAAATTTCCTGCTTCCTGTAGCTTCAGTGACATCACCAGACCCTCTGCTCCTCCCCTGACCCCAGGGTCTGAGCATGCTCACTATCTGCTGGTACTTTCCCTGCATAGACTTAAAAAAAAAATTGTCAATTGAGGGATATTAATAATAAGGCAGAAACCACAGTTGTCGTTTAATGTACTTTCAGTTATTTTACTGCACTTATTCCATATTGAATACATGCGATTGATTTCTGCAACAAACCGATTCTTTGGCATACTATAGGCCAATTATTTGAATCTAGAGCCTGCAAGGTTTTGTTTGATGACTTCCTGTGGGTGGGGGTCGTTTGGGGCAAGTTTCCTTGACCCCCCATAGGTTGCAATCACTCAACCCATTGCCCTCAGCAGGTAAAACAAAACAGGTCATGTCCTTTCCAAAGGTTATTACATTAAAGGCAAACTCTAGTTGCAGTAGGATCCTGACCCCATTACTAAGCAACGACGATCGTGACTATCTTAGAGCTTCTGTACATCGAGGCTTGTACGGTAAAACCCATTACACATCTTTTCTAGACTAAGACACTGTCAGGTTATAGTTACCCTTTAATTAAAAATCCTATAGCTTTGCCTGTCAAAACGGACCAAAAACTGCCTCTCCGTTATCCCTGTATACATTAGGGAATGTACAGGAAGCTTTCAAAGCCTCTAGTCATTTAATGTAACGTCAGGCGATGCAGTTGCTTAGCAACCAGCCGTCCGCAACTACAGAAACGAAGAATACGCGAATTCCAATCAGATGGAGCGGAGACTTTGCTCTCAACAAAACTCTAAGAGAGAAACAATTAACTCACCATTTTTTATTGTATTTATTTGTATTTATACGAGACCGGTGGGAATGGTATTTCCCTCGCGGGGCTTAAATTATTCATACAAAGCCTTCTTCATGCTACATGTTTATCTTCGACCCACGAAGAAGGGTTTGCTGTCTTTGCAGCCACGTGGGAGTTGCCATATTGCACTAGGGGCGACCATTAACATTGTCCACAAAAGCCATAGGAGCAAACGCAATAAAAAATGCAAAAGTTTGCCTGACGCGGATCTCATTGACTTTGGATAAACTTTGCTGTATTTCTATAAATGGGTCACTCGGAAGTACAAGTGGTATATCATTTTAATCAGACATTTCTAGGTTATAAGTCAACAAGAAATATATCTTAGCCTAAAGATTTCATTAAGAATGGAACTGTAAGGTACGTGCTCTCCAGGGCCGTTTCTAGCCATCTTAGTGCCCTAGGCACCCTCCCACCCACTAATATTGGCATTAACACTTTCAGTGCCAGCACTTTCTCAGAGTATTGCCATTAACCCTTCAGTGTCTGCACTTTCCTAGAGTATTGCCATTAAACCTTCAGTGCCAGCACTTTCCTAGAGTATTGCCATTAACCCTTCAGTGCCAGCACTTTCCTAGAGTATATCCATTAACCCTTCAGTGTCTGCACTTTCCTAGAGTATTGCCATTAACCCTTCACTGCCAGCACTTTCCTAGAGTATTGCCATTCACCCTTCAGTGTCTGCACTTTCCTAGAGTATTGCCATTAACCCATCACTGCCAGCACTTTCCTAGAGTATTGCCATTAACCCTTCAGTGTCTGCACTTTCCTAGAGTATTGCCATTAACCCTTCAGTGCCAGCACTTTCCCAGAGTATTTTGCCATTTTTTTTGTTTAACCCTTCAGTGCCAGCAACTTTCCCCAGGTATTGCCATTAACCCTTCAGTGCCAGCACTTTCCCAGAGTATTGCCATTAACCCTTCAGTGTCTGCACTTTCCTAGAGTATGGTCATTAACCCTTCAGTGCCAGCAGCCTTCCCCAGAGTATTGCCATTAACACTTTCAGTGCCAGCAGAGTATTACCATTGACCCTTCAGTGCCAACAGACTTTCCTATTAATACTTTCAGTGCCAGCACTTTCCCAGCGGATTGCCATTAACACTTTCAGTGCCAGCACAGTATTTTCTTTAACTCTTTCAGCTATAAGCAGTGTTTTATACAGTACAGTATCTACCTGCTTTCCATGCAGGGGTGTTATTGGGTTTT
The DNA here is from genome assembly GCA_019447015.1 of Hymenochirus boettgeri. NCBI lineage: Eukaryota > Metazoa > Chordata > Amphibia > Anura > Pipidae > Hymenochirus > Hymenochirus boettgeri. The sequence continues at coordinate 121,222,764 of CM033476.1, forward strand.
TGACACCTGAAACAATTTTTGATTGCCGCCTATCGGCAGACCGGTGGTGGCACAATAAGTGGGTGTGGCTTCATCAGGGAACATAGGCATGGCTTGTGGAGGTGGTTGTGGTGAGCTGACTAACACTGACTGGTGGACTGGAGGGCTGAATTAACACTGACTGGTGGACTGGAGGGCTGAATTAACATTGATTGGTGGACTGGTGCTACCTACTCTATGTTCTAATTAGAGAGTTGGATGGAAGGAAGACAGAGGCAGTGATAGGGATCTCATGGCTGCTAGTCACAGGGTCACTGTTATAAAGTTTGCAGCAGCTTTTACCTGGCATTTTAGAACTGTTCTCCTCAGTACTATTAGCTGAGCTCATCCTCCCCCCTCCTTCCTTCACCTTCAGTTCATTTGCAATGTTCAGGAGTTCAGGCTATCTACTTAAGTACTGATGCACTCCCAGTGCTGCGTCCTGAGTTCAAGGCCTTACTCAGGCACAAATCTTGGAGGAGACAACTTAATCTCTGCACCGGTCACCGGAGGTTAAGGAATCTCCCCGTGTTGCCATTCTTTTATTGTAAATATGAAATAAGTGAAAGCCAGTCAGCCTAACACAACTTCATTTTAGGGAGTTCAGGTTCTCTACTAAATACAATGATAATTAAAGCAGAACAAGGAGAGCAGGTCTAACACTGGAAGTGAAAGTTGACGGGTAGATGCTATGGAGCACACCGGGTGCCCTGGCTCTTTGCCAATGTGGCCTATGCCTAAAAACAGCCCTGGTGCTCGCTCATGTCTTTCAAACAACCTGAGGATGATGTCTCTAGCTGTTGTCAATCCAAAGTTATAGGTTTGTAAAGGCTCTCTTCTTCTCTGCACTGTTTATGTGTTTGTATGACAGACATTTGTTATAAGCGGTGTCATAAGCCCCATCCCTAAAAACACATCTTTTCTAAAGCTAGTTACACGCTTGCAATCAATATATGTGCTTTGCTCTGCCTGTGGTTAGCTGTAAAAATGATAAAGAGATTTGGGGGCCAGGCTAATGATACTTTACCCCAGCAGTAGGATACAAGTGGGCATGCTCAAGCCAGGGGCTTGCTGGTGCTGGTGATCTCACAGCTCACTGTGTAAGCAAAAAGCACAACTTTTATACTGCTGTAAATTTTGACTACAGCTAGAAGCTTGATCCTGGAGTCATTGTAAAGGTAGAAGTGTGCTCTTTTTAATAGAGGCCACATGTTTGGGAACTGCAGTTCCCCTTTAAGGTTACTGTATTCGGACTTAAGCTTGAATCTACTTACTTGAGTGGAATGTAGCGGTTTACTAGATTTTGACTATTGTAACAACGTGGGACAACAAAGGAGCTCATCTGCTTCCAGCAGACAAAAATACACATTTAGTCGATTGGGAACATTCAGGAAGATGTAATAAAAGTTCTTATCCTTTAAGCTGGGTGCACACGATGAGATATTTTGGTCCGATCGACCGATAGTTCAGTGTATCGGTCGATCGGATCAAAATTATTGCATCTGAATGCAGCCATGTCCGACCGATCGTTCGAAAGGACGATCGGACATGGTGGAAAACCTCATCCGATCGCGCTGTCCTCTATGGACCACACGATCGGTTGCGGTAACTGTCAGACGCGGCTGCTTTTGCCGCGACCGACAGTCCTTCCTCCTGGCCGACCGGTCGAAAGTATTGAACGGTCGGTTAGGAGGAAAAATCGCTAGGTGTGTACCTAGCTTTAAAATGATGCTAATTTTTCCCTAACCAATCAGATCTTATTTAACATTTGAAAGCTAACATCTGATTGGTTGGGGCAAAATTAGCACCATTTGTAACGATAAGAACTTTTATTGAATCTCCCTGATTGTTTACGTGGAATTATCCAGACTTTTCAAACATAAAATAAAAATAGAGAAAACATTTTTTAAAAAGCAATAAAAAGATGGTTTTCACGGTGTTACCGAGACGATATACTCCACACCAAAACGGCTACAATTTATATTATAGCTTTACGGTAGTTACTGACATTTACCAAATGTGGTGATTTTCCAGGTGCCGAATTCTGAAATAATCCTCCGGTCTAAACGGTATATTATTGCTCACTGACATTCAGCCGCAAAGGAAAAAAAAAAACATAAAAATCTAAGTCCGGTGAAAATACAACAGCAACGTGTAATTTTCTGACACTGTATAATTTGCACTGGAACTTACGTCAGAGAAGAAGCTTTTCATTTTTTTCCCCCTCAGCAAACCAAAGACTGTTTTTTTTTTTTTTTATATAGATTAAAGGGTAAATAGTTCACATTTCTATTTCCTTGACCTTTAGGTTCTACGCACCAAATTATTCATTGTTTACAATGGACCGTTTTCATCCATGTTATAAAGGTCAATTTGTTTTTTAATGATTAGTACAGTGAGAAATAGTGGAGCCAATGGGAGCACTGCATTCAGCCAATCGCACAATGTGTTAGTTCAGCGTTCTCCTGACGTCCAATTGGTAGTTTTTCAAAAATTTCAAAAATTCAAAAACAAATCCATAGAAATCAATGAGGGAAAAAATCTGATCTAAGTTCAGATTAAATTCAAGGTATAAATAGCGATTAGTGTACATCCGCCTTCCGAACTTTTCCGAACCGCGTTTTAGAAAATTTTCAAAATTACGAGGATTTCTCGTATTTTCGAAAATGCACAGAAAAACGTATTTTCGAAAATTGTCGAAATTACGAAGATTTTACGTATTTTCGAAAATGCGGGAAAAAACGTATTTTCGAAATTACGAGGATTTTAAGTTTTTTTTTAAAATGCGGGAAAATACGTATTTTCGAAAATTTTCTAAATTACTAGGATTTCTCGTATTTTCGAATAATTTTTCATTTTAATAGGTCCACTCGCGGATTTTCAAATTTTCGAATTTTTTCGAAAATTCACAGATCTTCGAGCGGACCGGATTTTGCGAAGTTCGGACATCTCTACCAGTGACCCAGTTACAAGAGAACATCTGATTGGTCGCACCTCTTATTGCATCAGCCACTATAAAAAAAAAAAAAAAAACAGCAACTTTCAAATGATTGGTCCGCAGTGTAATTAATTTTATGATTTATATATATAGTAAAATTCGTATGGACGCAACATTGGATACCTACTGCGTTGGCACCATAGAGTCACTTTGTGGTGCTGCCATGCGGCTTCAAAATGTGTAAACATCATGGGTACAAAAAAAAAATAATAATAATAGGACATGGAGCCCAGAGTCCATCATTTCTTACCTGTCCATAAACTTCAGTCACTGTACAGCTCCTATATGGTCGCCAAGTCCTAGACTGTTCCAATGATTTGTTATAGACACAGATGGGGGGGTCTTTCTAGATACGATAATCCCCCAGATAGATGGAATGGGATTCGCTCCCCTATAAATCTGACACTTTTCTAATATCCCTCTACCGCGCCAGAATGACTTTGCCTTGTGGTAACCGCAGTAAATTAACTCTACCCAGGTAGGAGCAATTTCATTAAAGATCCCAAAGGAGAGAATTTATAGCGGAGAGGAGAATCGTATATACAAATACTGGGTTCTTCCTCTAGACCATGAAAGCTCAAAGAGTAATAACGTCTTTCATATAGATAAACTGCCTCTATTACCGATACATCCTATAGAGGGGAACATGACTCCTGACGGGGACTTGTACACAGAAGGATTATTATGAAAATAATCTCTCATTGTTTCTAATGGTAAATCTGTGAACAAGTCACAGGGCAGCGAATTCATCCAACCTTAGTGGACACGAACACGTAATGTGGTCTAGAATATCAGCGCAGCTGTGTTAAAGTGAAAGTGTAGCATTGGGGTGACACCCTTAAAACATAAAACTGGTGACTTGTCATTTATCTGCCCGCAAACCTCAACTGCTATTTTTACCAGTTTATTACATGGATTTGTAACCAGATATTTAATGGTAAGTTCTGTTGTTTACTGACAAAGGTATCTGCCTCCTTCCTCTGCTCAACGAGCTTTTTATAAGCTTGAGCGTGTGCAGAGGAGTCAATCATTGGTGATGTCACAGCTTTGATTGACTGCATGGAGGAAGGGGCCAGCTTACTCTACCATAATGGGGACAATAATAATCTTGAAATACCTGGTTAGTAATACAGGTAGTAAAGTATTTGATTGGAGAATTCCTCTCTCTATTAGTGAATTCAACTGAGCATGTCCAAATTCACAGAGCAAAGGGAGGGGCGGTAACTGCAGAGATTTCTATACTTAAAGTCTTTACTGTGTATCTTTGGCTAGGAATTACCTAGAAAAAACAAGTGATACCGTATATTGTCAAGTGATACAGCAGCTTCTGGGTTATAAATCGGGAAAATGTGTGAAGTTTCCCTTTAACTCCAAAGCAGCCACAATCAGCGCCAAGTGGATTTATCATTTTCAAAAAAATAAAAAAAAAAACCCACTCCTAATTACGAAAACTGGAAACGAATGGTGCGCTGGAGTAATTTAATTTCAAACTAAAATACAGATCGCTCGGCTTTGTAAAGGGTCAGAGGCTAATTTCAATGCGCCAGAATAATCGAAAGAAATTAAAAGTCTCCGCTTGACCGGGTGCCAAAGAAAGTCTGGGGTGTTTCAGAAACCACAAAAGCACCGGAGACGCCAGCAAGTTGCGGGAAATCGGAAGAGACACAAAAGGGACGAGAGGTTCGTCTGAATAGCACAGATTACAGTATGGCAGCCAAGTTTAACGAGCGGACAAATTATTTAATAGATTATTAATGGCTACGGACAATGGATCCTGGAATGGGTTGAAAAGGCCTTTGTTTTAGTACATCCAGTAACACATTTGACAATATTATGATCTATTTTTAATCTAACTTAAATGGCCAGTTATTCAAATTCAAGACACAGGCGATTCTTATTGGTAATTTAGGTAATATCTGGTGGCTACGAAATAAAATGTAACTAGACCCTAGACCGGGCCCTTTGTTTTACTTTTCCTGCGGAGAATAAACCGTCCAATCAGATTTCGCTCTTTTTGATTGGTTCACAATATCCTTTATAATTCATCTTCCTATTATCTGCACAGCTTGCCCTTTAATGATGTGTTTTACCTGGCTTTCTAACCCAAGGTAAAGTGATTCTTCCTCCTCTAATTGGCAGGTGCCTCATCTTCTACCGGGAGACAAACACCATGAAAACTAATTATTGTTATTATTATGTTAAATGTGAATCTCACTCTGTGCTAAAAAGCATTTTCCAAGTCCCTCGCCTGATGGTCTTGATATTAGATTTTTACATGGGGAAGGAAATCAGCTCATTAGCACCGACATTGGACTTAATGTTCTGACTTCGCCGCCGTAAATCTTCATTTTTACTCTGTGAAATGAATAAACTGGATAATTGCAAACAAGGAAAAACCTCTAAGACCTTTCTAATGTTCAGACCATTACCTGTGTATGGCATTGTTTGGTTCACGGCATTGTATGGCACTGTACAGTATACGGCATTGTACTGTATATGGCACTGTATGGAATTTAGCATTGTACGGTATATGGAATTGCACTGTATATGGCACTGTATGGTATACGACACTGTACTGTCTGCATCATTTTAGGGTGTGCAGCACTGTACTGTATATTGCACTGTATGGTATACGGCACTGTACGGTATTCAGCATTGAACGGTATATGGCATTGTACTGTGTGCGGAACTGTACTGTATACGTCATTTTACGGTGTGCGGCACTATACTGTGTACTGCACTGTATGGTATAAGTCACTGTACAGTATAAGTTACTGTACGGTATATGGTGTACGGCGTTGTACTTTGTGCACCACTATACTGTATACTGCACTGTACGGAATACTGCACTGTACTGTATACGCCATTGCACTGTGAGCGGCACTGTACGGAATACTGCACTGTACTGTATACGCCATTGCACTGTGAGCGGCACTGTAGGGTATACGGCACTGTACTGTATACAGCATTGCACTTTGAGCGGCACTGTAGGGTATATGGCATTGTAGGGTATACGGCACTGTAGGGTATACGGCACTGTAGGATATACGGCATTGTAGGGTATACGACATTGCACTGTGAGCGGCATTGTAGGGTATACGGCACTGTAGGGTATATGGCACTGTACTGTATACAGCATTGCACTGTGAGCGGCACCGTAGGGTATACGGCATTGTAGGGTATTCGGCATTGTAGGGTATACGGCACTGTAGGGTATACGGCACTGTAGGGTATAAAGCACTGTAGGGTATACGGCACTGTACAGTATACGGCATTGCACTGTGAGCGGCACTGTAGGGTATACGGCACTGTACGGTATACGGCATTGCACTGTGAGAGGCATTGTAGGGTATACGGCACTGCACTGTGAGTGGCACTGTAGGGTATACGGCACTGCACTGTGAGTGGCACTGTAGGGTATACGGCACTGTACGGTATACGGCATTGCACTGTAAAGCGGGGCACGTAGGGTAAACGGCACTGTAGGGTATACGGCACTGTAGGGTATACGGCACTGTAAGGTATACGGTGCACGCCATTGTACTGTATAAGTCATTGTACCGAGACCACATGTCCATGTTGCAGGTGTATATAAACATGGAATTCGAAAATATTTTTAACTTTGTTTATTTATTTTTGCATTAAACCAAACTCCAAACTGCAACCGTCTCCATCGAAAAGTCCCTCCAATGTTCTTAATAAACTAGCCCAACCCACTTTCCTTAAATGGCAACTCCACCCCTTTAAACCAAAACTGCAACACAATATGGCGGACAAACTTGATATGCGTGAAATGTTCTTCACCCCTTTCCCTCTGCCTATCCAAAGGTCGCTTTCCCTATCCATCTCCTCGCCAAGCTCTTTTGACGTGGTGACTGGGTTTAAAATAATTTGGCCAACTTATTGAACTAATTTCTTTTATTTATCCAGGGTTTATGGCTCCTTGTAGCAGGAACCTTATGGAGATGTAGCCAATATGCAATTAGAATTGTGTGTGCACTAGAATTCTATTATTTGTATGTTTTGAAGCAGGGATGTCCAACCTGCGGCCCTCCACCTCCAGGTGTTTGAAAACTCCAACTACCAGCATTCCTCTGTTCCAGAAGAAACCAAGGAATGCTGGGAGTTGTAGTTTTCAAACATCTGGAGGGCCGCAATAATTATTGTCACCATTCTGGTAGAGTAAACTGGCCCCTCCCTCCATGCAGTCAATCACGGGTGTGAAAACGGACACCACAACCAGTGATTGACAGCTGTCAGTGTTGGACTGGCCGTAGAAAGTAGGAACAGGATGCGCTACTCGCGGGCTCCAGTAAAACATAAGTCTATATTTATTGGTTCGCAATGTAAAAAGTTGGGCGACCCCATCGGGGATTGTATTTGTTTGGTGCAGTATCCGTGTTTTTACATTGTGAACCAATAAAGTTATTCATATTCCTACTCTCTCTAAGTGTGGCTGGCCCACAGGGTTACAAGTGTTTTCCCCCTGGTGGGCCCACAGCCAATTTACCCAAGAAAATAGAGAAAACTGCTAAAATGTAATCACAGAGCCAAAGGGACAATAAGAAATACTGTATATGACCAATACACTATTCTAATAAACAACAGGAGTAAGATTGATATGTCAATGAGCGATAATAGAGCTATGAATGGTTAGGTGGGCCCCAACAGTCCAGTCCAACACTGACTGCTGTTTAACTTGCACATGCTCAAGCTTATAAAAAGCTCATTGAGCATAGGGAGGGGGCAGATACATTTCACAGATAACGGACAAGTCCCCGTTTTGGTTTTGTGGGTGAACGTGGACTTTAATGTTTTAGAAGAATATCACACAATTTGTGCTGATTTTTTACTTGATCTAAAACTTTGTATTAATTAAAGACAAAGTCAAATTAAAACTCCCAAACGAATGAAAGGATTAACGAAAAATAATAATAAGCCATAATCGGACGGTAATTGTCCAGTTTACCAGAGGGGAAGGTTGAGTTAATGTGATCCATTTTTAAGAGCCAGAGGCCTTTGCGAATTGATTAAAGTTTTCTGCAATCTTAAATGCAACGTTAATGGGGTAATTAGCGAGGGAACCAATTGCCACTTCCACCGCCACGCAGCCATTATATCTTTTTTTTCCAATGTAGAAAGTGATTCGGACATTGATAGGGACGGGCAGAGAGAGAGGTTATTCGGTGAGCTGATTCGATATTCATTATTAATGTGGCTTGGGGGCCAATCATTTCTAGTCTAGAATGTTAACTCTGGGCCATTGTAATTTAATATGGGATGCAAACAAGTATTCATAACCTGCAGGGTAAAACTATTGATGACACAATTAGAAAAGGATGTGAACCGAAACTTTTTTTTTAACCAATGGAAACATTGAACAGTAAAGAAGTCTATTTTCTTTTGGTTTTCATTTTAAATGTGGGAAAACTTCCTAAAGAAAGTTCCAAGTGGTTTTCCACGTTTATTTTCAAGTAGCTTTGGCTCTATCTAGTGGCCAGATATACAGAATTCTCACTGTTACAACCCTTAGTTGTACCAAGTGACCCCTGTAAACCGCATCTCCTGTTCATCCAAGATACCTAGTTGCCAATTATTATATCTGGTTAGTACCCGATACTAACCAACTTTATGAGTTCGGGTTTGAACTAGTTCGGATTTCCGAACTCGCGGCTGTATTTTTGCTAATTATCGAAAATATACGAGACGTTCACTAACCCTAGAATGTATCGTTCAGTAACCCTCGAATGTAATGTTCGTTTTCACTAACCCTCGAATGAATCGTTCCTTTCGTGAACCTTCGAATGTAACCTTCGTCTTTCGGTAACCCTAGAATGTATCTTTGTGAAGGTTCTCATTCATCCAGGTCATGGTATATCTGTTGTATTCAATTAGATCAACTGGACTTGAAATGTAGTTCTTGAAGACGTTTCGCTAGTCATCCGACTGGCTTTCTCAATTCAGAATGACTTGTACAAGAATCTGTGGCAATTATGTACCCTGGAAAATCCCAATTAGCATATCACAGCCAAGTGTTAAGGGTGTGATTAGATAGTGGCTAAGCCAGTCGGATGACTAGCGAAATGTCTTCAAGAACTACATTTCAAGTCCAGTTGATCTAATTGAATACAACAGATATACCTAGAATGTATCATTAGATTTCAATAACCCTGAAATGTATAGTTCTATTTCCAGTAATCCTTGAATGTAACGCAAACCAGATAATTGGAGTAAGAAGTGTTTAAACAGGTTTTGGTGATAGTGACATGTTCCCCAGACCATTTACCATGTCCCAGAGACATTTACAGTAAGTTACCATTGATAATATATTTATCCAAACTTTTCGAACAATTAGCTTACCATTGACTTTAATGGGTTTCTTTCCGAACTTTTACTGAAGTAAGTTTGGCCATCTCTACTGGTTAGTAATACATCTAATAATGTGATGAATTTATTGGTTGGAATTTGGGGCAGTTAACAGACAGGTGACCAGTTTTAATGGTGGACAATCCCTTTAAAGTGCCACCCACTGATTGGTTAGTTCAGGTTACATGTGACTCTCCTTCCCTGTCCAAAATACCAAGATGCAGATTACATTAAAGGGGAACGGAGGAATTTAAAGAGATTTTGTTCCATTTTTTTTCACACTTCCTTTTGATTGGATTGTCTATTAAAATGTGAAAATCAAGTAATCAAGTCAAAGGATGGTAAATTGTTCTCTTTAGTCTGAATTCAATAGAAACTCTCTATGTATATATCCCATGCTGTACATATAATGTATACGAGATGGATGTTTACAGTAATGTATTTTATTATAATGCAGTAGAAATATTCCCAAGATCAATAGAAAGATTTTTTTCTTTTTTCGTAATTAACTTTTTACCCCGGGATTGTGCAGATTGTGCAGATGACAAGAATGAAATAAATTTGATTATTAAATTCAAGTTGAGGACAAATGATTGAAATCTCACACGATGAACATTCTCACCTATCGTTCCGTTATTTATGGATTTTTATATTACTGCCTAATAACATGTCCTTGCAGCCTTGGGGGTATAAATCCCAACAATACACTTCCACTGAATCGTAGCCCAGACACTGCGGATTTAAACAATGTATAATATTCCTTACCAAAGATGTATCAGTCACCGCCCACTCCCCTAGCTCTGTGGTCTCACACATGCTCAGTGAGATTCATCCAGGGAGACAGATAGGAATTCTCCAATCAGATACTATCTGGGAGATTCAATAAAAGTTCTTATCGTTTAAAATTTTACTTATTTTGCCCCAACCAATCAGATCTTATTTAACATTTGAAAGCTAAGATCTGATTGGTTGGGGCAAACTTAGCACCATTTTAAAACGATAAGAACTTTTATTGAATAACCCTGTATGTTTCTCCTTGTATTAAAGGGAGAGGATCTTTCTGACATTTTATTTACATCAAACAAGTATATTTGATGTTAGGAATAACATAAAAAGGCATCATAGTAGTCTGCAAATTCCAGCCTATAAAGGAAAATGTGTTCTATGGTGCAGGTCTATAAAATCAGCATGGTAAAATATTGGTGTAAACCACACCCTCCAAACCACAAAAACTGCAATAGTTAGAAGACTGAGAGATGTAAGACTAACTTGGAAGGCTGACAGATGTTTTTTTTTCTCTCTCTTTCTACTTCCTGGTCCAAATAGCAGCTGCTAACATGGTTATATTAACAATAAATGCTTAAGGATAAGAAAAACTGCAGACGAAAATATAGCAGGTTAGAAACGGTACTGCAAGCGACAAAGGTATTTAAAAACATCAGTATCTTTTGTGAAAACCGACATCTCCTTTGAGAAAAGAAAATGCACTTTTCAATTTCCATTTATCGCTGTGGTTGCATTGATTGATTCCAACTTACTGCTAAACACGTCACAGGCCTTGAATCAACTCGTCTTACAGAAAACAAAATAATCTCCTTCTAAGGCTTCTGAATAGAACACGGAACACGATCCGTGGGAAATAATCAAACTTATCACGCCTCTTCCACCGAGCAACCAATTAAATATTTCATTTATCTTGGAGGTTAAAGGGTAACTGTCAGGCAGAAATTCATTCATCTTGCCCTTCCCAGAATGTCATTGATGCATTTCTATCCAGCGACATTGTCCTTCCATTCGGACGGCGTGAATGAGATCGGACCCTATGGACCTAAACCCAGATGAAATATTAGATAGAAACAAATAAGGTTCAAATCTTTTATGGCAGAACAGCCGCCCCGAAAAAAGATTAAAAAAAACACAAACACAGACATTTCAGAGTTTCGGTGATAAGTTTCCCTTTACTCCAACAGCGACAATCACTGAAAATTACTGAAAAATAGGAACCAACATATTTATTATTATTATAAACCCCTTGTATGAATCCAGCCAATCACATCCTACATAATCCAATAAAGGAGAAGGAATGTTCTGTACACACAATAAGCTATACCCTCATACTGTACTGTCTAAGGGAAACAATATGGCAGCTCCCACCCATATGTATAAATATACCCAAAAAAATCCTATTTCCGCGCTTCTAGCTCTGGGGCTGATTAAAAGGTTAAATAGCTACATGTTAATCAGGAAGATGTAAGACATTTCTCCTGATTATCTCCCAGCATGGGGTACGTGTGTAGGAACAAGCATCAATGGCAGTTTGGTTTTTACACTGCGGGGCGGGGACCGCAGGACACGCGCTTTGGGGACAAGCCGGGAAATTAGTAACACGATCAAACAAAAATCCCCTTTACAAAATGAAAGATAATATAAAATATGTATTCAGGTAAGAACAAGGGCATTGCCTACAAACCGCTTTGATCTTTCCAGAAAACTATCTTAAAGCCGTGTTAATTAGAAACCCCCCCCATCTTGATTTACTGGGTCTCCAGTAGGGGCGCAGCAAAGTCAATTCAATATCCATTTACGGGCATTGTGTATTGTGTGTTGTAATAATGCAAAACATTCACCATGCGAGATCTCCTATAGCAGCAACAAAAGCGCTCTTGCTCGTCTGCTGTAACGCTATCATGGAAAATACTGCAGGTATGGGGATACTACATAAGTGTGATCAATGTGTATGTTTTCAAAACCTGGCAAGAAAAAAGAGGAGGAATATTAAACACAAGGTATTCCTAATAATATCGAAATGTAAACACGCTCGATCGCTTGGTGAGCACACATTAACAAAGGGGGCAAGATGATACTGTTCTGGCTCCACGTGTCCAGGTGCATTCAGCCATTAATTGCCACAATGTTACACCTGAAACAAGGAAACGTATGGCGTGGGGGCCACTGGTGAGTATGTCACTGTTACAATGAACCAGCGAAGAGGATGAGACCCTCTGAAGGGAACGGAAGTATTAACACATACAAAGGGTCCAATGCCCGGGGGGGGGGGGAATCCCAGAATCCTCCACATTATACAATCACGGGATGTCCATACAGTATGAAGTGGACGAATAATCTGTAAGGAATTGGCTCTCTCCAATCAAAATACGGCCCACCTATACCCCATCGGCGTTATTTTGGGCTGGAGTACCCTTTAAAGTTGTTTACAATTAAATTTAGAAAAAATAAACGTAATCCTCTTATAATGACATTAAAGACTAGGGTCTAACAAAACTCATTAGCCTTGACTTAAAACCATTAAACGATGATTAAAAACACCATATTTCCTCTTCTTTCTAAGCAATTCCTATCCACTTATGTGGAAATCTGAAAATAATGTTCACTTCCTTGCCCATCATCCTTTTGTCTTCCGGTGGATATGGCACATGCTCAATGAAAGTTGGGTCTTAGAAGAGAGGGAGGAGCTTGTATATCCCTGTAAAGGTAAATGGGTCTTAAAGACAAGATAACTGTTCAATTGCTTGTAGGGAAAGATTTTACTTATTTCGCACAGGGTTATTTATTTGGATTAAAGTTCTCCTTGAATGACTTGTCATCATCGCCATAGAAAGTCCTTTCCCCGCAGTTTTCTATTATATGACGGATATTATCTATATGGAGCGGCGATGGCATTCACAGAAATAAAAAGCCAAATTAATGCCTTTTCAATGAATGGAGTATGTTTCCAGCAATTTCTTATGCATAATAGTGTAGCGGATTATAGCCCCACCGGGTCTTCCTCCAAAGGCCAATTAATAAATACTAATCACATCGAGCCACAACGGAAAACGGTCAATAGCCAAATGAAGACCCAGAAATGACCGAAGGGAGAGAGATGAAAGGCCTTAGAATGAAATGCAAATGCGTCCTTCAGCGTTAGATTATACTAAGGATGGGCAGGTTCTTATACCTATTATGAAACAAAAAGAGCGAGGAGAATTTTTAAAGGGCCAAGCCCCAATTTTGTATGACAAAAGTTAAAAAATTGAGAACTTGGTAAGACTAATTGTTGTAATGCTCCCCAGTTACTGTTACCTTGTTCTTCCAGATAGTGGCTGTCAGTAAGGATTGGTAAAAGTGACAATCGCAGCAACGAAAGTGCTATTCGCTGGTCTTCCCTGAGAATTCCAAGCTCAGGAGGGCAGCGTAAACTAGATGCTTTTACGTCCCAACAGAGATAATCAGTTTGATTGAAACCATTTGGAATTTGACCGATTCTAATAGGGAAGAGCCAGACAGAACCGACTCGTACCTGCGAATCAGATCCTTATATACAGACGGCCCAGCCAATCAAAATGGTTGAATCTAGAACAAAACAAATAAGTTGTTTAGCTGAGCTGTTACATGTCAAGCACAGAGCTGGAATTAGAGATGGTGGGGGCCCTTCAGCAACGCACAAGTAGGGGGGGGGGGTCTCTTCAACATTACAACTGAACGTAACCAACAATAATTATCTCAATGAAATTCCTCAGATAATCATAATTTCACAGCTGCCTCTTCATCATAAAGGGTAAGTAGTTAAACCTTATTAAACGTTTTACAGCCATCTATAGCCATTTTGATTAGATTTATAAAATAGAGTTGTTATCTTAAAAGTCCCAACTTCAGCCTTTCTTTTTAGTCTCTGGCAGGAACAGACAAAAACTGAAAGTATTCCAAAAGCTGCTCGCGTTGAACCCATTCGGATGCCCGTTGCCGCCGAGGCTCAGGAACGTTACGAGGTGTCTAGACATCGTGAAAAGTGCGATATTTGACCACATAAGTGACAATTGATGTCGGATAGTGACACGTTGTCTTTATTCGTCAAGAAGGAAACTCTCAGGCAATTAATATGACGGGATTCGTAAAACAGACAGACGGTAGAACATTGACCAAAGGGGGGCGTAAAAAAAAAAACGGGTCCTTATTCCATCGAGTACTTTACGGTTCTTAGTTGAGCGAAGGTATCCCATAATCCTAGCCAGAAATGGTTCAACCTGTGATTAAGAATGGAATATTATTCCTTACACATATAATAGCAGCTCATTGGGGATAAATCCCCCCCAGGTCTCTGGACTGGACTCCGCAGTGGACGTTTGCTACACATGGGACATTATAATCGGTTTATATGGTAATAGAGGGGTGGGACCATAAAGAACCAATCAATTGCACCTGACCCAATAAATCAAACCTTATACTGGGTGGATTGCATTGGGTTGATGGACAAGGGTTAATACGGTTTTCTCAAACTATCAATTGCTCCACGGTGAAATATGCCATGAATTTTCATTACACAGAGAATAACTGAGGTGAAGTTGAGTCCTTATTATTACATGCACAATTTTCCCTACTTTGATTTGACTTTAGATATGCTGGTAGGAGCTGCCATATGGTTTCCATTTAAACGGCGCATTAAGGGGTTGTAGCTGGGCACCTCGTTTACTCACAGAATGCTTGCTTCGTGGGAATTTGTTGTAAATGTTGATTTAGTTCCAAGGAAAAAGCTTCACTGCCAGTACGATTGTCACATTCAATTCGTCTGGGCCAAAGTTTACAGCGAGGTAGTGGTAACCCTGGAAACTACATTATCTTACCCCCCTTAATACAGGGAGGGAAAACTCCAACTTCCCAGTATGCCGACAGAGAATGCTGGGGAGTTGTAGTTTTCAAAAATCTGGAGGGAGGGGGGCCCACAAGTTGAAATCCTCAGCTAAATGTATCAGACTAGTGTACAGTGTTTAATGGACCATCCAATGGGGATATCCGTATGTTCACATCACATAATTCGACCTGCCATGCGCGGCTTGATAAACGCCAATACAAGAGAGGAATGGGTTTATTATTGATCATGAGGCTTAGCTGTGACATTATCCAATAAGCCCCATGACTGATATTTCACTATGGTAAAAGCATTAGATGCGACAGTTTTTAGGCTCGCGACATCAATTAAGGGATCATTCAATAAGCAATTAAAAAAGGCTTTATCTCACGAAGTCTAAGATCCTTAGTCATATTATTTTTAGAACTTAACTTACCTTTAAAATTGGTCTAATCCCCTTACAGATGTTGGGGCAACTGGGTACAAGGGCAACTGATGCTGAATATTATTGGAGTTCTTGTGTGACCACCCAATATGGCGGCTTCACTGTCCTAGTTTTCCCGAACCTACAAAAAAAAGGAATATAAAAAAATTTTACCCTTTTTTCCTTAATGAAATGGCAATATTTAGCATTTTACTTGGGCGATGCAGCCATGGATACTGGGAAGTAGATCTATATAAATCAATATGATGATACTGGAGTGCCACATGCTAATGTGCATATTATCGAGATAATGTAAGATATGGGCTGGGGAGGAAGATTCTTTACTTTTGACTTTTTTAGTTTCCTTTAACCTAGGCTGTGCTTTCTCATCTCCCGACGCGTCCAACCGCTCTTCTGATTGGTTGCTAAGGAACGGTCAATCAGGTTGATAGTAACTATGGAGAATATTTCCTTAGGCTCGATCATAGAACCGGCGGAGATGATCCGTTAATTATCTCCATGGTTTTCATTTAGAGTCCAGGGTAACCAACTTCTCGCTGCCCTTATATTCCGTGGTGGGAATGGAAATTCGCCGCTTATCACTGTGTGCCAAGGATATGAACATCGCCAGTTAATCCTTTCGTCTGACTGAAATTAAGGACAACTAAGGGTTCTGGGACAATTAACCCCGTGCTGGTCCCCACCTTGCGGAACTCTTAAACTGGAAAATCATCATTTCATTATTCCTTCATGCATTCCCTTCCATCAGAGGTTAACACAAACTTCTGCATTGTCGGTCCGCAGTAATGTCTCAGATTAATAAGGATGGTCACGGTTGCAAGGTTACCAAAATATGGGGCTCCCCTCCGTCCCCACAAATTCAAATTGCAGCACATCCCCAAAAACTTCAAAAGAATATATCCTTGAAAGAATATCATTGCACAACATGGGGGCTTGTGCGGTTGGGATCTTTTGTTGTAATGTATAGTAGCAGAGGTGAGTGAAATAAATACATAGTAGATCATCTTTAACCCAGCAACATTTGTAATTAACAAAAAGGCTGATTAATCCCATCAAACAGTTCAAGGTGTAAGCAGACACCTCTATACTCCCGGCCACAACCCCATCTTATAGGGGAAAGGGTTGCCCATTTGTACATGTGCAGGGCAAGATACGGTCTGGGACTGCGGTTGCTGTTGTAAGAAAAGACAGAGATGATCCAATACGTGATATTATTATTAATGGAGATCTCGTTACGAGATTACGAGAAAATATGATTTGGGTTAAATAACGATTAATAATGTTGACGCGGAGATAAACAACGACATAATATTCAAGGACAAACCACTTTTGGAGCGCAATAACTGTAATGATATTTTCCGCTCAGTAGTAAAAACCTGCAGTAATACAAGTGAGTGCATGCAGATTTGTTTAGTTACACTACCACAGCTTGCTGTTTAAAAGGGTAGTCACCACCCCAAAACCCCAACCAATCAGAGGTTTCAACATGTGTAAATAAGATCTGATTGGTTGGGGCAAAATTAGCACATTTTTAAACAATAAGATGTTTTATTGAACTCATCCCTGTCTTTAAAAACAAAAAAGGGAATATCGGTGCCATAAAAACTAGAATACTTCCAAAAGTACTCTAACTTTCATTTGCAGGGAATCCTACTAGTCAGGAGGTGCCCCTACCATGAAAGCAAAACGTGAAAATCATGTTGCTCAGGCGCACTCCTGCAGACACTTATAAAGGTGGCAGTTATAAAAAACTCTTGCCTTACTGCAAATACACATTTTCAGCTACCAGTATACCACTCATGTTAAAGTCGCCCTCGCATCCCACCAGGTTATGCCGCCCTCCAGGTCCGTAGCCCACCACCACTCCACCCTTTCCACACCACTCCTAGTTCCCTATATAACGCCACGCCAATTCACGTGCCACCACCCAGCTACTGATAGGAGGGCATTTAAAGTTGTTTCAGTGTCAAAAAAACCCTAGGAACACCCCACTAACGTAGTCACGTTATGGGTCTTAGTCCTCAATTCATTCAGTTGCTACAGTAGAGATATGAGCATGTTTGACCCATCCAACTCCCATCAGTAGAAATTACTGTTACATTTCAATATAAGAGATATAGTAATATCTTCGAAGAATTCTATTGGCTGGGGACTTTCCCTTGTGAAATACTTTATGGACTTTGTATTAAGATGTTTCAATGAGAACAATCCTGACCCGAATGGACAATTGAAGGATCACAAGTGAAACCTTCATTACAACACCTGGAAGGACAAAGTTTTTCGAGCTATCTGAAACTATTAAGGGTAGTTGTCCTTTGTGCTAAAATAATTTATTTACCCTTGTAATGCCCAAGTTTCTTGCTCTGTTTTTCCTTTAACTATTTTGCTAGAATTGCTGCAGGATTGCTAGGGTTATAGGCCTATCAGTGATGTCAACCCAGATGTTTTCTGGAAACTAGCAACTACCAGCATGCCTTGTGTTGCATTGGGATTGTAAGCTCTCAGGTCGGGCCTGATGTGAATGTATCAGTCAATTGTAAAGCGCTACGGAGATGGTTTGGCGCTATATAATCACACAATAATACATAAGCTTCCGGGTATCAGCTGTCATCAACGAGCAGTCACATGACGTCCTGGCCAAAGAATTGGGTCCCGAGCGTCCTGCTCTATGTCTTAACGGAATATTTCAGGGATGTCAGGAAGTATCTCGGTTCTGGGAGGTCCCTTATGAGTTTGTCTCTATTTGAACGGGGGGGCCGTATTCCATCATAAGTTGCCATAGTGGGCGGTAAAATAAAAACTGGCTCCATTAACTGCCCCAACTGATATATTTATATTAGTATCATTGTTAATGCATCACTAACAGAGTATTCAGGATTATATAGTGTATGGATTTAATACGATCATCGTAAAAAATCGTACGAAAATGATATTATCCAGGCCATTGAGATAATATTGTCGTCGATTGTTCAATCAGTATTTGTTAATGTATGGGCCCCATAAGCTGAACATCACAACCAATGATTTGATTGCTTGTTTCTCCTACCTGAAGCCTACTCTGCACATGACTCAGCTATAAAAAGCTCATTGAGCAGACAGAAGAGGCAGATACTTTGCCAGAACAGAATATAACTTATTAAATATCTGTTACAATTGCACTTAATAAATGGTTAAAAATAGCACTTGGGGTTGCGGGCATCTCCCCGGTTTTTTTTGAAGGTGAACATTCCCTTACCATGAGAATAATCCCACATATAGAATTCATCAAATAATACTTAAGGCAATTTCCCGAAAAAACCAAACAAATTGAGGTTGAAGAGTGACGATAAATACTCTTGGTTCCTAAACAAAAAAGTCATCAAATACAAATCAGAGAAAAATCAATCTGCTCCCCTACACTGAACGACCATTAATAGCCCCCCCTCCCCTGTACGGTGAAGTGCAACCAGAGTCCACCGCGTCCAATGACTTGACTGTGTCGTTTGGGAAATCGTAAATCGCATTTGTTCCAGCAAATCCTATTGTTGACCTCTGAACAAATCCTATATATACGGATATTAAAGGGGAAATAGATAGTGAGTATATATGATTTTATATATTATTCTAAAAGAAATAATGCACTCCCCAGTCATTTCCACTGATTGGCTGTTGGATGGGTCACACATGCTCAGATCTCTACTGAGCAAATGAACCAACCCAGGGGTCTGAGACCATAACGGACATATTTGGGGAAGTCAGTTTATTTATACCAGGGGTGGGGTTCAAGTTCACAGGTGGACACATGAGAAAACTTGGATTGTCATATGACATTGCAAAACTGGATTTATAAAAGATTAAATATACCTGCTTTATTGGATATTATTATTATTAATTATTATTATTATATAATTAGTATTATTATTCTTATTATTTTTATTAGGTACCATTTTTAATATTTCAGATCCATTCCATCAAGTTCAATTTCATATTTTTTTGTAATAAACTACGGTAATAAAAAGATAAATCAATGATTCAGCCTTAGACAAGATGATGACTATTAAGATTTTTTTGGATACAGTTTAGTATTGAGGGGCCAGTCAGGGGCAGCCAAGGTGAGAGATTATGGTAAGCAGTCTAGCACCTTGCACAATACAATTCCCCTGGTGTCACGTAACCTTACTTCCCCTTTTCAGAGACACCGTAATTCATCCTTAACCCCCACGCAAACCAAACCTGCATTACATATAGATGGCTGTCTGTGGATATAAACCAACCTGAAGCGAAGGCTCGATAAATCCGCTACAGAATGACCGTTTGTATCTTTCCCTGCTTATTGTGAATATTTAATGTATTATTATTGCGAATCTTAGCCTTATTGGCTGTTGCTTAGTGGACTGGGCTTTACCTATCCAAAGCTTCGTACACACGTATGATCCTTGCACCGACGAACGAGCACATGCACACGCGTCGAATGCCCTTTCGGGCGGTAATTACACATGCAAAAAAATTGTACGTGTGTATGAGGCTTAACAGAAACAGGGATATACGTATTATACAGACAGGACTACCGCTGGGCCTAGAAAATGGGACATAAAGGGGCCCATTCATTACAAACAATGAACATCCACCATGATCCCATCCAATCAAACACAAGATAGAAATTTCTTTTCTCTCTCACACGAGGCCAATTCCTTGGCGATTGGATAGTGTATGGCAGCGCTAGAAAAATTTACCATCAAAACCCGAAGAAAATGACACGTTTTGTCCTTAAGAATTCACCGCGCCGCGGGCTATCTAAGAAGCTGTAAACCCAGGAATCGACAGAGGTCTTCATTACCAACACAAGAGCCGGATTCCCTCTTCCTCTAAGATCCGCAATAATAAAAGGAGAGAAGCAAAGATGTTGCAGTTGTGATGCGAAATGGCAGAACCGGTATGGCAGCTTCCACATACATATTTTTGTTCAATAAAAGAATGTTTGTGTCATATTGATGACCAGTGCGAGTGGACAAGGCCAGAGACATATTTGGCTGGTCTTATTATAGTTATTATTATATTTATCTCTCCATGTGTGATCTCAAAACGTCACAATACAACTATAGGGCTGAAGGGTTAAGGGTTTCCTGTTGCCAGTGAACTGCACTGTGGGAAAGACAAACTGGCTCCAATTTCACCCCTCTGTAATTTCATTGTTGGACACTATACTTGAAAAATTATTTTGCCTCATCTTAAACTAAATTGGATACATGTAAGAAGCACTTACTTGATTTGCTGTGTTGCTGCATGTCTTCAATCCAGAACACATTTTGTTTAGGAGCAGTATCCCCCCTCCCTCTTTTAACCACTCCCACCTCCATTGACCTGACTTTTTCCCCCACAAAACAAACTGTCAAGCCTCACACAGCACACAGCTTCCAACTGTCAAAACTCTATCACCATTCCAGCTACAGTAAACAAATCACAGAAGAAAGATAGTATGAGAGCAAGGAACTTGATTGACAGCTGAAATATAAGAAGTTTTAGATTGGATATCTAAAGAAATAAGGGGCAGATCAATAAAAAAAATGATACAGTGGTGGTTGGGAAGAATTATAGTTTCCAGTTATGGTAATTTAAAATAACCTATTTTATAGTATATATTCCCTTTAACTTCCAAATTGGATTTTACACATTAAACGCAGACATGGACAGGGCTAGAAAAGAACGGTCAGTTCATTCTAATCAGTGGTAGGGTGGTAGAGAGAAATGTATCTGTAGTATATGTTTATATAGCGCCACTAGGGGACGCAGCGATGTACAATATGAAGACAAGAAGGCCGTACAAGGGGGACAATAAATAAATAATAAATAAGATGTTATTATGAAATATACAAGTGCTTGAAACACGTAACATGAGGAAAGAGGTCCCTGCCTGTAGGCTACAATCTACTCGGGGTGGGTAAACATACAGATACATAGGAAAGGGTGGAAGTGCCATAGTAATAACTGGTTGCAGTGTCAGCAGTTTCCCCAAATGAGAGTTTATAAGGCAGGATATGTCATCACGTTAAGTAAACTAAAAAACTTTAAGAAATAGAAACAAATTAAAGTTTGTAGACTGCCAATAGCAATTTGGGTCACTGTCCCTTTAAACGGTTTTACGTTGCAGCAGAGTAATTAAAGGATGACCAAAGGAGATTCTTCCTTTCATAGTGAACCTAGAGGAGAACGATGATGAGTAATGTGGGTACCTTCTGTGTAACGGACGGGGGTTTGAGTTTAATTGTTTATTGGGCGATTCTCAATCTAAAAAATGATGCCTGGGGAACCAAAAAAATATCTAAGATTAGCCATACATAGATTGGATCGTTTTGATTGGATCAATATGAGTTATTTCGATGAACGGAGAACTGAAGGTGATTTAAACATAATATATTTTATTTCCCAGCACTTGTCCGGTCATTCACCTAAGCCTTTTCCTAAATACCTTCAAAACCAACTCGACAGGCAAGCTTATAACACTGGCCTAGACAATACCCCACTCACTGACCCGACCTGATCCAAACCGCCTTTCACACTCCACTTCCTTACTGACTTTGGCTCGTATTTAAATGTAAGCAGTTTCTCTATTTTCTGCGTGAATGGGCTGTTGGCCCACCGGGGGATTCCCCCTGACCTGTGGGCCCAGTCCGACTCAAAATAACGAATTGCCCACCCCAAAGCCTTCTGGGAAATGTGCTCTCAACTAAACTAGGCTCAATAATGGTCATTCCAGTGTGAATAAGATAATAATTGAAAAATAAAACAATTTAATGCCTCCGTTTAACATAAAACATAGCTAATTGTGGGAAGGGGTCAATGTTCGTGCTTGCAGGTGATAACTGGTACTGCAGGTGATAAAGCATCATTAAACAGTAATAAATGTTTTGGAGCTAAGTACAGCTGGAGGTAGAACCTGTCAATACATCTAAAAAATTACTATTTGCTAATCAATTCACAATGATGATGTGGATTCATTAACCAATTTTATTGCAGTAGACAGAAAAGATAAATCTGCAAGGTTACATAAGCTTTCCCTTAACATTTTTATAAAAATGCATTTTCTCGTCAGTCCTTGTTATATATTATAATTTAACAATAAAACAAATTAATGGGAAAAAATAGTTCACAAAGTTTGGATTAATTTACAGATAAATAGTAATGGTAACTTACTGTAAATACTATGGCAAACCTGGGAAATAGTTTGGGGAACATGTACATATCACACACAAACCTATTTAAGCACTTCTAACCCCACAATTGGGAATTGTCGCATGTACATTCGAGGGTCATGGCCAATTCGAGGGTTGCCGTTACTCTACTTTTTTTACTGTTCATATACAGGGTACAAAGAGAGTGTAACGTTTCGGCACACAAGCTATACCTTCATCAGACAACAAGTTGCACTTGTTGTCTGTGTTACCCTGCGTATGAAGCATTAAAATACATGGGTGTTTAAGACTAATGTGCATGGTGTTTTACCATTATTGATATCTGACCTCCAACCACGGTCTACCATTGCACTCAGGATTAGATGTATATTTCTATAGGAATGTGTAGGATTACCCTTGTTGCCGAACAAACCATTCGAGGGTGGCTGAACCATACATTCAAAGGTGTACAGGACTATACATTCAAGGGTTACCGAATCATACATTCAATGGTTACCGAACAATACATTCGAGTGTGTCCATACGCTACATTCGGGGGTTACTGAAAACATAGGCTACATTCGAGGGTTATCGAAATCAAAGTCTACTTTCGGGGTTACCAAAACGAAGGCTACATTTGAGTGTTACTGAATATACTCAGGGTACTGAAAGTGAAGGCTACATTCGAGGGTTACTGAAATTGAAGGCTAAATTCGAGGGTTACTGAAATCGAAGGCTACATTCGAGGGTTACCAAACGAGGCTACATTGAGGGGTTAACAAATCGAAGGCTACATCGAGGGTACCAATCGAGGCTACATTCGAGGTAACAATCGAAGGCTACATTCGAGGGTTCCAAATCGAAGGCAATTCGGGGTAACAAATCGAAGGCTACATTCGAGGGTTAACAAATCGAAGGCTACATTCAGGGGTTACCAAATCGAAGGCTACATTCGAGGGTTACAAATCGAAGGCTACATTCGAGGGTTACCAAATCGAAGGCTAAATTCGAGGGTTAACAAATCGAAGGCTACATTCGAGGGTTACCAAATCGAAGGCTACATTCGAGGGTTTAACAATCGAAGGCTACATTCGGGGTTGAAAATGAAGGCTAATCGGGTTACCAAATCGAAGGCTACATTCGAGGGTTACAGAAATCGAAGCTACATTCGAGGGTTACAGAAATCGAAGGCTACATTCAAGGGTTACCAAATCGAAGGCTACATTCGAGGGTTACAGAAATCGAAGGCTACATTCGAGGGTACAGAATCGAAGGCTACATCGAGGGTTAACAAATCGAAGGCTACATTCGAGGGTTACACAAACGCAATATTTGAATGCTGGGACTGTGTGTGTATCCTGATCTTCAACAAAAGACAGACATGATATGCAGATCCAGTCTACCATGTGTGTACCAAAGCTTTATAGCTCCTCAATGTACGGGGGGGGGAATATTACCTTTTCAGCATATATAGAGAAAAAAGGGCCAATTTTAAACTGTATCCGTTGGTCGAAGGCCCCGCAGGGCGAAGGTATGAAGATCGAGATGCTCTTGAACCAGAGCGAGAATAAAAATGATTTAGCAGGATCTGGCCCTGAATACTGTACCCACTCCGTGGATGTTAGGGCCAGTGAACATCATAAGAAGAAAAGTCATTCTGCAGATAAACTCCTGATACTTTACCCACAAATACTAATAAAGAAGAAAGATCTGTGTTTCTCTATAACTGCAGGATACAGAATCGGATCTACCAACCCTTAACCGCCAACTTGTCCCCACAATTACACATGGAACTGGGGGAAATAGTCACTTTATATTAGTCCACTAGGATGTGAGTTTATACTTTAACATCCCAAAAGCATCAATTAGGTCAGGCTACCAACAGGGGTTGATACGGATGAAGTAGAGCCCAGATGGAAGCCAATCTGAGCACACAAATTAATCCTAATAGACCCAGGGTGAGGAACTAAACTGCCAGGTTCTCCGTCATAGTGCTGTCTAGCCCCGTCCCCTCTCAGAGTCTGGGACTGTGTTCCCAGACTGGCCAATGGGAAGACAAGCTCCTTGCAGAGCAATATTCACATTGGACAAGTTCTAGACTATGGAAGAGGAGGGGCCACTCACGTTAACAGGGGATGTAGAGCAAACATAGGGTTGAGGATCTTGCAGTTTAGGTCATCACCATGGGTCCATTAGAGCTAGGCACACTGCCCTGTTCTCTCACGCGTGATGAGAATTGCATGTCAATGTGGTTGGCGCTGTGCTTCGATCAGTTTTCGGATTGCATGCAATCACCATAAATTCAACACTACCCACTAGTAGCATTAGCAAGAGAAGCCCCACCAATGCGGGGCCTATAAAAGTGTAGGATATGCCCTCTACCCAATCTATTGTAGAGATGTTCTTTCAATACAAGCCTTATCATGGTTTCTCTAACTGGCCTCCATTTTGTTATTGGCCTTGGCTAGTGTTGGTGCTACCCAAATTCCTTATAATCAACCCATCACATACAAACTATATACATTAGATTCCCTCTGGATCATTTTGAAGATAAACAACAATTCCAAGTATATAAAAAAAAACTGTTTTCAACCTCAGGTACAGTACATGAAACAAAAGGCCGTCCATTTCCAAACAGGGGGTTTTCAATAAAAGTTCTTATCTTTTAAATGGTGCTAATTTTACCCCAAACCCAATCAGAACTATGGAACATTTGAAAGCTAACATCTGATTGGTTGGGGCAAAATTAGCACCATTTTAAACGATAAGAACTTGTATTGAATCTCCCTGTAAGTCTTTAATGTGGTCATAGTAAACATCCCTTTACCCCTATCCTTGAGTGGACTGTAATGTTTTACTATCACATAAACCCAATGAGAACTGTCTTCCGTCATTTATACCTTAAATCGAAAACAAAAGAAAGTTTCTTAAAAAATCTTTGTTCCGAGATCAGATATAATATTCGTATGAAAACTTTTAAAGGGAACCAGAGCTTAATAATGATAAGGTTGTTGTTTTATTACATTTTCTGCTGTGCCCGGCAGTATTTTCTGTTCTCTGTAAAGCACAACTGTAAAAAACAACAAGACTTCAGAGGATGATAACTGCTAAAGTCTATGTACCAACACAGAGGAACAGGGTGCAGTAATATTCTCATATGTACTGGATAGAAATAGCAATATAGCAGGACCTTACTTCACCTTTATTGACTTTATAGTCAAGAAATAAATCAGAAGCAGATTAGTGAGAAAAGGGGAATCCTAACGAATCCTGGTGACATTACTATGCACGTCCTTTAACAATCAAAGATTGACTGCTTAGAGAAATCAATGGCATCTACTAGTTAGTGTACACCTGACATCAATTAAAGGGCAATTACACTCACCTATTCCCCGTTCCACAGCTGAATACTGCCCAGGATAACATCCTAAACAAGTAAGTCCTCAACCCTGGGTACTTTAACTAACATCTGTGCTTACTCACACTAAGTTTCCCTCTGCGTTCCGGTCCGGATGGACATACGTCCATCTAGTCCAACCTTTATCCCTACCCATAATGTCTGTCTAACAGTTAATAGTAACATAGTATTGGAGGTTGTATAAAGACATACGTCAATCTAGTCCAACCTTTATACCCTACCCATAATGTCTGTTATAACAATTACAATAGTAACATAGTATTGGAGTTGTATAAAGACATACGTCCATCTAGTCCCACCTTATACCTACCCATAATGTCGTATAACCGTTACTAGTATTGGAGGTTGTATAAAGACATACGTCCATCTAGTCCAACCTTTATACCTACCCATAATGTCTGTCTAACAGTTACATAGTAACATAGTATTGGAGGTTGTATAAAACATATGTCCATCTAGTCCAACCTTTATACCCTACCATAATGTCTGTATAACAGTACATAGTAACATAGTATTGGAGGGTGCTAAAAGACATACGTTCAACTAGTCCAACTTTTATACCCTACCCATAATGTCTGTATAACAGTTACATAGTAACATAGTATGGAGGTTGAGTAAGACATATGTCCATCTAGTCCAACCTTTATACCCTACCCCTAATGTCTGTAAACAGTTACATAGTAACATAGTATGAGGGGTTGCATAAAGACATACGTCCATCTAGTCCAACCTTTATTACCCTACCCATTATGTCTGTATAACAGTTACATAGTAACATAGCATTGGAGTTGTATAATGAAATCCGTCCATCTAGTCCAACCTTTAACCCTACCCATAATGTCTGTCTAACAGTTACATAGTAACATAGTATTGGATGTTGTTAAGACATCCGTCCATCTAGTCTAACCTTTATACCCTACCCATAATGTCTGTAAACAGTTACATAGTAACATAGTATTGGAGGTTGTATAAAGACATACATCCATCTAGTCCAACCTTTATACCCTAACCATAATGTCTGTATAACAGTTACATAGTAACATAGTATTGGAGGTTGTATAAAGAACAGTCCATCTAGTCCAACCTTTATACCCTACCATAATGTCTGTATAACAGTTACATAGTAATATAGTATTGGAGGTTGTAAAGAAATACATCCATCTAGTCCAACCTTTATACCCTACCCATAATGCCTGTATAACAGTTTACATACTACATAGTATTGGACGTGTGTATAAAGACATACATCCATCTAGTCCAACCTTTATACCCTACCCATAATGTCTGTATAACAGTTACATAGTATTGGGATGTTGTATAATGACATCCGTCCATTAGTCTAACCATTTAAATGACCTTGATGAGCTTTCAAAGTGACCACTAAGAAGCCTTCAGAGAGCGACATTAAAAGAGGTTAATGGCAAGTATCGGTTGTTCCCTACATGTCAGAAACCGCTCCAAGAATAAGCCTATTTTGTCACTTTCAAGCACATTTTGTAATGGGAAGAGGAACTTCCTTGGAGATGAAAACTCCAACATTCATTAACTTAAGAAAATGGCATTTTCCCATGATCTTGTTGAAAGAGAGAGCTGAGCATTTCCCCCAGAAACATAAAACTCTAAATAAAGAAACAGTAAGAGCAGCAGAGGGAGACAGAATAGGGCCAAGAGTTAAATTTACAACAAAAACTTCACCCAATCAGATCCAAGACCATTAAATGCCATTAGCCCTTTTACACCACATTTGAACATTTTATCGCCCACTGGAAGATAAAGGAGGGGACGTATTCCTGTAGAGCTGAACGCTGAGGGCTGTAAACGTTCTTCTCAGCACAACAGCAATTTGCAAAATGGGAAGTTGTTCAGCTTATGCATTTTATCAAACAAGCTGCCAATTCAGGATTGATAAGGGCTTTGCGGGAATTACCGCTGTTTCAAGAGGACCAACAAGGAACCGTCCAATCGGAAATGTTCTATTTAGCTTTGAAAAGGAACCAACACATTCCTTCACCGGTGCTTCATGTAGGGATACACGATGGAAAGACCCACAGGCTTCTTTGCTAGCAATGATCATGGACTGGGCTGGTAGATTTTTGGCCTGGTGTAAAATGGCATTGGGTCATGTCATGTTAGCCTTGCAACCTACCTGTTTAAATATGAAAACCAATAGCAATAAATTCTTTACCTCCACACTGTCTGAGCTGCATGCTGGGTAAACAAGGGCAGATGATTTAGCCTGGCCGACATTTGATGGTCCAACGACTGGCTGAAACCTTTAAGGTACTGTTTGCCACTTCCAATTATTTAGCAAGACCAACCGTGCGATCCATAATAGACTGCATGATCTTAAATATTTTTCTGCCATGTGCGGGCGGTCCTTTCGTCCAATCCGATCGCACTTTAACGTAGAATTTTGGGATGGTTGGCCTGAAATGTCTGCTCTTGTGACAAAACACTTAATAGAAAGCAGGCAGATTGCTAGCTCTTGTGCAATCACCTCAGGGGCCACAAATGTGCATAGTTATATGCACATCACTCTCAGTACTGCTAGTTAATTTATAGTAGGTAGGAGGCACAGATGGACACCTGATGCCCAGTACACGTGGAACAGCCCCTCAGTTGGCTGCCCATACACAAATGCAATGTCACCCATTCATCAAGTACTCAGCTTTTGGGCGTGCATCTGTACCTAGCTTGAGGAATATTATTTAATTACTTTATAATACTTAAAGGAGAACTGTGGTCTCCAAACAATTTGGTTTTAAATGAAAGGTCAGTTTCATACCTTTAAAATGAGCCATTAAGCACCTCTCTATGTGCTGCACAGCCCAAGATATGAAGAAATCACTGATCAGAAAGTTAGGGGGTGAGGAGGTTCTGAATCTGCGGTCACAAATACTAATTCCTCCTCTAATCTGTGTTTGGCACATGCTCAGTGCAGGAGAAAGCAGAAGAAACCAGGAAGAGATCGAGTGTACAGTGGATGAAGGAAGAGTGGGAGGGGCCACAGGGGGTTTCAAGGGGACTGTCTGCAAGGGGAGGGGCCAAAAAATTAATGAAAGTAAATTGCAAAAATACTCAGGAAAGCAATTCCTGTCAATTACCTAAAGTCATTTTTGGTCACAGTACCCTTTAATATACATTTATTTATTTACATGATGGAGAAGAGAATCTGCTTGCTAATGCAATCCTCGGGGCAGACTGATGTATACTTGCTACCTCTCGAGCATGTTGCCCCAGTATAGCAAGGTAAATGGTAATTATAGGGTTAAAGGGGTAACTACTGTACATTACATGAATATAAATATTAACCGAGGTGGACAGGTTGAAACAAACACCACATTGTAAGTCTAGTTCGCCATCTCTGGGAATTTGGAATAGGATGTTTTCCGTTATAAAGACATTTCTACACTTTCTGGACTTGTATTTGTATATTTTCCACAATAATAAAACGTTCACACAAAACAATATGGCCGACAATATCTTCTAACTTGCTACCATAACAACAGAGAACAACTCAGCCTTGTGTAGAGTGTTTCTTGGTGCAATGGAATCACCTTGCGAGGTTTTTTCGGCAATACAAAGGGCTGGGGAAGAGACCTAAGTCTGTAGCACTGAGACATTGTACGGAGGTTTTGTTCGGAAATGCATTAAAGTTAAAACAATGGACAGTTGGCAGAACACAATAAACTGCCACTTACCAAGAAAATGCACTTTCCCCGATATCATTGTTAAGAGGCTACAATGAATACGTGACCGTGAGGTAAAACGGAGTGAATTTACTGTAATGAAATATGAATGGACATAGAATGAATAGCCATGTGTTTAGTTTGGGGTATTAAAGGAAAATTGTATATACCCCCACCACCCTCATAGAAATGTGGCATAGTGCAATTATATAGCCTCTCTTTTTATTTTCTTCAAGCCTTTAAGTCCTGCGATTCCCACTATCAAAGACCAACTGTTAAAAATTTAGTGGTGCGCCATTTTGAAGTCTGGCACAAGGAAATATCTCTAATGGCGTCCATTTGATTCTGCCTTATCTTTTGAATATAACTAAAATATAGATATTTCTTTCCTTTATATAATGACACGTTTACTTTCTGAGTGGGTCACAATTAAAACGTTTATATAGACAATAATGCACCCCCTATGTAAAATACAAGCACATTAGATGTCTCTGTGGAGTTCCAGGGCCACTCATACCTACTAATATTACTATTTTGTAAGTGGGGTGGGGCACAGGTTCCTACAATATGTGGCAAAGAGTCATGTGACAGAGGGACGTATCCAATTGCAGAGTATAACCAATGACATCATCAGCCATCATTTGACATCATTTACAAGAACTTTCCCAAATAGATAATTAATAAAATACATGAAAATACACACACTATTTTTTATCATGTTGTTACAATTCACCACTAAGGATTAATATTAATTTTAAATGTTAATTTAAATGTAAGACCTTAATTGTAGTTGTGATAACTATATAACAACAGAGCAGTCTCTAATAGCGTTGCCATGACTACTTATCTTGTAATATTTCTTAAGGGTTCAGCTAACCGTCACCATGACGATCTCTGACTACACACCTTGAACCTTGTATAGCCCATGGTCATAGACGTGATACTCAGCACTAGCGCTGGCATGTATTCCTTTCCTATAGCCGCTGTACGTGTGGTTCTATACAGTATCCCTATGCCCAAGTTATAAAAAGTGTTAAGGCCTTAACAAATATACACAAAGGGGCTTATTTAAAAAGAGGCACAATATCTGTCTGCACTGTTAATCTGCAGCAACCAATCAAATGCTTTCTAACTGCTGTAGACCAGTAAATGTTATCCCTCAGCAACTGTACTATCTACTTATGGCCACTAGAGGCAATATATTAGAATAAGAAAAAAAAACATGATAATGATTAATGAGGACCCCATGCCGGGTCATGACTAGTAGCACCGTTAGGGCGAGAGGGTGCCGGGAGCAATTGTAGGACTTGTGCAGGACTGCACACCATGAGCAGGATTCTCCACCCTGCTTCATGGACATGGTGGCCCTGGTCATGACCTCACAAAGTCCCAGCTCTTCCAGCCAACAGTCCACAATCCATGAAGGTCAAGCGCAGACAGACTACTTTTTATTTGAATGCTGAACTGCGAAGGGGCTGATGCTATGAGTGGGCGGCTGATTGCTAGAGTGGGTGGAGCTGCTCTCAGAGGGGGCAGTACTTTTAGTCACCCACTTCTGCCCCCAGCCCATGGAAATATATATATCTTGCAAAATATTAACTTTTGGGATTTTTACTTTAGGTCAGGAGCTGAACGGAATGTGAATATTTTTTCTTACCTTCTCTTCCTTATAAACATCATATGCAGAGGCCAGTCCCACAACCTGAGACCATTACTCTCTTATGACCTTCAGTCAAGATGAAGCATCGTTAAAGTTCCCCTGTAATTTTTTTCTAACAGAGCTTATGACGTACACTCTATCTGGCCAACACTGGCCCATTTAATTTTTTTTAATGATTTTGGGCATCGCTGTGCTAGGATGTAATGTCTAATGTAGGTGGTTATGGTGAAGTATGCTAAAAGTGATTTATTTGGCCAATACGATCCTTGTAATTAGAATTACGCAACCTGAGTTCGATTCCACCTTTGACACATCTGCATGGGTTGTTACTTGACTCCCCGTGCCTGCGTGGGTTCCCCCACAATCATAAACACATACTGATAGGTTGTATGGTGTCATTTATGTGCTTAGATTGTAAGCTTTCAGGGCAGGACCTGTGTGAATGTATACATGGAATGTAAGTGATAGGAAGATTGTGAGCGCTATATAAATCACAATAATAATAATAATAATAATAATAAATAATATTAATAATAGTTGGATTTTGCATTTT
Organism: Hymenochirus boettgeri; assembly: GCA_019447015.1. NCBI lineage: Eukaryota > Metazoa > Chordata > Amphibia > Anura > Pipidae > Hymenochirus > Hymenochirus boettgeri. The sequence continues at coordinate 121,254,685 of CM033476.1, forward strand.
TCAGTTTGAAATAGAAATAGGAAATAACCCCACAGTATGGGGGAAAAATAGAAGTTAGAATATTAAAGGTACTATACTCCAACAAATACCTTTTTCTCCTTAAAAATACCCTATTCAGGTCTCTGGAGTCCCAGTCTGGCCCTGCCCCTTCCACAGTCCAGGGACTGGCCAAAGTAAAGACACACTTCTTGCAATGTGGATTATGGGAGGGAACAACAAGCGCAACTTCAGAGACCGATATGGGAATTTAGTGTAGTATACGTCTCCTTTAAAGGACCTCATGCACATGTCATTGTTAAGGGCCTATTTTCAGACCTAACCCCATCTAGCCACGACCCGAGCCCACTCCGGTATGTGCCATTACCAATGCCATTTTTTAATAATTATTATTATTTTAAAAACCCTGAAAGAGTTAAAGTTTTTCTGTTTCTCCTTGTCATCGTTCGACATGTTAATGGATTCCTCCGCTTTACTGCAAGAAAGCCCAGAAATAGTACGCGCGGCCTTAGCTATCGCGTCCCGACCATGATGGTGTCCGCTTCGCCGTAATATCAAATGGATTGCCCGTGTATTCCTTCTTCGCCAAGAAGCAGATAAGCTGTAATCAACGCCAATCTTTACATGCGTCGCGGAAAAAACAGCATCAGATAGGGGGACGGTTCGCTTTTCACTAAGTGGATGGTTCAGGAACATTCCTTGGCTGTCACATGATGAAACGGAATGTGCTTGAAAGGGTCCGCGCGCCAGCGAATTTATATTCTACAGAGAAATGGGTCAACCCTGCAACAATAATATCAACTGCTCCTGGGGAAGGGGGGGGGTCGTATTTCCGGATAATAATCCGTCTCCTAGAATGAAATCTCAATTAGCACCTGACAAGGGAACTTAAACTACAAACACACGCCCAGAACTGTAATGGGAATTAGAATGGGTTTTATCTGATCGAGATTGGCTGACCTGCTTCGGTTTAATTTTTTCTTTCTTGAGACCATATAGATTAGGGTAATGGTCATTTCATGGACAACTGTGTACAACCCTAACAGGAGACACTGGAGACAATACACAACAGCTTAGCCATGTCATCATATAACGTGTATTCTATGTCATCAGTTATAATCAGTGTTAGCTATGTATCAGTATATCAGTGTTTGCTATGTTATCAGTTATAATCAGTGTTATTTCTATGCCAAGTTATAATCAGTGTTTATTTCTATGTCATCAGTTATAATCAGTGTTATTTCTATGTCATCAGTTATAATCAGTGTTTATTCTGTCATCAGTTATAATCAGTGTTTATTTCTAGTCATCAGTTATAATCAGTGTTAGCTATGTCATCAGTTATAATCAGTGTTTAGCTATGTCATCAGTTATAATCAGGTTATTTCTGTCATCAGTTATATCAGTGTTTAGCTATGTCATCAGTTATAATCAGTGTTTAGCTATGTCATCAGTTATAATCGTGTTTTATTTCTAGTCATCAGTATAATCAGTGTTTATTTCTTTGTCATCAGTTATAATCAGTGTTTATTTCTATGTATCGTTATAATCAGTGTTATTTAATGTCACAGTATAATCAGTGTTTATTTCTATGTCATCAGTTATTAATCAGTGTTTATTTCTATGTCTCAGTTTAAAATCAGTGTTTAGCTTGTCATCAGTTATATATCAGTGTTAGCTAGTCATCAGTATAATCAGTGTTTAGCTATGTCATCAGTTATAATCCGTGTTTAGCTAGGTCATCAGTTATAATTAGTGTTTAGCTATGTCATCAGTTATATTCAGTGTTTAGCTATTTCATCAGTTATAATCAGTGTTTAGCTATGCCATCAGTTAAATCAGTGTTTAGCTATGTATCAGTTAAAATCAGGTGCTTAGCTATGTCATCAGGTTAATCAGTGTTTAGCATGTCATCAGTTATAATCACAGTGTTAACTATGTCATCAGTTAATCAGTGTTTAGCTATGTCATCAGTTATAATCAGTGTTAGCTATGTCATCAGTTATAATCGTGTTAGCTAGGCATCAGTTATAATCCGGTGTTAGCTAGTCATCAGTTATAATTAGTGTTTAGCTATGTCATCAGTTATATTCAGTGTTTAGCTAGGCATCAGTTATAATCAGTGTGTAGCATGTCATCAGTTATAATCAGTGTTTTTAGCTATGATCATCAGTTATATCCGGTTTAGTAGGTCATTCGTTATAATAGTGTTTAGCTATGTCATCATTATATTCGTGCTTAGTCATCAGTTATAATCAGTGTTTAGCTATGCATCAGTTAAATCAGTGTTTAGCTATGTCATCAGTTAAAATCAGTGCTTAGTATGTCATCAGTTATAATCAGTGCTTAGCTATTGTCATACAGTTATAATCAGTGCTTAGCTATGTCATCAGTTATAATCAGTGTTTAGCTATGTCATTGGCGTCACATGATTTACTGCAAACAATCAATTTTGGGAACTATGAAAACCCTGACTGTAACATAAAGTGATAATTCAAGGTTCATTGCTGTTCTCCATCAACCAGATGATATAGATGATAATAGGGATGGATTTAATATGCAAATGGGGGGCCAAACAGGGCAGCGCTATTGAGCTGTTAATGGTCACAAATATCTTTCTCAATCGGTCAGTTCCATTGGTCCCAGAGAGATTATTCCTCCTCTGTAATAACCACTGTTATCCATTTAAAAACATGTCAGGCAATGGTGTTGTATGTACAGGCTGCAAACACACGGAGGGTCTAATAAACATGATTAGTTCTATTACTGCGCATCATCCGTATTTATCAACCGTGAAATGAACCCACACCACCACTGAAAGATGCAGCATCACGTTCCAACCAATCACTGTCCTGGTTAGGCTAGGTACAAATGGGGGCACTTGTCCTGAATCATAGTTGTCCATAGGGAACGCACGATCGATTGTTTTCAACGAAAACCGATCATTCATTCGTCGGATCCGGACGAACAAACAATCGAGGTCGGTCCGGACGCTCCACCAGCAGATATTTTGCCCAGAAATATCGGCTGGTGTGTTACCCAGCCTTAGGGAAAGTCTGTATTAGGACAGCTCCACAACATTACATTAATAAACCTATTAGGGCCTTATTCAATAAAAGGTGAAGGTTATCAGATGTTTCTAACTGCAGTAGACCAGTAAAGGGATCATCTGATTGCAAATTAACAGCTCGGGCAAAGTTGCACCTTTTATTAAATAAGCCCCTTACAAGAACACAAAGCAGAATTGTAATTTCCTCCAATAGTGTAACTTGGAATCACTGCCCCCCCCCCCGCAAAACTACAATGGGGCCCATATCCGTGCTTCATCCATAGTGGTTTTCTGGGAGGAGGCTACATCTTCATGGAAAAATAAGAAGACGGGTCCTTTTGGCTCCAAGGCTCCCCTGCGGTTGCTCCCCTGGTGGTTACGCCCGTGTTCCACCAAACATCAGCAATACATCACCACCCTTAAAATAGGTAAAGACCCTACAGTTGGCCTCAAACCAACACACTATCAGGTCCAGTATCTCTTTCTATAAGTCAATACTATCCAGTCCAGTCCAGTATCTCTTTCTATAAGTCAACTACTATCAAGTCCAGTATCTCCTTCCATACGTCAACTTCTATCAAGTCCAGTATCTCCTTCCATACGTCAACTACTATCAAGTCCGGTATCTCTTTCTATAAGTCAACTACTATCAAGTCCAGTATCTCCTTCCATAGTCAACTACTATCAAGTCCAGTATCTCTTTCTATAAGTCAACTACTATAAAGTCCAGTATCTCCTTCCATACGTCAACTACTATCAAGTCCAGTATCTCTTTGTATAAGTCAACTACTATCAATTCCAGTATCTCCTTCCATACGTCAACTACTATCAAGTCCAGTATCTCTTTCTATAAGTCAACTACTATCTTTTTACTGAAATTGAAGGCTACATTCGAGGGTTACTGAAATGAAGGCTACATTCGAGGGTTACCAATCGAAGGCTACTTCGAGGGTTAACAAATCGAAGCTACATTCGGGGTACCAACGAAGGTACATCGAGGGTAACAAATCGAAGGCTACATTCGAGGGTTACCAAATCGAAGGCTACATGAGGGTTAACAAATCGAAGGCTACATTCGAGGGTTAACAAATCGAAGGCTACATTCGAGGGTTACCCAAATCGAAGGCTACATTCGAGGGTTACCAAATCGAAGGGCTACATTCGAGGGTTACCAAACGAAGGCTAAATTCGAGGGTTAACAAATCGAAGGCTTACATTCGAGGTTACCAAACGAAGGCTACATTCGAGGGTTAAACAAATCGAAGGCTACATTCGAGGGTTAGCAATCGAAGGCTACATTCGAGGGTTACCAAACGAAGGCTACATTCGGGGTTACAGAAATCGAGGCTACATTCGAGGTTACAGAAATCGAAGGCTACATTCAAGGGGTACCCAATCGAAGGCTACATTCGAGGGTTACAGAAAGCGAAGGCTACATTCGAGGGTTACAGAATCGAAGGCTACATTCGAGGGTTACCAAATCGAAGGTACATTCGAGGGTTACCAAACGCAATATTTGAATGCTCGGGACTGTGTGTGTATCCTGATCTTCAACAAAAGACAGACATGATATGCAGATCCAGTCTACCAGGTGTGTACCCGCTTTATGCTCCTCAATGATACGGGGGGGGGGTGATAATTACTTTTAGCATATATAGAGAAAAAAGGCCATTTTAAACTGTATCCGTTGGTCGAATGGCCCCGCAGGGCGAAGTTATGAATGATCGAGATGCTCTGAACCAGAGCGAGAATAAAATGATTTAGCAGGATCTGGCCCTGAATACTGTACCCACTCCGTGGATTTAGGGCCAGTGAACATCATAAGGAAAAGTCATTCTGCAGATAAACTCCTGATACTCTACCCAAAATACTTAAAGAAGAAAGATCTGTGTTTATTCCTATAACTGCAGGATACAGAATCGGATTACCAACCCTTTAACCGCCAACTTGTCCCCACAATTAACACATGGAAATGGGGAAATAGTCACTTTATATTAGTCCACTAGGATGTGAGTTTATACTGTTTAACATCCCAAAAGCATCAATTAGGTAGGCTACCAACAGGGGTTGATACGGATGAAGTAGAGCCCAGATGGAAGCCAATCTGAGCACACAATATATTCCTAATAGAACCCGGGGTGAGGACTAAACGCCAGGTTCTTCCGCTCATAGTGCTGGTCTAGCCCCGTCCCTCTCAGAGTCTGGGACTGTTCCCAGACTGGCCAATGGGAAGACAAGCTCCTTGCAGAGCAATATTCACATTGGGACAAGTTCTAGACTATGGAAGAGGAGGGCACTCACGTTAACAGGGGATGTAGAGCAAACATAGGGTTGAGGATCTTGCAGTTTAGGTCATCACCATGGGTACCATTAGAGCTAGCCACACGCCCTGTTCTCTCACGCGTGAGAATTGCATGTCAATGTGGTTGGCGCTGTGCTTCGATCAGTTTTCGGATTGCATGCAATCACCATAAATTCAACACTACCACTAGTTAGCATTAGCAGAGAATGCCCCACAAATGCGGGGCCTATAAAAGTGTAGGTATGCCCTCTACCCAATCTATTGTAGAGATGGTTTCTTCAATACAAGCCCTTATCATGGTTTCTCTAACTGGCCTCCATTTTGTTATTGGCCTTGGCTAGTGTTGGTGCTACCCAACTTTCCTATAATCAACCCCTCACATAAACTATATACATTAGATTCCCTCTGGATCATTTTGAAGATAAACACAATTCCAAGTATAAAAAAAAACTGTTTCAAACTCAGGTACAGTAACATGAAACAAAATGGCCGTCCATTTCAAATCAAGGGGGTGATTCAATAAAAGTTTATCTTTAAAATGGTGCTAATTTTACCCCAACCCCAATCAGAACTTATGTTAACATTTGAAAGCTAACATCTGGATTGGTTGGGGCAAAATTAGCACCATTTTAAACGATAAGAACTTGTATTGAATTCCTGTAAGTCTTTAATGTGGTTCATAGTAAACATCCCTTTACCCCATATCCTTGAGTGGACTGTAATGTTTTACTATCACATAAAACCCAATGAGAAAATGTCTTCGTCATTATACCTTAAATCGAAAACAAAAGAAAGTTTCTAAAAAATCTTGTTCCGAGATCAGATTAATATTCGTATGAAAACTTTTAAAGGGGAACCAGAGCTTAATAATGATAAGGTTTGGTTTTATTACATTTTTGCTGTGCCCGGCAGTATTTTCTGTTCTCTGTAAAGCACAACCGTAAAAACAAACAAGACTTCAGAGGATGATAACTGCTAAAGTCTATGTAAACACACAGGGAACAGGGTGCAGTAATATTCTCATAGTACGTGGGATAGAATAGCATATGCAGGACCTTACTTCACCTTTATTGACTTATAGTCAAGAAATTAAATCAGAAGCAGATTAGTGAGAAAAGGGGAATCCTAACGAATCCTGGTGACATTACTATGCACGTCCTTTAACAATCAAAGATGTGACTGCTTAGAGAAATCAATGGCATCTACTAGTTAGTGTACACCTGACATCAATTAAAGGGCAATTCACATCACCTATTCCGTTCCACAGCTAATACTAGCCCAGGAAAAATCCTAACAAGTAAGTCCTCAACCCTGGGTACTTTAACTAACATCTGTGCTTACTCACACTAAGTTTCCTCTGCGTTCCGGTCCGGATGGACATACGTCCATCTAGTCCAACCTTTATACCCTACCCATAATGTCTGTCAACAGTTACATAGTAACATAGTATTGGGGGTTGTATAAAGACATACGTCCATCTAGTCCAACCTTTATACACCCATAATGCTGTATAACAATTACATAGAAACATAGTATTGGAGGTTGTATAAAGACATACGTCCATCTAGTCCACTTTATACCATACCCATAATGTCTGTATAACCGACTAGTATTGGAGTTGTATAAAGACATACGTCCATCTAGTCCAACCTTTATACCTACCATAATGTCTGTCTAAGTTACATAGTAACATGTATTGGAGGTTGTATAAAAATATGTCCATCTAGTCCAACCTTTATACCCTACCCATAATGTCTGTATAACAGTTACATAGTAACATTAGTATTGGAGGTTGCATAAAAGACATACGTTCAACTAGTCCAACTTTTATACCCTACCCTAATGTCTGTATAAAGTTACATAGTAACATAGTATGGAGGTGTAGTAAGACATATGTCCATCTAGTCCAACCTTTATACCCTACCCATAATGTTCTGTATAAACAGGTACATAGTAACATAGTATGGGAGGTTGCATAAAGACATACGTCATCTAGTCCAACCTTTATACCCTACCCATTATGTCTGTATAACAGTTACATAGTAACATAGCATTGGATGTTGTTAATGACATCGTCCATCTACGTCCAACCTTTATACCCTACCCATAATGTCTGTCTAACATGTTACATAGAACATAGTATTGGATGTTGTATATGACATCCGTCCATCTAGTCAACCTTTTACCCTTACCCATAATGTCTGATAACCAGTTACATAGTAAATAGTATTGGAGGTTGTATAAGACATACATCCACTAGTCCAACCTTATACCCTACCATAATGTCTGTATAACAGTTACATAGTAAATAGTATTGGAGGTTATAAAGACATACGTCCATCTAGTCAACCTTTATACCCTCCCCATAAGTCTGTATAACAGTTACATAGTAATATAGTATTGGAGGTTGTATAAAGACTACATCCATCTAGTCCAACCTTTATACCCTACCCATAATGCCTGTATACGTTACATACAACATAGTATTGGACGTTGTATAAAACATACATCCATCTAGTCCAAACCTTTTACCCTACCCATGTCTGTATAACAGTTACATAGTATTGGATGTGTATAATGACATCCGTCCACTAGTCTAACCATTAAATGACCTTGATGAGCTTTCAAAGTGACCACTAAGAAGCCTTCAGAGAGCGACTTAAAGAGGGTTAATGGCAAGTATCGGTTGTTCACTAATGTCAGAAACCGCTCCAAGAATAAGCCTATTTTGTCACTTTCAAGCACATTCTCGTAATGGGAAGAGGAACTTCCTTGAGATGAAAACTCCAACATTCATCTAAACTTAAGAAAATGGCATTTTCCCATGATCTTTTGAAAGAGAGAGCTGAGCATTTCCCCCAGAACAATAAACTCTAAATAAAGAACCAGTAAGAGCAGAGAGGGAGACAGAATAGGGCCAAGAGTTAAATTTACAACAAAAACTTCACCCAATCAGATCCAAGACCATTAAATGCCATTAGCCCTGTTCACCACCACATTTGGAACATTTTATCGCCCCACTGGAAGATAAAGGAGGGGACGTATTCCTGTAGAGCTGAACGCGATGGCTGGTAAACGTTCTCTCCTCAGCACAACAGCAATTTGCAAAATGGGAAGTTGTTCAGCTTATGCTTTTATCAAACAAGCTGCCAATTCAGGATTGATAGGGCTTTGCGGAATTACCGTCTGTTTCAAGAGGACCAACAAGGAACCGTCCAATCGGAAATGTTCTATTTAGCTTTGAAAAGGAACCAACACATTCCTTCACCCGGTGCTCATGTAGGGATACACGATGGAAAGACCCACAGGCTTCTTTGCTAGCAATGATCATGGACTGGGCTGGTAGATTTTTGGCCTGGTGTAAAATGGCATTGGGTCATGTCATGTTAGCCTTGCAACCTACCTGTTTAAATATGAAAACCAATAGACATAAATTCTTACCTCCACACTGTCTGAGCTGCATGCTGGGTAAACAAGGGCAGATGATTTAGCCTGGCCGACCATTTGAGTGTCCAACGACTGGCTGAAACCTTATAGGTTACTGTTTGCCACTTCCAATTATTTTAGCAAGACCAACCGTGCGATCCATAATAGACTGCATGATCTTAAAATATTTTCTGCCATGTGCGGTCGGTCCTTTCGTCCAATCCGATCGCACATAGTAACGTAGACATTTTGGGATGGTTGGCCTGAAATGTCTGCTCTTGTGTACACAACACTTAATAGAAAGCAGGCAGATGCTAGCTCTGTGCAATCACCTCAGGGGCCACTAAATGGCATAGTTAATATGCACATCCACTCTCAGTACTGCTAGTAATATTATAGTAGGTAGGAGGCACACGATGGACACCTGATGCCCAAGTACACGTGGAACAGCCCCTCAGTGGGCTGCCATACACAAATGCAATGGCACCCATTCATCAAGTACTCAGCTTTTGGGCGTGCATCTGTAACTAGCTTGAGGAATATTTAATTACTTTATAATACTTAAGGAGAACTGTGGTCTCCAAACAATTTGGTTTTAAATGAAAGGTCAGTTTCATTACCTTTAAAATGAGCCATTAAGCACCTCTCTATGTGCTGCACAGCCCAAGATATGAAGAAATCACTGATCAGAAAGTTAGGGGGTGAGAGGTTCTGAATCTGCGGTCACAAATACTAATTCCTCCTCTAATCTGTGTTTGGCACATGCTCAGTGCAGGAGAAAGCAGAAGAAACCAGGAAGAGATCGAGTTACAGTGGCTGAAGGAAGAGTGGGAGGGCCACAGGGGGTTTCAAGGGACTGTCTGCAAGGGGAGGGGCCAAAAAATTAATGGAAAGTAAATTGCAAAAATACTCAGGAAAGCAATTCCTGTCAATTACCTAAAGTCATTTTTGGTCCACAGTTACCCTTTAATATACCTATTTATTACATGATGGAGAAGAGAATCTGCTTGCTAATGCAATCCTCGGGGCAGACTGATGTATAAATTGCTACCTCTCGAGCATGTTGCCCCAGTATAGCAAGGTAGGTAAATGGAATTATAGGGTTAAAGGGGTAAACTACTGTACATTACCATGAATATAAATATTACAACGAGGTTGGACAGGTTGAAACAAACACCACATTGTAAGTCTAGTCGCCATCCTGGGAATTTGGAATAGGATGTTTTCCGTTATAAAGACATTTCTACACTTTCTGGACTTGTATTTTGTATATTTTCCACAATAATAAAACGTTCACACAAAACAATATGGCGACAATATCTTCTAACTTGCTACCATAACAACAGAGAACAACTTAGCCTTGTGTAGACGTGTTCTTGGTGCAATGGAATCACCTTGCGAGGTTTTTTCGGCCATACAAAGGGCTGGGGAAAGAGACCTAATGTCTGTAGCACTTGAGACATTGTACGGAGGTTTTGTTCGGAAATGCATTAACGTTAACAATGGACAGTTGGCAGAACACAAAAAACTGCCACTTACCAAGAAAAGCACTTCCCCGATATCATTGGTTAAGAGGCTACAATGAATACGTGACCGTGAGGTAAAACCGGAGTGAATTTACTGTAATGAAATATGAATGGACATAGAATGAATAGCCATGTGTTTAGTTTGGGTATTAAAGGAAAATTGTATATACCCCCACCACCCTCATAGAAATGTGGCATAGTGCAATTAATATAGCCTCTCTTTATTTTCTTCAAGCCTTTAAGTCCTGCGATTCCACACTATCAATTGACCAACTGTTAAAAATTTAGTGGTGCGCCATTTGAAGTCTGGCACAAGGAAATATCTCTAATGGCGTCCATTGATTTGCCTTTATCTTTTGAATAATCACTAAAATATCAGATATTTCTTTCCTTTATATAATGACAAGTTTACTTTCTGAGTGGGGTCACAATTAAAACGTTTTATATAGACAATAATGCACCCCCTATTGTAAAATACAGACACATTAGATGTCTCTGTGGAGTTCCAGGGCCACTCTATACCTACTAATATTACTATATTTGTAAGTGGGGTGGGGCACAGGTTCTTACAATATGTGGCAAAGAGTCATGTGACAGAGGTGACGTATCCAATTGCAGAGTATAACCAATGACATCATCAGCATCATTTGACATCATTTACAAGAACTTTCCCAAATAGTAATAATAAAATACATGAAAATACACACACTATTTTTTATCATGTTGTTACAATTCACCACTAAGTATTAATATTAATTTTAAATGTTAATTTAAAAGTAAGACCTTAATGTAGTGTGAAACTATATAAACAACAGAGCAGTCTCTAATAGCGGTGCCATGACACTATCTTTGTAATATTTCTTTAAGGGTTCAGCTAACCTGTCACCATGACGATCTCTGACTACACACTTGAACGCTTGTATAGCCCATGGTATAGACGTGATAATCAGCACTAGCGCTGGCATGTATTCCTTTCTATAGCCGCTGTTCGTGTGGTTCTATACAGTATCCCTATGCCCAAGTTTATTAAAAAGTGTTTTAAGGCCTTAACAAATATACACAAAGGGGCTTATTAAAAAGAGGCACAATATTCTGTCTGCACTGTTAATCTGCAGCAACCAATCAAATGCTTTCTAACTTGCGTTAGACCAGTAAATGTTATCCTCAGCAAACTGTACTATCTACTTATGGCCACTAGAGGCAATATATTAGAATAAGAAAAAAAAAACATGATAATGATTATGAGGACCCCATGCGGGTCATGACTAGTAGCACAGTTAGGGCGAGAGGTGCCGGGAGCAAGTGTAGGACTTGTGCAGGACTGCCACACCATGAGCAGGATTCTCACCCTGCTTCATGGACATGGTGGCCCTGGTCATGACCTCACAAAGTCCACGCTCTTCCAGCAACAGTCACAATCCATGAAGGTCAAGCGCAGACAGACTACTTTTTTATTTGAATGCTGACTGCGAAGGGGTGATGCTAGAGTGGGCGGGATGCTGCTAGAGTGGGTGGAGCTGCTCTCAGAGGGGGCAGACTTTTAGTCACCCACTTCTGCCCCAGCCCATGGAAATATATATATCTGCAAAATATTAACTTTTGGGATTTTTACTTTAGGTCAGGAGCTGAACGGAATGTGAATATTTTTCTCTTACCTTCTCTTTTCCTTATAAACATCATATGCAGAGGCCAGTCCCCACAACCTGTTAGACCATTACTCTCTTATGACTTCAGTCAAGATGAAGCATCCGTGAAAGTTCCCGTTAATTTTTTTCTAACAGAGCTATGACGTACACTCTACTCTGGGCAACACTGGCCCAATTTAATTTTTTTAATGATTTTGGGCATCGCTGTGCTAGGATGTAATGTCTAATGTAAGGTTTATGGTGAAGTATGCTAAAAGTGATTTATTTGCCAATACGATCCTTTGTAATTAGAATATACGCAAATCCTGAGTTCGATTCCACCCTTGGACACATCTGCATGGAGTTTGTTGATCTCCCCGTGCCTGCGTGGGTTTCCCCCACAATCATAAACAATACTGATAGGTTGTATGTGTCTTTATGTGCTTAGATTGTAAGCTCTTCAGGGCAGGACCTGATGTGAAGTTACATGGAATGTAAAGTGATATGGAAGATGTTGACGCTATATAATCCACAATAATAATAATAATAATAATAAATAATATTAATAATAGTTGGATTTGCATTTTCAGTTTGAAATTGAAATAGGAAATAACCCCACAGAGTATGGGGAAAAATAGAAGTTAGGAATATTAAAGGGCAAACTATACTCCACAAATACCTCTTTCTCTTAAAATACCCTTTCCAGGTCTCTGGAGTCCCAGTCTGGCCTGCCCCTTCCACAGTCCAGGGACTGGCCAAGTAAGAACACTTCTTGCAATGTTGGATTATGGGGGGAACAACAGCGCAACTTCAGAGACCTGATATGGGAATTTAGTGTAGTATACGTCTCCTTTAAAGGACCTCATGCACTATGTCATGTTTAAAGGGCCTATTTTCAGACTAACCCCATCTAGCCACGACCCGAGCCCCCACTCGGTATGTGCCATTACCAATGCCATTTTTAATAATATTACATTTAAAAAACCCGGAAAGAGTTAAACGTTTTTCTTGTTTCTCCTGTCATCGTTCGACATGTTAATGGATTCCTCCGCTTTACTGCAAGAAAGCCCAGAAATAGTACGCGCGGCTTTAGCTATCGCGTCCCGACCATCTGATGCTGTCCGCTTCGCCGTAATATCAAATGGATGCCCGTGATTCCTTTCTTCGGCCAAGAAGCAGATAAGCTGTAATCAACGCCAATCTGTACATGCGTTCGGAAAACAGCATCAGATAGGGGGACGGTTCGCTTTTCACTAAGTGGATGGTTCAGGAACATTCCTTGGCTGTCACATGATGAAACGGAATGTGCTTGAAAGGGTCCGCGCGACAGCGAATTTATATTCTACAGAGAAATGGGTCAACCCTGCAACAATAATATCAACTGTCTCTGGGGAAGGGGGGGGTCGTATTTCCGGATAATAATCCGTCTCTAGAATGAAATCTCAATTAGCACCTGACAAGGGAACTTAAACTACAAACACATCGCCCAGAACTGTTAATGGGAATTAGAATGGGGTTTATCTGATCGAGATTGGCCTGACCTGCTTCGGTTTAATTTTTTCTCTCTTGAGACCATATAGATTATGGGTAATGTCATTTCATGGACAACTGTATGTACAACCCAACAGGAGACACCGGGGACAATACACAACAGCTTTAGCCATGTCATCAGTTATAATCAGTGTGTGATTCTATGTCATCAGTTATAATCAGTGTTAGCTATGTCATCAGTAATCATAAAGTTCAGTTATAATCAGTGTTTATTTCTATGCATAGTTATAATCAGTGTTTATTTGTATGCATCAGTTATAATCAGTGTTTATTTCTATGTCATCAGTTATAATCAGTGGTTTATTTATGTCATCAGTTATAATCAGTGTGATTTTATGTCATCAGTTATAATCAGTGTTTAGCTATGTCATCAGTTATAATCAGTGTTTAGCTATGTCATCAGTTATAATCAGGTTTATTTCTGCATCAGTTATATCAGGTTTAGCTATGTCATCGTAATCAGTGTTTAGCTATGTCATCAGTTATATCAGTGTTAGTTCTATGTCATCAGTTATAATCAGTGTTTATTTCTATGTCATCAGTTATAATCAGTGTTTATTTTCTATGTCATCAGTTATTAATCAGTGTTATTTCTTATGTCATCAGTTATAATCAGTGTTTATTTCTATGTCATCAGTTATATCAGTGTTTATTCTATGTCATCAGTTAAAATCAGGGTTTACGTCTTGTCATCAGTTTAATCAGGTTTATCTATGTCATCAGTTATAATCAGTGTTTAGCTATGTCATCAGTTATAATCGTGTTTAGCTAGGTCATCAGTTATAATTAGTGGTTTAGCTATGTCATCAGGTATATTCAGTGTTTAGCTATGTCATCAGTTTATAATCAGTGTTTAGCTTGCCATCAGTTATAATCAGTGTTTAGCTATGTCATCAGTTAAAATCAGTGCCTTAGCTATTCATCGTTATATCAGTGTTTAGCTAGTCATCAGTTATAATCAGTGTTTAACTATGTCATCAGTTAAATCAGTGTTTAGCTATGTCATCAGTTATATCAGTGTTTAGCTATGTCATCAGTTATAATCAGTGTTTAGCTAGTCATCAGTTATAATCCGTGTTTAGCTAGGTCTCAGTTATAATTAGTGTTTAGCTATGTCATCAGTTAATTCAGTGTTTAGCTATGCATCAGTTATAATCAGTGTTTAGCTATGTCATCAGTTATAATCAGTGTTAGCTATGTCATCAGTTATAATCCGTGTTTAGCTAGGTCATCAGTTATAATTAGTGTGTAGCTATGTCATCAGTAGATTCAGTGTTTAGCTATGTCATCAGTTCATAATCAGTGTTTAGCTATGCCATCAGTTGATAATCAGTGTTTAGCTATGTCATCAGTTAAAATCAGTGCTTAGTATGTCATCAGTTATAATCAGTGCTAGCTATGTCATCAGTTATAATCAGTGCTTAGCTATGTCATCAGTTATAATCAGTGTTTAGCTATGTCATGGCGTCACATGATTTACTGCAAACATCAATATTTTGGGAACTATGAAAACCCTGACTGTAACATAAAGTGATAATTCAAGGTTCATTGCTGTTCTCCATCAACCAGATGATATAGATGATAATTAGGGATGGATTTAATATGCAAATGGGGGGCCAAACGGGCAGCGCTATTGAGCTGTTAATGGTCACAAATATCTTTCTCAACGGCGTCGTTCCGGTCCCCAGAGAGATTATTCCTCCTTGTAATAACCACTGTTATCCATTTAATAAACATGTCAGGCAATGGTTGTAACAGGCTGCAAACACACGGAGGGTCTAATAAACATGATAGTTCTATTACTGCGCATCATCCGTATTATCAACCGTGAAATGAACCCACACCACCACTGAAAGATGCAGCTCACGTTCCAACCAATCACTGTCCTGGTTAGGCTAGGTACAAATGGAGGGACTACGTGTCCTGACTCATAGTTGTCCCATAGGGAACGCACGATCGATTGTAATTTTCCGACACAAACGATCATTCATTCGCGGATCCGGACGAACAAACAATCGAGGTCGGTCCGGACGCTCCATACACAGCAGATATTTTGCCCGAAAAATGGCTGGTGTGTACCAGCCTTAGGGAAAAGTGTATTAGGACAGCTCCACAACATTTACATTAATAAACCCATTAGGGCCTTATTCAATAAAAGGTGAAGGTTATAGAGTTTTCTAACTGCAGTAGACCAGTAAAAAGGGATCATCTGATTGCAAATAACAGCTCGGGCAAATTGTTGCACCTTTATTAATAAGCCCCTTACAGGAACAACTAATGCAGAATTGTCTAATTTTCCTCCAATAGTGTAACTTGGAATCACTGCCCCCCCCCCCCGCAAAACTACAATGGGGCCATATCCGGCTTCATCCCTAGTGGTTTTCTGGGAGGAGGCTACATCTATCATAGGAAAAATAAGAAGACGGGTCCTTTGGCTCCAAGGCTCCCCTGCGGTTGCCCCTGGTGGTTACGCCCGTGTTCCACCAAAAAAATCAGCAATACATCACCACCCTTAAAATAGGTAAAGACCCTACAGTTGGCCTCAAACCCAACCCACTATCAGGTCCAGTATCTCTTTCTATAGTCAACTACTATCAAGTCCAGTATCTCTTTTATAAGTCAACTACTATCAAGTCCAGTATCTCTTTCTACGTCAATATATATCAAGTCCAGTATCTCTTTCTATACGTCAACTACTATCCAAGTCCAGTATCTCCTTCCATAAGTCAACTACATAAATCCAGTATCTCCTCCATACGTCAACTACTATCAAGTCCAGTATCTCTTCCATAAGTCAACTACATATCAAGTCAGTATCTCTTTCTATAAGTCAATACTATCAAGTCCAGTATCTCCTTCATACGTCAACTTCTATCAAGTCCAGTATCTCCTTCCATAAGTCAACTACTATCAAGTCGGTATCTCTTTCTATAAGTCAACTACTATCAAAGTCCAGTATCTCCTTCATAGTCAACTACTATCAAGTCCAGTAATCTCTTTCTATAAGTAACTACTATAAAGTCCAGTATCTCCTTCATACGTCAACTACTATCAAGTCCAGTATCTCTTTCTATAAGTCAACTACTATAAAGTTCAGTATCTCCTTCCATACGTCAACTACTATCAAGTCCGGTATCTCTTTCTATAAGTCAATAAACAAGTCCAGTATCTCCTTCATAGTAACTACTATCAAGTCCGATCTACTTTTATAAGTCAACTACTATCAAGTCCAGTATCTCTTTCTATAAGTACCTCAAAACTATAAAGTCCAGTATCTCCTTCCATACGTCAACTACTATCAAGTCCAGTATCTTTGTTATAAGTCAAACAACTATCAATTCCAGTATCTCCTTCCATACGTCAACTATTAACAAGTCCAGTATCTCTTTCTATAAGTCAACTACTATAAAGTCCAGTATCTCCTTCCATACGTCAACTACTATCAAGTCCAGTATCTCTTTGTATAAGTCAACTACTATAAAGTCCAGTATCTCCTTCCATACGTCAACTACTATCAAGTCCTAGTATCTCTTGTATAAGTCACTACTATAAGTCAGTATCTCCTTCCATACGTCAACTACTATCAAGTCGGTATCTTTTCTATAAGTCAACTATATCAAGGCCAGTATCTCCTTCCATACGTCAACTACTATCAAGTCCGTAGATCTCTTTTATAAGTCAACTACTATCAAGTCCAGTATCTCTTTCTATAAGTCAACTACTATCAAGTCCAGTATCTCTTTGTATAAGTCAAATACTTAAAGTCCAGTATCTCCTTCCATACGTCAAACTACTATCAAGTCCAGTATCTCTTTCTATAAGTCAACACTATAAAGTCCAGTATCTCCTTCCCTACGTCAACTACTATCAAGTCCAGTATTCTTTGTATAAGTCAACTACTATCAATTCCAGTATCTCCTTCCATACGTCAACTACTATCAAGTCCAGTATCTCTTTCTAAAGTCAACTACTATAAAGTCCAGTATCTCCTTCCATAGTCAACTACTATCAAGTCCAGTATCTCTTTCTATAAGTCAAACTATATCAAGTCCAGTCTCTTTCTATAAGTCAACTACTATAAAGTCCAGTATCTTCTTCACATACGTCAACTACATTAAGTCCAGTATCTCTTTGTATAAGTCACCAACTATTAAAGTCCAGTATCTCCTTCCATACGTCAACACTATCAAGTCCGGTATCTCTTTCTATAAGTCAACTACTTCAAGTCCAGTATCTCCTTCATACGTCAACTACTATCAAGCAGTATCTCCTTCCAAGTTCAAATACTATCAAGTCCAGTATCTCTTTCTATAAGTGCAACTACTATCAAGTCCAGGATCTCTTCTATAAGTCAACTACTATTAAAGTCCGTATCTTCTTCCATACGTCAACTACTATCAAGTCCAGTATCTCTTTCTAAAGTCAACACTATAAAGTCCGTATCTCCTTCATACGTTCAACTAGCTATCAAGTCCGGTATCTCTTTTTAAGTCAACTCTATAAAGTCCAGTATCTCCTTCCATACGTCAAACTATCAAGTCCGGTATCTCTTTCTATAAGTCAACTACTATAAAGTCCAGTATCTCCTTCCATACGTCAAACTACTCAAGTCCAGTATCTCTTCTATAAGTCAACTACTATCAAGTCCATTATCTCCTTCCATACGTCCAACTACTATCAAGTCCGTCTCTCTTCTATAAGTAAACTTCTATCAAGTTCCAGTATCTCTTTTATAAGTCAACTACTACCAAGTCCAGTATCTCCTTCCATACGTACAAGCACTATCCAGTAAGTATCTCCTCTATACATCAACAACTAACTAAGTACCAGTATCTCCTTCCATACGTCAACAACTATCAAGTCAGTATCTCATTCCATACGGTCAACCACTATCCAGTACAGTATCTCTTTCATACGTCAACATTATCAAGTCAGTATATCCTACCTCATATGTCAACCACTATCAAGTCCAGTATCTCCTTCCATATGTCAACCACTATCAAGTCCAGTATCTCCTTCCATACGACAACCACTCTCCAGTAGAGTATCTCCTTCCATACGACAACCAATATCAAGCATAGTATCTCCTTCCATACATCAACCACTATCAAGTCCAGTATCTCCTTCCATACAACAACCACTCTCCAGTAGAGTATCTCCTTCCATACGACAACCACTATCAAGCACAGTATCTCCTTCCATACATCAACAACTAACAAGCACAGTATCTCCTACTATACATCAACCACTATCAAGTCCAGTAACTCCTAACAAACATTAACCACTATCAAGTCCAGTATCTCCTACCAAACAACAACCACTTTCAAGTTCAGTATCTTCTACTATATACTGTAGGGTATATGGCACTGTACTGTATACAGCATTGCACTGTGAGTGGCACTGTACGGAATACTGCACTGTACTGTATACGCCATTGCACTGTGCTTTATTGGATTATGTAGGAGTGATTGGCTGGATTCATACAAGGGTTTTAATAATAATAAATATGTTGGTTCCTATTTTCAGTAATTTTCAGTGATTGCGCTGTTGGAGTAAAGGAAACTTATCACCGAAACTCTGAAATGTCTGTGTTTGGTGTTTTTTTTTAATCTTTTTCGGGGGCGGTGTTCTGCCAAAAAGATTTGAAACCTTATTTGTTTCTATCTAATATTCATCTGGGTTTAGGTCCATAGGGTCCGATTATATACGCCGTCGAATGGAAGGCAATGTCGCTGGATAGAAAGCATCAATGACATTCGGGAAGGGCAAGATGAAGAATTTGCCTGACAGTTACCCTTAACCTCCAAGATAAATGAAATATTTAATTGGTTGTCTGGTGGAAGAGGCGTGATAAGTTTGATTATTTCCCACGATCGTGTTCCGTGTTCTATCAGAAGCCTTAGAAGGAGTTATTTTGTTTTCTGTAAGACGAGTTGATTCAAGGCCTGTGACAGTGTTTAGCAGTAAGTTGGAATCAATCAATGCAACCACAGGATAAATGGAAATTGAAAAGTGCATTTTCTTCTTCAAAGGAGATGTCGGTTTTCACAAAAGATACTGATGTTTTTAATACCTTTGTCGCTTGCAGTACGTTTCTAACCTGCTATATTTTCTCTGCAGTTTTTCTTATCCTAAAGCATTATTTGTTAATATAACCATGTTAGCCGCTGCTATTTGGACCAGGAAGTAGAAAGAGAGAGAAAAAAAACATCTGTTCAGCCTTCCAA
Organism: Hymenochirus boettgeri; assembly: GCA_019447015.1. Classification (NCBI taxonomy): domain Eukaryota; kingdom Metazoa; phylum Chordata; class Amphibia; order Anura; family Pipidae; genus Hymenochirus; species Hymenochirus boettgeri. Next base: position 121,274,388 of record CM033476.1, read on the forward strand.
GTTTAGTCTTACATCTCTCAGTCTTCTAACTATTGCAGTTTTTGTGGTTTGGAGGGTGTGGTTACACCAATATTTTACCATGCTGATTTATAGACCTGCACCATAGAACACATATTTCCTTTATATGGAACTGAATTTGCAGACTACTATGTGCCTTTTTATGTAGTATTCCTAACTCAAATATACTTGTTTGATGTAAATAAATGTCAGAAAGATCCTCTCCCTTTAATACAAGGAGAAACATACAGGGTATTCAATAAAAGTTCTTATCGTTTTAAAATGGTGCTAAGTTTGCCCCAACAAAACAGATCTTAGTTCAAATGTTAATAAGATCTGATTGGTTGGGGCAAAATAAGTAAATTTTAAACGATAAGAACTTTTATTGAATCTCCAGTAGTATCTGATTGGAGAATTCCTATCTGTCTCCTGGATGAATCTCACTGAGCATGTGTGAGACCACAGAGCTAGGGAGTGGGGCGGTGACTGATACATCTTTGGTAAGGAATATTATATCATTGTTTAATCGCACGTGTCTGGGCTACGATTCAGTGGAAGTGTATTGTTGGGATTATACCCCCAAGGCTGCAAGGACATTTATTAGGCAGTAATATAAAAATCCATAAATAACGGAACGAAGGTGAGAATGTTCATCGTGTGAGATTCAATCATTTGTCTCTAACTTGAATTAATAATCTAAATTTATTTCATTCTTGTCATCTGCACAATCTGACAATCCGGGGTAAAAAGTTAATTACGAAAAAAGAAAAAAATCTTTCTATTGATCTTGGGAATATTTCTACTGCATTATAATAAAATACATTACTGTAAACATCCATCTGTATACATTATATGTACAGCATGGGAGATATACATAGAGAGTTCTATTGAATTCGATACTAAGAGAACAATTTACCATCCTTTGACTTGATTATTGATTTTCACATTTAATAGACATCCAATCAAAAGGAAGTGTGAAAAAAAATGGAACAAAATCTCTTTAAATTCCTCCGTTCCCCTTTAATGTAATCTGCATCTTGGTATTTTGGACAGGGAAGGAGAGTCACATTAACCTGAACTAACCAATCAGGGTGGCACTTTAAAGGGATTGTCCACCATTAAAACTGGTCACCTGTCTGTTAACTGCCCCAAATTCCAACCAATAAATTCATCACATATTAGATGTATTACTAACCAGTAAGAGATGGCCAACTTACTTCCGTAAAAGTTCGGGAAAGAAACCCATTAAAGTCAATGGTAAGCCAATGTTCGAAAAGTTGGATAAATATATGATCAATGGTAAATTACTTAAATGTCTCTGGGACATGGTAAATGGTCTGGGGAACATGTCACTATCACCAAAACCTGTTTAAACACTTCTTATCCCAATTATCTGGTTTGCGTTACATTCAAGGATTACTGGAAATAGAACTAACATTTCGGTTATTGAAACTAATGATACATTCTAGGTATATCTTTGTATTCAATTAGATCAACTGGACTTGAAATGTAGTTCTTGGAAGACATTTCGCTAGTCATCCGACTGGCTTAGCCACTATCTAATCACACCCTTAACACTTGGCTGTGATATGCTAATTGGGATTTTCCAGGGTACATAATTGCCACAGATTCTTGTACAAGTCATTCTGAATTGAGAAAGCCAGGGATGACTAGCGAAAAGTCTCAAGAAACTACATTTCAAGTCCAGTTGATCTAATTGAATACAACAGATTATACCATGACCTGGATGAATGAGAACCTTCACAAAGATACATTCTAGGGTTACCGAAAGGACGAAGGTTACATTCGAAGGTTCACGAAAGGAACGATTCATTCGAGGGTTAGGTGAAAACGAACATTACATTCGAGGGTTACTGAACGATACATTCTAGGGTTAGTGAACGTCTCGATATTTTCGATAATTAGCAAAATACAGCCGCGAGTCGAAATCGAATCCGAACTAGTTCAAACCGAACTCATAAAGTGGGTTAGTATCGTGTACTAACCAGATATAATAATGGCAACTAGGTATCTTGGATGAACAGGAGATGCTGGTTTACAGGGGTCACTTGGTACAACTAAGGTTTGTTGTAACAGTGGAATTCTGTATATCTGGCCACATAGATAGAGCCAAAGCTACTTGAAAATAAACGTGGAAAACCACTTGGAACTTTCTTTAGGAAGTTTTCCACATTTAAAATGAAACCAAAAGAAATAGACTTCTTTACTGTTCAATGGTTCCATTGGTTAAAAAAAAGTTTCGGTTCACATCCTTTTCTAATTGTGTCATCAATAGTTTACCCTGCAGGTTATGAATACTTGTTTGCATCCCTATAAATACAAGGCCCAGAGTTAACATCTAGACTAGAAATGATGGCCCCCAAGCCACATTAATAATGAATATCGAATCAGCTCACCGAATAACCTCTCTCTCTGCCGTCCCTATCAATGTCCGAATCACTTTTACATTGGAAAAAAAGAATAATGCTGCGTGGCGGTGGAAGTGGCAATGGTTCCCTCGCTAATTACCCCATTAACGTTGATTTAAGATTGCAGGAAAACTTTAATCAATTCGCAAGGCCTCTGGCTCTTAAAATGGATCACATTAACAACTTCCCCTCTGGTAAACTGGACAATTACCGTCCGATTATGGCTATTATTATTTTTCGTTAATCCTTCATTCGTTGGGAGTTTAATTTGACTTTGTCTTTAATAATACAAAGTTTTAGTCAAGTAAAAAATCAGACAAATTGGTGGATATTCTTCTAAACATTAAAGTCCACGTTCACCCACAAAACCAAAACGGGGACTTGTCGTTATCTGTGAAATGTATCTGCCCCCTCCCCTATGCTCAATGAGCTTTTTATAAGCTGAGCATGTGCAAGTTAAACAGCAGTCAGTTTGGACTGGACTGTTGGGGCCACCTAACCATTCATAGCTCTATTATCGCTCATGACATATCAATCTTACTCCTGTTGTTTATTAGAATAGTGTATGGTCATATACAGTATTCTTATTGTCCCTTTGGATCTGTGATTACATTTTAGCAGTTTTCCTATTTTCTTGGGGGTAAATTGGGCTGTGGGCCCACCAGGGGGAAAACACTTGTAACCCTGGGGCCAGCCACACTTAGAGAGAGTAGGAATTGAATAACTTTATTGGTTCACAATGTAAAAAACCGGATACTGCACAAACAAATACAATCCCCGATGGGGTCGCCCAACTTTTTACATTGCGAACCAAAAATATATGACTTATGTTTTACTGGAGCCCGCAGAGTAGCGCATCCTGTTCCTACTTTCTACGGCCAGTCCAACACTGACGCGTGTCAATCACTGGTTGTGGTGTCGTTTTCACACCCGTGATTGACTGCATGGAGGGAGGGGGCCAGTTTACCTCTACCAGAATGGTGACAATAATTATTGGGCCCTCCAGATGTTTGAAAACTACAACTCCCAGCATCTCTGGGTTCTTCTGGGACAGAGGAATGCTGGTAGTTGGAGTTTTCAAACACCTGGAGGTGGAGGGCCGCAGGTTGGACATCCTGCTTCAAAACATACAAATAATAGAATTCTAGTGCCACACAAATTCTAATTGCATATTGGCTACATCTCCAAAGGTTCCTGCTACAAGGAGCCATAACCCTGGATAAATAAAAGAAATTAGTTCAATAAGTGTGGCCAAATTATTTTAAACCCAGTCACCACGTCAAAAGAGCTTGGCGAGGAGATGGAGGGAAAAGCGACCTTTGGATAGGCAGAGGAAAGGGGTGAAGAACATTCAGCATATCAAGTTTGTCCGCCATATTGTGTGCAGTTTTGGTTTAAAGGGGTGGAGTTGCCATTTAAGGAAAGTGGGTTGGCTAGTTTATTAAGAACATTGGAGGGACTTTCGATGGAGACGGTTGCAGTTTGGAGTTTGGTTTAATGCAAAAAATAATAAACAAAGTAAAAATATTTTCGAATTCCATGTTTATATACACCTGCAACAGACATGTGGTCTCGGTACAAATGACTTATACAGTACAATGGCGTGCACCGTATACTTACAGTGCGTATACCCTACAGTGCCGTATATACCCTACAGTGCCGTTTACCCTACAGTGCCGCTACAGTGCAATGCCGTATACCTACAGTGCCACTCACGTGCAAGTCGACGTATACAGTACAGTGCCGTATACCCTACACAGGCCACTCACAGTGCAGTGCCGTATACCTACAGTGCCACTCACAGTGCAGTGCCGTATACCCTACAATGCTCCTTACAGTTGCAATGCCGTATACCGTAAGTGCCGTATACCCTACAGTGCCGCTCACAGGCAATGCCGTAACTGTACAGTGCCGTTAACCCTACAGTGCTTATCCCTAAAGTGCAGTATACCTACAGTGCCGGTATACCCTAACATGCCGTATACCCTACAATGCCGTATACCCTACGGTGCCGCTCACAGTGCAATGCTGTATACGTACAGTGCCAATACATACAGTGCCGTAACCCTACAATGCCTCACAGTGCATGCGTATACCTACAATGCAGTATATCCTACAGTGCGTTACCCTACAGTGCCGTATACCCTACAATGCCAATACCCTACAGTGCCGCTCAAGTGCAATGTGTATACAGTACAGTGCCGTATACCCTACAGTGCCGCTCACAGTGCAATGGCGTTTAAGTACAGTGCAGTATTCCGTTACAGTGCCACTCACAGTGCAATGCTGTATACAGTACAGTGCCATATACCCTACAGTGCCGTATACCCTACAATGCGCTTCACAGTGCATGCCGTTATACCCTACAATGAAATACACTACAGTGCCGTCACAGTGCAATGGCGTATACAGTACAGTGCAGTATTCCGTACAGTGCAGTATACAGTATAGGGTGCACAAAGTACAACGCCGTACACATATACCGTACAGTAACTTATACTGTACAGGACTTATTACCATACAGTGCAGTACACAGGATAGTGCCGCACCGTAAAATGACTTACAGTACAGTCGCAAACAGTACAATGCATAATACCGTTCAATGGTGAATACCGTACAGTGCCGTAACATTACAGTGCAATATAAGTACAGTGCTGACACCCTAAAATGATGCAGACAGTACAGTGTCTAACCATACAGTGCATATACGGCAATTCCATATACCGTACAATGCTAAATTCCATCAGTGCCATATACAGTACAATGCGATATGTACATGCCATACAATGCGTGAACCAAACAAGCATACACAGGTAATGTATGACACATTAGAAAGGTCTTAGGAGGTTTTTCCTTGTTTGCAAATTATCAGTTATTATTTCACAGAGTAAAATGAAGATTTACGGCGGCGAAAGTCAGAACATTAAGTCCAATGTCGGTTGCTAATGAGCTGATTTCCTTCCCAGTAAAAATCTAATATCAAGACCATCAGGCGACGGGATTGGAAAATGTTTTAGCACAGATGAGATCACATTTAACATAATAATAACAATAATTAGTTTTCATGTGTTTGTCTCCCTGTAGAGATGAGGGCACCTGCCAATTAGAGGAGGAAGAAATCAATTTACCTTGGGTTAGAAGCCAGGTAAAACAACATCATTAAAGGGCAAGCTGTGCAGATAATAGGGAGGAATTATAAAGGTTTGTGAACCAATCAAAAAGAGCGAAATCTGATTGGACGGTTTATTCTCCGAGGAAAGTAAAACAAAGGGCCCGGTCTAGGGTCTAGTTACATTTTATTTCGTAGCCACCAGTATTACCTAAATACCAATAAGAATCGCCTGTGTCTTGAATTTGAATAACTGCCATTTAAGTTAGATTAAAAATAGATCATAATATTGTCAAATGTGTTACTGGATGTACTAAAACAAAGGCCTTTCAACCCATTCCAGGATCCATTGTCCGTAGCCATTAATAATCTATAAATATTTGTCGCTCGTTAAAACTTGGCTGCCATACTGTAATCTGTGCTATTCAGACGAACCTTGTCGTCCCTTTTGTGTCTTTCCGATTTCCCGCAACTTGCTGGCGTCTCGGTGCTTTTGTGGTTTTGAAACACCCCAGACTTCTTTGGCACCGGTCAAGCGGAGACTTTTAATTTCTTTCGATTATTTGGCGCATTGAAATTAGCGCTCTGACCCTTTACCAAGCCGAGCGATTGTATTTAGTTTGAAATTAAAATTACTCCAGCGCACCATTCGTTTCCAGTTTTCGTAATTAGGAGTGGGTTTTTTTTTTTTATTTTTTTGAAAATGATAAATCCAATTGGCGCTGATTGTGGCTGCTTTGGAGTTAAAGGGAACTTCACACATTTCCCGATTTATAACCGAGAGCGCTGATCACTTGACAATATACGGTATCACTTGTTTTTCTAGGTAATTCCTAGCCAAAGATACACAGTAAAGACTTTAGTATAGAAATCTCTGCAGTTACCGCCCCTCCTTTGCTCTGTGATTGGACATGCTCAGTTGAATTCACTAATAGAGAGAGGGAATTCTCCAATCAAATACTTTACTACCTGTATTAAACCAGGTATTTCAAGATTATATTGGTCCCATTATGGTAGAGTAAGTGGCCCCTTCCTCCATGCAGTCAATCAAAGCTGTGACATCACCAATGATTGACTCCTCTGCACACGCTCAAGCTTAAAAAAGCTCGTTGAGCAGAGGAAGGAGGCAGATACCTTTGTCAGTAAACAACAGAACTTACCATTAAATATATTGGTTACAAATCCATGTAATAAACTGGTAAAAATAGCAGTTGAGGTTTGCGGGCAGATAAATGACAAGTCACCAGTTTTAGTTTTTAAGGGTGTCACCCCAATGCTACACTTTCACTTTAACACAGCCGGCTGATATTCTAGACCACATTACGTGTTCGTGTCCACTAAGGTTGGATGAATTCGCTGCCCTGTGACTTGTTCACAGATTTACCATTAGAAACAATGAGAGATTATTTCATAATAATCCTTCTGTGGACAAGTCCCCGTCAGGGTCATGTTCCCCTCTATAGATGTATCGGTAATGAGGCAGTTTATCTATATGAAAGACGTTATTACTCTTTGAGCTTCATGGTCTAGAGGAAAGAACCCAGTATTTGTATATACGATTCTCTCTCCGCTATAAATTCTCTCCTTTGGGATCTTAATGAAATTGCTCCTACCTGGGTAGAGTTAATTTACTGCGGTTACCACAAGGCAAAGTCATTCTGGCGCGGTAGAGGATATAGAAAAGTGTCAGATTTATAGGGGAGCGAATCCATTCCATCTATCTGGGGGATTATCGTATCCAGAAGACCCCCCCATCTTGGTCATAACAATCATTGGAACAGTCTAGGACTTGGCGACCATATAGGAGCTGTACAGTGACTGAAGTTTATGGACAGGTAAGAAATGAGGACTCTGGGCTCCATGTCTTTATTATTATTTTTTTTTTTGTACCCATGATGTTTACACATTTTGAAGCCGCATGGCAGCACCACAAAGTGACTCTATGGTGGCCAACGCGTAGTAGGTATCCAATGTTGCGTCATACGAATTACTATATAATAAATCATAAAATTAATTACACGCGGACAATCATTTGAAAGTTGCTGTTTTTTTTTTTTTTTTTTATAGTGGCTGATGCAATAAGAGGTGCGACCAATCAGATGTTTCTTGGAACTGGGTCACTGGTAGAGTGTCCGACTTCGCAAAATCCGGTCCGCTCGAAGATCTGTGATTTTCGAAAAAAATTCGAAATTTGAAACCGCGAGTGGACCATTAAAATGAAAAATTATTCGAAAATACGAGAAATCCTATAGTAATTTAGAAAATTTTCGAAAATACGTATTTTCCCGCATTTAAAAAAAAAAAACTTAAAATCCTCGTAAATTCGAAATACGTTTTTTCCCGCATTTTCGAAAATACGTAAAATCTTCGTATTTCGACAATTTCGGAAATACGTTTTTCTGTGCATTTTCGGAAATACGAGAAATCCTCTTAATTTTGAAAATTTTCTAAAACGCGGTGTCGGAAAAGTTCGGAAGGCGGATGTACACTAATCGCTATTTATATTGAATTTAATCTGAACTTAGATCAGATTTTTCCCTCATTGATTTTATGGATTTGTTTTTGAATTTTGAAATTTTTGAAAAACTACCAATTGGACGTCAGGAGAACGCTGAACTAACACATTGTGCGATTGGCTGAATGCAGTGCTCCCATTGGCTCCACTATTCTCACTGGTACTAATCATTAAAAAACAAATTGACCTTTATAACATGGATGAAAACGGTCCATTGAACAATGATATAATTTGGTGCGTGAGAACCTAAAGGTCAAGGAAATAGAAATGTGAACTATTTACCCTTTAATCTCTATATAAAAAAAAAAAAAAAAACAGTCTTGGTTTGACTGGGGGAAAAAAATGAAAAGCTTCTTCTGACGTAAGTTCCAGTGCAAATATACAGTGTCAGAAAATTACACGTTGCTGTTGTATTTTCACCGGACTTAGATTTTATGTTTTTTTTTTTTCCTTTGCGGCTGAATGTCAGTGAGCAATAATACCGTTTAGACCGGAGGATTATTCAGATTCGGCACTGGGAAATCACCCATTTGGTAAATGTCAGTAACTACCGTAAAGCTATAAAATAAATTGATGCGTTTTGGTGTGGAGTATATCGTTCGGTAAACAGGAAAACCATCTTTTATTGCTTTTAAAAAATGTTTTCTCTATTTTTATTTGTTTGAAAAGTAAACTGAATTGCGATCAGTTACCGTAAACAATCAGGGAGATTCAATAAAAGTTCTTATCGTTACAAATGGTGCTAATTTTCTAGCCCCACCAATCAGATAGTAGTTAGCTTTCAAATGTTAAAAAGATCTGATTGGGTAGGGAAAAAATTAGCATCATTTTTAAGCTAGGTACACACATAGCGATTTTTCCTCCTAACACGAGTTCAATACACGTTGGACCGGTCGGCCAGGAGGAAGGACTGTCGGTCGCGGCAAAAGCAGCCGCGTCTGACAGTTACCGCAACCGATCGTGTGGTCCATAGAGGGACAGCGCGATCGGATGAGGGTTTCCACCATGTGCGAGTCCTTCGAACGATCGGTCGGACATGGCTGCATTCAGATGCAATAATTTGATCGATCGACGATACACTGAAAACTATCGGTCGATTCGGACAAAAATCTCATCGTGTGGCACCCAGCTTAAAGGATAAGAACTTTTATTACATCTTCCTGAATGTTCCAATCGACTAAATGTGTATTTTTGTCTGCTGGAAGCAGATGAGCTCCTTTGTTGTCCCACGTTGTTTACAATAGTCAAAAATTAGTAAACCGCTACATTCCACTCAAGTAAGTAGATTCAAGTTAAGTCCGAAACAGTAACCTTAAAGGGGAACTGCAGTTCCCAAACATGTGGCCTCTATTAAAAAGAGCACCACTTCTACCTTTACATGACTCCAGGATCAAGCTTCAGCTGTAGTCAAAATTACAGCAGTATAAAAGTTGTGCTTTTTGCTTACCAGTGAGCTGTGAGATCACCAGCACCAGCACGCCCCTGCTTGAGCTGCCCACTTGTACTACTGCTGGGTAAAGTATCATTAGCCTGGCCCCCCAAATCTCTTTATCATTTTTACAGCTAACCACAGGCAGAGCAACGCACATAATTGATTGCAAGCGTTAACTAGCTTAGAAAAGATGTGTTTTTAGGGATGGGGCTTATGACACCGCTTATAACAAATAGTCTGTCATACAAACACATAAACAGTGCAGAGAAGAAGAGAGCCTTTAAAACCTATAACTTTGGATTGACAACAGCTAGAGACATCATCCTCAGGTTGTTTGAAAGACAGAGCGAGCACCAGGGCTGTTTTTAGGCATAGGCCACATTGGCAAAGAGCCAGGGCACCCGGTGTGCTCCATAGCATCTACCCGTCAACTTTCACTTCCAGTGTTTAGACCTGCTCTCCTTGTTCTGCTTTAATTATCATTGTATTAGTAGAGAACCTGAACTCCCTAAAATGAAGTTGTGTTAGGCTGACTGGCTTTCATTATTCATATTTACAATAAAAAATGCAACAGGGAGATTCCTTAAAACATACGGTGACCGGTTGCAGAGATTAAGTTGTCTCCTCCAAGATTTGGCCTGGAGTAAGGCCTTGAACTCAGGACGCAGCACTGGGAGTGCATCAGAACTAAGTAGATAGCCTGAACTCCTGAACATTGCAAATGAACTGAAGGTGAAGGAAGGAGGGGGGAGGATGAGCTCAGCTAATAGTACTGAGGAGAACAGTTCTAAAATGCCAGGTAAAAGCTGCTGCAAAACTTTATAACAGTGACCCTGTGACTAGCAGCCATGAGATCCCTATCACTGCCTCTGTCTTCCTTCCATCCAACATCTCTAATAGAACATAGAGTAGGTAGCACCAGTCACCAATCATGTTAATTCAGCCCTCCAGTCCACCAGTCAGTGTTAATCAGCCCTCCAGTCCACCAGTCAGTGTTAGTCAGCTCACCACAAACACCTCACAAGCCATGCCTATGTTCCCTGATGAAGCCACACCCACTTATTGTGCCACCACCGGTTCCGAGTAGGCCGGCAATCAAAAATTGTTTCAGGTGTCAAAAACCCAATAACAACCTGCATGGAAAGCAGGTAGATACTGTACTGTATAAACAATGCTATAGCTGAAGAGTAAAAGAAAATACTGTGCTGGCACTGAAAGTGTTAATGGCAATCCGCTGGAAAGTGCTGGCACTGAAAGTATTAATAGGAAAGTCTGTTGGCACTGAAGGGTCAATGGTAATACTCTGCTGGCACATGAAAGTGTTAATGGCAATTACTCTGGGGAAGGCTGCTGGCACTGAAGGGTTAATGACCATACTTCTAGGAAAGTGCAGACACTGAAGGGTTAATGGCAATACTTCGGGAAAGTGCTGGCACTGAAGGGTTAATGGCAATACTCTAGGAAAGTGCAGAAACTGAAGGGTTAATGCAATACTCTGGGAAGTGCTGGCACTGAAGGGTAATGGAATACTCTGGGAAAAGTGCTGGCATGAAGGGTTAATGGCAATACTCTAGGAAAGTGCAGACACTGAAGGGTTAATGGCAATACTCTAGGAAAGTGCTGGCAGTGATGGGTTAATGGCAATACTCTAGGAAAGTGCAGACACTGAAGGGTGAATGGCAATACTCTAGGAAGTGCTGGCAGTGAAGGGTTAATGGCAATTACTCTAGGAAAGTGCAGACACGAAGGGTTAATGGATATACTCTAGGAAAGTGCTGGACATGAAGGTTAATGGCAATACTCTAGGAGGAAAGTGCTGGCACTGAAGGTTTAATGGCAATACTCTAGGAAAGTGCAGACACTGAAGGGTTAATGGAATACTCTGAGAAAGTGCTGGCACTGAAAGTGTTAATGCCAATATTAGTGGGGGGAGGGGTGCCTAGGGCACTAAGATGGCTAGAAACGGCCCTGGAGGCACGTACCTACAGTTCCATTCTTAATGAAATCTTTAGGCTAAGATTATTTCTTGTTGACTATAACCTAGAAATGTCTGATTTAAATGATATACCACTGGTACTTCCGAAGTGACCCATTTATAGAAAACAGCAAAGTTTATCCAAAGTCAATGAGATCCGCGTCAGGAAACTTTTGCATTTTTATTGCGTTTGCTCCTATGGTTTTGTGGACCTGTTAATGGTCGCCCTAGTGCAATATGGCAACTCCCACGTGGCTGCAAAGACAGCAAACCCTTCTTCGTGGGTCGAAGATAAACATTGTAGCATGAAGAAGGTTTGTTGAATAATTTAAGCCCCGCGAGGGAAATACCATTCCCACCGGTCTCGTATAAATACAACATAACTAAATCAATAAAAAATGGTGGAGTTAATTGTTTCTCTTTAGAGTTTGTTGAGAGCAAAGTCTCCGCTCCATCTGATTGGAATTCGCGTATTTTCGTTTCTGTAGTTGCGGGACGGTGGTTGCTAAGCAAATGCATCGCCTGACGTTACTTAAATGACTAGGGCTTTGAAAGCTTCCTGTACCTGCCATCCATGTATGGGATAACGGAGCGGCACGTTTTTGGTCCGTTTGCGCGGCCCACGCTCTCGGCTTTTCATCACGGGTCACCGGATTAACATTCAGTCATTGGCTGTGATGTCATCTGTCAAATCCATAACTGACAGTTACTAACTGGAAGGACCAGGAAGTAGAAACAGGGGAAACAGGACATTGTGCAGGATTGTCAAGTTAGACTTACCCTTTCACATTTCAAACTATTACCGTTTAGGGTTTTGGGGGGTGATTTACCTGTATGTAAGTTTTCATTTTAGGGCTGGACTTGCCCTTTAACACACATGCACCACATTATCCATGGCGCTCCTACCAGCATAACCTCTGTGATTTACCAATGGGCTGTCATTGCAGCCATGAAAAACTCAGAAAGAACAGATAACTGCTAATGAGAATACACTATATAAACTATAATTTTACACACTGAAACCAAATAGCATGACACAACATTGAATGGGTTTTAGTAACTAGGGATTTCCACCTTGCACTTCCCAACTGCTTCCACACGAGGGCGCTTGCAAATGCCGCTTAATTTTTGACATGGTGAATGTCCCCAACGAAGGTTTACCGCACTACGTGTCTGTTGGTTTGCGATAGTTATTCGGACAATCGAAAGACAGGCAGCGGAAGCCTCCTTGGATATTAAAACAGTTCTCGGTACCAGACAGTGTGTGTTCCGGTAACGCATTCATCCAATCTAGAAATGAAAGAAATAGAGTTCACTAGCACGTTCGCTACGGGATCACAAGATTTTAATTCAAGAGGCTGAAGAAAAATCGAGGGTCGCACTCCAAAGTGAGTCCACGTTTATTAGTGACCACACATCAGAAAATACACAACGTTTCGGGGGTAGAATATTCCCCCTTCCTCCCTGCAGCACAGGGAGAAATACAAATATATGATTGGACAATTGTACTGAGCATGCCTGAAATAATTGAGCTATAAAGGGGGCAGTACGCTCCAGATTCTCTACTTTTACCTTGACAGTTTGCGCCCATTGGGTGCCAGGGTGTATCCGGTCTTTAGGGCAGGTGCAGCGGAAACTTCCGGGGACATTATTGCACCGATAGGCACAGATTGACCCCCAGTGGGTAAGGGCGCACTCATCGATATCTGGAGAGATAAAGTAAAACACAATCGATAAGGTTTTCTGTCTGTCTAAAAAGTCTCCGTCTGCTCCAAGCTCTGCGCCCTCAGCTGGGATCTACCCAATAGGAAATAGCCATTATGCAGACGTGTCCTCCATTGGTTGGGCCCTGGGCCAGAAGGAGGGGCAGAGCATCAAAGACTACATTGTCGATAAAGTTTGGATTCGTTTTAATCCTGATGGCTGTTAGCACAGCTGTGGAATGTTACATGCAAATGAAAGGTCGCTTAGTTGTTACCTTCACCGTGACCCGTCCACGTCACTCAGTGGTAACCACACGGACAGTAGCGCTGATAGGAGCCGTGACGTTGGCGCACTCCTGGCTGCAGGGGTTGTGGCTGCATTCGCACGTCTATAGAGAGTAAGTGTCCCGGTTACAGAGGAACTGGCATTACATTTACCTGTCATTACAGGAGCTGGGGGGTGTGGGAATTGGCTTGGTTTCTAAGCTCAGTAGGGAGGGCGTGTTAAGAACTTTCCTGCAGGGGGCTACAGACAGACATGTTTTCCTCTCACACCAACACTGCCCAATCAAACCATCCTCCCCAAACCTTTCCATTTACCATCACAAGACTTTTCCATCCAGCGCCAACCTGACCCAGTAGCGCAGCTGCGAAGAAGGAGCCGGCGAATTTTCACACTTGTGTGCGCAAGGACTCGCCCGGAATATCTTCTGCACTCGTTCACATCTGGAAATATGGAGTCCGTATCCCACCGCCCAATTAGTGGATTTGCAGTGCCAGGGGGTAAAGTTTATGTTTAGAATCAGGGACTCGCAATACCGTCGGCAATGTGTCTTTATTTTATTCTTAGGGTATTATCGAACATTTAAAGGCAAGTTAAAATGAAAAATTGTATATCTAGGAAATTAGTTTAGAAATCTGAGAGATGTAAGTTTAACCTGAAACGCTGCCTGATGTTCTGTTACCTCTCTTTCTGCTTCCTGTTTCTTCCAGTCAGGGATATAGCAGATGACATCACAGCCAATGACAGAATGCTATTCCCCTATGCTGGTCTCCACTGAGCATGTGCGAGCTTGTAAAAGAACTTGGAGAGGAGGTGGAAAGTTTTGGACGGAGGTGGGGAGAAGATGGAACTTGCCCTTTAAAACAGTGTGTGGCTGCTAGGATGGCTGATTGTAGCATGAGATTAGAGGCACATGTGTTATTATTATGACTAAACCCAACATAAATGTTTATATGTTCAAAATTGTAATAGGAATTGTGTAAACATCCCAGACTTACCCATACACGTCCTGGTCATAGGGTCGACTATACCCATCTTGACATTCGCAGCGATAAGTTCCAGGGACATTCAGACACCTGTGATTTTCTCCGCAAGGGTTCTGGGCGCTACTGCACTCGTTTATATCTAAGAGAGCAATTGCACGGTCACAGTTATTACAAATATCTATTAACAGAGGGTGTCCAGGCCCATATGGCCATCCTTAATGTAAATAGAGGTGTGTTAAATTAATGAGCATCCAAGCCGTTAAAACACTGCCCTATGGAAAGCACTGAGGAGTCAAGACAACATTGGATGTATGGTACATCTCATTACTATTGCATGGAATCGAACTCTATGAAACTCTATGGCTGGGTTGTCCTTTTCTGAATTAGCAAGAGGAATGTGATTGGACGTCAGCATGACGTCGCAAGCGGGAAAAATGACAAGATATATTTTATAATCTTACAACAGGCTTTGGGAGCGAGACAAGTTTGATTAAACGAAGTTTCATTGAAAAGTTTGAAGTTACAGTGGAATAATAACTTAGGGATGAATCACCTTCCAGGATTAACTGAACACTTTATACATCATGGATGATTACAGTCACCAAGGCTGGAAAATCCATCATACTCCTTCCTCCCCTCCTTAAACGTGAGAGAGCAGATCATGTTCGGACCGTGTATCTCCTGCACAGGCCTGTGTTACAATCTGTTCTGCACATTGGGAAGTTATTATGTCATTTCACACCGGCTGATCCATAACTCACCGTCGCATTTGGTCCCATCAGCATTGAGGTGATACCCACGTCCGCAGTTAACCACATGTCTCTGACAGGTATATGAACCCTCGGTGTTGATACAGGTCTGTCCTGGAGGGCAGGAGCGTTCACACTCACACACTCCATTGATATCTGGATAAAGGAAAAATGTAAAAAAAAAATTATTTTATTTAATGCCAATCTGTGTTAAGTCCAAGTCATTTTACAGAAGAAAAAAAAAAATGTTTGTAACCAGATATTTAATGATATGTTCTGTTTTTATCCTGTAAAGGTATCTGTCTCCTTCCTCTGCTCAGTGAGCTTTTTATAAGCCTGAGCATGTGCAGAGCAGGCTGAGGGAAGACAGCATCAATCATTGGTTGTGGGCCAACTGTCCACGACAGTTTATACCGACTGCACGAGTCTGTTATAACGTGAAAATTCCTTAACAGGTAAAGACCAAAATGGCTTTTTAAATGAATCGTGTTTACGTTACTGTACTGCGAATAGAGTAGATAGGATTTTACCAATGCAGTTGCCCAGTGCGTCTTGTATATATCCGCCGCTGCATTGCATTCTGGGTCGGCACCTGAAAGAGCCCGCTGTGTTCTGGCTAGGAAATTCGGCAAGCAGTTATGGGTATTCGGGGGATTCGTCGATGTCTGGAAACAACCAATGTCTGTCAATATCTCTGGAAAACGGACTCGGGGATTTTTATCAATGATGTATTTCCCAGATGTTTTGCAGCAGATTCTCCATAGGACGGGGAGAGAATCCGTAGTGAGCCCACTATTACCTTTGCAGTTGTTGTCCTCGTTCAGTTCATAGCCTGTGCCACAATTAATTCCCTCTGACATCTGTAGGATCCACCAGGTTAATGCAGATCTGCCCAATCTTGCAGCTATGGTCCCTGAGATACACTCATTGATATCTACGTAATACAAAGGTAAATTGCAACGGGAATGAATTCTCTCTGTGTGTAACTACTATTGTGTTAGTTTACACAACCACACACAAAATACACCAGGTAACCAGACGCTTTCCACATCTACAACACTGACCCTACTCCACAAATATCATTTATTTTACCTTCACATGACACCCCATCGGGCTGAAGCTGGTATCCCCGCGTAACAGGAAAGATGACACTGCTACCGTATCACTGCAACTGCTGAGAGCAATGTCCGCCGCCTACGGAAGAAAAAAAACATCACAGAGGCCAATGGCATCCATAGGCTTTCGCATCTTGTCATGGACCTGACTGTGATGTCATGACAGGCCACACTAGAACGGAACGGGGTTATACATACATATTACAAACTAACATGGAGATTCAATAAAAGTTCTTATCGTTATAAATGGGGCTAATTTGCCCCAACCAATCAGATTAGACTTTCAAATGTTAAATAAGATCTGATTGGTTGGGGCAAAATTAGCCATTTATAACGATAAGAACTTTTATTGAATCTCCCTGTAAGAATTATTAAAAATAATGATATTTTCCACTGAACTTTCCCTTTAAAGGTCCATTCAAAATAAAGTTTAACTATAAATGTTAATCATGACGTCAACACCCAATCGCCTGAAGCCGAAACCAGGAAGTGAAGCGCTGTCAGCGCAGAACGAGATTGGAGCAGGGGACGTACTGGGTCGGTAAGAGACTCAGGGGCATCTTTGGAACATATTAGTAATGTGAAAGCTAGTGGTTGGGGGGGGGATTACATTTAAAGCAAAACTTTATTTTGGGGTAAACTTGCCTTAAAACCTCCACCCACAGCAGAAATGTTTTGGTGGTTGACACACAATAAATGCATCAGAGAGAAGAGGTTAATACATCGGAAATGAAGGGAACCTCCAAATAGAAAAATATTTATGCTTTACTTTCTCTTTATATTTCTTTTAGCCAATTACAAACAAAACAAAAAAAGTTTCTTTAATTCACAATTAAACATGGCTGTCGGGGGGTAGTAAAGAACTTGTCTGCATTGTAACTCATTCTGTGAAATTCTATACAGTATTCATCTATCATTTGTAGATTAAACAATACATGCCCATGATTCTTAAATGTAAACTCCAATAATAAATTGCACCAACCAATCAGATTGAAGCTTTTACTGGTCTACTGCATTCAGAAACATTATAAGATCTGATGTTAATGCAGATTGACACATTATTCCTTATTCCTATATAGAATCCAACAGCTCATTCATTGCCCTGTAAATGGAGGAATGGAAAGTAGCCATCAAAGTGTCACCCACCTCTACAGCGATCATTCAAGAAAGGGTCTTCATTGTCACTGTGGGGTATCAGAGCAGAATTAGCTGAGGGACAAAATAATAACAGTTTTAATTATTGTGTGTACATTGTATCTGCAGTTGTTAAAACTCTGCCCCCGAACAGCAAGTCCCACCCCTTAGGAGCTCACAGCAATAAATAATCAACAAGGTAATTTGTAACTTCATCCTTACTAATGTCTCGGTTTGGGACATCAGAGCCCTCTTGGCCCCTCACACGCAGGGCCCGAAACACTTGCTCACACTGGTAACCCAGGAAAATACTCTTTTCGCAGCTGAGTCCTTGTGTCTGAGCCACTCTCCGAGCAAACAGCAATTACAGCAGCGCTGCTGGGAAAAATATTCGCAACTACATTCTCTGCATTATTGTCACAACTTATTAGTCACCCTTCCTGGGTATACGCACAGGAATCAGTGCTATGGAGCTTTATTTTTGCACAACTACAATTCTCTGCATTATTGCTAATAGTTTTATTATTATTGTACATATTAGATATACACATGGCTTCTATTTTCAATATTAAAGATTATTTCACAGCTCTCATTACATCAATCGTGTTTTGTAGTTAATTCCTGTAAGTCCTCTCTAGGCTACACTTACAGCGCTGGCCATGATTTTTTCACAAGCTCCATTTAGCGACTTAATGGTCATCATAAGTGTAAAAAATCCATCATACCTTGACAAACCGGCTTCGCAGGTGGAATTCTCTGCCTTCACCACGTGTCACACTCATCTTGTTCATTGGCGATGGTGATCCGGTGTACAGGGTAAATCTTCCCGTTGATTCATACAGCATTGTTCTTGTGTCAGCCTGAGGCCACAGAGAAGAAACCAAGAGATTTTCCCTATCCTGAACTACTTAATCGTAAATTATTTGCAGTTTAAAAATCCCAGCCCTCTAGGGAAAAAGACATTCATTATTAAAGGGAAGAACCACCACTTTTACATGGTGTAAATCACATGGCGTGATCGGCCCACATGTTTACTTTGATTGGATCAACAGTTAGGCAGGAAATGTGCACATTGCTGGCAGTTGGACTTGATGGAGTATGGTTATACCTCCAATACTATAATATATTGACTTAAGCTGGGTACACACCATACAAAAATTTGCCCGACCGACCGAGATTTCAGTGTTTTCGGTCGTTGGGGCTGAATTATTGTATGGCAGTCCAACCAATCACCAACTGTTCCATAGTCGAATCGGACGAAGCACATCCTGTGGTCAGTCAGTGCTCGTAAGTGTGTGCGTTGAAAACCATTTGTGTGGTCTATTTTGCCACGGCCGACAGTCCTTCCTCCTGGCCGCCAATTGGAAGCCTCGAAGACATTTAGATGTTACTGGGGAAACCATTTTTTTTTCCCTGGAAGTTATAGGCTTGTAAAATTACACTTTCCATATTGCCCTGTCTCTGTGTCTCTGTGACAGGCATGTTGATAAGCTGTGCCATAAGCCCCACCCCCAAAAATCGTTCTTTTTTAAGCTAGTAGAACTAGCCATACATGCACGATATTCTTTAGATTGGATTTCCAATCTTTTCGTCCAATCAATGATCCGTTCGGAAGTAGTTGTTGTTGTTTGCCAATCTCTGCAGATATCAGCTTAAAATCAGCGGAGACAGGGACTTAAAGACTGGGTCGCAGAAAATTTGACGCCGATCTTCGTTTTACAGATAAAAGCTTCTGTCAGAAAAATGACATGCATGTTAGGAGATATCGGTAAGTGTATGCCATGTTTACAGACATTCTCTGTCCTTCCCTCTGAATAAGCCGTTTGGGGGGTGGGGCTTATAATGCAGCTGATGATGCTCTGACCCACCAGTGGGCATGCTCCAACCTAAACTTGGAGTCAGACCGCAAAGGTGGTGATGTCACAGCTCACAGTGCTAGCAGGAAACACTTTATACTGCTGTAACTTTGGATAGACTGCAGCTGGAAGCATGGTCTGGATTCATTTTAAAGTATTAAAGACCCCAGTTCCCCTTTAACATTGACGCTGTAACATATATATATATATAAGAATCGATGTCATTGTGATTGCACGAGGCCTGGGGGAATTAACTAGATTTTCCACTTCCCTCTGGGGGGACATTCAAGCCTAATAGGATTTCCTAGTGTACGTTGGGGTGAGGACTGCATATCCTCTTTTCTGTTTCAATAAAATTTGCTGTTTACATCAAGGTTCACCATGAATCTTTTTGCCGTAACAGCCGCGGCACTAATCTCATATTCATAGAACTGGAAAGTTTCATTGACATGGAGGTTTGACAGCAAAGCCAAGTCAAAGAGACTAGGTAATACGTGCCATGTACGTCCGCGCGAATGAGGCACGATGGACAAGTGGGAGATAGTGTACGCCCAGTGTACGCCCACTGGAGCCGATTGTGGCCGCTTGTTTATGTGTTTAAGAAAAAAAAAATAAAAAATTGACCCTATTGATAATTCTTGCGTAAATGAACCATTTAACTGTCCCATTCACGCCGTTAGTCTCATACCTGCACTCTTGGAGTCAGACAGCATAGGAAGGGAGCGCAATCCACTTTCTGAGTCGCCATTCATAACCGCTATTGCAGCAAGCGTCTATCGAGACCCTGGCCTGAAACTGAGAAACACAGCAACATCTTTACTGGGAGCTTCCCATGGCCTGTAGCTTACACAAAGAGGAAATGAGTTTCCTGCAGTTAGAATAACGAGGGTCTTGTGTAGAGCAAGAATAAAGACCCTTAAAAAAACTGGTGACTTGTCCGTTATCTGCCCACGACCCCAACTGTTTAACTACAAGTTTATTACAGGTTATTTAAAAGGATCTGCCTTTCCCTCTGCTCAATGAGCTTTTTATAAGCTTGAGCATGTGCAGTGGGACAGCAGGTGAAACAGTCAATCATTGTGAGTCAGCAGTACAGCCTTGATTGACAGCATGGAGGGAGCTTACCTCTGCCAGAATGGGGGACAATAATTATCCTTTAATATCTGGTTAGTATACACAGGTAATAAAGTGCTGGATATATCAGTTGGCGTTGGGGGCAGGTAACTGACAATTGGCCAGTTTTTTGTTTTATGGTTGAACATTCCCTTTAAAGACAAGAACAGAACTATCTGTTGTAGGTCCATGTGAATGAGACAGATTCCTTTAAGAACATGTTGTTATTGCTTTTCTTGTTACTCGTTACTTGTTACAGACTTGACATTGTAGATTTGGAAGTATCTGACATTGTGTTCGCCAAAAAACATCAAAACCGTGAAAGCTTTAAAACATTTCCCAAACAACCCAACCGATCCTCTCCGTCCCAAGAATCTTTATTAACAACAACAGTCAGTAAATCTTTCTTTCTGGAAGAGTTGAACCCCCTCCAGACACAAACGATCATGTTAACGGTAAACAGAGAGGGGACTGGACAATTAATGAAGCAGCCATTCGCAGGATTCAATTGCAATTGTTCAAAATCTGAGAGGTGTAAACACTAAACTGTTATGCAGCAAAATGTTCCCTTCTCTCCGCCTGTCAAACCACCTCTTTCCAAGCCCTCTTTTACAAGCTCACACATGTTCAGAGGAGACACTAGGGATAGCATTCAGTCATTGCTGTGATGTCATGTTACATTCACATTGGCTGTGATGTCATCTGTTTACATCATGACTGACATCTGCTAACTGGAAGAACCAGGAGCAGAGAGGGAACCGGTCAGAATTTTGGTTAGTCTTTCATCTCTCAGAGTTCTTAATTTGCAGTTTAGGTTTGGGGGTGATTCTAATTTGAGATTCTAATATAATCAGATATAATGTCAGATCCCATTACAAATTTACAAATCTTTATCACAATATATATTTTGCTTTATCTTTGAGGTTTTAACAGTAGTAAGGAGATAAATAGTTAATGATTATAAACAGAAATTAAAGGCAGAGCGAGATGAAATCTCCTGCATTTAAAGTGCCACCATTAAGGTCTGCAAACCAACCTGTCGGGTATATTGGAATTCGTTTATTTCCCAGAGGACGGAGTCAATTGCAGTCCCACATCCTCGCAAACCTACTTTCACATTCCAAAAATATCAAAGCTTCTTAAACTTCGGAAAAATTCCAGATACTTTGAAATGGTAACGTAACCTACAAAGTCACCTTGATGTTTTATATTGGAAATTCTAGTCAAAGGCGTTTTTAATGCGTTTAGCCGGGAATGCTGGGAGTTTGAGTTTTCTAAGGGTTAAAGAACCGGTAAATAAACTTTTGTCGATTTCTTGCATTTCTCTAATGGGAAAGTGAAATCCTTCCCCAGATTATTTTATCATTGTTCAACCCTGCTCAGGTAGGTCAGGAAGAGGTCAGCCCCAAGAGGATTTCTAGCAGCGTTTACTAGCAGAAGGGGGTCCAAGTACTAGCAGCCCACGTCCTACGCCATGTCATTTGTATGGAAGTACCCTTAGGGCTAGGCCACACTAGCGCGTTTGAGCACGCGTTGAGTCGATTGTACCCGCGACTTTCGCTAAAATGGAGGAAATCGGGGAACGCTAAAATTCCCGCGATTTCCGATGCGCGTCCGTTTGCATTTTTGACGCATGCGTTCAACATTTTTGGTGGTTAACGCATGCGTTTTCACAACGAAAAACAGCAAAATCGCATGTGCAAAACACGATAACGCTCGCGATTGTGCGCGATTCCTGTGCGTTGAAGTGTAGCCTCAGCCTAAGGACTAGGCCACACCTGCGAGAGTGTTTTTCAGAGTGAAGCGATCGACCGTTTTTTACGAATCGTGTGTGCGCCGATTGGATCGTGAGGCAAACGGACGTCATATTGTGGCCCTGTCTTAGGGAGTGTTAACACTGGGTTGATTTTTGTCCATTGGCTAATCGTGCGGTTGCGGTATGTTTGTTTAAACGGATCGCACTGTCAAACAAAGTCTCTGCAGCGCTAGATAAGGAACATGGACCCATCCAGTATACAGGATTTCAGCTTCGCCCTTTGTAATGGACGTGTTAAACAATAAAGAAATCACTTCATTTAATTGTGTAAGAAATGTCTAATCCGGCCAGCCGATCCATTATCCAGCTGAGTTATGGGATTAATTGGAGGCAGACAGTGGCCGGGTAATCGGTGCCAGGAGATCTAAGTAGAAACAGTCTGTAATCCAAGGATAATCCCGACCAAACCAGAATCCAAGTGATGTTCAAAAAATAGAGTTAAATATAAGGTCATTAAAGGAACACGTGAGATACAACCAACTGCTGTACAGACAAGTCCAGACAAATGAAAAAACTATTATGAGGCAACTAAAGCTGGGTACCACACATAGGATATAGGGCCGATATACCGTCAGTGATGCCTGAATATACAGAGGTAACACTCATGTATTATAAGGGATAATGTATCCCCTACTGTAAATTATAAGGATATTAGAAGTCACTGAGGAGTCCCTGTGTCTATATAAAGGTACAAGGACACAGACGAGTTATACAGGGAATCTGGGTACCATTCATGTATTATAAGGGATATGTATCCCCTACTGTAAATTATAAGGATATTAGAAGTCACTGAGGAGTCCTGTGTCTATATAAGTACAAGGACACAGACTGAGTTATACAGGAAACTCTGGGTACCACTCATGTATTATAAGGGTAATGTATCCCTACTGTAAATTATAAGGATATTAGAAGTCACTGAGGAGTCTGTGTCTATATAAAGGTATAAGGACAAAGAATGAGTTATACAGAAACTCTGGGTACCACTCATGTTATAAGGGATAATGTATCCCCTACTGTAAATTATAAGGATATTGAAGCACTGAGGGGTTCTGGTGTCCATATAAAGGTACAAGGAACACGACTGAGTTATACAGGGAACTCTGGGTACCACTCGTGTATTATAGGGATAATGTACCCCCCACTGTAAATTATAAGGATATTAGAAGTCAATGAGGAGTTCTGTGTCCATATAAAAGGTACAAGGACACATACTGAGTTATACAGGGACTCTGGGTACCACTCATGTATATAAGGGATAATGTATCCCCTACTGTAAATTATAAGGATATTAGAAGTCACTGAGGAGTTCTGTGTCCATATAAAGGTACAAGGACACAGACTGAGTTATACAGGGAACTCTGGGTACCACTCAGTTATATAAGGGGTAACGTATCCACTACTGTAAATTATAAGGGTATAGAAGTTACTGAGGAGTTCTGGTTCCATATAAAGGTACAAGGACACAGGCTGAGTTTATACAGGGAACTCTGGGTACCACTCATGTATTATAAGGATAATGTATCCCCTACTGTAAATTATAGGGATATTAGAAGTCACTGAGGAGTTTGTGTCATATAAAGGTACAAGGACAAAGACTGAGTTATACAGGGAACTCGGGTACCACTCATGTATTATAAGGGAAATGTATCCCCTACTGTAAATTATAAGGATATTAGATGTCACCAAGTAGCTCTATTATAATATATAGTAACAGTTCGTACAATGATGTGCGGTCCCATACAAGCTGCCCACACAAGCAGATATTTTCGGCTGACCGACCGATCTACGGCACTATCAGTCGGTCAATTGGCCGAAAATATCTGCTGGTGTGTACTCAGCCTTACAATCACTTTAAGGGAAAATTAAATAGGTGAAAATAAAATTTCCTTAATACTAACTTAAATCCAAACCTCCAAGCAGTAAATTGTGTGTTTGGATCCACGTTGGTCTAACTAACATTGTGATTGTAGATTAAAGAAGAATAAAAGGCAATGAAACTTTGTTCTAAATGTAGTTAATTTCCCCTTTAGGGGGTCACCGTATCCCAGTGAATTCTGGCTGTTACCTAAGCACTGAGTAATGTCCCAGATCAAATCTCTTTATTATGTCATCATGATAAATGTTGGAAAGCGCGGAGATTTGCCAGGATCTGGTAGAAAGATCTGGATTTTTGGCCGAGATTCTACTAGCGACAAATCGATAAACCCATGCAATGCCTGATTTATCATCGCTTTGGCAAATGTGTCCGTAAACATCAGATAAGGCAGAAGGGGTCATCCACACAAGAGGTCTAGTGAATTGACACAGATTTCAGGTATCGCCAGACGTTCCCCAAACCGCCCATCGCCCAAACCATGCGATGTAAAACTGAATAATGTTATGATAGATTACCGGAGTTTAGGGGGGATCTGTCCCTGTGTTCTTTAGACAGATCTGATATCTCAATTTTTTGTTTCAGTGTCAACATCAAGTGCCTTATTATCATAAACATTTCTGTTATGTTTAGTTTTGCGTAGCGGAATAGTGACAGTTAATGTGTGAACTGCATGGTGGGAAATTTCCTTCACAATGCTGCCTCATAGGGATTACTGAGCATGCTTGCCCTCACAGAGAGTCAGATAGTCTGTCAGGGGGCTTAGTAAAACAAGTACGGATTGACACAAACACATCAGAGGAAGTGCTGCTTTAAATGTATTCATTTATAGATTGAAATGAGGCCTTTTTTCAGTGTACTATTCCTTTTAAAAATACTTTGTTAAAAACTATGGGGTTTGTTTAAAAGGTGAAAAAACTGCCGTAATCTGAAGCAGCCAATCAGATTACCTTTTAAGTAATATAGTTACGAAACATCTTATTTGGCTGCACCTGGCACAATGCTGCACCTTAATAAAGGTCCCAAATGTATAATTATGTATATAACCAATATTTCTTTCTCCATATGTTTCAGGCGTATTAAACCAACATATGGATAAACAGCCGAATGCAGGAATTGTAGTTTATACAACACCTATTCTATGTAATGGATTGTAGGTGCCCCTTAAAGTTTCAGCTGGAGGTTACAGGTTCACAACACTATAATGAGCAGATCTGGTTTATTTACATCTGTGGGTTAAGGAAAACCGCACATTACTCATTGGGGTGGAAGATTTATTGATACAGGTGAAATTCAAACCCACGGTATTTCCCTGGGAAGGAAATAGATCTGTCTCATTGATTTAGGGAGGAGATGCCATGGAGTTTCCATTAAAGAGAAACCTAGATGGACATATGTCTTTATTCAACCTCCATTTTATGTTTCTATGTTCCATTATTGTTTAAAGAATACACGATCGGCCATGATTTACCAATATTTGGACCAAATATTGTTCAGAAATGATTTGTCTTTTCTTTAAAGGGTATGTCCACCCTTAAATCACACTTTTAATATAGGCTTCCCCCTGGTCCCCCAGCCCCAACCGCATTATTTTTATTTTAAGAAAGCCCCCCAAACTACTTACCTCCCTCTTCCTCCGCGCGCGCTCCCGGCCCTCTGCTTGCGAGAAATGCAAGCAGAGGGGCGGGACCGCAGCCGCGTCTTGTATGGCTGAGCTGCAGCCAATCACGGACGCGGCTGCCGGCAGCTCACTTCAGCGAGGAAAGAGAGAGAGTAAGAAGGTTTGGGAGCTTCTTAAATAAAAATGATGCGGTTGGGGCTGGGGGACCAGTGGGAAAGCCTATACTAAAAGGGGTAAATGCTAGGGGAGGGAATCGGGAGAGGGAGGGAGAGGGAGGGGGAGGGAGGGGGAGAAGGGCTGCAGTACGCATGGCAAAAATCTACCTGAGGCCAGGTAGGAGGCAGAGTCCTATATGGACTCTGCTAGCCTCCTGGTGGGCAGTTTTTGGGACTTTGGGGGGGGGACTACAGGAGAACCCTATGGAGCTGGGATGTTAGGTAAGGATTAAACTACACTCATGGTGGGGCCAGTAGTTGGGGGGATTAAGTTTTGGGGGTGGACATGCCCTTTAAAAGACTATAATGAATTATAATGATTTTCTTCTTTAATCTATAAAAAAATATGTGTAAGTAATACTTAATCTAGGTGTGTGTTGCCTTGAATCAGTCCACTCCCCCTTTCATCTGACCAGACTTTTTTATGAGGGCAAGCATGCTCAGTAATCAACTGTCACAATTCTAGCTACAGCAAAACTGTGGTAGTCTGAGGGTCAGGAATTAAAGCACCCACGTCGCTATTTTGCTCATGGCGGTAATATTGACTTTATTTAAAGGAGAACTAACCAAAAAAGTAAACTACATAATCTGAAATCACCCCTACCCCACCAATAAACTGTAAATTACCACTCCGTTAAATGTCATTAAGTAAAACTGGGTACACACAAGCCAGACCCTAGAAAAGCCACACCTCCTGACTGCAGTCACATGGTCCTCTGCCTAATACAGCCTGTAATTGGCTAGAGACTACTAGTAGGTGTGACCTGTTGTAACAAGTTCCTGCAGTTACTTATAACTGCAATGTGCAAAGAACACAATAGTCAGTGACCGCACTTTGATTACTGGAATGCTGGGAAATGTAACGCAAACCTCATGTTAGAAAGGTAAATTTCCATATGAGAGATGAGACACAGATTGTTGCTTTATATCAAAGTTGGCCTATAGAGATTACAATATTCTGATCCGACAGCAAAAAAACGACAAGCAACAAAAATTGTTTATCCTAAAGAGAGAGACTGTTGTGTCTGGGCTTCCAGCCCTAACGGAGTGGCCATGCTGATCACCTTTCAAATGCCTTTCAGCTTTGTGCTTTGATGTGGAACAGGATGTCAACAAGCAGGTCGGCGCAGCCTTTAATTTGGATACAAGTCAACAGCTCCTTGGATGGGAATGAGAGGTGGAATTGCATTTTAAAAGGAATCTACAGGGGGAATCTATGTCATGGTGTTTGAATCCTGTGGGGGTACCGTTGTCCCTGCAACCAAGCCCTTTGATGATATTCCAATGTTCAGAATGGAAAGGAAATAACTTATTAATGGTGTGAGGGGGTATTTACAAGGTACCGAACAATGCCCGCTGGGTTTAGCTCACTGATAGCAGAGCACATTAGGTTCACAATGACCCAATTTCGTAGCAATCAGCACACAATAGAGCAATAAAACTCATTGTCCCCATTCCTGTGAATGATGCATGTTTCGTCAGTAGGTGTGTGTGTGATGATATAGAGATACTTAGACACATTGTTTCAATACAGTGGGTCAAGCTAGGTACACACTATACAATCTTTCCTCCTGAACGACCGTTCAAGGCTTTCCACCAGTTGGCCAGGAGGAAGGACTGTCGGTTGCGGCAAAAGCAGCAGCGTCCGACAGTTAGGCCATAGAGGACCGCACAATCGGTCGTGATTTTTCCAACCTGTCCGATCGTTTGTCCGATTGGACGAACGAATGGTGGCGATCGGTTTGCGCCTGCAAAAAGCCGCCATACAATAATTCGGCCTGACCGACCGACCGAAACACTGAAATGTCAGTCGAATTATTGCATCGTGTGTACCTAGTTTTAGGAAAGGGATGAATATCTAAAAGGAATACTGCGCCTTGTAACACGAGGAACGAGGCTCCTCCCACAAGAGCTTACAATTCCCAGAATGCTTGAGGGTTACAACACGTTAACTGATATGTATCTGTCAAACAATACATACATAAGATATTAAAGAAGAGATATTCATTAAAGAATATATGATACCATTGTGCCTGTGACCATACAATAACCCCCCCATATAACAGTGGCTCAGTGGTTAGCACTGATACCTTGCAGCGCTGAAGTCTGAGTTCGATTCCACCTTGGACACATCTGCAAGGAGTTTGTATGTTCTCCCCGTGCTTGCGTGGGTTTCCTGGGAACTCCGGTTCCCCCACAATCATAAGACATACTGATAGGTTGTATGTGTACATAAAGTGATTATTGTAAGCTTTCGGGACAGTGCCTGATGTGAATGTATCCATGTAATTGTAAAGCGCCACGGAAGATGTTGGCGCTAATAAATCCACAATATATTAATATGTGGGGGTGCACATTCGGTAGACCCCAATGTTCACCTATAATAGCCCACACACACTCAGAGACCCCACATGCACATATAATAACCACACACACACTCAGAGACCCCCATGGGCACATATAATAACCACACACACATACTCAGAGACCCCCACGGGCACATTTAATAACCACACACACTCAGAGACCCCCATGGGGACATATAATAACCACACACACTCAGAGACCCCCACGGGACATATAATAACCACACACACCACTCAGAGACCCCCACGGGCACATATAATAAACACACACAATCAGAGACCCCATGGGGACATATAATAACCACAACACACACTCAGAGACCCCCACGGGCACATATAATAACCACACACACACACTCAGAGACCCCACGGGCACATTATAACCAACCACACACACACTCAGAGACCCCCACGGGCACATATAATACACACACCACTCAGAACCCCCATGGGCACATATAATAACCCACACACACACTCAGAGACCCCCACGGGCACATATAATAACCAACCACACACACTCAGAGACCCCCACGGGCACATATAATAACCACACACACACACCATCAGAGACCCCCACGGGCAATATAATAACCACACACACTCAGAGACCCCCATGGGCACATATAATAACCACACACACTCAGAGACCCCCAGGGACATATAATAAACCACACAAACTCAGAGACCCCATGGGCACATATAATAACCACACACACTCAGGACAGGGGGGTAATCCCCTATATTGACTGATCCAATAGGCTGATACTCTCCATATTTGGTCTGGTGAACATAAAACTTTATCACTGTATCACTGACTCCAAATAGAAAATTCCCCAGGGAATAACATGGTTTCCGCATCACAACCCCCAGTAGGTCTATGGAATCACATCCACTTACCCCCCACCCACCTCCACCTTTACCCCCAGTTGATTTCCTATTGGTCCGAACACAGAACTTGCACACTACTGATGTACCAGACTTGTCCCTGTACAGATTAATATCAACTGCCACTGTTCCTATCTGTCTACCAACCTGGGGCAATCACCACCCAGCCCCTCTAGATCTGTACCTCCCCCCAGGACTCACCTCTGCCAAGCCATAGAGGGAGGAAAGCCAAAAGCAGCATCTTGCTGTAATAGTCATCTTGTAGGACTCCAATGGATGGGATGTGGAGAGAGCTCCCAGCTCTGAGCTCCTGGAGGGGGGAGGGGGAGGTTTCCCTGGATCCCCCCTGGCAGGGAAATTGGAGAGAATTGGAGGGGGCAGCCTTCCTCCCAAAGTCACTTCTCCCTTTCAAGACAGAGGGGGGAGCAGCTACAGAGGAGATGGGGCTGTTCACTGCTACCTGTGGCTTCCTACCAGGGACCTCCAAAGTAACGTTTGCACAGAAAGACAAATACGTTTAAAGGAAAGTGTTTCAGTCATTTCCAAATTCCAATAAATGTTCAATGAGTCAGAATTCAGCACCAACCAAACACACACAGCATATCAACAACCACACACACAACAACACACACCACACACAGCACACACCATCACACACCACACACACACACACACACGAGTCACACACACACACACAACAATACACACTACACACAACGAGCGAGCACGGCACACGACACGAGAGCAGAGCAGCACAAAGCACGAACACACACACAGCATGCGAGCACGAGCAGCGAGCAAGCGAGTCGAGCAAGATGATCGAGCAGCAAAGCAGCAGCAGTAGCAGCGAGACAGCAGCAGCAGCACAGATCGAGCGAGCTAACGGCCAACAGCAGCGCGAGCAGCAACACGACGACGAGCGAGACAGCGACAGCACAGCAGCGACAGCGAGCGAGATCAGCGAGCGAGAGCGACGGCAGCGAGCGAGCGAGCGAGCGAGCGAGCGAGCGAGCATGCGGAGCGACGAAGCAGCGAGCAGCGAGCGAGCAGCGAGCGAGCGAGCGAGCGAGCAGCGAGCGAGCAGCAGCGAGCACGAGCACAGCGAGCAGCGACAGCCAGACGAGCAGCAGCGACAGCTGAGCGAGCGACGAGCGACGAGCAGCACGAGCGAGCGAGCGAGCGACAGCAGCGAGCGAGCGACTACGAGCATAGCGATGCAGCACGGCACGACGAGCGCGACGCAGCGAGCAGCAGCGAGAGCGAGCGAGCGAGCGAGAGCGGACGAGCGAGCGAGCAGCGAGCGACGGCGAGCACAGACGCAGCAGCGAGCGAGCATCAGCGACGCAGCACAGCGAGCGAGAGCAGAGCGCGAGCAGCAGCAGAGAGCAGCCAGCCAGCAGCAGCGAGCGAGCCAGCAGCGAAGCGAGCGAGCGAGCGCAGCGAGCGAGCGAGCAGAGAGCGAGAGCGAGCGAGAGGCTAGCGAGACAGCGAAAGCTAGCACGCGAGGAGCTGAGCGAGCGAGCGAGCGACGAGCAGAGCCGCAGCGAGCGAGCGAGCGAGCGAGCAGCGAGGAGCGAGCAGGGAGCGAGCGAGCGAGCGAGCGAGCCAGTCGACGCAAGCAGATAGCGAGCCAGCGAGCGAGGCGAGCGAGCAGAGCAGCGAGCGAGCAGCGAAGCGAGCTAGCGAGCGAGGCGAGCGAGCGAGCCGAGCGAGGAGCGAGCGAGCGAGCAGGAAGGAGCGAGCGAGCAGAGCACAGCGAGCAGACGAGCGAGCGACGAGCAGAGAGCAGCAGGCGAGCGTAGCGAGGAAGCGTAGCGAGCGAGCGAGCGAGACGAGCGTAGTCGAGCGAGAGAGCGAGGTAGCAGCGAGCGAGAGCGAGGCGAGCTAGCGATCACGAGCAGACCCTACGCACCACCTATCTATCTACGACTATCTGGACACTAAGATCAAGCACCATCCAGCCTACTATCTATCTATCTATCACTAATCTATATCACATCTATCGATCTATCTATCTATCTATCTATCTATCATCCACCATCCATCTATACTGTATTATAGATATATAACGTTTTTGTACCCCTCTCTGCAGGGGAATGTTGTAATTCCTAGTATTTTAGCCCCATTATATTTCGAACTTGTTACAGTTCATCATTTAATGTTGTGTTGGGAGAGATTAAAATTCAATGAAATATGGGGAGGGGGGGCGCATTAGTACTACAGGACCCCAACACAGAGTGTGCTAAGCTCACATTGCTGCACACTGGGGGTGCAAACAGCCCCCCCCCTTCAGCTCTGACCCAATATTTAATTCTCTCAAGCTGTTCCTTCCAATAGAATGAGATCACCCATTGCCCCAAGCTGAAACAACAGTTGGAATTTATGTCTATTACCCTGAACTGCAGCACATGGGAAGGGTTAGTGGGAGATTAAGGAGCTGATTCGAGGCTTTAACCAGAACTTTCTATTGGATGCCATTAAACTAATGGACGTCCTAAACACAATAATGATTTGTAACCAGCCCAGGGATCTGGGGGGGGGAAACCTTAATATAAACAGAACAAAGATGTCCTGATTAAAGGGACAATATACAGTGATTACTTGTTAAGGTACATACAGGGGCGTAACTACCAGGAAAGCAGGGGGAACAATCGCAGGGGGGCCGGGAGCCAAGGGGCCCCCATGTTTTTTTCCTTAGACACAGATATAGCCTCATCCCAGAAAACCACGTGAATGAAGCACGGATAGGGCCACATTTTAGTTTTGCTGGGGCCAGTGATATCCTAATTATGCCAACATAAGATGCCAAATCTAGCACAGCATTCCCTCCACATTGCCTCTACACTATAGAAACAACATGGTGCAGACATCACAACTTTATAGTTACACTTATAGAAATAACATAGTACAGGCTGCAGGGGAGGATAATGAAGTGAACCTGGTCTTAGCACAGCCCTGTGTAATGTTATTCTCAATATCACAACTTTAATAGTTACACTTATAGAAATAACACAGTACAGAGTGCAGGGGGAGGATAATGAAGTGAACCTGATCTTAGCACAGCTCTGGGTAATGTTTTTCTCAATATCACAACTTTAATAGTTACACTTATCGAAAATAACTAGTACAGAGCTGCAGGGGGATGAATGAAGTGAACCGATCTTAGTACAGCCCTGTGTAATGTATTTCTCATATCACAACTTTAATAGTTACACTTATAGAATAACATAGTACAGAGCTGCAGGGGGAGGATAATGAAGTAAACCTGATCTTAGCACAGCCCTGTGTAATGTATTTCTCAACATCACAACTTTAATAGTTACACTTATAGAAATAACATAGTACAGAGCTGCAGGGGGAGGGTAATGAAGTGAACCTGATCTCAACACAGCCCTGTGTAATGTATTTCTCAATATCACAACTTTAATAGTTACACTTATAGAAATAACATACAGAGCTGCAGGGGGAGGGTAATGAAGTGAACCTGATCTTAGCACAGCCCTATGTAATGTATTTCTCATATCAAAACTTAATAGTACACTTATAGAAATAAACATAGTACAGAGCTGCAGGGGGGAGGATAATGAAGTGAACCTGATTTAGACAGCCCTTGTAATGTATTTCTCAATATCACAACTTTAATAGTTACACTAAGAAATAACATAGTACAGAGCTGCAGGGGGAGGATAGGGAAGTAAACCTGATCTTAGCACAGCTCTGTGTAATGTATTCTCAATATCACAACTTTAATAGTTACACTTATAAAAATACATAGTACGAGCTGCAGGGGAGGATATGAAGTAAACCTGATCTCAACACAGCCCTGTGTAATGTATTTTTCAACATCACAACTTTAATAGTTACACTTATAGAAATAACATAGTACAGAGCTGCAGGGGGAGGATAATGAAGTAAACCTGATCTAGCACAGCCCTGTGCAATGTATTTTTCAACACACAACTAATAACACTTATAGAAATAAAAGTACAGAGCTGCAGGGGGAGGATAATGAAGTAAACCTGATCTCAACACAGCCTGTGTAATGTATTTTTCAACATCACAACTTTAATAGTTACACTTAAGAAATAACATAGTACAGAGTTGCAGGGGGAGGATAATGAAGTGAACCTGATCTTAGCACAGCCCTGTGTAATGTATTTCTCAATATCACAACTTTAATAGTACACTTATAGAAATAACATGTACAGAGTTGCAGGGGGAGGATAATGAAGTGAACCTGATCTTAGCACAGCCCTGTGTAATGTATTTCTCATTATCACAACTTTAATAGTTACACTTATAGAAATAACATAATACAGAGCTGCAGGGGGAGGTGGAGATGTCCGCAATCGTTAGGTTATGTCATTCTCCCTATAATTGTATACACTTATATATGGAGAACGCTTGTGACTGTGTGTAGCCCCATCTTTCAAAGATGACAGGATCTTACGACTAGTGCATGAGTGTGTAGCCAGTGTCGCTGGATTCCTGGCAATGTAACATTGGAGTGTTAGTACATCCTTGGCAAGTTAAAACAATTTCAATTTAATCAGATTTGCCCAGGTGCCTGCCTAGAACTACAAAGGCAAAATAAATGTGTTCACGTGGATAGGGAGCTTCTTTAATGTGCTGAGGGACAGATTTGGCCCATGTTTTCCTGTTAGGGTGGCCCCCTTCCCTTCAAGGTGGATACAGGGGCAAATTATTATCCTGACTGAACATTGGGGGACGAATCCCCGTTGGTCACGGCGAATATCAGCAGAAGGATCACGTGTACCGTCGTGTGGCCCACAGGGGACGACAAGATCGCCGTGATTTACCGCCGATTTTCCGGCACAACTGGCTGATAATCGAAAATATCGGTCGCTTTGGTGAAAAAAAAATCACCTTGTGTGTACCCAGCCTAAGACCCAACATGTATGAAATCTACACGACAAATAGGCTGGTTAACAGTTATATTAAAAGCGTGACGCGGGCTGCATTGGTTTCAGTGTAGCCCTACAGCATGGGTTTAATGCAATGGCATGTAGCACTGCAGCCTGTAGGAAATTTCTACGTGTGTGGATCTTAAAGGCAAGGGGCCAGGATGGTCCCGTCATAAGCACTGTAAAACTGATGCTTCTTCTTTCCAAATGAAGGTTCAGTTTCCAGAAAGCTGTTGCGTCAGTGATCGTTCCGGCTGATGGTTAAGATCATTCGGCAGTCGCACTACAGTCCAATAACAATCTCACGTGGTACGTAGCTTTACACTAATAGGAACACAGGATCTATTATCTACTATGTGCTTCCAAAGAATCGATTTACCAAACTTACAGGGAGATTCAATAAAAGGTCTTATCGCTTAAAATGGTGCTAATTGTGCCCCAACCAATCAGTGTTAGCTTTCAAATGTTATAAGATCTGATTGGTTGGGGCAAATTAGCACCATTGTAAACGATAAGACCTGTTATTAACATCTCCATTCATTTTTGGAGGTTCTTACGATGGTTAAAAGGGAACTGAAATTTTATTCTCTTATACGATATGTCCCGTGTTTGCGACTAAAATGTTCTTATCCGGCAGGGAGATGTAATATTTTTAGTGCCACGCTTCTTACCTTCCGGGTTTCCGCAATGCAGTATTTACTGGAAGGTAAGCGCAAAGGACATCTCTTCAAAAGGCATTAGTCACACTACAATGTTGTATATAGGAAAATAGCCCCCAAAACCTGCAAAAGTTAGAAGCCTGAGAGTGTAAGACTAACCTGTAATGCTGATATTTTTGTACCTCTCTTCTGTTCCTGGTTCTTCCAGTTAGCAGCGGTTAATGAGCCTTACAGTACATGTTTTCACATTTTCTACCATAATACAGCTAAATCTATACAAACAAAACATAAACAAAAACTCCCATCATTCCCTGACGGTCGAACTATAACTTCCATTATCTACCCACTGACAGTTAAAGGGCATCTATACTGAAAAGAATATTGTTTAATTTGTCCATTACTGGAAACTAGAATTCCCAACTATCACTGTACCATTCATTTGTTGGTCTGTCCCGTTTCATTAGATATCCACATCTGAACAATCTTACATTTCAGCTGTCAATCAAGTGCCATATTATCATAAACTATTTGTTGTGCGCAGGTTGCTGTAGCTGAAATGGTGGCAGAGTTTAGACAGTAGGTAAGCTGTGTGCAGTTTGACAGTTGGTATATTGGGATATTCCTTCTCTCAGTACTACCATAGGGTTAGGTCCCACTATGTCTGCTTTTTTTTTGCATTCCCACAGACTATAATAAAGTGCGACTAAAAGTTGTGCACGCATGTGGATAAACATGGGACGGATACATTTGAACGCACATTATACTGTGAACGTTTCTCGTGATTTTCATGCACATAGTAGGACCGAACCCTTTACAGTGATTACTGAGCATAACAAAGTCAGGTCAGATAGAAGGGGGAGTGGTTAAAAGAAGAAGAGAGGGGGGAAATGAGCCTGAGCAAAATAAGTATGGATGGAGGCATGAAGCAACAGACACACACTCAGACTTAAAGTCCAAAATAACCAGCACACGACTCCCTGGAATATAATTGGTGCAAGCTCAGCACATTCACCTGCTTTACTCCATCCACAATTTCAAAACGAGCAGCACTCATTAAAACATAGCAATTATTGATTACTTTAAAATATAACACATTTTCTGCCCACCACATGGCTCTCTTTCCTTCAGATACAAATTGCAATGTTTCGGATCACTCGGATCCTTTGTCAAGCCAACACCTCAGATTACTGTAAGTGCTACTTACAGATTTACTTATAGGTTAAGATAAAGAAAAGTCTTATTTTCAATATAGTTGCACTTAATGGCTTAGAGAGGTAGCCAAAAGTTCGCAAAAGTTTATAAGACTTCCTTCATTATGATAGCATGCTGCGAGTTGTCGGTGGTTGAAGGTAAGAAATCCGTGTGTTTGGTAGTTAAACCATTGTGAGTATATGGAATTAAAAAGGAGCTGCCCGATGATTCTCTTTCGGTCAGATGAAGTATCCAGCCACCCATTTAGGAAATTAATCAATTCCCAAGAAATCTCCCGTCATCAGATTTCCAAGGATTAAAAACATAAAAGACCTATGAGTGTTAAATGGAAATTGCCATTCCCATAATGCATTTCATTAGGATGTGTGTTGACATAAATGGTTTGGCACTGGGAAATAGAGGACAGAACTGATTATTAAAATGATGAATCACCATCATCTCCCTTTAACAACAGGAAGATACAAAGTATCCAAATAGAGATTCCCCTCTAGGTGAATCACACTGAGCATGCCAGAGATCACTGATCTAGGGGAGGGGGTGGTGACTAAACAGTTCTCTCCTTTTACTGTGATCTTTAGATGGAAATGACATAGAAAGACAAGTGATATATTGTTAATCTGCAGTTCTTTGGTCATAAATCTGGGGAAATGTCTGGTAAAAATTAGAGTACTGTAATACTTTTAATGGACTAACAGTTTATTTTAGTAGACAAGCTTTCGAGCAGTACTGGGAAGAGGGTTGATCCCTCGAAAGCTTGTCTACTAAAATAAACTAAAATTTATCTTCCACTACCTTCTGCACTTATATTTCATTTAAAATAAGATTATGTAATATATCTATAGTTTTCTTTAAAGGACAACTCCACCCTCATAAGAAACATTTTTAGAAAGAATGGCCTCTATGTTGATATATCATAGTTTGTCTATGAATTCATTACTGTTGCCTGCTATGCTTCGGATGTCTCATGGAAACTGAGCCATTTAGAAACCTGTACTGAGCCTGTACTGGCTGGGCATGCTCAGAAGAGGCAGACAGGGGATTACATTCAGTCATTGGCTGTGATGCATCTGTCAAATCCATAACTGACAGTTACTAACTGGAAGAACCAGGAAGCAGAAACAGGGGAAACAGGACATTGTGCAGATTTCAGGTTAGACTTATATATTTCACATTTCAAACTATTACCATTTAGGGTTTTGGGGGGTGATTTACCTGTATGTAGTTTTCATTTTGGGGCTGGACTTGCCTTAATGGTATATAAATATTTCAATAAATTGCTGCACTTTTATACCCATACAGATGTTAACAAACCTAAATACGGCAAGTATTGTCTATATGCATCTACCTGTATGAACAGAGCATCACATCGATTGTTGCTGTCATATTTCAGCCATACTTTGATTGGTTATCAGTTTGGATGTATTTATAGTCACCGACATAAAGGAGGGAAGTTTAGTACAAAATCTAAAAGAAAGAGAAAATGATTTTGTAACACAATTGATGATAAATGATGAGTCATCACAATGCTTAGTGCGCCCCCTTACACACTATTGTGAAACATTCCCACAATGACGCAAGTGAATGCATTGGCGTTCCTAGGATTATTTTTCAAGTAAAACCGTATTATCCAAATTCTGCCCCTCCCCTCAGGCTGGGAACTATCCAATAGGGGGAAAACCACTTCTTGCATAGCGAAACCTCCGATTGGTTAGGCCCTGGCCAAAAGGGGGAGGAACACTATAGTTATTTCCTTTAAATTTCTGGCTCCATCTGGAGATCGATTGTTGTTAAATGTTCGAAATCCGTCTCTGTGTGGAAATCGGTGACGCTCAGAAAATGTGTGCCAGAATGAGAGATTTGGGCCGAAAACCTATTGATGTCATTGTTCAGTTAGGAATTTCAATTTATAGTCAAATCCAGTAAATGTGCAAAAAGATCCAATCACCTGACAATTCACATTGTGTCCAAATAAGCTATACCCTCATACTGTATGTCTAAGGAAAAAACTATGGCAGCTCCCACCCATATGTATAAATATAAATATACAGAGAAGGATGTTCTGTACATACAATAAGCTATACCCTCATACTGTACTGTCTAAGGGAAACAATATGGCAGCTCCCACCCATATGTATAAATATAAATATACAGAGAAGGAATGTTCTGTACATACAATAAGCTATACCCTCATACTGTATGTCTAAGGGAACACTATGGCAGCCCCACCCATATGTATAATATAAATATACAGAGAAGAATGTTCTGTACATACATAAGCTATACCCTCAAATACTGTCTAAGGGAACACTATGGCAGCTCCCACCCATATGTATAAATAAATATACAGAGAAGGAATGTTTGTACATACAATAAGCTATACCCTCATACTGTACTGTTAAGGGAAAAAACTATGGCAGCTCCCACCCAATGTATAATATACAGAGAAGGAATGTTCTGTACATACAATAAGCTATACCCCTATACTGTACTGTTAAAGGAAACACTATGGCAGCTCCCACCCATATGTATAAAATACAGAGAAGGAATTTTCTGTACACACAATAAGCTATACCCTCATACTGTACTGTCTAAGGGAAACACTATGGCAGCTCCCACCCATATGTAAAATATACAGAGAAGGAATGTTCTGTAAACACAATAAGCTATACCCTCATACTGTACTGTCTAAGGGAAACACTATGCAGCTCCCACCCATATGTATAAATATCAGAGAATGAATGTTCTGTACATGCAATAAGCTATACCTCATACTGTACTGTCTAAGGGAAACAATTGGCAGCTCCCACCCATATGTATAAATATAAAAATACAGAGAAAGATGTTCTGTACATACAATAAGCTATACCCTCATACTGTACTGTCTAAGGGAAACAATATGGCAGCTCCCACCCATATGTATAAAATATACAGAGAAGGAATATTTTGCACATACAATAAGCTATACCCTATACTGTACTGTCTAAGGGAAGCAATATGGCAGCTCCACACCATATGTATAATATACAGAGAAGGAATGTTCTGTACAAAATAAGCTATACCCTCATACTGTACTGTCTAAGGGAAACAATATGGCAGCTCCCCCCATATGTATAAATAAAATATACAGAGAAGGAATGTCTGTACACACAATAAGCTATACCCTCATACTGTACTGTCTAAGGGAAACACATGGCAGTCCCACCATATGTATAAATATAATATACAGAGAAGGAATGTTCTGTACATACAATAAGCTATACCCTCATACTGTACTGTCTAAGGGGACAATATGGCAGCTCCCACCCATATGTATAAATATACAGAGAAGGATGTTCTGTACATACAATAAGCTATACCCTTATACTGTACTGTCTAAGGGAAACAATATGGCAGCTCCCACCCATATGTATAAATATACAGAGAAGGAATGATCTGTACATAAAATAAGCTATACCCTCATACTGTACTGTCTAAGGGAAACAATATGGCAGCTCCCCCCATATGTATAAATATAAATATACAGAGAAGGAAGTTCTGTACACACAATAAGCTATACCCTCATACTGTACTGTCTAAGGGAAAAAATATGGCAGCCCCACCATATGTATAAATATACAGAGAAGGAATGTTCTGTACATACAATAAGCTATACCCTCATACTGTATGTACTGTCTAAGGGAAACAATATGGCAGCTCCCACCCATATATATAAATATAAAAATACAGAGAAGGAATGTTCTGTACCTACAATAAGCTATACCTTCATACGTACTGTCTAGGGAAACAATATGGCAGTCCCACCCATATGTATAAAAATAAATATACAGAGAAGGAATGTTCTGTACACACAAAAAGCTATACCCTCATACTGTACTGTTTAAGGGAAACAATATGGCAACTCCCACCATATGTATAAATATAATATACAGAGAAGGAATGTTCTGTACACACAATAAGCTATACCTTCATACTGTACTGTCTAAGAGAAACAATATGGCAGTCCCCACCCTATGTATAAATATAAATATACAGAGAAGGAATTTCTGTACATACAATAAGCTATACCTCATACTGTACTGTCTAAGGGAAACAAAAATGGCAGCTCCCACCCATATGTATAAATATAAATATACAGAGAATGAATGTTCTGTACATACAATAATCTATACCCTCATACTGTACTGTCTAAGGGAAACACTATGGCAGCTCCCACCCATATGTATAAATATAAATATACAGAGAATGAATGTTCTGTACATACAATAAGCTATACCCTCATACTGTACTGTCTAAGGGAAACACTATGGCAGCTCCCACCCATATGTATAAATATAAATATACAGAGAAGGAATGTTCTGTACACAAATAAGCTATACCTTCATACTGTACTGTCTAAGAGAAAACAATATGGCAGCTCCCACCCATATGTTAAAAATAAATACAGAGAAGGAATGTTCTGTACATACAATAAGCTATACCCTCATACTGTACTGTCTAAGGGAAACACTATGGCAGCTCCCACCCATATGATAAATAAAATATACAGAGAATGAATGTTCTGTACATACAATAAGCTATACCTCATACTGTACTGTCTAAGGGAAACAATATGGCAGCTCCCACCCATATGTATAAATATACAGAGATGAATGTTCTGTACATACAAAGCTATACCCTCATACTGTACTGTGGGCAGCTCCGTCCTTATTCACACAAATATTCAGAAGTTAATATTTTTTGATCTCCATATCCAATCCCGTTTGCTCACAACCATTTGTTCATCGTTAGGAACCATCCATATAATTATTGCTGTTTTTCATCATTTCCTGTTGCTGTTTGTTCAGTGTTTCTGTAATTGGTGACATTTCAAGGGTAAATACTGACCACTACCAGGTGTTTGGTAATGGGACTGGAAATCTATAATACGCCAACAGAACAGAGACTGCAGAGACTTTAAAGGATGTGTACAATGGGATGTGTACACTTTTCCTTTAAATTGCTCATTACTGGAAACTATAATTCTTCCCAACTATCACTGTACCATTTGCTGTTGCTGATCTGTTCCAAATTTCTTAGATATCAATCTGAACCATCTACATTTCAGCTGTCAATCAAGTGCCTAATTATAAAATCATCTGTTATAGTTTGGAATCAGGAATGGAAACAGTTGGCATGTGAACTGCATGGTGGAAATTCACTCTCCCAATGCTGCCTCAAAGGGAATTACTGAGCATGCTTGCCCTCACAGAGAGTCAATAGTCTGGGGGACTAAGCTTGATCAAAACTAGTACTGGATTGAAGTCATGCAGCAAGACAGACACATCAGAGTAAGTGCTACTTACATGTATTATTTATAGATTGAAATGAGGCAAAGTAATTTTTTTTCAGTGTACAATTCTTTTTAAGGGTATCTACACTCAAAACAAATACTTATCTCCTGTCTATTTAATTGAAGAACATGAGGTAAGATTTAGCTGTGTGTACAGAACATCCTACATATTGTTTCTTAGACAGTATGTATGAGGGTATAGATTATTGTGTA
The DNA here is from genome assembly GCA_019447015.1 of Hymenochirus boettgeri. Lineage (NCBI taxonomy): Eukaryota > Metazoa > Chordata > Amphibia > Anura > Pipidae > Hymenochirus > Hymenochirus boettgeri. Next base: position 121,315,901 of record CM033476.1, read on the forward strand.
TACAGAACATTCCTCCTCTGTAAATTTATACATATGCGTGGGAGCTGCCATATTGTTTCCCTAGACAGTATAGTATGAGGGTATAGATTATTGTGTATACAGAAAAATTCCTCCTTGTAATTTATACATATGGGTGGGAGCTGCCATATTGTTTCCCTTAGACAGTATAGTATGAGGGTATAGCTTATTGTATGTACAGAACATCCTTCTCTGTATATTTATATTTACATATGGGTGGGAGCTGCCATATTGTTTCCCTTAGACAGTTATGTATGAGGGTATAGATTATTGTGTATACAGAACATTCCTCCTCTGTATATTTATACATATGCGTGGGAGCTGCCATAGTGTTTCCCTTAGACAGTACAGTATGAGGGTATAGCTTATTGTGTGTATCCACAATCTGTGCCAGACGAACACCAGAAGTATCCCGTTCTAGTTCACCACCTACACTGGTCACCAGTGGCAACCCCCAATGATGCAGTTCTCCCTCTCTCTTTATCCGCTCCCAGGCACCCCTTCGGGCGTCCACACTGCGACTCACCTCCTCACTGCCCCCGTGTGTCAACATGAACTTTAGCGCCTCAATGGCAGAGCTGGATGGGGAACAGAAAACATCATAACCAGCACAAGGGGAGGGCTAAACACCGAACAATGGCGGCGTGGCCTCATTAACGTGCAAAGAAATTCCCGTAAACCTTTTACTCATACCAGCCCCCCCCACCTACCTAGTACACTACAGTCCCCTTGGCTTTCTAATCCTGCCAAGGCTTCTATCTGCAGCGCCATCCCACCATTAACCCTGATTAACACTGATATAATATGCTCTCATTGAAGGCCCGTTCCACTCCCCTAATTACAATCAATTACCCCATGGAGGCACCCCGCCCTTCTCATTAACAATGGCTATATAATAATCCCCATTACGTAACCCCCACCACCCCGCCCATTACTAGTAACAATGGGCCTATTATAATCCCTTACGCCACAGACCCCAGCGCCCACTTCCTAAAGTACTAATGGCTATGACATCATTACCACAGCCCCCCCATTACACCCGCCTATAAAACACGCCTATTAATACATCCCATTACCCACCCACAGCACCAGCGGGCCCTCCCTTAATCCCCCCATTACTAGTAACGACTGGCTCTTACATAATCCATGACCCACACCACCCCGCCATTACTGTCAACCAGGCTATTAATCCAATTACCCACATGCCCCGCACCTTACTATAACATGGCTAATTAATAATCCCCTTACCCCACAGACCCAGCCCACTATTAGTAACAATGGCTATTATCCAGTTACCACAGGGCCCACCCCTTACTATTACCACTCGCGGCATAATACCGCATTCGCCACACAGACCCCGTCCCATTACTATGGTACACATGGCTATTAATACTCCAATTACCCCACCAGACCCAGCCTTACAGTAACAATGGCTATGTACTATAATCCCACCATTCACCCACAGAACGCCAGCCCCATCCTACTAGCGTAACATGGCCTATTAATAGCACCTCCCAACACGACCCACCGCCCTTACTAGTAACAATGGGATATTAATAATCCATTAACCATTACCACCCCCAACCCCCCAGACCCAGCCCCCTTTACTAGTAAACATGGCTATTAACCCCTACCCACAGGCCCCACCGCATTACTAGTAACAATGGCTCATTATAACCCATTACCAACAGACCCACCCACTCCTAATATAACAATGGCTATAAGTAATCCATTACCCACAGACCCAGACCCTTTACTAGTAACAAGGGCTGAATAATAATACCAGTACCCACAGACTCACCGCCTTACGTAGTACCAATGGCTATTAATGAATTCCTCTACCCACAAACCACCCCAATTACCTAGTAACAAATTCTGGCTACATTATAACCCCCCATTACTACAGACCCCATCCCATTACGAGTAACATGGCGATTACTAATTCATTACCCACAGACCAGAAGCCCTTTACTAGTTATACAATTGCTTAATGAATAACTCCATTACCCACATACCCAGCCCCATTACTAGTAACAATGGCTATGCACCTAATCACCTTACCCAGACCCATCCCATTACTAGTAACAATGCCTACTCTAATAATCCATTACCCAGCAGCACCCAGGACCCCATTACTAGTAACAATGGCTATAATAATCCATTCCCCGCCACCCACGACCCCAGCCCGATTAACTCTTAACAACTCCGTCTATTAATCAGATCCACTTACCCACAGACCCCGCCCACTTACTCCCAGTAACAATGCTATTAATAATCCATTACCCACAGAGGTCACTACGCAGCCCCATTACTCAGTAACCAATGGATTATTAATAATCCCATTCACCACAGACCCAGCCAGCCCATTACAGTAACGAATGAACATTCACAATATCCATCCTACCCCGAGAAGGAACAAAACATAACCCGCCCCCATTACTATAACCATGGCTATTAATTATCCATTACCCACAGACCCAGCCCCATTACTAGTAACAACTGGCTATTAACTAATCCATTACCCGCCCGTCCACAGACACCAAGCCACCCACATTAACTATTAACCAATGCCCTAATTAATAAGGTGCCCATCTACCCACAGGGCCCTCCCTTACTAGTAACAATGTCTACTTAATAATGCCATGACGCCCACATACCCCCATTACTATAACCCAATGGGCTATTAATAATCCATTACCCACACCCGAGCCCATTCTATAACAATGGCTATTTAATCCATTACCACAGACACCCAGCCCATCCTCCATAACAATGGCCGATAACAGAACCCCATTACCAACACAGACCCAGCCCATACTAGTAACCAATGGCTATTAATTATCCATTACCTCCCATACCCATCCGCAATTACTAGTAAATGGCTATTAATAATCTACCTCACACGACCCACGGCCCTTACTATAACAATGGCTATTATTATCCATTACCCCACTGACCCAGCCATTACTAAGTACATTGGCGATTCATGAATCCATTACTCCACAACCCAGCCCTTACTACGTAACCATATGGCTATTACAATCCATGACCCCACAGACCGCAGGCCCATTACTCCTCACAATCGGCTATTAATAATCCATTACGCCCACAGACCCGCCCATTACTAGTAACAATGGCTAGTAATAATCCATTACCCACATTACCCATCCCATTATGTAACATCCGGTTATTAATAACTCCAACCATTAGCCACCAAGACCCAGCCAGCCATTACTGTACCAATGCGCTGCATCCAATAATCCCATTAACCCCACATCCCTGAACCCCAGCCCATACTTAGGGAACAATTGGCTATTTAAAACTAACCTTACCCCTACGAACCCGGCCCATTACTAGTACCAATGGCCTTTTAATAATCCCTGCCCCACACACACCCAGCCCATTACTCAGTAAAATGCGATTAATCCAGACCCACAGACCCAAGCCCTGCACTACTAAAGGGGCTATTATCCATTCCCACCGGACCCGGCACCAGATACTAGGACCAATGGCTATTAAGTCCATTAGCCCCCCCCAGACCCAGCCCACAGCCCAGCATTAGTAACAATGGCATATTAATCCATTACCCACCACAAGGACCCCCCCCAGGACAAGTAACCATGGCTATTGAGCCAGTAACCCACAGGCCCCCGTCATTACTATACACCATGCCCTCTTAATCATTCAGCGGACCCACCGACACGCCACATTACTAGTAAACAATGACTATTAATCCAGCTAACCCCACAGTCCCCCCGCCCATTACTAGTACACAAGAGCTTATTACCCAATCCATACCTGACCCACCGGCCCCGCCCATTAGCTAGGAACAAGGGCGAGTAATAAGTCCATTACCCACCATGCCCCCCGCCCATTACTAGGACAACAACTGGGCTATTAATATCACATGACCCACAGACCCCGCCTTAGAGGTACAGGGCTATTAATTATCCGTGACCAACCCCAGACCCGCCCATTACTAGTACAATGGCTATGAAGAATCCATTACCCCCAACCAGCCCCTTACTAGTACAATGGCGAGGCAAGCCATGAACCCTGACCCACAGGCCCCCGCCCCATGACGACGTAACAAGGGCGATTAAGGAATCCCCATTAACCCACCACAGACCTCAGACAAGTACGAGTAACCACGGCTATTAATACCATCCCTCTACCCCCAAGCACCCGACCCATTACTAGTAACAAGTGGATTAAATCAATAACAGGCTAACCCACAGCCCCGCCCATGATACTAGGGAAACACTGGCTATTAAAAATCCACCACCCACCAGACCCAGCCCACTATAGTAACAATGGCTATTCACACTCCCTTCCCCCCACAGGACCCGACACCCGGCCCCACCCATTACTAGTAACAATGGGCCATGAATAACCCCTTGCACACAGACCCAGCAGCCCTTACTAGTAACTAAATGGCTATTATAATCTCCCACCCACCACCCCCATTACCCCCAGACTCCCGCCCAAGTACTAGTACAATGGTCTGATTAATAATCCATCACCCACAGAACCCCAGCCCATTATAGTAAACAACTGGCTATTAATTAGCTCGCCATACCCACAGACCAGCCCATTACTAGTAACAATGGATATTCCCATAATGCCATTACCACAACCCGCCCCATTACTATCCTCAACAATTGCTATTAAACTCCAGCTACCCACCAAGGCCCACCCGTACTATTAACCAGAGGGCTTATCTACGACCCCACCTCACACACAGACCACACCCAGCCCCTGACTAGTTAACAACTGGCCTATTAATAATCCCTTACCCACAGACCCCACCCATACTAGTAACACCTCGCCTATTAATAATCCAGTACCCACAGACTCAGCGCCCATTACTAGTAACAATGGCTTTAATATCCCCTCCTTACCCAAGACCAGCCCATGTCACTAGTAACATGCGCTATTAATCATCCATTTACCCCTACAACCACCCATGGACTATTAACCCAATCTATTAATAGATTCAGTACCACAGACCCAGCCCCTACTAGGAACAAATGGCCATTACGATCCATTACCCACCGACCCACCCCATTACTAGACCATTGCATTAAGATATATCCCTTACCCCCAGACCCGCCATTACTAGTAACAATGGCTATTAATCATCCATTACCCACAGACCCCAGCCCACTTCACTACAGTAAAAGGGCTATTAATAATCCATTTATAAACCCACACCCCCCCCCGCCCATTACTAGTACCACATGCTCTACTTATAATCTCATGACCCACAGACCCCGCCCATTACTACGCTAACGATGTCTATGAAGAATCCAGTACCCCCACAGACCCAGCCCAATTAACTCGTAACAATGGGATATCAATAATCCATTCACCACCCACAACCCAGCCCAGTTACGACGTCACCTCACAGACTATAATACAAATCCATACAACCCACCAGCACCCAGACCCCATCACCCCCCCCATTATGAGTAACAATGGTCTATTAATTAGTCCATTACCCACAACCCACCCATTCCGTAACAATGCCGTATTAATAAATCCAGTACCCACACAGACCCAGCCCATTACTAGTAACCCTGGCTATGAATAATCCAGTACCCGCACCGACACCCAGCCCATTACTAGTAACAATGTCCCTATTAATAAGCCATTACCACACTACCCAGCCCCACTTAATACTAGTAACAAGGGCTATTAACCCTAATCCCATTACCACCCCACCAGACCCACGCCCATTATGATTAACATGGCTAACATTAATATCCATTTACCACCCACCCAGACCCACCCACCCGACCAGCCATTAACTAGTACATGGCCGATAATATCCACTAGCCCACCGAACCCCCCCATGACTATAACAATGGCTATTAATTATCCATTACCCACCTACCACGCCATTTACTAGTCACCAATGGCGATTACACCTAACTCCATTACCCCCACATACCCGCCCGTATTAATATACACAATGGCTATCCTAATATCCATAACCACAAACAACCCACCCGCCCAGTACTAGTAACACTGCTATTAATCAACCCTTACCACCCCCACCAGCCCCACCCATTACTAGTAACATAATGGCTATTAACATCCACGACCCCACAGACCCAGCCCATTACTAGTAACAATGCCTCTTATAATCCATTAACCGGCCCATTACCACCGACCAGCCCCATTCCTATACCAATGCTTTAAATAATCCAATTACCGGGGGAGCACCGACCCAGCCCATACTAGTAACAATGGGTTACCTAATAATCCATTAACCACAGACCCACCCCATTACTAGTACCACAACCTGGCTATTATAATCCATTACCCACAGACCCCAGCCCCATTACTAGTAACACCCCTGCCCTATTCATATCCATTACCTACGAGACCCCCATTACTATTACAATGGCTTTTAATAATGCGCATGACCCCAGCCCACAGCCCATTACTATCACCCAACTGGCTATTAATCCATTACCCACGACCCAGCCCCGTTACGAGTAACACTGGCTCCTTAAATCCATTACCACCACCGACCCAGCCCATTCACTAAGTTAACATGGCTATTAATCCATTACTAACCCCCCAGACCCAGCCATCATTCGTACCAATGGCCCTCTCTAATAATCCATTAACCATCAGACCCAGCCCAGTACAACAACATGGCTAATTAATCCATTACCCACAGGCCCTCGCCATTACTAGTGACAAATGCTATTAAATAATCCAGTATCCACAGACCCAGCCATTACTAGTACAATGACTATTAATCCATTACCCACAGACGGCCGCAGCACATTGACTATTAACAATAGCGATTAATAATCCCATTTACCCGCACAGCCCCGCCCACTACTAGTACAATGTCTGACATAATATCCATTACACGGCCCCGCCCATTACTGTAACAAGGCTATTGACTAATCCATGACCCACCCACAGACCCAGCGCCTTACTAGTAACATGGCTCTTAATTTCCCTTACACCCACAGAACACCCAGCCCTTACTATCAAAATGCTTTATAACCGAGTACACCAACGAGACCCAGCACAAGCCCAATTACTAAGTACAACTGGCTTTATAATCCATTAACCCCAGCAAGACCCACCGCCCATTACTAGTAACAACCCGACCTATTAATCCCATTTACCCACAGAGAACCCCCCCATTACCAGTACAGGCTATTAATATCCATTACCCCCACCGACCCATCCCATTACACAGTAACATGGCTATAAATCCATGACCCCACATCCTACCCTCTGCTCCCGTCCATTACTATCAACAATTGCCTATTAATAATCGCAGATGCCACAGACCCAGCCCATTACTATAACAATGGACTAGTATCCCAAGTACGCCTCACAGACCCCCCCCCATTACTAAAACAATAGCTCTTTAAAGACAACCCTTACCACCCACAGGGCTCCGCCCATTACTAGTAACACGGTCTAATTAATAATCCATTACCCACAGGCCCCGCCCTTACAGTACAAGCGAGTATTCTCCTCCCACACCACCCCAGCCCATTACTAGTAACAATTGCTATTAATACCCTTACCCCCACAGACCCAGCCCAGTACTAGAACAATGGCTATTTAATAATCCATTACCTCTACAGACCCCAGCCCATTACTAGGAACCACGCTAATTAATCCCATTACCCACAGACCCAGCCTCACTAGTAACAATGCGATTATAATCCATTAGCCACAGACCCAGCCCATTCCTATAGTACACATGACTCTATCCATTACCACAGCCCCCGCCCATATACGAGTAACAAATGGCCTATTATAAATCCATTAACCTCACAACCTCACCCTACTATAACAATGGATAGATAATCCATTATCCACCACCCAGCCCTCTACTAGTACATGGCATGAAGAATCCATTTCCCACCTACCCATCCACATTACTAGTAACAATGGGCTTATAATAATCCATGCCCACAGACCCAGCGCATTACTAGTAACAATTGGCTATTAGAATCCCTAACCCACTGAACGCCCTCCCATTACTATTAACAATGGCTATAATTATCCATTGACACCGACAAGACCCAGCCCATTACTAGTAACAATGCATTAATAATCAATTACCCACATTACTCCGGCCCATCTACCTACGTCACAGGCTATTAATGAATCCATATACCCACCAACCCACCAGCCCTGACTAGTAACAATGGCTATTAAGAATACCACTTACAACGACCCACCGACCCAGCCTTACTAGTAAACCCAAATGCGCCCCTATCACATAATCCATTAGCCCCACAGACCCACCCATTCACTAGTAACAATGCCGATTAATACTTACCCCCACAGACCCAGCCTTACTAGTAACACATGGATATAATAATCCATTAACCCACAGACGCCACTCCCCCCACTAGTAACAATGGGCTCATTAAGCCCCTTACCCACGGCGCCCGACCCATTACGTAGTAACAAAATGGCTATTAAACCCCATCTCTACCGGCACCCGGACCCCTCGACCCAGCCCATGTACTACTAACATGACTATCTAAGTTATCCATAACCCGCACGAGGACCCCCCCCGCCGATTACTAGTACAATGGCTTTAATATCCATTACCGCACCGCAGCCAGACCCAGCCATTACTAGTCAGCAATGCGTATTAATATAGCCATTAACCACAGACCCGCGCGCATTCCCTACGTACTAATGGCGACTTAATAAATCCATCACGGCCCACAGCGCCCACCATTCCTAGTACAATGGCTATTAACTAATTCCTTAACCCCAGCCCCCCAGCCCATTACTAGTAACAATTCGGCCTATTAATAACCTTACCCACGCCAGAACCCAGCCCATTACTAGTAAGCCCATGGCTACCTCCTATCAATCCATACCCCCGAACCAGCCCACTTACTAGTACACAATCCTATTAATAATCATTACCCCCCATACCCACCCATTACTAGTACAATAGCCTAGTATAATCCGATTACCCCACAATACCCGCCCATTAATACTAGTAACAATGGCTATTAATAATCACTTACCCACAGACCCGCGTCCCCGTTAACTAGTAAACAATTGCTAGATTAATAACGCATAAACCCACAGACACCCCCGCCATTCTATTACAAATGGCTTTTAATAAATCCATTACCCACCAGACCCACCCATTACTAGTAACAATGCGTCTTAATAAAATCCATTAACCCCACAGAACCCAGCAGCCCATTACTAGTAACAATGGCTATTAATAATCCATTACCCACAGACCCCGCCATTACTATAACAAGTATTAAATAATCCCTTACCCCACTACCCAGCCCATCCTACTAGTAAAATGACTATCTACATGAATCCACTTCCCCCACCGACCCAGCCATTACTAGTAAAAAAAAAACTAAAAAAGTGGCCTTTAATAATCCATTCCACCAGCGCCCCGTCCATGTACTATTAACAATGCTATTAATAATCCCCACTATCCTACAAGACGCCCAGCCCATTACTATAACATGGACTATTAACCACTTACCCCAGAAACCCCCCGCCCGCACCTAGTACAATGGCTATCTAAATAATCCTTAGCCGCCACCCAGAGCCCAGCCCATATACAAGTACAATGTGGCTCACGGATCCATTACCCCCCCACACTGCCCCCGTCCATTACACGCTAACAATGGCTATTTACCCAATCCAGTATCACGACACAGCCCCATCTACTAGTCACACATGACTATTGAATCCATTACCCCACAAACCCCGCCCATTACTTAACAATACTATTAATAATCCATAACCGCCCCCTGCCCCGCCCATTACTAGTACAACAATGTCTATGACATAACATCCATTACCCACCAGGCCACTCCCATCTACTAGTAACAATCGGCCTATTAAGTATCCGTTACCCCAAACCCACCCCATTACTATAAACAAGGCTATTATAATCCATACCCCACAACCCATATCCCAATTCTCTTAACAATGGCTATTTATTACTCCAATTACCTCTACAACCCAAACCCGCGCCATACTCGTAACAACGGCTATTAATCCATTACCACAGACCCAGCCCATCACTAGTAACAATCTAATTACATATCCATTACCCCCCCACAGACCCATCCCATTTACACTAGTACAATGACTATTAATCCATTCCCCACAGACCCCCTCCCATTCACCTAGTAACAATGCTATTATAATCCCACTTACCCACCAGACCCATCCCATTGACGTCAACAAATGGCTACTTCAATAATCCATTATCCACAGACCCAGCCCATTACTAGTAACAATGGCTATTAATAATCCCATTACCCACAGACCCAGCCCATTACTAGTAACAATGGCTATTAATAATCCATTACCCACAGACCCAGCCCATTACTAGTAACAATGGCTATTAATAATCCATAAACCCACAGACCACCCCATATACTAGAACTAATTTGCTATTAATTAATCCTCACCCACAGACCCAGGCCCATTCCTAGTAAACAAATGGCTAGAATACATCCATTAACCACAGACCCACCGCCCATTACTAGTACCAATGGCTTATTATAATCCATTACCACCGCCCCACGAAGACCGCGCTCCCAGCCCCATACTAGTAAAAATGGCTATTAATCATCCATACCCCACAGACCCAGGCCAAAGGGACCCAGCAACCCAACCATCCCAACTAGGTAAGAGCCACCGAAGATGGTCAGCCATAGCCGCACATGCACAACCACACCCAAAGGCCGCCACGACCGCAAAACCTACGCCACGCCACCCGCCACCCAGACCCCTCCCACCAAGCACCAGCCCAGCAAGCTCGGATAACCCACACAAGCCCCACGGCCCACCAGGGTCACCCCCGCAGTTTCCCAGGGCCACGGTAGCCCCAGGCCCCACCAGTCCACCAAACCAAACTTCCAACCCGAAATGACCCAGACCCAAAGGCAGCCCCACCAAACCCACCCAGCCACCCCAGGCACCCAAACCACACATCCGCCAAAATGGCCCATATGTACCAGCACCCACGCCCCCGCCAACGCCCCATGAGGCCGCAAGTAAGCCAATCACCATGCCAGCCAAATCCAACAAGCCAGCCACCAACCCATGCCAAGCAGCCGGTCCACCCACAATGCCCCAGGAAGCTCGAGCCACGGTACCAGGCCCCAATACCAGAAACTCACCAACGCGCCAAGACGTTAATCGTGGCGCATTCCATATACCTCACACCAAGTCCCACGCAGCCCCCAAGTCCCGCCGAACCACCATAAGGGATGCCATCCAGCAGCGCGACCGGCCATCCAGCCACAACCGAGAGGGCCATCCAGCTTCCACCCCAGGCGCCATAACCCAGCCCCATGGCGAAGCGGATAAAGGACCCCAGCCAGCCAAATTACCAAACCCCAGCCTACCCAGGGGGACGCGGAGCCCCCCCAGCGCCCCCGGCGCAGCACCATTATAACCCCCCCCCCCCCCGGAGCCCCGCACGCGTCCCCCACCCCAACCGAACCCAAAAAACTAGTAACAATGGCTATTATAATCCATTACCCACAACCCAGCCAAGTTACTAGTAACAATGCCTATTAATAATCCATTACCCACAGACCCAGCCCATTACATACACAATTGCTATAAATAATCCTAACCCACAGACCCAGCCCACGACTAGGAACAAGTCTCTAAGTAATCCATTATGCCCACAGCCCCACCCTGTACTAGTACCAATTGCTCTTACATATCCATTACCCCCACGCAGACCATCCCATTACTACTACAACCGACCTCTTAATAATCCAAAACCCAGCCGACCCCGCCATTCCCTAATAACAATGGCTATTAACTCCCCCATTACCCACAGACCCAGCCCATTACTCAGTACCAATGGCTATTAATAATCCTTCGGCACCACCCCATCCCCTTACGAGTAACAATGGCTCTAAGTGATCGCACTTAACCACAGACCCCATCACACTAGTAACAATGGCTATTAATCAATCTCATTACACCCACAGACCGCAGCCATTACTAGTAACAATGGCTATGATAATCCATTTACCCACATACCCGCCCATTTACTAGTAACAATGGCTATTAATAATCCATTACCCACAAGACCCCGCCCATTACTAGTAACAATGGCTATTAATAATCCATTCCAGCACAGAGCGACACAGCCCATTACTAGTAACAATCCTATTATTCCATTACCCACAGGACCAGCCCTTCTAGCCTAACAATGGCATTAATAATCCCATTAACCCACCAGACACCCGCCCATTCTACTATAAACATGGCTTGAGTAACCCCATGACCACAGACCCCGCCCATTACGAGTAACCATCGCGCTCTTTAAATACTCCATTACCGGCACATACCCAGCCTTACTAGTAACAATGCTAGTACCTTAATCCATTACCCACAGACCCATCCCATTCACTAGTACACACGGGGCTTATTAATAAATCCATCTCACCCCACCCCCTCCCACAGACCCAGCCCCCAGTACTAGTAACAATGGCGATTAATATCGATTCCCCACCCCACAACCCAGCCCATTTACTAGTAACATGCCTATTAATACTCCATTAACCCACAGACCCACCAATTACTAGTAACAATTCCACTAATTAATATCCATTAACCCCACAGACCACGCCCATTACTAGTATACAATGGCTTATTATAATCCATTACCCGACAGACCCCACCTGCCATTACGAGGCACATGTCATATTAATAAGTCCATCCACACAACACAGACCCGCCCAGTACGATAACAAGGGCTATTACTAACCAGTAGCCCCCAAGACCACCCAGCCCCTTACTATAACAATGGCGATTCAACATCCATTAAACCTCACACGACCCAGCCCATCTACTATTACAAGTTGGCCTCACATGAAGATCCATTATTACTACCCACACTCACCCATCCCATTACTGAGTAGCAAGGGCTATTAATCCATTACCCACAGAACCCCCCCGCCCATTACTATCCAACACAGGGCTATTATAATCCATTTCACCACAGACCCATCCATGACTAGTAACATCCTACTTAATAATCCATTTAACCCCCGACATACCCCGCCCACTTGACTAGTACAATGGCGATTAATAATCCCCTTTACCCACAACCCACAGCCCATTACCTAGTACATGGCTTAATAATCCTTACCCCACAGACCCCCGCCCATTACTAAGTAGCAAGGCTTTTAAATCATCACCCTACCCTACCCACGACCCAGCCCATTACTAAGTAACAATGGGATTTAATAATCCATTACCCACAGACCCATCCAGCCCATACTCTAGTAAACATGGGCTAATTAATAAGTCCTGACCCACACAGACCCCAGCCCCATTACTAGTACAATGGCCTTTAGTATATCACATTACCCCCACAGACCCAGCCCATTACTAGTACCAAGGACTTGATAATCCATTACCCACCCGACCCCAGCCCATTAGCTAGTAACATGACTATTACTAACTGCCATTACCCCACAGACCCCGCCCATGCAGTACAATGCTATTTAATAATCCTTACCCACAGCCCCTCGCCCATTACTAGTACAATGTGCTTTACTAATCCAGTACCACATACCCAGCCCATTACTAGTAACAATGTGCTATTACTAAATCCGACTTACCGCAACCCATCCCATTACTAGTACAATGGCTATTCATACTCCATCTACCCACAGACCCACCCATTACTAGTAACGCATTGCTATTAATACTCCATTACCCAGACCCGCCCCCCCCATACTAGTAACAATGGCTATTAAGCCCATTAGCAACCACCGACCCCGCCCATTACTAGTACAATGGCTATGAAATCCATCCATTACCAACACACCCCGCCCATGTCACTAGTAACATGGCTATTAATCCTTACCCCCACAGACCCCGCCCCATTACTAGTTAACATGGCATCATTAATAATCCTCTACCCACAGACCCGCCCCTTCTAGTAACGCAATGGCATTAATAATACCTTCCCACAGACCCCGGCCCATTCTAGTAAGCAATGTCTATTAGATATCCAGTATCACCACCGGTGCCCAGCCCATTAAGCTAGTAACGAAGATTGCTATTAATAATCCATTACCGCACAGAACCCCCTCCCTACTTGGTACTACTTTGTTACCTGCATGGTCAAGGTCTCTGGGTGGGGGGGCAGAGCTTTTCCTTTCCTTAGAATTTCCCAGGTTCTTTGGCAGTTGAACCCCGACCATTGAACTGATGCGCAGCAGCAAAGTAACAAAGAGCTGAGAGTAGATTTCCTGGACCGCCGGAGAGGATTCTGGGGCAGAGAGAACCTCACACAGAGCGCACGTGGCCTAGAGGGATTATGGGAAATACGGGAAACCTTTAATTGGAGAGGGGGTATAGAGAACTATGGGACGTAGAGTCTGTCCCTCCCATTTTATCCCATGGTGACTCTCTCCATTATCCTACATATCATTCCTCTGCATCCATGGCTGACTGTGCTCCTTCCCCTTTAATACCATCAGTAAATTCCATCCAATAAAGACCATTAAATGTGTCTGTCACAGCTATGTGTGTGCTACTTCCCCTTTAATACCATCAGTAAATTCCATCCAATAAAGACCATTAAATGTGTCTGTCACAGCTATGTGTGTGTTACTTCCCCTTTAATACCATCAGTAAATTCCATCCAAACTAGGGATATGGAGTCTCTTCCCTCCACTGCAGGGTGATACAGTGGACACAGACACGAAGGGAACTATGGATTATGAGTCCTGTCTCCCATGCAGGGCGATACAGTTGACAGACAGAGGACTATGGGATCTGGAGTCTGCCCTCCACTGCAGGGTGATACAGTGACACAGGAAGAAGGGAACGTATGGGATATGGAGTCTGTCCCTCCTAACTGCAGGGTGATACAGTGACAGACAGACGGAACTAGGGATTGGAGTCTGTCTCCTCCACTGCAGGGTGCTACAGTGCAGACACGAATGGAAATATGGGGATATGGAGTGTCTGTCACGTCCTACTGCAGGGTGATACAGTGACCAGGACCGAAGGGAACTATGCGGATTATGGAGTCGTCCTCCCACTGCAGGGTGACGCAGTGCACAGAGCCAGAAGGGAACTATGGGATATGGAGTCGTCCCTCCCACTGCCAGGGGGATCTAACGTGGACCACAGACAGAAGGGAACTATTGGGATATGGAGTACTGCCCTCCCAGCCTAGGGCCGATTACAGTGACAGACAGCAAGGTACACTATGGGATTTATGGAGTCTGTCCTCTCCAACTGCAGGGTGATACATGACACAGACAGAAGGGAATAGATGGATATGGGAGGTCTGTCCCTCCAACTGCAGGGTGATTACAGTGGACACAGACAGAAGGGAACTATGGAGCGGAGATATGGAGTCTGTCCCTACCCCGTGCGTGTGTGATACCAGTGACACAGACAAAAGGGAAAACTAATGGGATATGGAGTCTGTCCTCCACTTGACAGGGCGATACCAGTGAACAGACAGAAGGGAATATGGATGATGGAGTCGTGTCATCTCCACAACGGTTGTCACTGGTGGGTTAAAAGGTCTGATGGTGTGTCGGAAGAACAAAAACACAGTTGGGGGTCTCATAGCCAGACGTTCCAGACACCCCCACCCATCCCTCACCCATGCCTGGCTCTCTTCCCGTTCTTGTTCTTCACTATTTTCCGGGCGCAAAAAGAGCTGGTCTCTTGTCTGAACAGAAGCTAGATTCCAGACGCGCGAGTCTGTACACATCTCATTTCCTCCACTGGCGGAGGGGGGAGAGTCTGGGACGGGGTCTGGCGTTTTGTTCCGTGTTCCAGTTAATCCCTCTCCCTCCGTCCAGGTGTTCGCTCTGCCCTCCCCCCACTTTCATCTGCTCCCTTCCCAAATATTATTGGAGACGTTGGAGGGTCGATATTCCCTGGTCTGGGCACTGCCCGTCCTGGATTTCACCCCCCGGCCCCTAGGGGAACAATCCACCTTGGAAGGATCTGCCACCACCTCCCTGTGCCCACTGCCCACCGTGGTCTGCCCCACCTCTACGTACTTGTTCAGACACACCAGGGAACCAAAGGGCTTTAACAATTTACAGCCTTTCCCCTGTGGTCTTGGTGAGATCCACCGTCACGTGGAGGTGATCCTCTGTGTGTTACCGCCCCATGTGATGACGTTTGGGATTGCTCAGTGTTATCCTATAATAATTCAGTATTACGGTATTATGGTAGCACCAACTTAACATGCACGGATCATACATTTGTTACATCAAAGGTAGGTCGGTCTAAGGCGACTGGTGATTCTTACAGCAAAATATACACAAGGGCCTTACGATATCTTGTAAATCTAACCATTGTATAAACACTGAGCTTAATGGATGTCCCCATTTTAATCTGTTTCATTGGCCACGTGTCTAGGACCATTGTGTGGGACAGACCGTGTCAATGGGCCTGTGTAGGGACAGGACCGGTGTCACATGACCTGGTGTGGGGACAGGACCCCGGGTGTCAACATTGCATGTCTGGACAGACCCCTGTCACATGGCCTGTGTGAGACAGACCCCTGTCAACAGGCCGTGTGTGGACAGGACCCCTGTCACATGGCACGGTTGGGGGAAAAGCGACACATTCCTGTAGACAGACACGTGCAGCCTGTGTGGGAAGACGGTCACAGGGTGTTGGACAATGGTCACCTGGTGTGGGACAGACCCCGCATGTCAGACCTGTGTGCGGAAAACGACCACCTGGTCACATGGCTGTGAGTGGGAGATCCCTAAGACCCCGGTGGACATGACCTTCCGTGTACGACCTGTCACAGGCTGTAGTGGGGACCAGACCCCATGTCTACATGACCTGGTGTGGGACAGACGCCATGTCAAAATGCAATGTGCTGGACAAGACAACCCTGTCACATGACCTGTGTGGAACCAGACCGTCCATTGACGTGGAAACAGACCGCCCTGTAATGAGGCCTGTGTGGAAGGACCCCCTGTCACATGGCGCGTGTGGACAGGACCCACTGTCAATGGCCCTGGTGTGGGACAGACCCGATGTCAACCATGGACTGTGTTGGAAGACAAGCACATCCGTGTGGACGACTACAGAATGTGTAGGGACAGCCGACCAGTCACATCGACCTGTGTGGGACGGAACCCCGGTCACATGGCCTGTGTGGGACAGACACGTCCATTGGCCGTGTGGGACAGACCCCTGTCACCATGGCTGTGTGGGACAAGGACCCCGGTCACATAGGACATGTGTGGGGAACAGACCACATAGTCAATGACTGTGTGGGAGCAGACACCCTGTCACATGGTGTGTGGACAGACCCTGCACATGGGCCTGGTTGGGACAGAACCCCCTGTCCAAATGGCCTGTTGTGGGCGGACCGCTCACACTGCCTGTGGACAACCACTAGGCCTGTGTGGGACAGACCGTAACGGCTGTGGGAAGCCCACTGCTACATGGCTGTGTGGGGACAGACCCGTTCAATGGGCCTGTGTGGGAACAAGACCCCTGTACACATGGCCATGTGTGGGACAGACCCCTGTCACATGGCACTGTGTGGGACAAGACCCCCGTCACATGGCCTGTGGGGGACAGACCCCTGTCACATGGCCTGTGTGGGACAGACCCCCTGTCCACATGGCTGTGTGTGGACAGACCCTAGTCACTCAGGCCTGTGTGCGGACGACCACTGTCACATGGCCTGTGCTGGGACGAACCCCCTGTACATGGGCCTGGTGGGCCAGACCCTGTTCAACATGGACATGTGTGGAGGAAGCCAACGGGCCAATGGCTGCGAAGCCGTGTCCCGCTGGCTGTGTGGGACAGACCCCTGTCACATGGCCTGTGTGGACAGCCCCCTTCAACAGGTCTAGTGGTG
Organism: Hymenochirus boettgeri; assembly: GCA_019447015.1. Classification (NCBI taxonomy): domain Eukaryota; kingdom Metazoa; phylum Chordata; class Amphibia; order Anura; family Pipidae; genus Hymenochirus; species Hymenochirus boettgeri. The sequence goes on from CM033476.1 coordinate 121,333,812, forward strand.
GCAGACCTGTCCTGTGTGGGACGACGCTTACTGGCCTGTGGGGGAAAGACCCTCGCCAATGGCTGTGTGGGACGTTACGCCCGCATGCTCCACATTGGCCTGTGGGGACAGACAACCCTGTTCACATGGCCGTGTGGGACAGACACGTCAATGGCCTGGGTGGACAGACCCCCTGTCACATAGGGCCTGTGTGGGACAAGACCCTCCTGCACGGCCTGTGTGGGCAGAACCCCCTAGGGTCACATGGGCTGTGGGGACAGACCACCCTGTCACATGGGCCTGTGGGGGACACAGACCCCTGTTCAGGACATAGGCCTGTAGTGGGAAGAGCCCCTGTCACATAGAGACCTGAACTGTGTGGGCAGACCCCTGTCACCTATGGCCTGGTGTGGGAGAACGACCCCTTGTCGACCATTGGCCTGACGACAGACCCCTTGTCAAAGGCCGGTGTGGGACAGGGACACCCTGGTCACCATGGCCGTGTGACATACCGAATCGCTGGAAGGACCCCTGTCACTATGGCCTGTGGGGACAGACCCCCTGTCCATGACCTGTGGGGACACGGACCCCCTTGTACCCCAGCACTGTGTGGGACATGGACCCCTGTACACTATGGCTGTGTGGGACAGATCGACTGTCACATGAGCGGTGTGGGACCAGACTGAAACGGGACCTGGGAAGTCACCGTAGGCCTCGTATGGAAGGTGGTCCAGCCTGTACACATGGACTGTGTGGGACACGACCCACTGTTCACATGGACGTTGTGGGACAGACCCCTGTACACATGTGCCTGTGTGGGACAGGGACCCCTGCACATACCTGTGGAGGAAGACCCACTGTAAATTGCATGTGGGGACAGGGAACCCCTGTCAGATTCACCCCCTGTCACGTGGCGTTGGGCGACCTGTCCTGCTGTGGGACAGACCCCCATGTCCAACATGGCCTGTGTGGGGACACAGACCCCCTGGCTCAATGGGCCCAGTGTGGGCGACAGGCCCCCTGCACAGGGCCTGTGTCGGCGCAGCTCCCCTGTCACAATGACCTGGTGGGGACAGAACCCCTGTCACAGTGACCTGTGTGGGACGACCCACGTGTATCACATGGCCCTTGTGTCAAGGTTCCACCAACTACTAAGATAAGACAAAGGTTCTGGTTTAATTTTCAACACTGCAGAGAACTTACATAAAACTAAAAGTCCATTGTGTGGACCCCTCCGTGCTATAGGGCCACCAAACGTTAAACTTTTTAGGGCCCCAGAATCCTTTACCAACATTAGGGCCATTTCCCCCCACAGATGGAAATTTCCTTGAACAAGGTCATGGCATAGGGTTTCTGGGGCGCCTGGACGGAGAAAGCACGATGCATCTGGAGACCTAGGTACTTGTCCCTCCTGTGTTGGTCTATGATGACTAGCGCGTTAGCGAGCAGTAGCAACCCACAGTCTGAACACAATAATGTCTTATGAGACGATGTTTTGGGGTAGTAAACAACACATAGCAGTACAAGACTTAGCGCTTTGTGTTTACGATTATAAGACAGTACACCATGTGACACACGTTAATGGTCTATATATTTATGTGTATGTGCACATAGAGTGACGACACTTAATGTCTATGATTTGAGGATGGAATACTGCTTAGGACCTTAGTTATTGAATGGATACGATGGATTACGGGCGAGTAACAACCATCATAGTTCGTGACAGACATACCTTAATGGTCTTTTTGGATGGACATTTATGGATGGTATTAAGGGGGAAGTCCACATAATAGCTTGCACACATATCTTATATGATTCTATGGTTGTAAATGGGAACTACACCCATACGTCAGAACATGTGTCTTTATGGATGACATTTATCGGATGGTATTAACAGGGGAGTAGTGTAGGAGAACACCCACATACGAGTGACAGACAATTTAATGCGGCTTTATTGGACGAATTTTACTGATGGTGATTAAATGAGGAAGTAACACACCCATAGCTGTGACAGACACATATTAATGGTGCTTTATTGGATGGAACTGTTTACTGATGGGATTAAAGGGGACAGTAACACACCACAAGTAGCTGTGACACCGACACCTTAATTGGTCTTTATTGGTGGAATTATTCTACTGAGGTAGTTAACCGGGGAAAAAGTAACACACACTAGCTGTGACACGACACATTTAATGGGTCTTTATTGGATGGGAATTACTGAGCTGGTATAAAGAGGGAAGAGTAACGACACACCATAGCTGTGCATCCAAGGAAATTTAATGGTCATTAGATTGGATGGAAATTTACTGATGGATATTATAAGGGGAAGTAACACAACACATACGCTGTGACAGGGACACATTATCGGGCCTCTTTCTTGGATGGACATTTATATGGATATTAAAGCGTGGAAGTAACCAACTACCTAGCTGTTGACGACACATTAATGGGTCTTAGTTGGAGGACTTTACCTGACTGGTATATCAAGGGGGGAAGTAACAACACGCTAGTGTGACAGCACATTTAACTAGGTTTATTGATGGAATTCAGGATTGGTATGAATGGCTTAAAAGGGGACAAAGTAGAACACACACATTAGCTTGTGACGCACACATTTTAATGGTCTTTTATTGGATGGACATTACTGATGGTGACTTAAGGGATGGAACGTAGTACACACATAGCCTGGGACAGACACGATTTAATGTCTTATGTGGAATTCTATGGGGACATTCGTGATGGTATTGAATTAAAGGGGACAGTACACATCACATAGCTGTCGACCAGACACATGTAATCAGGCTCTTTAATTGGATGGCATTACTGATGGGATTTGAAAGGGGACAGTTAACACCCACATAAGCTGTGAACGACACATTAATGGTCTATTGGATGGAATTTACTGATGGGTTATAAAGGGAATGTAACACCACACATGCTGTTGACAGACCCATTTAATGGTCTTATATTACTAGGATTAGGGGACTGTAGCAATCACTGTGACAACATGTTTATTGGGGATCTTGTATAACAGGGGAATTATAGTAACACACAACCAAAGTTGTGAGACACATTACTAGGTCTTTATGGAATGGAATTTACGATTGGTATTAAAGGGAAGTAGAGGTGTAGACACAACACATAGCATGTGAACAGGCACAGTATTATGGTCTTATTGGAGGAATTTTAGACTGATGGTATTAAAGGGGAAGTACAACACACATAGGACTTGATGGAACAGCATATTAACTGGTTTTATTGGATGGAATTTACTGATGGGTATTAAGAGGGAAGTCAGCACAAGCATAGCGTGAACCAGAATGGACATTAACTGGGTCTCTATTATGAGAGGGATGAGTTTCGATGCGTATTAAAGGGGTAGGCAGTAGTAACACACACATAGCTTGTGACGACACATTTAATGGTCTTTTTGGACGGAATTTACTGAGGTATTAAAGGGAAGTAAGTAAAGCATCACACTAGCTGGACAGGACACAGTTTAAATGGTTGTATTGGATGGATTGAATAATGGTGATAATAGCGGGGAGCGAACAACACATAGCTGTGACAGACAATTGAATGGTCTTTATTGATGGACATTGCTGATGTATTAAAGGGGAAGGACGATACACACACATAGCTGTGCAGACACAATTACATGGTCTTAGGATTGGAATTACTGATGGTATTAAAAAGGGGAAGTACACACACATAGCTGTGACGACAACATTTTAATGGTCTTTATTGGATGGAATTACTGATGGTATAAAGGGAAGTAGACACACCACATAGCTGTGACACACATTTAATGGTCTTATTGGATGGATTATGATGGTATTAAACGGGGAAGTTTACACCAACAATGTGTGTGACAGCACAATTTAATGGTTCCTGTATTGGATGGATTTAGCTGATGGATTTTTAAAGGGGAAGTGCTTCAACCCACACATAGCTGTACGAAACATCCCGTTAATGTCTTTTTGGAGGGATTACTGATGGTATAAAGGGGGAAGTAAAACACAAACCATACGCTGGACAGACACATTTAATGGCTCTTTATTGGATGGAATTCTGATGGGTATTAAAGGGAAGTGGAACACACACATAAGTGACAGAACATTTATGGTCTTCATGGATGGAATTTAATGATGGTTTTAAAGGGGCACGTAACGAGCACACACATAGCTTGTGACAGGACACATTTAATGGTCCTTTTTGGCTGGAATTTAACTGATGTAGTTTTAAAGGGATCAGTCAGCACACACTAGCTGTGAAGACACCATTTGAATGGTCTATTTGGATGGGAATTTACTGTGGTATGTTAATGGGGAAGTAGACACAACATAGCCTGTGACAACCACATTTCATGGTTTACTTGGATGGAATTTACTGATGTATTCAAGGGAAGAAGTAACACACACCAATACTGTGACGACAAACCTTAATGTCGTTATTGGATGTACTTATGATGGTTAAAGGGGAGGCAAGGTCGACACCCACACTGCTGTGAAAGACACTTGAATGGTCTTTTATGGATTTACCTGACGGTTAAAGTGGGCGTACACAAACATAGCTGTGCAGAACTCCTTAATGCGTCTTTTTGGATTGGATGGAATTACTGGTATAAACGATGCAAAATACTGTGAAGCTTTGAAAGTTGGTTTCTTTTGTGGATTTCTATGGGATCAGCCAGGAACCTGTATTTCACCATCCTGTGCGTAGACATCATGGTTTAGGTCGTGTGTATGGTGGATGAATGATGTCGTATTTAAAGGGTGCAGTGGTCAGCAGCCACCACCGCAGCCCTGTGAAGACCATCCAGGTATGGACGTACTGGTCTTATTGGATGGAGAATTTACTGATGTGGTTATTAACAGGGATAGTGAACACAACATTAGGCGTGTTGACAGACAACATTAATTGGTCTTATGGAATGGAATTTATAGATTGGTATTAAATGGGGACAGTAAGGCACACAATAGCTGGTCTGACCGAACATTTAATAGGTTTCTCTTTATTGGCTGAGAATGTACTGATGTATTGTAAATGGGCGAAGTAGACAAACACACAGCGATTATGTGACAGGACACTTCTGTAATGGTGCTTTATTGGATGGAATTTACTGAGGTATGTAGGAACCGGAGGAAGGAAGTAGCACACGAACATCGCTGGTGTGACAGAGACAGTTAATGGTCTTGTTTGGATGGAATTTCGACGATGGTATTAAAGGGAAGATAGTCGAGTAGACACACAATAGCTGTATGTTTGCGCAGGACACATTCTAATGGTCTTTATTGGATGGAATGATGATGTGTCTATTATAAAGGGGAGAGTAGCTCAGCAATAGCTGTGACCAGACACATTTAATGGTCTTATTGGAGGAATTTTACGTGATGGTATTAAAGGGACAGTAAGCACACACCATGGCTGTGACCGGACACAGTTTAATGGTCTTTAGTGGATGGAATACTGCATGATTAAAGAGGGAGTGGAGAGTAGCACCCCCACACATAGCTGTTGACAGACACATAATGGATCTTTATGGTGGAATTGTTACTGACTGTACTTAAGGGACACGAGTAAACAAACATAGCAAGTGTTACAGAGCACATTTAATGGTCTTTATCGGATGGATTACTTGATTGGTATAAAGGGAGAGGAGTAACACACCATGAGCCTGTGACAGGACACATTTTAAATGGTCTTTATTGGATGGAATTGTTATGGATGGTAATATAAGAAGGGGAAGTAAAGCCAACAGCATAGTGTGACAGACAAATCTGAATGGTTTTATTGGATGGAAGTTACTGAATGGTATTGAACAGGGGAAAGAAGTATAGCACACCACAATAGCTGTGACAGACACATTTAAGTGTCTTATGAGTTGGATGGAATTCTGTGATGGTATTAAAGGAGGACGTACACAACACATAGCTGTGACCAGGACACATTTAATGGTCTTTATTGGATGAGTACTGATCGGTATGAAAGGGGAAGTGGGAGTACGCAACAATAGCTTGGACAGACCACATTTAAGGTCTTTTTTGAATTGGAGGACTTTTACTGATGGTTCTGTGTAAACGGGGAAGTAAGCACAACATATGATCTGTACGAGACACATTTAATGGTTTTACTTGGAGGAAGTTAATGATGATATCTAAAGGCGGAATAGCACAAACAAGCTGTGACAGATCAACCATGTAATGTCTTTATGGAAAGGAATTTCACTGATGGTCATTTAAAAGGGTGAGAGTAACACAACACATAGTGTGAAAGGTACACAATGTAATGGTCTGTATTGGATGGAAATTTACTGGGTATAAAGGGGAAGAGTAACACACACATAGCTGGTGACAGACACAGTGTCAATGGTCTTTATGGGATGGGATTGATCTGATGGTATTAAAGGGGGAAGTAACACAGCACATAGCTGCTGACAGACACATTTAGGTCTTATTGGATGGGATTTACTGATGGGTAGTAGAAGGGGGAAGTACATACACACATAGCTGTGACAGAACATTTAATGGTCTTTATTGGATGGATATTTAACTGGATGGGTATGTAAGGGGGAGTAAGTAGAACACACACATCGCGTGACAGACACATGTAATGCGCTTTTATCTGGATGAGTATTATCTGATGTATTAAGGGGAGAGGACACAACACATAGATGTTGAAGCACACTTAAGTTATTGGGTCTTTATTGGCTGGATTAAACTGATGTATTAAAGGGGAAGTTTAACACACACATAGGCTGTGAGACAAATTTAATGGTCATTTATTGGATGGAAAATTACTGGTGGTATTAAAGGGGAAGACCAGCACACACATAGCTTGTGACGAACATTATTTAAATGGTTTTATTGGTGGAATTGTACTGTGGGTATTAAAGGGGCAGTACACAAAATAGCTGTGTATGACAGACACATTTAATGGTCTTGTAGTTGGAGGATTTACTGATGTATTAAAGGGGAGAAAAAAGTGTAACCCACATAACATAAGCGGACAGAGACACATTTAATGTGTCTTATGGCGATGGGAATTCTAGGCTGGTATGATTAAAGGGGGAGAGAACACACACATAGCGTGACAGACCACATTTAATGGGTCTTTATTGGATGGGATTTCTAATGATGGGTATATAAAGGGGACACGCTACACAACACATAGCCGCGACGAACACATTTAATGGTCTTATTGGATGGAATGTTACCATGATGGTATGTAACACGGGAAGTTAACACAACATAGCTGTGACAGACACATTAATGGGTCGTGTGATTGGATGGAATTTACTGTAGGTTACTTAAAGGGGTGAGTATAGTAGCACACAATTAGCTGTGACAGACCACATTTAATGTCTTTATGGATGCGAATTTATGATGGTATTAAAGGGAAGTACCTACACATAGCGTGACAGGACACATTTAATAGGTACTTTATTTGGAGGAATTTACTGATGGTATTTATTTACAGGGGAAGTAGTCACCACACACAAGCGGTGACAGTACACATTAAGGTGTCTTTTGATTGGATGAGGATTTAATGATGGTTATTAAGGGGAAAGAGCACACACAATAGACTGTGACAGACAGCACAATTTAAGGGTCTTATTGGAGGGATTACGAGGTATCTAAAGGGGAAGGTAGGAGAACACACACATCTGCTTGACAGAACCTCTTAATGGTTCTTATTGGATGAAATTATACTGATGGTATGATACAAGGGTAAGTAGCACACACACTAGCTTGACAGAACATTAAGAATGGTCTTTATGGATGGATTTACTGATGATAATGATATTAAAGGGGAGTATACACACACAATAGCTGTGAAAGACACATTTAATGGCTTTATTGATGGAGTTGATCTGATGGATTTAAACGGAGGAGAGTTAGGCACCACAACATTACGCTGGCAGCCCCGACCTTTACATGGTCCTTTATTGGAGGAATTTACTGATGGTATTAAAGGGAAGTAGCACGGGACCACATAGCTGGACCAGAAACATTTACTGTCTCTATTGGAGGAGATTTAATGATGGTTGTAAGGGGAAGTAGTCACACACGCTGTGACAGACACATTTAGGTCTTTATTGGATGGAATTTATATGGGCTATAAAGGGGGAAGTAGACAACCACACATCTGTGACAGACTACATTCATGGTTTGTAATGGATGGAATTACTGATGTGATTATTAAAGGGGAAGTAGCCACACACATAGCGTGTGACAGACACAATTTAATGAGTCTTTAGTGATATTTGGCATTTACTGGATGGTATTAACGGGGAAGTAATTAGCACACACATGCTTGTGACAGACACATTTGTAGTGGTCTTTATTGGAGGGAATTTACTGATGGTATTAAGGGAGAGGAGTACACACACATATGCTGTGAAGACAATTTATGGTCTTTATGGATGGAATTTATGATGGTATCTAAGGGGAAGTAGCCAAACAGAGCGGGTATTGACAGGACACATTAATGGTCTTATTGGATGGGGGGGGGGGGGGGGTTTGGGGGGGGGGGGGATCTTACGAGTGGGTATTAAAGGGGAAGAAAATAACACAATAGCTGTTGAAAGACACATTTACTGGTTGATTTATGGATTTTTTTGTGAATGTTACCTGATGGTTATTAAGGGGAAGTAGCAACAACATAGCATGTGACAGACACATGTAAGGTCTTATGGAGGAGTTAATACTGGTATTAAGAGGGGAAGTAGCACACACAAGCTGTGCAGACCTTATGTCGTCTTTATTGGATGGAATTCTGATGGTACTAAGAGGGGAGTAAACCACACCCTCGCTCCGGACAGCACATTTAATGGTATTTATTGGATGATTTACCTGATGGTATGTAAAGGGGAAGTGCACACACACATAGCGTGACAGAGACACTAATGGTCTTTCATGAGGAAGGATTTCTCGATGGTTTTACAGGGGAAGTAGACACCCAAGCCTGGACCGACACATTTCATGGTCTTATATGGCTGGACCTTTACTGCTGGTACTTATAAGGGGACGTAGCCACACACCACATAGCTGTGACTGACACTTTATGACGTCTTTATGGGAAGGAATTACTGATGGTATTAAAGGGAAGTCGCACACACATGAGCTGTGAAGACACCATTAATGCGTTATTTATTGGATGGAATTACTGATGGGTATTAAAGGGGACGTAACACCACACATAGCTGTGAAGAGTACCATTTTTAATGGTCTTTATGGATGGAATGCTGCTGTAACGATAAGGGGAGCAGTTCGTAGCACACCATAGCTGTGCAGACACATTTAATGTTTATTGGAAGGAATTATCTGATGGTATTAAAGGGGAAGTAGAGCCCACATAGCTGTGACAGGACACCAATTCATGGTCTTTATTGGATGGATTTCATGATGGATTACAGGGCGACAGTCCCCCACCCATAGCGTGGTGACAGACACCTTTATGAAGGTTCTTTCTTGGATGGAATTAGCATGGTATTAACGGGAAGTAGCACGCACATGCGCGGGACAGACACAGTTGTAATGGTTCTTTATGGAAGGAAGCATTGACTGATGGTATAAGGGACAGTCGCACGCGCCGGGACACATGCAGGGTGTGACAAGACGGGTTAATGGTCTTCTTTGGATGGAATTTGTGATGGTATAAAGGGGAGAGTGGCACACCACATAGCGTGGACAGACACATTTCATGGTGCGCTTTATGGCTTGGCCTTTACTGCTGGTATAAAGGGGCAGTAGCACGCACATAGCTGTGAATGACCTTTAATGTTCTTCTTGGCTGGAATGTTAACTGGGTTTAACGGGGGACAGTACCCCACCCTAGCGTTGTGGACGCCCCCTTTCCTGGTTCTTATTGGCTGGACTTTACTCGATGTATTGTCCAGGGGCGTAGCAGCCCACATAGCTGTGACCAGACACCCCTTACGTGGTCCTTTCTTGGGAGCGGCATTCACTGCGTGGTAGATTTAAGGGGAAGTAGCTATCCACCCTCGCGTGGCGCCAGCCCCCCCTTTCCTGGGGGGTCTTTTGGGGGACTTTACCTGCTGGTCTTGCCCGGGGAGTCCCCCCGCCCACCTCGTGTGCCCGCCAGCCCCTTTCTAGGTCTTTGTCTTGGGCTGCCTGTTAATCGCATGGTATTAAGGGGAAGTAGCCCCCCCCTCGTGTGGCCCGCCCCCTGTAATGGTCTTTATTGGAGAGAATTACTGATGTATTAAGGGAAGTCGCCCACACTCGGCTGTGGCCCCTCGCCCCCCTTTCATGGTCTTATTGGGCTGGCATTTACTGCTGTCTTCAAGGGGGCGCGTCCCCCTCCACCACAGCCGCTGTGCGCCCGCACCCCCTTTCCTGGTCTTTATGGGCGTGGCTTTCCTGCGGTATAAAGGGAAGTTAGCCAGCCGCGATCGCGTGACCGCCGCCAGTAATGGTCTTTTCGGGGATGGCATTTAGCTGACAGTGGGATTAAAGGGGCCGTGTGGCCCCACATAGTTTTGCGCCCCATTAATGGGTCTTTCTGGCTGGCTTTCTGCTGGATTCCGGGCCGTCGCCCCCCTCGTTGTGCCCCGCCCACCTTTCTGGTCGTTCTTTGGCTGCTTCCTTTGTTGCGGTCTTTCCCGGGGAAGTCCCCACACCTCGCTGTGACACTGCCCCCTTTCCTGGTCCTTTCTTGGCTGGCCTTCTGATGGTCTTCCAGGGGCCGTCGCCCCCCTCTCGCTGTGCCAGACCCCTTCTCTGGTCCTTTCTTCGATGGCCATGGGCCTGCTGGTCTTCCCGGGCCGTCGCCCCCCCCCCTCGCCGTGCCCGCCCCCCTTTCCTGGTCTTCTTGGTATGGAGTTTCCTGATGGTATTCCCGGGCACACGTAGCAGACACCAATAGCCGGGAAGACACATTTCCTGGGTTTTCAGTGGCTGGCATTTCCTGCTGGGTCTTGAGCGGGGCCGTAGCCACACACCCTCGCTGTGCCCAGCCACCTGGGTACTGGTCGGGGTCTTTCTTGCTGGACTTCCTGCTGGTCTTCCCGGCAGTGAACCCCAGGCTAGCCGGACAGCCCCCCTTTCATGGTCTTTCTTGGCTGCCCCCCTTTACTGTGGTCTTACAGGGGATGTCCCCCCCCCCTCGCTGGCCGGCGCCCCCTTTCCTGGTCTTTCTTGGATGGAATTTCTTGTGGGCTCCGTGCCCGTGCCCTACCCCCTCGCCCTGTGCCCCCCCCCTTTCCTGGTTTGTCTTGGCGGGCCTTTATGATGTCCTTCCGGGGGCCGTCGGCCGCCCACTTGCCCTGGCCCGACCCCTGGTCATGGTCCTTTCTTGGTGGACTTACTGCTGCTATACGGGGCAGGGCGGGTGTCGCCCCCCCCCCCGCCCTGTGCCCCCAGCCCCCTCCTGGTCCTTTCTTTGCTGGCCTTTCCTGGCTGGTCTCCCGGGGCGGGAGTCACCCCCCACTCTAGCTGGCCCGCCCCTTCCTGGGGCCCTTTCTGGCTGCATTTACTGCTGTATTCACGGGCAGTCCCCCCCCATCGATGTGCCCCGCCCCCCTTTCCTGTCTTTCTTGGACTTGCCTTTTCTGCGGGTTCTCTCCAGGGGAAGTTCGCCCCCCCCCCTCGCCTGTGCCCGCCCCTTTGCCTGTTCTTCGATGGCTGGCCTTCCTGGCGGGGTCTTCCCGGGGCGTCCCCCTCGCTGTGCCCGGCCCCTTCCTGGTCTTCTTGCGTGGCATTTACTGCTGTCTTCCGGGGCCGTCCCCCGCTCGGCTGTGCCCGCCCCCTTGCATGGGTCGTTCTTGCTGGCCTTTCCTGCTGGTCTTCCCGGTGCAGTTTACCCCACCCCCTCGTGTGCCCCCGCCCTCCCTTTCCTGTCTTTCTGGCTGGACCTTTCCTTGCTGGGTTTTATTACCGGGGCAGTCGCCCCCCCGCGCGTGGCCCCCCGGCCCCCATTTTACTGGTCTGATTGGGATGGCCTTCTGGGGGTCTTCCCGGGGCGGGCGTCGCCCCCCCCCGCTGTGCCCCGGCCACCGTCCTTGTTTTTTGGATGGCATTTCTCAGGTCTCCCGGGCATCGTGTGACGTCGCCCCCCCCCTAGTGATGACCGGCCCCCTTTCCTGGTGTTTTCTTGGCTGGCATTTCTGCTGGTATTAAAGGGGAAGTAGCACAGCCCTCGCTGTGGCCCGGCCCCTTTACGTTCTTTCTTGGCTGGCATTTCCTGCTGGTCCTTCCCGGGGGCGTCGCACACCCAAGCTGTGCCCGCCCCCCCTTCATGGTCTTTATTGGATGGCTTTCCTGCTGGTATTTACGGGGACGTGCCCCCCCCTCGCTGTGCACCGACCCTGTCCTGGTCTTTAGTGGATGGAATTTTACTGATGGTATTTAAAGGGGACGACGCACACCTAGCTGGCTGCAGCCCAGAGTTACCGGTCTTATTGGTGGCTTGAATGCTGGGTCTTAACAGGGGAGCACCCCCCCCTCGCGTGGCCGCCACCTTTCCTGGTTCTGTTATGGATGGCATTTATGCTGGTATTGTCAAAGGGGAAGTAGCACACACCTAGCTGTGACAGGAGAGCCCTTTCATGGTCTTTCTTGGAGGAATTACTGATGGTATTCGAAGGGGAGAGGTAGCCCACCATCGCCTGTGCCCGGCCAGCATTACTGGTCTTCTTGGATAGGCCATGTGACAGGGGTCTGTCCCACACAGGCCATGTGACAGGGGGTCTGTCCCACACAGGTCATGTGACAGGGGTCTGTCCCACACAGGTCATGTGACAGGGGTCTGTCCCACACAGGCCATGTGACAGGGGTCTGTCCCACACAGGTCATGTGACAGGGGGTCTGTCCCACACAGGCCATGTGACAGGGGTCTGTCCCACACAGGCCATGTGACACGGGTCTGTCCCACACAGGCCATGTGACACGGGTCTGTAAATTCCGGGGAGCTCGAAAGTTGGCAGGATGACCCATGATTCGATTTGAAAAAACTGGCTTCTATTAGAACCCACAGTACATTCCTTTCATCGTTTCCCCCATCTTATGTGTTTTTGAGTTTTTTTTTTTTTTTTTTATTGGCGTTTTCGGCCTCAGCAGGCTGCGCTTCTTCGTCGCCCTCCTTTCGTGGCCCTTCCCCCTGGCCCCTTTCAGCTCTACTTCCATGGTCTCTCTGCTGCTCTTCTCTCGCTGTCGGGTGGCTTGTTGTATGACCAAAAGACCAACGATCTTCTTTGCCTGGTATTCTTTTCCCTTTTTCCCTTCCACTTCTCTCACACTCTATACCGACCGCGGTTACACCAGAAGAGACGAGCACAAATGGTCATACCTTAGCTTTATATTTTGGGGCTTCTGTCTTGAGAGTGAGTCGCACAACTATCTTCATTTCCCCCTATCTCTACCCCTTGTGCTACAGAGAACTGCACGCCCATCACAAACTTAACACTCCAACTGCCTCTTGACTATTCTCATTCTTTATCTCACTTTTTGATGTTCTCAGTGGTGTGCTCTAATTCGTCACCCACTGACCACCCCTCGCTGGACCAAGAGAGGAGATAGGGGCATCAGGAGCACCCTGAGAGGGTAGCGAGCAAGCCCAGGGACCCGAGAGCGTGACTTTGGTACGGTCCACAGTCCGCTGACCACATCTAATTGCCAGCTGACTAGGTCCTAAGGTTTTTAATGGCCAGTCCACAGACACACGACAAGAGTCCCACCTAATTGAAACCCCAGGCTCTGTGGCTCTGTCGAGGCACATCGACTCTTCTTACTGACCCACCCAGCCCCCCCACCCAGTGGACGGACAGAAGGCCAGATTAACATGAAGTCTTTATATCTACCAAACGTTGTGTGACATGAAACAACACGCACCGCATTCCTGGCTGTCCGCCGGCATCCCTTATCATAAGCACAAATGTCCCCCCCCCACGTAACCCCACCCACCCCCGCATCCGTACCAAATCTCTACAATCAAACTGTCCGCCCATCCCAGCACGTCCAAGTTCTTCCATTCCCAGGTGGACAGTTAACAAAAACAACCACACAATTATCCATCACTATGTATTCATACCAGGGGCCCAGCCCACCACCAACCTAACGAGCACCCCCGTTCCTCAGATGAGATCAATGTGCTTGCCGCTCCCGACGGCGGAATTGACATATCTTGAGATTTCTGAGATGTAGCATCTCGAGACTCATTCAGGAAGCCGTGAAGCCTTTATCTTAGTGGAGATTTACACATCAAACTGTAAAGGAGCGTAGAGGGCATCTGCTGAGCCCAGATAGAGACTTGATGGTATAAGAGCGAGAGTTAAATGGAGCGTAGGGTGTGGTTTCCAATACGAATAAACTGGGAGCCATGGACCTACAGGCAAGGGTAACGGCGAAGGGACTGAGATTTATAATAAGCACGAACCAGCAGCTCTAACAGTGAGTATTCGCAATGCGGGAGATTTAAATACTATTTGGGGATGGGGGTGATCTGTTTCGGACTACTAAGGCCCACTGGACCAGACAGTTTTAGGCTGAGGGCCACACTGCACCAGACAGGTTTAGGATCAGGCCACACTGGACCAGACAGGTTTTAGGCACAGGCCACACGGGACCCAGACAGGTTTTAGGCTCAGGCCACCACTGGACCAGGAATGTTTTTAGGTCAGGACACACTGGACCGGACAGGTTTAAAGCTGAGGCCACACTGACCAGACCGGTTTTAGGCTGAGGCCACATGGACAAGAAGGTTAGGCTGAGGTCACACTGGACCGGACAGGTTTTAGCTGAGGACACACTGGGACCAGGACAGTTTTAAGCTCGAGGCCACACGGACCGGACAGGTTAGCTGAGCCACACTGGACCGGACAGGTTTAAGCTGAGGCCACACTGAAGCCCCGGACAGGTTTGAAGCTGAGGCCACACTGACGGACAGGTTTTAGTGAGGGCCACACCGGATTCCGGACAGGTTTTAGGCTGAGGCCACACCAGACAAGACATTTAATGTGTGAAAAGAAATACACACATACTGCACACATTCGTACACATTACCACGTATAATTCAATTTGCCATTTATGCCAGGCATCAACAGTCGGCTTTCTAGCCAGGCCCGTCTAACCCAACATTCTCCATATTTGCTGAATTGTTTATTCAAATGCAACTTGTTTCATTTTATTATGGCTGGTTGGCCTTACAGCATAGGACTTCTTACAGATCTTCTCCCTTTTTCACTGGCGCCAAAAAGTGGCACTGTTGTTGCCCGGCCGCGGCTTGTTTGGAAAATATCCCAGCATGCCTGGTTGCAGAAGGTTCAAATCACCGTGTTTTGTCAAATTGCTGTGGAAGTGCCATCTCATCCCGGGTAGAAAATCCCAGTTCAGACAGGCCCTTCCCACTTCTCCAGCCTTTGGGGATGGAGGAACGAAAAATATTTCTATTTCACATTGTTGGTGAACAAAAGGCCTCACTGAAAAGGAAAACCCATTACTGGAAAGCGACACTTATCAAATCATTTCTAAACATCCCCAAGTCTTTTTTCCATTTAGGTGATCGCTATTTTATAATGGTGCCTACGGTTAGAAGCTTCTGCCACCAGTAAGATGCGGTTAGTGGAAGGTCCCAAACACAGATGTCACTCCCATTCCAGGAGACCACCGCGCAGATTATTGTTACGGGGAGACACCCCAATTTCCAGTCAAATAGAGAAAAGCTGCTTAAGGAGAACTATTGCGTCTAAAACCCCTTTATCTTGACCCAGGGCCGTCTCTAGACTTTTGGAACCTGAAATTTTTTCGACTAAATGCTGCCCCATCCTCGACATGCAGCCGAGAAGGGGTGTGGGTTTATATTGAAAGTGGGTGGTGTTTGTCCGAAGGGATGTGGCTGTAGGAAGGGAGGAGCTTTTTACACATGAAAGGAAATGTGTGCAGGGACAGCGGTTCGAGCTATGTTCTGGCAAGGTAAGTCGAGGCTCCCTGCTAATTTTAAAGTGGCAGTACTTCATGAAAATGTATGGTTTTTACAAAAACGGCATTCCGGGGGCCCTGGCTCGGGTCACGGCACATGAAAAATCATGTTTCACATGGTGGAAGAATTTTTTATATGCATCAAAATGGATGCCCAACCAATAGACAGGGTGCTTGTATGTAATGATGCTTCACCCTGCATCAGTAGAGAGGCGACCTGATCTTGAATTACTGAAAGCTTCTAATTACACATTTTGCACTTTAGCACAGGGAGGTATGAAGCATTTAATGCCGTTATATAGCTCTCTCTCTCTCTGGACGAGAAATGGAGCTGTCTGTCCCAATGGGAGAGTGCGTGGTAGGCGCAAGTTAAGGAATGTGGAAAAGTGTGTTATTAAACCATAGATCAGACAACAACAGTATATGAATGACCTTTATGGGTGAAACCTCCCTTAAATTATTTTTGCATTATTATTTTTTTTCCTAGTACCGTTCCATGTCTAAAAGCAGAAAACCGGCACTGACGATTTATCTGATCACACACAGGGAGCCATAAATTATTTATTTTGCTACAGCCATTACCTGGGTATTATTATCGTGGACCTGATATCTTGCGCGCAATGATTTCTCTTGCCACGAGGTCAGTCCGTGAGTCCCAGGAATGTAGTTCTATTTAGTTTCCCCGATTACACCAGCACCTCATTTTACTTCTAACACCCTCGTATTTCCCCGCGGCCTTGAATTTAACTGCATTCTAACAGGATATGAAGGACTAGTGGAAAGAGGCATGGCGCATTGCCATGGAGAAGGTTGGGGTTCGTCTGGTTATAAATTGGCCGTTATGTGTTGTAGGGAAAGAAATCCGTGAATTAGATGATTAGGTATAAACGTGCCCCTTTAAATATGAAAAATCTTATAGTTACCCTAGGGAGGCCACATCAATTGTCACAGGGTTGATTAAAGGAGGAACTAACCCAATTTTTTATACTCCAGAATCTGAAAACAGCCCCCCCCAGAAAACACCAATAACTATTCAAGTCCCATCAGTAAATTGTATTAAAGTAAATGTAAGCCTGTTAAGAACGGCTGAGTAGCGTGTGTATGTCGGTTTTCTGGTTTGTTCAGGCAACACTCCTGACCTCAGTCACAGAGTCCTTGCTTTCTCTGTCCTGTAAAAGGATTGGCTAGAGTGATATAAATGGTGTGCCCACTATAAACAAGTTTCTGCCCTAGCTAAGGATGAGAAGTGCAGAACCTTAATGGTCGTTGACCAAACTGTGTGATACTTTAGAATGAGCTGGAAGTAGTAAAGCCACAAAACCATATGTTATGTAGGTAAAGTTACCAGCACCCGTACATAATTGAGAGGTTAAGACACAGATTCTGGTTTATATCAAGGTGTCCGACTTCTGGTTCAGTGTTGTTCTGAGGCTTTAGTTTTCCTTGAAATTGAAATGAAAGTTTGGCATTCAAAGGATGTCAGCCTTGTCGGTATCTGCTTACAGCCCCAACTTAACGTTTAGAAAAGGAATTCTTGCTCTTGAGCTTGTTGACTGCATGGAGGATGGGGCCAGCAGCTATACTGACAAGCGGACCAGGTTTTTTTTTTAAGGGTTGGACATGTCCCTTAAACTACCTTGTTACAATGTAGTTGCAATACTGGGCAGTACAGACTCTAATACGTTTAAATATATTGCCTTAATGTGAAAGGGGAAGGAGGACCTCTATGGACCGTACAGCGCACAGGTTTACTTCACATTGACAATTAGAATGTTAGTATTAAACATTCAGGGCTGGGCCGTCGGCACATATACTTATGACAATGTCTTCATTTATTTACTATCCAATACAGATCAGGTTTGGTATCTGCCTGAGGAAGAAGCCTAAGTGCTTCGAAAGCTGAATTTTCAATCATTAGTAGCCAAGAAAAGTATTACGTTATATCCAGATGTCTTTCACTTGTATATCTTGGAATTAGATCTATATACCCGTGAATAAGTAAATCCTTGGAATTCGAATATATACCTGTATAAGTAAAGTCCTTGGTATTAGACTAGATATACCCTGTATAAGTAATATCCTTTGGAAATTAAGATCAGATATATCCCGTATAAGTATCTCCTTGGAATTAGATCTGTATATACCTGTATAAAGTATATCATTGGATTAGATAATATACCCCCCCTGGATAAGTTAATAGCCTGGAAGTAGATTATATACCGGTATAAGTCATATCCTTGAATTAGAGTATAGATACCATGTTAAGTAAATATCCTTGGAATTGAGAATATATATCCCTGTATAAAGTAATATCCTTGGAATAGACTATAATACACTGTATAAGTAAATCCTGGAATAGATAATATACCCTGTATAAGTAAGATCCTTGAATTAGATCGGTATACCCTGTATAAGTAATATCATTGGAAATTAGATCATATACCCGGTATAAGTAATATCCTTGGAGAATTAGATATATAACCCGTATAAGTAATATCTTGAATTGAGATATATTCCCCTGTATAAGTAATCGTCCTTGGTATTAGATATAATACCATGTATAAGTAATATCCTTGGAATTAGATCTAGATACCTAAAGTTAATGTCCTTGGAATGAGATTATATACACTGTATAAGAATGTCCTTGGAACTTAGATATATATACCCTGTATAGTACTCCTGGAATTAGATATATATAACCTTTATAAGTATTCTTGGCATTAGGAGATATATACCCTGTATATGTAATATCCTGTGGAATTAGTATATATTACCCTGTATAAGTATATCCTTGGAATTAGAGATATATCCTGTATAAATAATCATTGGAATTAGTCTATATACCCTGTAGAAGTAATTGTCCTTGGAATGAGATATATATACCCGGTATAAGTAATATCCTGGAATTAGATCTATATACCCTGTTATAAGTCATGTCAGTGGAAATTAGATCTATACATGTATAAGTAATGTCCTTGGAATTGATAATCGACCCTTTAAGTAATGTCCTTGGAATTAGATCTATATTACCTGTATAAGTAATATCCTTGGAATGAGATATATATAACCCGGGTATAGTAATATCCTTGAATTAGATTTGTATACCCTGTAATAAGTAATATCCTTGGGATTAGATATATATACCCTGTATAAGGAAGTCCTGGTATAGATATATATACCCTTATAGTAATATCCTTGGAATTAGATCTATATAACCCTGTATAAGTAAGTCCTTGGAATTAGATCTATATACCTGTATTAAAGTATGTACTTGGAATTAGATATTATCCCCTGTATAAGTAAGATCCTGAAATGAGATAATAGACCTGTGTATAAGTAAGATCCTTGGAATAGCTATATAGACCTGTATAAGTAATATCCTTGGAATTAGATTATATATACCCTGTATAAGTAATGTCCTTGAAATTAGATCTATATCCCTGGCTAAGTAATATCCTTGGAATTAGATCTATCTACCCTGTATAAGTAATGCTTGGAATGTGAGATATATATACCGTATAAGTTAAAAATCTTGGAATAGATTATCTCTTACCCTGTTATAAGTAAGATCCTTGGAATTAGATCATATATAACCTGTATAAGGTAATGGTCCTTGAATTAGATATATATCCATTGTATAAGCAATTGTCCTTGGAATTAGATATATCTACCTGTAGAAGTAAGTTCATGGAATTAGATCTATATACCTGTCTAAGTAAGATCCTTGGAATTAGAATATATCTACCCTGTGTATACGTTAATGTCTTGGAATTGATCTAGATACCCTGTATATAAGTATGTCCTTGGAATTAGATCTAATATACCCGGTATACGTAGTAATGTCATGGGAATTAGATATATATACCCTGTATAAAGTAATATCCTTGAATTAGATATAATACCCGGTATAAGTCATATCCTTGGAATTAGATATATAGACCCTGTATAAGTAATGTCCTTGGGATTAGAATATATACCAGGTATAAGTTATTTACCTTGAATTAGATCTATTACCCTGGCATTAAGTATGTCCTTGGAAATTTGGAATTGATAGATACCCTGTATAAGTAAGTCCTTGCCACATTAGACAAGTTAGGATGTTTACATTGGAAGAAGCGACGTTGCGTGGGTATGATCACTTTATACCAATATATTAATGGGCCATACATGAACTCTCTGGTACATTGGTCCCTAAATAGGTCATATCAGAGGGGACACGTGACGCTTAAGTTGGAAGAAAAAAGTTTCATCTTCAGGTTAGGAACGGTTTCTTACAGTGAGAACGTGAAGCTGTTCTCATGTTCCAGCAGATGTGGGTAATTGAAATAGATTGAAAGCAGGCTGGATACGTTTTTTTAAAACAAAAAAATATTGAGAATGACGAGTATAATAACATATGCTGGATTTTTTTTGTTTTTGTGTAGTTCTGGTTGGACCTGGGATAAATGGCTATATGTAACTGTTATACAGACAGTAGGTAGGGGATAAAGCTGGGAAACTAGATGAAGTATGTATTTATATAACCTTCAATACTATGTTAATATGTAAACTTATACAGACATTAGGGTAGGGTATAAAGGCTTGGACTTAGATGATCGTATGTTTTATATACAACCGCCAATAATGTTCTATTTGTAAGTACGTTACAGGACATTATGGGTAGGGTATAAAGGTTGAGACAGAGGGCGTATGTCTTTATAAAACCTCCAATACTATGTTACTAGTAAGTTATACAGGACATTAGTGGGTTAGGGTATAAAGTGTTGCGGACTAATGGACGCATGTCTTTATACAACCCAATACTGGTATACATTGATAACTAGTTTATACGGACATTATGGATAGGGTATAAAGTTGGACATAGATGGACGTAGTGTCTTATTAACAACCCAATACTATTTAGCTATGTAATGTTATACAGAAGTATGGTAGGGTATACAAGGTTGGACTAGAGGACCGTATGTTTTATCAACCTCCAATACGTATTTACTATGACACGTTATTACAACGACATTATGGGTAGGTATAAAGGTTGGACTAGATGGACGTAGTCTTATACAACCTCCAATACTGCTGTGAAGTTCTCATTAATCAGTCATGGTATAGCTGTTGTATTCCTTAGATCATGACTTGAAATGTAGTTCAGTGAGTACATTTGGTAGTCCTCCGACTGGTCTTCTCAATTCAGGAATGACTTGTACAAGAATCTGTGGCCAATTATGTACCCTGAATCATTAGCAGATACAGCAAGGTGGTAGGGTTGTGATTGATTGGATAGTGGCTAAGGGTTTATAGGAACGCCAGAGAGTAGTGTTAAACAGCAGTGTAATGGCAGACAGTTGTGTTCGAACCACCCCACATCAGTATGTTGCTGTTTGACTCCCAGGGGTCAAGACAGGGGTATCTCCGAGAAATTAAGAAGATTTTCCAAAAAACATCGATCCTGTCTGTAAACCGAACAACACACTGAGGCAGCAATTGTACTGCCGAAAGACCCAATACCTAAACACAAGAAAGCGACATATATATGCAGAGAGTGCAGTGAAGAATGCCTGATTTTATGGGGGAGACCAAACAGCATGCATAACTATGCCAGCACAGAATGGGTTAGGGTATAAAGGTTGGACTAGAGGATGATGTCTTTATAACCTCTAATACTATGTTACTATGTAACTGTTATACAGACATTATGGGTAGGGTATAAGGTTGACTAGATGGACGTATGTCTTATAAAACTCCATACTATGTACTATGAACTGTATACAGACATTATGGGTAGGTATAAGGTTGGACTAGATGGAGTATGTCTTTATACAACCTCCAATACTATGTTAGTATGTAACTGTTATAAGACATATGGGTAGGGTATAAAGGTGGGACTAGATGGACGGATGTCTTTATACAAACCTCCAATACTATGTACTATGTAAACTGTTATACAGACATTATGGGTAGGGATAAAGGTGGACTAGATGGACGATGTCTTTTACACCCCTCCAAACTATGGTACTATGTAAACTGTATACAGACATTTGGGTAGGGTATAAAGGGTGGACTAGATGGACGTATGTCTTATAATACCTCAATACTATGTACTAGGTAACTGTTTACAGACATTAGGTAGGGTAATAAAGGTTGGACTAGATGGATGTATGTCTTTATACAACCTCCAATACTATTTACTAGTAACTGTTATACAGACATATGGGTAGGTATATAAAGGTGGACTAGATGGACGTATGTCTTTATACAACCTCCAATACTATGTACAGAATAACTGTTTACAATATTACCGTATATACTCGAGTATCATGCCGAGGCCTTGGTTTAAAAAAACCAAAAACCTTACCATCGGCTTTACTCGAGTAGTCAAGGTCTCCTTACCGCGATTGATGTTGCGAGGCTACCAATCGGCGCGCACACTATGAGTCCTGTGAGTTGCGCGATACGTCAGACTCGCGAGCGGGCAGTGAGAGGCGCCGAGTAGTGACGGCAGCCGGCAATCCACAGGACTTACAGAGACGTGCGCAGCGTGGATGGAGCCTCGCTCAGCAACATTGGGCCTCAGCAACATTCTGGAATTCTGGGAGGAATCTCCAGGGAGGAGGGAGGGGGCTCTACACTGCAGTTGCATTCCCATACAGTTGTTTGGAAACTACAAACTCCAGCCAGTAAAGCATGCTGAGTTTTGGGAGTGGTAGTTCCAAAAACATCTGATGGATTCTGCGTGCTGATTAAAGGGAAAACTGAAGCATCCAAAATAATATTGAAGGCGAGTAGAGTAGTGGTCAGATCAAATCCCAGTGGTAGATAATCAGAAGGGGCAAGTAGTGGTGCAGAATTTACCCTCGGCTTATTAAGTCAAGTCAATCAATTATCCTAATTTTTCAGGTTAAAAACAGGGACTTCGGCTTATATCGGGCGGCTGATAACTCGGAGTATATACGTATGAATATCTTGGTATATGAATATCTGTGTGTTAAAGAATAATGATGTTGAACAAGTTCTCAGAGTAGTTCCATCTGCCCTTCCCAGCCAATAAACTGATCTCAGACTGTTACTGACGTTCATCGTGCTCCCCAAGTAAAGAGGAATCACAAATCAATGGCGGGCGCGAGGTTGGTGTGCATTGCCGGGAGCCATAGAGAAGAGATCTTCAGTCATTAGACTGTTAACTTAAACCCCCATGTGTTCCCACTAAGATTCCACAGTCGCTACTAATGTTACCCTTGGCTCCATCTGATGTGGTTTGTTTTTGTTTTTTAATCATGATCCTGGGGGGTAGAAACACTGGTTAAGAAATAAAACATAAGGCGGGTGGCGCTAGGGTCCAGTGGGAAATTACGTGAATTTATGACATTAAAAATTAAGAAATAAAACACAAGTCTCATAACCTTTTATATAAAAAAATACTGTTAAACGTTAACTTCCTCCAATATGTTTCATTGCATAAACTACAGCATGTACAGTTTCATTGGCAGGTTAGTTGTTCCTGGGACTTCTTGTATTTAAAGATAGTGCTGAAGCATGAGGAAGCCTGGCAAGAAGCAGTTTTTTGTGCTGGTGCTATTTGAATGGACATAGTAGAGGTCAATGCAATGAGAGAGCCAACAGATGGACTAAGAACTGCCTCCTGATCAGTAGGGAGAGAGCAAACGGGAGAACAGAATTAGAGGGAATCAGGGATGTATAATGGGGTATGTAATGAAATCCTGACCTTTGATGGCAGTTAGCCCCCAGTTAGTGCCTTAGTGTGTAAAGGTACATACACATCGTAACAAAGTAAGGAACCATACCGTGTGACTCTGTCTCCCTTTTAGTTACGTGTGTGTAGCGCATTTCAGAACAATCGGTTCTGAAATGCCACAAATTTCCTCGGCGCTGTCGTCTTGAGGGGAAACACGGTAGTCTTGAGCGTTCTCCTATGCTTTTACATGTGAGACGCTCTGGACGGCCAATCGATGATTGTTACAAATTGACAGACAGAATCTGCAAGGGTCTATATCAGGCAGTGGTTAACTGGTTAATGGGTGTCGTGTGTCTAAAACCCACAGAAACAAAGGGAGCCCTGAGAATGCAGTTCTGCAACCTAAAGAGCGAGAATATAACCAACGCGGCTTATTCATGTGTATAGTATAGGAATGCTGATTTTTATCAATGCGATTTTGTGTTGTGGTTTATGGAGTTTTTTCTTCCTTATCTTTACCTCGTCTTCTCATGTCTGAATCACCACCTGGAAAAACAAGAAGGAGAAGAAGTATGCCAGGCAGTTCATCTGATAGAAAGTCCACTCCATGGAACAGACCACCACTCCCCCAATTCAGGGTACGGTTACGGTCTGTCACTTTGTAACACAGGACAACGTTTCAAACTAGTGAAGCTTTAAAAAAAGACTTGCATGACTAGGACGTGATGGGGCCACCAATCAGAAGCCTCTTATAAAGAGCCACCTTTTTGCTAGTTTGTCCGGACTAGATCTCCCCCAAATGTCTTTAGATAAACAATCAGAGACATTTTACCTTCAGCTGTCAATCAAATGCCTAATTCATACATCTTCCACGCGGTGGGTGGCAGTGTTGGCTGTGTCACTGCAATGGTGCTGTTAGTATGTGTGAAGGCAAGGTGGCGAAATAATTTTCGTTCTACCTCATAGTGAAAGACTGAGGCATGCTTGACAAAGTTAGTGGTCAGATGTGAAAGGATGGCGTCGGTTTAAGAGTGGGGGGGGATATTTTTACTGAGCTGAGGAAAACAAGTACTTATGAAGCAACACCAATTATAATTGATTGAGATTAATATGAAGCAAAGTTCTATTGCCCTTTAAATCCATAAATTTCTCTTGACAGATAATCAGAACAACAAAATATTTTATTTTGTTAACGTTGGTTCCGGTCACTTACTGGAATCACGTTGGAGATGTACTAGAATTGTAAATTTCCCATGTAACTTGTAACTTTTTAATAATGACACTGAAATGGATATTGACTGTACAATAGAGAGAATTCTGTCTGCCCCAGCACGTCGAAGATAGTTAGAGAACATGCACAATGCACTGAGTGGACGTTATGTGGACGAGGAGACAAAAGGAAAACGAGCAGAGAAGAAGCAGCGATTGTATTATCGATGATAATTCGTTATTAGTCATTCAATTAAATAGGAAAACAGAATGGGGACGTAGAAAGTACAGCATTCAGATAGTACAGGGACAATGTTCTCTTAGCCGTATAGATTACAGGGCTCAGGGCACACTAGGTGTACTCACATGCTTACGCACTGCGAGTTTTTGGCCACCATGCACGCAACTGCGGTCAGCACACAATCAGTTTTTTTGGCAAATAATTGCTTGCTTGCTGTTTCGGATTAAAATCAGAAGATTGGTGGGATGCTGCTGGAACAGAGGAAAAGGAGCCTAACATATGTTTTCTATGAGAATCCTATTTACTACATAAACCAGGCATAAAATATTGCCAGCCTTAAAATATGATGTCCAAGTGTTCTTCTGTTTACACATACTGCAAACACATATATGGTACCCATTAAGGTGTTTTTTTTAGTTACGTACTCCAACCGTCTTGGTTTCTCTGGGACAAACCAACAGGGAGATCAATAAAAGTTCTTATCGTTTAAAATGGTGCTAATTTTCTCCCAACAATCAGATGTTAGCTTTCAAATGTTAATAACATTGATTGGTTGGGCAAAGTTAGCCGATTTGTTAAACGATAAGACTTTTTTGAATCTCCCGCAAAGTTTGCAAAAGTCCTGTGATGGGGGGAGTTGGGCGTCCGGGTGGATGTGACTTTGGAGGCTGGGGGAGCTATTATTGGATCTTTAAGCTCGCCCCTCCGGTTTGTCACATTTAAGTTGGAAGGATGTAACAGTATGGAACTTCTTAATTGAAAGCTTTATAACAACATATGATCTTTTTCCATACTGTGTTATTAGGGGGGAAATTATTCTGTATGGATAAAATTAAAAACTTAGGATATTATCGAATGAAGTATTTTATATAAATAGAAAATAGACATGTTAAGGGAAGAATGGATTTTCTTGTTTTTTGATCTTGTACTCCTACACACTGATTGCTTCATTGACATGGTCCTTTAAGTCTTTATGGATTTTGTGTAGGCAGATCCATGATAGCAGGTATGCTTCGCTTAGAGGATCAATGGAAGATCAGTTCACTTAAGTGATATCGGATTGCCTTTCCAGGCAAATCCACGTTAGACAGATGAGGGGCTTAGAAAAAAAAAAAAACAGGAGAAGATTCGTATAAGGCGAATGGAGATTCTGATTTCTAACAAATGCTAACGCTTGCTACAGAGGCGTATTAAAGGACAACAAAAAAAAAAAAATTCTTTTTAAAAGTGAAAATAACTGGGGCAGAGAGGTAGGATTGATGTATTCTTACCTCCCAATATTGCTTCGTTGAGGAGCTACAGCAGATACAAGTCTCATTTGCCAGGTTAGTGCCCTGACCTTCCTGTGTTAAAGATTAGTGCTGAAGCACTCAGGAAAGCCTGGCAGAAAAGCTTCTTTGTCCTGCCAATTTTCATGAAATGATATTGGGAAGTAGAAAGTACCAATCCTACCTCCCTGCGCCAGGTACTTTTCATTTTAACTGTTTTGAAAAAACTTTTTATATGCAATATAGTTCTCTTTAACGAGTAAAACTATCTAATCCTACAGGTAGGTGTCTCCAACCCGGGTGTGTGTCTGTAGTTGCGCTCTGGTTTGCATTCAGCTTGGGGAAACTGTAAAAATACTTTTTAAAGGAATAGTTTTCCTGAAAAAACCTGCGCGGAAAGGAAACTGGAAGTTACCCAGAACGTCTCAGTTCCTATAGTACAAAGTCTAAAAGCTAGCCATAACAGGTTGAGGGTTTTCCGATCAGATGAGCCAAAAAAGGATCATACATTCAATTGCAATTGCCATCGTAATTCATCACCTTGCCCCGGTGATCTTTTGCTGAAAACTACAGTAGATATGTTCTGCAAGATGGAAAATCAGTTTCTTTGTGGCTGGGTCTATCGAAAACATGGAAAAATGTCTTTGACATACTAATCAATATGATGTATTTGCAAATGATGGGATTATGATGCCGTGTATGACTTTATACAAGCTACAGTGAACCTTTCTCGGCTAAATACCAAAGTGGGTGGGAGATCTATAGACCTGGCTGGATGATGTGGCAGTCATAAGTTATATAACCTGTTCTCTGTGTATTTGTATGAATTGGTGGGAGGCTGACCACATTGTTTCCCTAAGATAGTACAATATAAGGTTAAAGGACAGGATGTTTTTCTATACATTGACAGTGCCTTACTTACGTCTATTTGATGTATACTTAACGGTACATCTGTTGTTAAGCCTTGATAACGTGATTATAGACCTTATTAGAAAAACAGGTTTATTGGAAAATCAAACAACCCTCAGTTATTAATTGACAGTATTACAGTCTTAGGGCAGCAAGGAGCTTTTTGTTAATGGTTTAAATGGCCTGACTTACCTGTTTTAATAATTAGCAGTCAAACACTAATCTTAATTCAAAAAATACAATCTAGATTATAGATGATCAGATTATTGTCCTTACGGTCAACATAGAGGTCATAATTAGAGAGGTCCGATCTCGCAAAATCCGGTCCGTAGAGGTCTGGCGAATTTCGGAAAAATTCGAAAATCGCAAATCCGCAGTGGACCCATTAAACCTATTAAAATTCGAAAATACGAGGATTCTTCGAAACGAGGATTCTTCGAAAATACAAGAAATCTTCGAAAATACGAGGATTTGCGAAAATAGGAAATCTACGATTTATCGTATTTTCGAAAAATACGGGAAATCCCGTAATTTTGAAAAAATTTTCGAAAACGTGTGGTGTGTTTCTGAAAATACGAGAAATCCTCGTAATTTCGGAAAATTTCAAAAACGCGATTTGGAAAAGTTGGGAAGGCGGAAAAAAAGAGGTAGAGGGTAAATCCGCCGCGGATCCGGGTTCGGATCCGCAAAACTAGGCCATCACTAGTCATATGGACCTAAAGGTGCATATTGGGTCCGACGGGATTATGTCTTTGGATAGGTGGGATGCCAACAAAGATACCCACTGTCACAGCATCAATAGACCAGTCGGCCCTTCGAAATAACGATTTATCGACCCCCTATCTTCCAGAAACCTATTTCAGTCGTTTCCAAGATAAAATCTAGGGAAGATCCGTGGCACAAGAGGCGTTTTTTCCCCATAAAGGATATACGATAGTTCCGCGATCCTAAATCCGATTGGAAAAATATCCGGCCCGTTTTATGGCTTAACCATATGAATTAGAAATCTTCTCAAAAAAAAGCTAAATTGTTAAGGGGAACTTCCAACAACAATTATGTAGAACCCACTATGGAGACTGGCGTTGCTTCCTCTAAACCAACATTTTACGAAATGTTGGTGATAGACACCTTAGACCAACCAACCCAATTCTGAGGTGAGGCCCCACTACAACGCACCAAATCTGAGCGCTATCGCATGCAATGTGTGTATGCGCTTTCTTGTGGGTTTTTGTAATTTATATCGTATAAAAACGCATGCGGTGCGTAAAAAAATGGTGCATGCAAAATGCAAATGCACGCGTTGTCAGAGGCGCATTGAAATCACGGGAATGTTTGCATTCCGCGATTTCCATTTTAACCAAAAATCGAATGCGCAAAACGCTTCGATCGCGCAAAGCGATAAAAACGCGTTAGTTGTGGCCTAGCCCTATGGTAGACAAGTGAGAGAAACTTAGGCTGGGTACCATAAGGATTTTTTGTCCCTACTGAGTTTGCTAATAGTGAGCACTCGGCTGGAAACTAATCAGTCTGTGGTACCATAGTTAGTGATTTCCAAGCATGCCGCGGCCCGACTGACCAATACACATTAGTATTGGTCGACTGGCGAAAAAAATTGCTGTGTGTACCCAGTAGAGATTGTCCCGAACTTTGCAAAATCCGGTCCAGCTCGAGCATCCGAAAAATTTGAAAATCCGCGAGCGGACCCATAAAATGAAAAAATTCTTCGAAAATTTTCGTAATTTCGAAAAATTGTTCGAAAATACAGTGAAATCCTCGAAAATACTCTATTTTCCTGCATTTTCGAAAAAAATTTGAAAAGAAATGTGAAACGTGGCTCGGGAAAAGTTCGGAGGCGGAAAAGGACGGAAAAATCCGGAAAATCAGATATCCGCCGTTCACGAATGAGGAAATCGACGCGGATCCCGGGTTCGATCCGGCGAACCGGTGCCATCACTAGTACCAGCCTTAAGTGGCCATACAATTAGCATATTGGTAAATTGTCGGCCCATATAAGATCCACTAATGTAAGGGGCCAAATCCGCGGACCAACTTTAATAAAAAGCGCCGTGGTCGGCTATGGATTGGTTCAGAAAATGGGAAATTTCCTGTCGGCAGTGGCTGATACAGTCAGCTGATTATGGCCAGGTGACCGATCCCGCTGTAATGCGGCACAATCGTCGGTTTATGTGAGCGCGGATCCCTTTGCAATGTACCAACCGATACCAATGTGTCTATTGGCAATTGCAATGGAAATTGCATGTGTATTGCCAGCTTACAGTCTTATTTTAAACAAGAAACCATCCAGCTTGCAGTTAATTGGGGATTGGGGACTATAACTTAACCCTTTGTGTTTGCGAACTCGCCCTATTATGTTCTAACAACAAGTCTGGTCATTTCTCTTTAAATAAAACATTCATATGCATGATTTCTCGACTCGTTCATTGTCGGCTTGTACGTAAATTTCAGCGTGTCCATAAAAGTCCGTTTCACCTTATGAGATGCAGATAGATTCCCCCCCTCCAACAAGTTGTGAGATAGGAAATGCGAATTATTAGACACAGGTGACTGACAAATTCTGCTTACTCAATCTGGCTGAATCGTAGTTACTGAAGGACGGATATATTCAGATGTATTAATTCATTGCAGCAAAAACGTCAGAACGCTGAATCCATTAATGATGTGGGGCTTGGAATGAAAAATGACTATTGGTGGTGGCAATGTAAACATACCTGTTGTGTGTGCGACAGCTCAGAATCTATAAGCAGACTTTTTCTTCATTAAAATCTGTCTGCCACGCCAGCAGAGCCCTAATGGAGACCGTTATATACTACGAGTATAAATACGAATTTTTCAGGTGGAAAATTCAGCCTGAAACCTTGGGTACTCGGTTTATACGCGAGTCACTACTTAATTTAGCTACTCCGGACACCGCCGATCCTTCCCTGTATGGCGCGACCGGACCGACTTCACTGCCGGCGCGCCAGTACTGGGAATGAGGTGTGGATGCCGGAATGCTTACCTGATTGGGCCGGCATTGCTTGATCTTCAATGATGGCACACAGGCACAAGTCCCAACAGGAAGCCCAAGTTATGGATGGAGGAGAGGCCACAGTACAACTGAACTGGGTTGCGAGGGTGAGGGTGGCATCAAGATGTTTGGGAAAACTACAACTCCAGCATGCTTTGATAGCGGACGTGTAGTTTCAAACATCGTGAATGAAAGTTCTACATTCGGTTTTTATACCGAGTCCACAACTTTATTAGATTTTAGGTGAAATGGGTCACTCGGGTTATATCGAGGGCGGTTTATACTCGAGTATATACGGTATTAATTCATTCTGATTCATTAACGGACTAATACCAGTAACACAACCGCTACAGTGTCAGGTGCGACAGACTTGACTCGGATGGATTTTTATCTTTTGTTCTTTTAAAAATACTAATCTAAACTTCAGAAGTGGGCCCTACAAGTTAAATTGTATACAAGTTGCCATGTTAACTTAAACATACTGCTATATTCGAAATCTAGGAGTAGCTATGGTAAATTAAAAAAAATTTTAAAAGTATGGACTGTTAAAATCCTTTTCTACCAATTAATTTTAGGATCCTACAGAATTAGTATCAATGACACCGAACATGTAAACATTGATTAAAGTTCTGTAGGCTAAAAAAAGTGAATAAAAAAAATCTGCATGGGCCAATTGTAAGTGAAGGAATACGCCTTGATGACTGGGGCAAGACAGCTCAACACCATGCGGAACTTTGAAAGTCAGAGTTCTCAGTGATGTGGGGACGCCTTTTAATTTAAAAAATCAAAAAGTACGGCAAAGCTATAGTGCATTCGGATAGATAAAAAGGCAGTTGCTCTCTTATCGATGTCTTCCCCATTAGGATATTGCACTGAAATAGTATTCCCAGTATGCACTGTAAAGAGGAAGGGAGAACAGATAAGTTCTCACTCTGCCAAATCTAAAACAGATATGAATAGAGACAAAGTGTTTCTGCTAGCCTAATTATCTAGAAACCCTTCTTGACTCCATCATTTAAATTAATAATGAAACGTCAAGCTATTTTTGTTTCCTGGAAAATGGCATGACAAATTTTATTCATTAAAGCCATGAAAAGCTATAGAATTAATGGAAAGCTGTGTACCGGATTAATAAATGAAAGATTTACGGTTCAACGGTTCGCGCAGCAGATGACGAGAAATTTTTTTTTAGATCCGAAGATAAATACGATATTAAAAAAAAAAGTCTAATTAACAACCAAAAATGGTGGTGGAGTTGCTCTCGGATATGCGTTTTCGCTGGTAAAGGTGACAAATTTCTTGGGGACATGCCTTTTATCGTCAGATGTTATGGAAATTATTTGCGCTAAGGTAATAATTTCCGGAATTAATTTGGAGCAGATGTTCTATGTCCCAGAAGAGCTTCGTGCCTAGACCAGACGGAAGGTTCCAAGGGAGAAAGTCTTTATTCTGCATCTTTCAACATTGATAGTTGTCGGTCTGTGTGTCTAGTAACAAGTCTCCATAAGGATTTCAAATAAGACAATGCGTCGCCCTTCTCAATAATTCAGGGCGGTTCCTCTAGGATCTAGCGTTAGCAGGCTCTTTCAGTATGTCAGGAAATGTGCAGACGGTAACCTGGCAATTGGTTGACTCCAAGAGAGACCATTAGTCAAGATTTCAAGTATCAATGCCAAATCAGCCCCTTTGTAATGTCTAACGTGAAGAGGAACATAATACCGACTTTCAAGCTGATGGCCACCATCTACACAACGCACCAAGGCGTTCGCGCTTTGTGTGCGTCCACGCGTGGTTGTATTTTCGCGTTTCGCTCACGTTTTTTGCATCTTAAACGGTATAAGATTAGGCTGTGTAACCATGCAATTGTTGGCCATGGAGCTCAGTTCAATCGGGCTGAAAATTACATGGTTTGTCACAAACAACCACCTTTCTCTAACAGACCAATCAGCCGCATCAGTAAAAACGCGGCTCGTTCACGGAAGACTTCTTCTTGTGTTCAGTTATAAAATTGATTCTATTTTCTTAAAGAGCAAACTCACTTAAAGATGAAATCTACCATTGTAATTCTTCCAATGTTGGACCCCCTCACCAGAGATGTGTGTGTGGATGTGAATAGTGTTTAATAGCACAACCCAGTAATGATGGGCATGATGATGGGCGATCCCAGCTATATTATATGGGTGGCAAGGTGGCAAACAGTAATGGTATTGACTGGGCTGACTTAGAATTGAGAGTAACACCATCTCCATAATCTAATATGCCGTAGGCCTTTTTCCTTCGAAAGCTAACACGATTGTCGGTAATAGAACAGAACCATCTACTGTTTTTATCATCATGATAGATGAACAATGTGTCGCCCTCTCTCTGATAGGTGGCTGCTGTTTCTAGGAAGGCTATGGTAGTAGTCTGTATGTAAAAACCTTCTCTGTATACAGTATTACGCAGAACTGAAGTCTTTAACAGCAGTATAAGGATCCAGTACGGAACTTATTGGGGGTTCACACCTTGGGAAGATCACCTCTTATCGTTATACATAGTGATTGCTTAGTAATTGATTTTTCAATGACCATTTAACATCTGTTTGGCTTTATACCTAACTTGTTTGAAATCTGTATGACATTCATACCTTATGTATGTGGGAGACTGCCATAGTGTTTCCCCTTAGACAATACAGTATAAGGGTATAGCTTATTGTGTGTGACAAACATTCCTTCTCTGATATTATAACATAGGGTGGGAGCTGCCATAGTTGTTTCTTAGACAGTACAGTATGAGGGTATAGTTATTGTGTGTACAGAACATCCTTCTCTGTATATTTTACATATGGGGGGGAGCTGCCATATGTTTCCCTTAGACAGTACAGTATGAGGGTAAGCTTATGTGTGTAAGAAATTCCTCTCTGTATATATTATACATATGGGTGGGAGCTGCCATAGTGTTTCCTTAGACAGACAGTATGAGGGTATAGCTTATGTGTGTACAGAACATTCCTTCTCTGTATATATTTATACATGGGTGGGAGCTGCCAATAGTGTTTCCCTAGACAGTACAGTATGAGGGTATAGCTATGTGTTGTACAGAACATTCCTTCTCTGTATTTTATACATATGGGTGGGGAGCTGCCATAGTGTTTCCCTTAGACAGTACAGTATGATGGGTTATCGTTATTGTGTGTACAGAACATTCTTCTCTGTATATTTTACATATGGGTGGGAGCTGCCATAGTGTTTCCTTAGACAGTACAGTATGAGGGTATAGCTTATGTATGTACAGAACATTCCTTCTTCGTATATGTATATTTATACATATGGGTGGAGGAGCCATATTGTTTCCCTTAGACAGTACAGTATGAGGTATAGCTTATTGTGTGACAGAACATTCCTTCTCTGTATATTATTTATTACATATGGGTGGGAGCTGCCTAGTGTTCCCTAGACAGTACAGTATGAGGGTATAGCTTATTGTGTACAGAACATTCTCTCGTATATTATACATATGGGTGGGAGCTGCCATATTGTTCCCTTAGACAGTACAGTATGAGGTATAGCTTATTGTTGTAACAGAACATTCCTTCTCTGTATATTTATACATATGGGTGGGAGCTGCCATAGGTTCCTTAGACAGTACAGTATGAGGGTATAGCTTATTGTGTGTACAGAACATTCCTTCTCTGTATATTTTATTACATATGGGTGGGAGCTGCCCTATTGTTCCCTTAGACAGCAGGATGGGGTAGATCTTATGTGTGTACAGAACATTCCTTCTCTGTATTTTATATTATCAATGGGTGGGAGCTGCCATATGGTTCCCTAGACAGTACAGATGAGGGTATACTTATTGTGTGTACAGACATTCCTTCTCGTATATTATATTATACATATGGGTGGGAGCTGCCATAGTGTTTCCCTTAGACAGTACAGTATGAGGGTTAAGCTTATTGTGTTACAGAACATTCCTTCTCGTTTATTTATTTATACATATGGTGGGGATGCCATATTGTTTCCTTAGACAGTACAGTATGAGGGTATAGCTTATGTGTGTACAGAACATTCCTTCTCTGTATATGTTAATTTATATATATATGGGTGGGAGCTGCCCTATTGTTTCCCTTAGACAGTACGTATGAGGTATAGCTTATTGTTGTACAGAACATTCCTGTGTATATTTATACATATGGTGGGAGCTGCATATTGTTTCCTTAGACAGTACAGTATGAGGGTATAGCTATTGTGTGTACAACATTCCTTCTCTGTATATTATATTTATACATATGGGTGGGAGCTGCCATATTGTTTCCCTTAGACCGTACAGTATGAGGTATAGATTATTGTGTGTACAGAACATTCTTCTCTGTATATTATACATATGGGTGGGAGCTGCCATAGTGTTTCCCTTAGACAGTACAGTATGGGTATAGCTTATTGTTGTACAAACATTCCTTCTCTGTATATTATATTATACATATGGTGGGAGCTGCCATATTGTTTTCCCTTAGACAGTACAGTATGAGTATAGCTTATGTGTTGTACAGAAATTCCTTCTTTGTATATTTATACATATGGGTGGGAGCGCCATATGTTTCCCTTAGACAGTACAGTATGAGGGTATAACTATTGTGTGTACAGAACATTCCTTCTCTGTTATTTATACATATGGGGGGAGCTAGCTTTACATAGTTGGGGATAGGGTGAACACCATTATTTCGTTTACATATAATAGGTGGAGCTGCCATCCATATGTGTTTTCCTTAGACAGTACAGTATGAGGGTATAGCTTAGTGGTGTACAGAACATTCCTTCCTGTATATTTATACATATGGGTGGGAGCTGCCATATTGTTTTCCTTAGACAGTACAGTATGAGGGTATAGCTTATTGTGTGTACAGAACATTCCTTCTCTGTATATTATATTATAATATAGGGTGGGAGCGCCATATTGTTTCCTTAGACAGTACAGTATGGGGTATAGTTATTGTGTGTACAGAACATTCCTTCTCTGTATATTTATATTATACATATGGTGGGAGCTGCCATATTGTTTCCCTTAGACAGTACCAGTATGAGGGTATAGCCTATTGTATGTACAGAACATTCCTCTCTTGTATATTTATACATATGGGTGGGAGCTGCACATTAGTTTCCTTAGACAGTACAGTATGAGGGATAAATTATTGTGTGTACAGAAACATTCCTTCTCTGTATTTATACCTAGGGGGGAGCTGCCATATGTTTTCATTAGACAGTACAGGATGGGTATAGCTTATTGTGTGTACAGAAACATCCTTTCTGTATATTTATACATATAGGGTGGGAGCTTGCCATATGTTTCCCTTAGACAGTACAGTATGAGGTTGTATGCTTATTGTGTGTACAGACATTCCTTCTCTGTATATTTATACATATGAGGTGGGAGCTGCCATATTGTTTCCTTAGACAGTACAGTTGAGGGTATAGCTTATTGTGTGTACAGAACATTCTCTCTGTATATTATATTTATACATATAGGTGGGAGCTGCCATATTGTTTCTTAGACAGTTACAGTATGAGGGTTAGAGTTATTGTGTGTACAGAACATTCCTTTCTGTAATTATATTTATACATATGGTGGGAGCTGCCATATTGTTTCCTTAGACAGTACAGTATGAGGGTGATAGCTTTTGTGTGTACAGAACATTCTTCTCTGTATATTAAACATATAGGTGGGAGCTGCCATATTGTTCCTTAGACAGTACAGTATGAGGGTATAGCTATGTGTGTACAGAAACATTCCTTCTCTGTATATTATATTTATACATATAGGTGGGAGCTGCCATATTTTCCCTACAGACAGTACAGTAGAGGGTATAGCTTAGTGTTGACAGAACATTCCTCTCTAGTATATTTATACCTATGGGTGGGAGCTGCCATATTGTTTTCCCTTAGACAGTACAGTATGAGGGTATAGCTTATTGTGTGTACAGAACATCCTTCTCTGTTATATTTTATACATAGGGTGGGAGCTGCCATATTGTTCCTTAGACAGTACAGTATGAGGGTATAGCTTATTGGTATGTACAGAACATCTTCTACTTTATTATATCATCTAGGTGGGAGTTGCCAGATTGTTTTCCATTAGACAGTACAGTAGCGGGTATACTTATTGTAGGTTACAGAACATTCCTTCTCTGAGTTAGTAATACTGGGTGGGAGCTGCCTATTGTTTCCTTAGACAGTACAGTATAGGTATAAGCTTATTGTCGTACAGAACATCCTTCTCTGTATATTTCTATTGATAATATGGGGCTCAGGGATGCCATATTGTTTCCCTTGACAGGACAGTATGAGGGTATAGAATTGTAGGTACAGGAACATTCTTCTATGAATTATTATATTGTACATAGGGGTCGGGAGGCTGCTCTTTATACAATCTCCAATACTATGTTACTATGTAGCTGTTAGACAGACATTATGGGTAGGGTATAATTGTTTAGAATAGATGGACAAATGTCTTAAATCATACTCCAATATTATATTATCTTTCTTATTTTAATAATTTATAAATCTCCACAACACTATGGCAGCTTCCACCCATGCAGTATGTATAAATATAAATATACAGAGAAGGAATGTTCTGTAGACACAATAAGCTATACCCTCATACTGTACTGTCTAAGGGAAACACTATGGCAGCTCCCACCCATATGTATAAATATAAATATACAGAGAAGGAATGTTCTGTACATACAATAATCTATACCCTCATACTATAATGTACTAAGGGAAACACTATGGCAGCTCCCACCCATATGTATAAATATAAATATACAGAGAAGGAATGTTCTGTACACACAATAAGCTATACCCTCATACTATAATGTACTAAGGGAAACAATATGGCAGCTCCCACCCATTTGTATAGATATATCCAGTGGAGGAACGTTATTTGTGTACCATTTACACTGTAATTATTATTGTAACGTTTACTGGCCGTGTAAATTCCCTGTTACCTTGAATCTTTGTTTTCCTGGGTGAATTAAGGTCCCACCCGCCTGTGGAACCTCCTGTCCTGAGAGGTAATTACCCCCCAACACTAAGTGCAGGTTAATGGCGAGATTTCTTCTAGACGCACTTTGAAGAGGAAGATTAAAGGATAAATTAAGCTGAATGTTTGTGTTTTTTAGCCCCTTATTAATTAAACAGAGATCCAAAGACCAACAGGATGAAGCGTCTAATGACCTAATTGGTAGTAATGGCAGAGAGAGGACGAGATTGACTAAATCCAGGGAGATATGGAAGTGTGCGATTTATTGGAACAGTAAATACACAGACAGTGTTTGTGCAACAGATGTTTTAGGAGTTCGACTACAATAATCTATACCCTCATACGATAATGTACTAAGGAGAACAAGGAATGTTCTGTACACACAATAAGCTATACCCTCATACTGTACTGTCTAAGGGAAACACTATGGCAGCTCCCACCCATATGTAAATATACAGAGAAGGAATGTTCTGTACATACAATAAGCTATACCCTCATACTGTACTGTCTAAAGGAAACAATATGGCAGCTCCAACCTATATGTATAAATTTACAGAGATGAAATGTTCTGTACACAAAATAAGCTTCTCTGTTACTTTATATTTATACCAAGGGTGGGAGCTGCCATAGTGTTTTCCTTAGACAGTACAGATAGAGGGAATAAAGCTTATTGTGAGTACAGAACATTCCTTCTCTGGATATTATATTTCTACATATGGGTGGGAGCTGTGCCATATGGTTTCCCTAGACACGTACAGTTTTTTTGTGGGTATAGATTATTGTGGTCAGACGGCCATTCTTCTGTTAATTTAATATATGGGTGGGAGCTGCCATAGGTGTTTCCTTAGACGAGCAACCAATTAAATATTTCATTTATCTTGGAGGTTAAGGGTAACTGTCAGCAGAAATTCAGTCATCTTGCCCTCCCAGAATGTCATGTGATGCATTCTATCCAGCGCCATTGGTCCTTTCCATTCGGACGGCGTGAATTCGATCGGGACCCTATGGACCTAAACCCAGATGAAATCTTAGATAACACAAATAAGGTTCAAATCTTTTTATGGTCAAACAGCCCGCCCCGAAAAGATTAAAAAAAACACAAAACCTCAGACATTTCAGAGTTTCTTTGATAGTTTCCCTTTACTCCCCCAGCGCACTCACGTGAACAATACTGAAAAAGAGGAACCAACATTTTTATTATTATTATAAAACCCCTTGTATGAATCAGCCAATCACATCCTACCTAAGCCAATAAAGGAAGAATGAACTGTTCTTACACACAATTAGCTATACCCTCAATACTGTTACTGTCTAAGGGAAACAATGATGGCAGTCTCACCCCCATATTATAAATATAAAATATACAGAGAAGTAATGTTCTGTACACACAATGGCTCTACCCTCATATTGTCGTTTCTAAATGGAAACAATATGGGCAGCTCCCACCCCTATGTCTAAATATAAATATCAGAGAAGGAATGTTCTTTACCCACAAGCCTATACCCTCATATTTTACTCATCTAATGGAAACAATATGGCAGCTCACAACGCCATATATCTAAATATCAAAGAAGGAATGTTCCTGTACACACAATACGCTATAACCCTCATACTGTACTTCTAAGGGAAACAATATGTCAGCTCCCAC
The DNA here is from genome assembly GCA_019447015.1 of Hymenochirus boettgeri. Classification (NCBI taxonomy): domain Eukaryota; kingdom Metazoa; phylum Chordata; class Amphibia; order Anura; family Pipidae; genus Hymenochirus; species Hymenochirus boettgeri. The sequence goes on from CM033476.1 coordinate 121,372,742, forward strand.
CCATATGTATAAATATACAGAAAGGAATGTTCTGTAACACCAGAAACTATACCTACCTCTCATACTGTACTGTCTAAGGGAAACAATATGGCACTCCCACCCATAATGTATAAATATACAGATAAGGATGTTTCGTACACACAATAAGCTCTCTCATACTTGTACTGTCTAAGGGGAACAATATGGCACCCCACCTATATGTATAAATATAAATATACAGAGAAGGAATGGTTCTGTACACACAATAACTATACCCCCATAACTGTACGTTCTAAGGGGAAACACTATGGCAGCTCCCACCCTATGTATAAATATACAGAGAAGAACTTTTTTCTGTACATAATAAGCTATAACCCTCATACTGTCTGTCTAAGGGGAAACACTATGGCAGCTCCCACCATATGTATAAAATAAATAGTATAACAGAGAAGGAATGTTCTGTACATACAATAGCTATCACCATCTATACTGTATCTGTCTAGGGAAACAATATGCAGCTCCACCCATTGTCATACAAGAGAAATATACAAGAAGGAATGTTCTGTAGCACACGATACGGACTATAAGCCCTCATACCTGTACTCGTCTCAGGGAACAATATGGCAGCTCCCCCCCATATAGTATAATATACAGGATAAGGAATGTTCTGTACATACAATAAGCTATACCCCATCTGTACTGTCTAGTAAACATATGGCAAACTCCCCCTTATGTATAAAATCAGAGAGGATTTCTGTACATACAATAAGCGATACCCTCATATACCTGTACTGCTAAGGGAAACAATATGGCAAGCTCAGCTCCCACCCATTGTATAATATACAGAGAAGGAATGTTCTGGTACACACAATAAACGCTTAACCCTCATACTTTACTGTCTAAGGGAAACAATATGGTCACTCCCACCCATAGTATAATATACAGAAGGAAGTTCTTACAACATACAATAAGCTATACCCCTCATACTGGTACTGGCTAGGTGAAACATAATGGCAGCTCCCTACCCTATTGGTATCATATAATATACAGAGATCGAATGTTCTGTACACCCAATAATCTATAACCCTCATACTGTACTGGTCTAAGTGAAACAATATGGCAGCTCCCCCTAATATGGTATCTATACAGAGCAGGAATGTTCTGTACACACAATAGCTATAACCTCATACTGTACTGGTCTAGGAAAACAATATGAGCAGCGAATTCTCCCACCCATATGATATATAATATAAATATACAGAGAAGGAATGTCTGTCACACAATAAGCTATACCCGCATACTGTCACTGTCTATAAGTAAAACAATATGGTCAGCTCCACCTATATGTATAAATCTAAATATACAGGAAGGAACATGTTCTGTACAACACAAACATAAGCTATACCTCATACTGTACTTCTAAGGGAAACCATTTGCAGCTCCCCCCTATATTATACATATACATAAGAGAAGGAATGTTCTGTTACACCATAAGCTATACCCTCATCTGTAGGCTGTCTAAGGAAAACAATAATATGGCAGCTCCCACCATATGGTATAAATATACAGATAAGGAATGTTCCTGTAACACACACTAAGCTATCCCTCATAGCTGAGCTGTCTAAGGAAACACTATGGCAGCTCCAACCCATATGTATAAATATCAGAGAATGAATGTTTTCTTTACAACACAATAAGTATTATACGCCTCCATACTGTAGGCTGTCCTCAGGGAAACTAAGGCAGCTCCCCCCATATGGTATAATATAACAGATAAGGAATGTTCTGTACATACATAAGCTATACCACCATCATAACTGTAGCTGTCTAAGGGAACAATATGGCGGCATCCCACCCCTATGTATAAATATAATATACAGAAATGAAATGTTCTGTACACACAATAAGCTATAACCCTCATACTGTAAGCTGTCTAAGGACAACAATATGGCAGCTCCCACCTATTGATAAATATAAATATCAGAGAAGGCATGTTTCTGTACACACAAGAAGCTATACCCTCTCTTGTACTGTCTAAGGAAAATACAATTGGCAGCTCCCACCCCATATGTATAAATATACGAGATGGAATGTTCTGTCACACACACAATAGAGCTATACCTCACATAGCTTAGCCTTGCGTCTAAGGAAAACACTATGGGCAGCTCCCACGCATATGTATACAAATATACAGAGAAGGAATGTTCTGTACACACAAAGTAAGTTTACCCTCATACTGTACTGTTCCTAAGACGGAAACTATATGGACTCCCACCCCTATGTATACATACAAAAGGAATGTTCTGTACATACAATCACAATACTCTATACCCTCATACTGTAGTGGGCTGTCTAAGGGAAACAATATGGCAGCTCCCACCCATATTATCAAATATAAATATACAGAGAGTAATGTTCTGTAACACCTCAATAAGCTATACGCATCAATACTGCACTTTCTAAGGGAAACACTATGGCAGCTCCCCACCCATATGTAAAAAATATACAGAGAAGGAAATGTTCTTAACACACAATATCTATAATCCATCATACTGTACTGTCTAAGGGAAACAATATGGCAGCTTCCCACCCATGATGTATACAAATATAATATACAGAGAGGAATGTCTGTAGCAACATAAGCTTATAACCCTCAACTGTACTGTCTAATTGAACATATGGCAGCTCATGGCTAGCTCCCACCCATATGTATAGAATGTTTACAGAGAGGAATGTTTCTGTACATACATAAGCTATACCCTCATACGTACTGTTCTAAGGGAAACAATATGGGCATCTCCCACCCATATATTATAATATAAACATATACAGAGACTGAATGTTCTGTACCCACACATAAGCTATAAACTCCTCATAACGGTAATTCATAAAGGGAAACACTATGGCAGCGTCGGGATGCCTGCTCCACCCATAATGTATAAATATAATATACTGAGAGGAATGTTCTGTAGACACACTACGCTATATACCCTTCATACTGTAGCTGTCTAAGGAAACACTATGGCAGCTCCCACCCATATGTATAAATATCAATATACTGAGAAGGAATGTTTCTGTACACCCCAACAAACGCTATACCCTCATACTGTATTTGCTAAGGGAACACTATGGCAGCTCCCACCCATATGCAATAAATATAAATAACAGAGAAGGACTGTTCTGTACACACATAAGATAACCCTCCATACTGCACTGTCTAAGGGAAACAAATTCACTCCCTCACCCATATGTATAATATAAATAATACAGCCGAAGGAATGTTCTTGTACACACATAAAGCTATACCCCCTCATCACTGAGGCTTTCCAAGGGAACCCTATGGCAGCTCCCACCCATAATAATGTATAAATATACAAGAGCAAGGAATGTTCTTACATACAATAAAGCTATATCCTCATACTGTACTGTCTAATGGAAACAATATGCAGCTCCCACCCATAAGTATAAATATACAGAGAAGTAATGTTCTGTACACACAATAAGTCTATACTCTAATAATTGTACTGTCTAGAGTGAAACACTATGGCAGCTCCCACCCATATGTATAAATATAAATATAACAGAGAGGAATGTTCTGTACACACCATATGCTATACCATCAATACTGTAGCTGTCTAAGGGGGGACACATATGGCAGCTCCCACCCATATGTATAAATATAAAATACAGAAAGGAATGTTCTGTACCTAACATAAGCATACCCTCATACTCGTGCTGTTAAGGGAAACACTATGGCAGTCTCCCACCCATATTTATAATATACAGAAAGGAATGTTCTGATACATACACTAGACTATCACCTCATCCTGTACTGTCTAGGGAAACACTATGGCAGCTCCCCACCCATATGTATAGATATACAGAGAAGGAATGTTCTGTCATACAATACTCTACCCTCAACTGTACGTCCTAAGGTAACCACTACCCTACTGGCAGTCCCATCCATATGTCATAAATATACAGAGACGGAATGTTCTGTACCACAAACTAAGACTATACCCTCATACTGGTAAACTGTCTAAGGGAAACACTAATGGCAACTCCTCACCCATATGTATAAATATACAGAAATGAATGTTCCTGTAACACAATAAGCTTATGACCCTCATACTGTACTGCTAAGGAAACAATAGGGCAGCTCCCACCCATATGTATAAATATCAGAGAAGGAATTTTCTGTACCACATCAGCTATACCCTCATCCTTGTACTGTCTGGGAAACAATATTGCAGCTCCCATCATCTGATAAAATCAGAGAAGGAATGTTCTGTACACACAATAGGCTTAACCCTTATACTGTATTTGTCTAAGGTGACAACACTATGGCAGTTCCCACATCATAAGTATGATGTCAATCTGTCAACCAGTTAGGGTACCAGCCCAAAAGATGGTTAAAGGGTTCATTGAAAATATCAACTTGCTAAACAAATCTAATGTAATACCATGAGGTGGCAATCTTCCCAAGGTGTAACTGCCCAATAGTTCCGTACTGGGATCCTTATATGTGCTGTTCATAAGATTCAAGTTCTCTTCCGTAATTGACTCAGTAATAAAGATAGAGTTTTACACTAGACTAACCTAGGCCCTAGCTACATTTCCTAGAACCCAGCGCCACATCCAGAGAAGATGGCGAAACAGCATTTTTCATTATTGGGCTGATTAGCAGTAAAGAGAATTCGATGTTTGTTCTACCGTTGATACGACCAATCAGGTGTTAGCTTTGCTAAGGATATAAAGGCTTAAACGGCTAACGGCCATAGTATAGATGATGAGTATCGGATGTTAACAACTCAATTCTAAGTCCGAGCCCTCATCCCAAATGTTGCCACCTTTGCCAGCCTCACTAATTATAGCTGGGTCCCGCCAACACAATGGCCATTCATTAACTGTGTGCTGGCGTCTAACAGCACCTATTCCATCACACACACGCTCATGGTGAGGGGGTCACAACAGTGAGAAGAACTTCTAAGTGGGTAGATTTCATCTTTAGAGTGAGTGTTGGCTCTTTAACTCCTGAAACAAAATGTGTAAATATTTTTTAAAGCTGGTCACCACAATACCGGAAGCTCTGCCGTGACGAGCCGCGTTTTCTGAGGCGTCTGATTTTCTGTTTGGAGAAACGGTGGTTGGTTGTGGGACAAAAATCCATGTATTTTTTCAGCCGATTGACACTGGGCTAACACTGCCAAACCTTGCAATGGTGTGTACACATAGCACTAAGCGTTACGCTTTAAGATAGCAAAAAACGTGAAGGCGCAAACGCGAAAATAACACCGCTGGATTCACCATAAAGCGCGCACATAAGCTTGGGGTGGGCGTTTGTAGTGTGGCGCTCAGCCGTTATGAAACCTATCTTTTTCGTTCTCTACGTTATAATTGAAAAGGTGCTGATTGTGCATGAATCACTTTGAAAATCTTGAGATAAGGTCTTCTTGGAGGCACCATTGCAGTTACCGCTGCACTTTTCCTTCCGTGATACTGAAGCCTGCTACGTAGCCTGAGAGGAACCCTATATGGGTGGTTCTTATAAATCACATAGTCACTGTTACACACAAACCTACACGATCATTTGAAAGAGCAAAAATAAAAGGACATTTCCTTGAACCTTCGTCTGTCGTACACCGAAGCTCTTCGAGGACATGAACATCTTGCTCCACAAATTAATCCTCTGAATTCTTTCCTGTAGCGACAATATTTTCCATAACACATCTGACAGATAAAATGGACATGTCCAGAAATTTGTCACACTTTAACCAGCAGAAACCGACGATATCCGCGCAACCTCACCATAGAGCAAACAACATTGTGGTTTTAATTTAGCCTTTTTTTTTTTTAATATCTGTATCTGATCCGTCGGTGCTAAAAAAAAATTTCTCGTCACTCGCGCGCGAACCCTGAACCGTACATCTGTTACATTTTTAATCCGAGGTACACTTTTCCATTAATTAAATAGTGTTTTATTGGCTTATTAATGCATAAATTTCCGCCATTCCAAGTGACAAACAAATAGCTTGACTTCATTAATTAAATTATGTGGAGTCAGAAGGGTTTTCTACGATAATAGCTCAAAAAACATTGTCTCTATTCATCATGATCTGTTTAGATTTGGCGAGTGAGAACTTATACTTCTCCCCCTCTTTACAGTGCATCCTTGAATTCTATTTCAGTGCAACAGTATACTGAAGACATCGATACAGAGAGCAACTGCCTTTTTTAAATCTCCGAATGTCAACGATGAGCTTTGCCGTACATTTTGATTTTTTAATTAAGGCTGGTCCCCTCACTCACTGAAAACCTCTGAACTTAGTAAGTTCACGCATGGGTGGAACTCGTGCTTGATCCATTAATCAGGCGAATTCCTTCCCTTCATTGGCCCATGCAGATTTTTTTTATTCCCTTTTTTAGTTCTAGCAGAACTGGTTAGATACAATTTTTACATGTTTGTCATTGATAATTTCTGTAGGAGCAGCAATAAAAAGTTTAATGGTATGAGCAAAGCGATTTAATAACGGTCCATACTTTTAAAATGTTTTTTTAATTTATCCATAGCTCATCCTCCTAGTATTCTAATATGCAGTAATGTTAAGTTAATCATGGCAACCATTGTATAACACTTTAAAACTTGTAGGGCCTCACTTTCTGAATTGATTATATTTATTTGTTAAAGAACAAGATAAAATCCATATCCAATATCTTCGCACCCTGACACGGTAAGGCGTTTGTTTTCCTGTATTAGTCTTAATGGAATGCAGAATGAATTAATACCTAAAAAAAAATTATCGCGAGTATAAACCAGACCCGAGTATAAACCAACGGGTACCCAATTTACACACCTAACAATCTAATAAAATTGTTGACTCTGAGCTAAAACCGAAGGAGAAACTTGGCATTCAAGATTGTTTGGAAACTACAACTCCCAGCTAATAAAGCATGCTGGGAGTTTGGTTTTCCAAACATCTGAAATGCCAACCCTCACCCTTCCAACCCAGTTTCAGTTTTGTACCTGTGTGCTCTCCTCCATCCAGTACTTTGGGTCTTCCTGTTGGACGTGTGCCTGTGTGCCACAGCATTGAAGATCACATTCCGTGCAGACCACAATTCAGGTACGCATTCCGGCACTCCACACGCTCATTCTCCCAGTACTGGCGCGCCGGGCAGTTAATCGGCCGGCGCGCAGTACGGGAAATGATCTTCGGCGGTCTGCCGGAGTACTAAAGTAAGTAGTGACTCGAGTATACCCGAGTCCAGATTTCAGGCTGATTTTCACTGAAACAATTCGATTTATACTAGTATATACGGTATCCATTTAGGGCTTCCTGCTGGGTCTGCAGCATATTTTAAATGAGAAAAAAGTTCTGCTTTAGATTCTGAGCTGTCTGCACACACACAGGTATTTTTACATTCCACCATTCCACCACTAAGTTCATGTGTTCACTTTCCAAAGCCCCCAAGGTCAGTGTAATGATTCAGCGTTCTGATCGTTTTGCTTGCATGAATTATACATCTGAACTATATCGTCTCGTTAACTAACATTTTCAGCCGAGATGGAGTAAGCAGAATTTGGTCATTTACCTGTTCTTAATAATTCGCATATTCCTTCTCACACTTTGTTGGGAGGGGGGGAAATCTATCTGCATCTCATTAAGTGGAACGGACTTTGTTTAATGGACACGCTGGACTTTAAGTACAGCACCGACAAGGAAACGGAGTCAGAATCATTGCATATGTAATTGTTTATTTTAAAATAACATTACCAGACTTGTTGTTAGAACATAATAGGGTCGATTCAAGAAACAAAGGGTTATTATCAGATCCCCATTAACCTGCAAATTGGAATGGTTTTCTTGTTAAAGAGAAGACTGTAAAGGTGGCAATACAAATGCAATTTCCATGCATGTGCCAATAGATCACATTGGTATCGGTTGTAACTTGCAAAGGGATCCGCCTCATAAATCGGAAACCGCCTCGATTGCCATACGCGGGATCGGTCAGCCATGTGCCTAAATCAGGCTGACGTATCACCCAACTGCCGACAGGGAAATTTTTCCATTTTCCTGACCAAACCATAATTCCGACCGACTGGCGCTTATTCTGTATTACAGTTGGTCAGTCGGATTTGGCCCCTATACCTTAGTTGATATTATATGGGCCGACAGATTTAACCTAATCGAAGTCTAATTGTATGGCCACTTTAGGCTTGGTACAGTGAGGCCCGGTTCGGCGGATCCGAACCCGTTATCCCGCGGTCGGATTTTCGCCTCATTCGTAATACGGTCGGATATTGGCTGATTTTTCCGGATTTCCCGCCTGTCCGAACTTTCCCCGAGCCACGTTTGTTCAAATTTTTTTTTTCGAAAATGCAGGAACAATAAGTGATTTTTTTTTCGAGACTTTCACGGTATTTTCGAAAATTTTCGAAATTCCAAAATTTCGGAAGAATTTTTCATTTTAAATTGGTCCTCTCGCGGATTTTCAAATTTTTCAGGATGCTCGAAATGGCGACAGATTTTGCGCAAAGTTCGGACATCTCTACTGGGTAACACAAACAGCTATTTTTTTCGCCCAGGTCGACCAATACTAAGTGTAGTGGTCTGCGAATCCGGCCGCGGCATGCTGGGAAATCCACTAACTATGGTACCCAAACACAACCAGACTGATTCAGTTCCAGCCGAGTGCTCATAACTAGTAGCAACGCTCAGTAGGGACAAAAAATCCTTAGTGTGTCCCAGCCTAATTTTCTTCACTTAGTCTACGACATAAGGCTAGGCCCACACTAACGCGTTTTTATCGATCCTCTTTGCGCATGTGTTTTGCGCATCGATTTGGTTCAAATGAAATCGCGGGAATGCAAACATTCCCGTGTATTCCAATTCCCTGTGACAACAACAACCGAATCAGCAATTTGCATTTTGCATGACAACCCCCAATATTTTTTACGGCAACCGCATGCGTTTTTAGCTGACTATAAACTAACAATAATCGACAAACAGCCAATTCACACAATTAGCAATACGACACAAAAGAACGCATACACTTGCTGCTAAACCGCCACGATTTGGTGTGCGTTGTAGTGGGAAGCCTCAGCCTCAGAAAATGGGTTGGTTGTGTCTAAAAAACAGGGTCTATCACACAACAAACAAAAATTTCGGTAAATGTTGGATATCATAAAAAGAGGAAGCGAACGCCAGTCTCCATAGTGGGTTTCTACTACATGTTGTTGGAAATGCCCCCTTAAACAATTTAGCTTTTTTGAGAGATATTCTAATATCTCATATGGTTACGCCATAAAACGGGCCGGATATTTTCCACATCGGATTAGGATCACGGAACTATCGTATAACCTTTATGGGAAAAAACGCCCTTTTGCCCGGGATCTTCCTAGATTTTATCTGGAAACGACGGGAAAATAGGTTCTGAAGATTTAAGGGGATCGATAGAATGCTTATTTGCGAAGGGCCGACGGTCTATTGACTGGCTGTGACAGTGGTACTCTTGTTGGCATCCCGACCTATCCAAAGACTAAATCCCGTCGGACCCAATAGTCACCTTAGGGTCCGATTATGACTATTGAATGGCCTAGTTTGCAGGATCCGAACACCGGATCCTCTGGACGGATTTCCCCCTCGTTTTTTTTCCAGCCTTCCGAACTTCAATCGCGTTTTTGAAAATTTTCGAAATTACGGATTTTCTCGTATTTCGAAAACACCCACGTTTTTCGAAAATTTTCAAAATCGGGGATTTCTCGTCATTTTCGAAAATACGAGAAATCTATGCTTTCCTATTTTCGCAGAATCCTCCGTATTTTCGAAGATTTCTTGTATTTTCGAAGAGCTCTCGGTTTTTCGAAGAATTCCTCGTATTTTCGAATTATTAATAGGTTTTAATGGGTCCCTGGCGGATTTTCGAATTTTCGAATTTTTTTTTTCCGAAAATTCGCAGACCCTCGAGCGGGACCGGATTTTGGCGCTGGGGGGGTTTCTGCCACATGCGACATCTCTCTAATTAGCCCTCTAATTTGACCAGTAAGGACAATACTCATCTATCTATATCTAGACTTGTATTGTTTTGAAATAAGAATTAGGAGTTGCCTGCTAAATTATTAAAAACAAGGGTAGATCAAGGCCATTTAACTTAAACAAAAGACTCCTTGCTGCCCTAAGACTTTAATAACTGTCATTATAACTAGAGGGTTGTTTGATTTTGCCAATAACTACCTGTTTTCTATAAGGTCTATAAATCAACGTTATCAAATCAAGGTTCAAACAGATGTACGTAATGATACATCAAATAGACGTAAGTAAGGCACTGTCAATGTCTAGAAAAACATTCCTGTCTTGTTAAACCTTATAATTGTACTACTTAGGGAAACCAGATGTTCAGCTCCCACCCATTCATACAAATACCCAGAGAACAGGTTTAAATACTTACTGCCAAATCCATCCACCAGGTCTATAGGATTCCCCATCACTTTGGATTTAGCCTAATGAAGGTTACCTGTACTTGTATCAAGTCATACACGGCATCGATAATCGATCATTCTGCAATACAACATCTATTGAATTAGTATGTCAACGACATTTTTCCATGTTTTCGCGATAGACCCAAGCCAACAAAGGAAACTGATTTTCATCTCATCTTACCAAACAATATCTACTCACGTAGTTTTTCAGCAGAATCTCACCGGGGCAAGTGAGGAATTACGATCGGCAATTGTTTTGGGCAATTGAAATGTATGATCCTTTTGGCTCATCTGATCGGAAAACATCAACCTGTGTATGGCTAGCTTTAGACTTTGTACTAATAAGGAAATGAGACTTCTTGTGTAACTTCCATGTTTTCCGCGGTCAGTTTTTCAGGAAAACTATCCTTTCAAAAGTATGTTTATTACAGTATTCCCCAAGCGTGAATGCAAAACAATGCGCCAACTACAGACACACACCCGGGGTGGAACACCTCCTGTAGGAGATGATAGTTTCTCGTAAGGAGTAACTATAGTGCCTATAAAAGTTTTTTCAAAAACAAACACCGTTAAAATGAAAAGTAACCTGGCGCAGCGAGGTAGGATTGGTAATTTTCTACTGTCCCAATATCATTCAATGAAAATTGGCAGGACAAGAAAGCTACTTCTGGCCATGGCTTCCGTAGTGCTTCAGCACTTAATCTTTAAACACAGGAAGGTCCCGGGCACTAACCTGGCAATGAGACTTGTATCGCTGTCGCCTCAACGAAGCATATATGGTAGGTAAGAATAAGCAATCCTACCTCTTCCCTGCCCCAGGTTTATTTTCACTTTTACAAAATAAATTTTTTTTTTTTTGTTGTCCTTTAGCTCTGTACGGCAAGGCTTTAGCATTTTTTAGAATCAGAATCTCCATTCGCCTTATACAATCTTCAATCCTGTTTTTTTTTCCTAAAGCCCCTCAATCTGTCTAACGTGGATTGCTGGAAAGCAAATCCGATAATCCTTACAAGTGAACTGATCTTCCATTGATCTCTAAGCAGAAGCAATACCTGCTATCATGGATTCCTACACCAAAATCCATAAAGACTTAAAGGTGACGTGTCAAATGAATGCAATCATGTGTAGAGGTACAGAGATCAAAAAACAGAAAATCCATTCTTAATCTTCCCTTAACAATGTCTATTTTCTATATATATAAAATACTTCATCGATAATATCCATAGTTTTTATATAATTTATCACATAAGAAGAATTTCCCCTAATAATAAACACATATGGGAAAAAGAGCATTATGTTGGTTATAAAGCTTTCAATTAAAAGTTGCATACTGTTACAATATTTCCAACTTTTACATAAAATGTGACCAACCGGGATGGGGCGGAGCTTAAAGGAGTGCCAATAATAGCGCCAGCACGCCCCCCACGCCTCCCAACCTGTCACATCCACCCGGAACGCCCCACTCCCCGCCCATCACAGTACTTTGCAAACTTGCAGGGAGATTCATAAAAGTTCTTATCGTTTTAAAATCGTGCTAACTTTGCCCCAACCAATCAGATGTTATTTACCATTTGAAAGCTAACATCTTATGGTTGGGGAGAATTTAGCACATTTTAAACAGAAAACTTTTATTGAATCTCCCTGTTGGTTGTCCCAGAGAAACCAAGACGTTTGGAGGTACTTAACTAAAAAAAAACAACCTTAATGGTGTAACAGTATATGTGTTGGCAGTAGGTAGTTAAAAGAGAACACTTTTGACATCAATCATGATTAGGTCTGGCTAATATGTTATGCCTGGTTTAGTAAATAGGATTCAATAAGAGAAAGCAATAGGTAGTCCTCCTTTTCCTATGTCCCAGCAGCAATCCCACACAGAACTTCTGATTTTTAATCCGAAACGCAAGCAAAGCAAGTTTTTGCCAAAAAAAAACGTGATTGTTGCTGACGCAGTCAGTGCGTGCAGTTGGAACAAAACTCGCAGGCGTAAGCATGTGAGTAACCACGCTAGTGTGCCCTAGCCCTTAACATCAGGCTGAATGAAAACCTTGTCCCGATACTAATCTATGCTGTACTTTCTTACGTTCCCCATTCGTTTTCCTATTTAAATGAATGACTAATAAACGTAATTTATACATCGATAATACATCGGCTGCTTCTTCTGCATTCCGCGTTTCCTTTGTCTCCTCTCCCAAATAGTCCCAATGCAATTGATTTTCTTCTAACCAGAGGCGATACACGAATTTCTCTCTATTGTAACAGTCAAATATCCATTTCATGTGTCTATTATTAAAATTACAGTTTCATAGGGAAATTTACAATTCTATTACAGTCTCCAATGATCCAGTAAAGGACCGGAACCAACAGTAACAAAATAAAATCACATTTTTGTTGTTCTGAATTATCTGTGCAATGGAATTTGGATTTAAAAGGGGCTAAAACTTTGCTTCATATTAATCTCAATATTTATAATTGGTGTTTGCCTCAATAAGAGACTTTGTTTCTCTCAAGCTCATAATCCCCCTCCCACTCTTAACCGACGCCATCCTTTCATCTGACCTAAGAACTTTGTCAAGACATATCGTCAGTTAATCACTATGAGGTAGAACTAAAAAATTTTTCCCCACCTTGCCAATTCCCACATACTAACAGTCACCATTGCAGTTACAGCCACACTGCACGACCCGCTGAAGAATTTATGAGAAAATTAGATGCATTTTGATTGACGACTGAAAGGTAAAATGTCTCTGATGGTGTTATCTAAAGACTTTGGGGGAAGATCGAGGTTCAGAGAACTATCACAAAGGTGGGCTCTTATACACAGGCTTCTGATTGGGTGGCCCCATCTACATGTTCCTAGTTCATAGGCAAAGTCCCTTGTTTTTAAAAGCTTCAACAGTTTATTAAAAACTGTCTGTGTTACCAGTGAAGAAAGACCTACCTGTAAACCCGGAATGGGGGAGTGGTGGGCTGTACCATGGAGGGACTTCTATCAGATGAACTGCCTCATACTATCTTCTCCTTCCTTGGTTTTCCAGGTGGTGATTCTAGAATGATAGAAGAGGTAAAGATGGGAGAAAAAAAACCCATAAACATCAAACACAATCGGATGATAAATCATGCATTCCTATCATATAACGTTGAAATAAGCGCGCGTTGGGTTAACTCTCGCTCTTTACGTTGGCAGAACTGCAATTCTCAGGTCTCCATTTGTCTGTGGGTTTTAGAGACACAACAACCCCATTAACCTAGTACACACTTGGCCTGATGTTTAACCCTATGCAGATTCTGTCTGTCATTTGTAAAAACTCGCGATATGTCACAGTCCGAGCGGTTCTCACTATAGTAAAAGCATGGAGAACGCTCAAGACTCAAGTGTTTCCCCTACAAGAGTACGACGCGGCCGAGGGAAATTTGTGGACATTTCAGAACACGATTGTCTGAAAAATGCGCTAGTCACCAGTAACGAGAAGGGATGGACAGAGTCACGGGAATGGTTTCCTTACTTGTTACTGTGTTTAGTACCTTTGACTACATCAGAAGGGCACTAACTGGCTAAACATGCCATCAAAGGTCAGGATTTCATTACAATACCCCCATTTTAACATCCCTGATTCCCTCTAATTTCCTGTCCCGTTTGGCTCTCTAACCCTACTGATCAGGACGGCAGTTCTTAGTCATCTGTTGGCTCTCTCATGCATTGACCTCCTTGGCCATTCAGATACGCCCCGCACAAAAAAAACTGCTTCTTCGCCAGGCTTCCTCAGTGCTTCAGCACGTATCTTAATATACGAGTAATGTCCAGGACACAATAACCTGGCAGATGAAAACTGTACATGACTGTAGTTTATCATGAACAATATTGGCTTGGGAGAAGTACATTTTTACAGTATAGTTTTTATATAAAGGTTATGAGAATTGTGTTTATTTCTTATTTATGTAAATTCACGGTAATTCCCCACTGGACCTAATGCGCCACCTGCCTTATGGGTTATTTCTCTACATGTTTCTAACCCCCCCCAAGGATCATGATTAAAAAACAAAAAAACAACATCAGAGGAAGCACAAAGGGAACATAGTAGGGATGTGGATCTTATGTGGTAACAGATGGTGGGGTTAAGTTAAAAGTCTAATGCAGCAAACTCTCCGTATGGCTCCCCCCGGCAATGCCAAAACCTCGCGCCCTTGATTTGTGATTCCTCTTACTGGGGATGGCACGATGGACTCATAACAGTCTGAGGATCGTAGTTATATTGGCTGGGAGGGCAATGGGAAGCTACTCTGAGATACTTAGTTTCACATCATTTTACTTTAAATCACACAGGCTTTTCAATACCAAGGATATACATACCGTATAAACTCAGTATAAGCCGACCCGAGTATAACCGAATGTCCCGTTTTTACACCTGAAAATTAGGATAAATTGGATTGCTTCGAATTGTACGCCGAGGGTAGAAATTCTGACCCTACTCTGCTCTCTCTGATATCTCACACTATTTTGATCTGACCACTACTACTGTCCTTCCAATATTAATTTTTGATGCTTAAGTTGCCCTTTAAATAGACAGGCATAATTCCCCTACAGATGTTTTGGAAACTACAACTCTCCAGCAATGCTTTATTTTGGCTGGGAAGTTTATTTTCCAACAACGTGTTATGGGAATGCAACTGCAGTGGTAGTAAGCCCCCATCCCTACCCCCTGTGAGATTTTCCTCCCCAAGAATTCCAGATGTTGCTGAGGCTCTCATGTTGCTGATGGCTGAGGCTCCAAATCCAGCTGTCGCACGCTCTGTGAATCCTGTGGATTGCCGCTGACGTTCACTACTCGGCGCCTCTCCCGGCCCGGCGCCGAGTACTGACGTCAGCCGCAACTCACAGGAACTTACAAGTTGGCGGCAAGCCGGATTTGGACCTCAGCAACATCAATCGGGTCGGTAAGAGACCTTGACTCGAGTATAAGCCGAGGTAAGGTTTTTAGGTTTATTTTAAAACTAAAAGCCTCGCATATACTCGTATATACGGTATATTGTAAACAGTTATATAGTAACATAGTATTGGAGGTTGTATAAAGACATACGTCCATCTAGTCCAACCTTTATACCCTACCCATAATGTCTGTATAACAGTTACATAGTAACATAGTATTGGGTTGTATAAAGACATACATCCATCTAGTCCAACCTTTATACCCTCCCATAATGTCTGTATAACAGTTACATAGTAACATAGTATTGGAGGTAGTATAAAGACATACGTCCATCTAGTCCAACCTTTATACCCTACCCATAATGTCTGTATAACAGTTACATAGTAACATAGTATGGAGGTTGTATAAAGACATCCGTCCATCTAGTCCAACCTTTATACCCTACCCATAATGTCTGTATAACAGTTACATAGTAACATAGTATTGGAGGTTGTATAAAGACATCCGTCCATCTAGTCCAACCTTTATACCCTACCCATAATGTCTGTATAACAGTTACATACTACATAGTATTGGAGGTTGTATAAAGACATACGTCCATCTAGTCCAACCTTTATACCCTACCCATAATGTCTGTATAACAGTTACTAGTAACATAGTATTGGAGGTTGTATAAAGACATACGTCCATCTAGTCCACCTTTATACCCTACCCATAATGTCTGTATAACAGTTACATAGTAACATAGTATTAGAGGTTGTATAAAGACATACACCATCTAGTCCAACCTTTATACCCTACCCATTCTGTGCTGGGCCATACGTTATGCAGTTGCTGTTGGTCTCCCCCCACATCAATCAGAGCATTCTTCACTGCACTGCACTGCATATATGATGTCGCTTTTCTTGTGTTTGGTATTGGGTCTTCGGATGTACCAATTGCTGCCTCAGTGTGTTGTTCGGTTTAAGCAGACAGGGATACGATGTTTTTTGAAAATTCTTCTTAATTTCTCGGAGACCCCTGTTTGACCCCTGGAGTCAAACACAAATACTGATGTGTGGGGGGGTTCGACACCAACTGTCTGCCATGTACAATGCGTTTTAAACACCTTACTCTGGGCGTTCCTATAACACCTCTTAGCCACTATCCAATCACACCCCTTACACCTGGCTGTGATATGCTATTGGGATTTTCCAGGGTACATAATTGCCACAGATTCTTGTACAAGTCATTCTGAATTGAGAAAGCCAGTCGGATAGCTAGCCAATGTCTTCAAGAACTACTTTCAAGTCCAGTTGATCTAATTGAATACAACAGATATACCATGACCTGGATGAATGAGAACCTCACAAGCAGTATTGGAGGTTGTATAAGACTACGTCCATCTAGTCCAACCTTTATACCCTACCCATAATGTCTGTATAACAGTTACATAGTAATATAGTTTGGAGGTTGTATAAAGACATACGTCCATCTAGTCCAACCTTTATACCCTACCCATAATGTCTGTATAACAGTTACATAGTAATATAGTATGGAGGTTGTATAAAACATACGTCCATCTAGTCCAAACTTAATATCCTATCCATAATGTCTGTATAACTGTTACATAGTAATATGTATTGGAGGTTGTATAAAGACATACGTCCATTGTAGTCCAACCTTTATACCCTACCCATAATGTCTGTATAACTGTTACATAGTAACATAGTATTGGAGGTTGTATAAGACATACGTCCATCTAGTCCAACCTTTATACCCTACCATAATGTCTGTATAACAGTTACATAGTAACATAGTATTGGAGGTTATATAAAGACTACGTCCATCTAGTCCAACCTTTATACCCTACCCATAATGTCTGTATAACTGTTACATAGTAACATAGTATTGGAGGTTATATAAAGACATACGTCCTCTACCAAGCTTTATACCCTACCCATAATGTCTGTATAACAGTTACATAGTAGCATTTATCCCAGTCCAACCAACTACAGCATATGATTAATACTAGTCATCTCAATATTTTTTTTTTTTTAAAAACGTATCCACCGCCTGCTTTTCAAGCTATTCAATTACCACATCTGCTGGAACAGTGAGAACAGCTTCACCGTTCTCACTGTAAAGAAACCTTTCCTAACCTGAAGATGAACTTCTTTTCTTCCAACCTTAAGGATGTCCACGTGTCCTCTGATATGACCTATTAGTGAACAATGTACCCGAGAGTTCATTGTATGGCCCATTATATATTGGTATAAAGTGATCAATACCCCACGCAAACGTCGCTTCTCCAATGTAAACATCCCTAACTTGTCTAATGTGCCCAGGACATTACTTATAACAGGGTATATATTCTAATATCCCAAGGACATTACTTATGCAGGGTATATAGATATCTAATTCCAGGAACTATAACTTATACAGGGTATATATATCTAATCCCAAGGACCAATTACTATATACAGGTATATATACTAATTCCAAGTATTACTATACAGGGTATATATATCTATTCCCAGGATATTACTTATACAGGGTATATATATCTAATTCCAAGGACATTACTTATACAGGGTATATAGATCTAATTCCAAACATTAACTTTACAGGGTATATAGATCTAATTCCAAGGACATTACTTATCAGGGTATATTAGATCTAAATTCCAAGGATATACTTATACAGGGTATATATATCTAATTCCAAGGACATTACTTATACAGGTATATAGATCTATTCCAAGACATTCTTATACAGGGAATATATATCTAATTCCAAGGACATTACTTATACAGGGTATATATAGATCTAATTCCAAGGATATTACTATACAGGGGTATATATAGATCTAATTCCAGATATTACTTATACAGGGTATATATATCTAATTCCAAGGACTATTACTTTACAGGGTATATGATCTAATTCCAGGATATTATTATACAGGGTATATATATCTAATTCCAAGGAATTACTTATACAGGGTATATATATCTATATCCAAGGATATTACTTATACAGGGAATATATTCTAATTCCCAAGGATATTACTTATACAGGGTATATTTATATCTAATTCACGGATATACTTATACAGGGTATATATGTCTAATTCCAAGGACATTACTTATAACAGGGTATATATAATCTAATTCCACGGACATTACTTATACAGGGTATATAAAACCTTGACTCGAGTATAAGCCGAGGTAAGGTTTTTAGGTTTATTTTAAAACCTAAAAGCCTCGGCATATACTCGAGTATATACGGTATATTGTAAACAGTTATATAGTAACATAGTATTGGAGGTTGTATAAAGACATACGTCCATCTAGTCCAACCTTTATACCCTACCCATAATGTCTGTATAACAGTTACATAGTAACATAGTATTGGAGGTTGTATAAAGACATACATCCATCTAGTCCAACCTTTATACCCTACCCATAATGTCTGTATAACAGTTACATAGTAACATAGTATTGGAGGTAGTATAAAGACATACGTCCATCTAGTCCAACCTTTATACCCTACCCATAATGTCTGTATAACAGTTACATAGTAACATAGTATTGGAGGGTGTATAAAGACATCCGTCCATCTAGTCCAACCTTTATACCCTACCCATAATGTCTGTATAAAGTTACATAGTAAAATGTATTGGAGGTTGTATAAAACATCCGTCTCTAGTCCAACCTTTATACCCTACCCATAATGTCTGTTATAACAGTTACATCTAACATAGTATTGGAGGTTGTATAAAGACATACGTCCATCTAGTCCAACCTTATACCCTACCCATAATGTCTGTATAACAGTTACTAGTAACATATTATTGGAGGTTGTATAAAGACATCGTCCATCTAGTCCAACCTTTATACCCTACCCATATGTCTGTATAACAGTTACATAGTAACATAGTATTAGAGGTTGTATAAAGACATACATCCATCTAGTCCAACTTATACCCTAACCCATTCTGTGCTGGGCCATACTTTGATGCAGTTGCTGTTTGTTCTCCCCCCCAATACAATCAGAGCATTCTTCACTGCACTGCACTGCATATATGATGTCGCTTTCTTGTGTTTAGGTATGGGTCTTCGGATGTACCAATTGCTGCCTCAGTGTGTTGTTCGGTTTAAAGCAGACAGGGATATCGATGTTTTTTGAAAATTCTTCTTAATTTCTCGAAGACCCCTGTTTGACCCCTGGAGTAAACATCAAATACGATGTGGGGGGTTCGACACCAACTGTCTGCCATGTACAATGCTGTTTTAACACCTTACTCTGGGCGTTCCTATAACACCTCTTAGCCACTATCCAATCACACCCTTAACACCTGGCTGTGATATGCTAATTGGGATTTTCCAGGGTACATAATTGCCACAGATTCTTGTACAAGTCATTCTGAATTGAGAAAGCCAGTCGGATGACTAGCGAAATGTCTTCAAGAACTACATTTCAAGTCCAGTTGATCTAATTGAATACAACAGATATACCATGACCTGGATGAATGAGAACCTTCACAAGCAGTATTGAGTACGGGTGAGCTGGACATAAACATAGTATTGAGTAGGGGTGAGCTGGACATAAGCATAGTATTGAGTAGGGGTGAGCTGGACATAAACATAGTATTGAGTAGGAGTGAGCTGGACATAAACATAGTATTACGTAGGGGTGAGTTGGACATAAACATAGTATTGAGTACAGGTGAGCTGGACATAAATATAGTATTACGTAGGGGTGAGCTGGACATAAACATAGTATTGAGTAGGGGTGACCTAGACATAAACATAGTATTGAGTAGGTGTGAGCTGGACATAAACATAGTATTACATAGGGGTGAGTTGGACATAAACATAGTATTGAGTAGGGGTGAGCTGCTCATAAACATAGTATTGAGTAGGGGTGATCTGGACATAAACATAGTATTGAGTACGGGTGAGCTGGACATAAACATAGTATTGAGTAGGGGTGAGCTGGACATAAACATAGTATTGAGTAGGGGTGAGCTGGACA
>CM033476.1:121393323-121500944 GCA_019447015.1 Hymenochirus boettgeri
CAGAGAAGGAATGTTCTGTACACACAATAAGCTATAACCTCATATTGTCTGTCTGAAACAATATGGCAGCTCCCACCCTATGTATAAATATAAATATACAGAGAAGGAAGTGTTCGTACACACAATAAGCTATACCCTCATATTGTAACTGTCTAAGGAAAAAATATGGCCTCCCCACCCATATTATAAATATAATTCAGAGGAATGTTCTGTACACACAATAAGCTATACCAAGGTACTTGGGTCATATATAAAATAAAAAAAAAATGTTTACACACAATAATACCCTCATACTGTACTGTCTAAGGGAAACAATATGGCAGCTCCCACCCATATGTATAAATATACAGAGAAGGAATGTTCTGTACACACAATAAACTATACCCTCATACTGTACTGTCTAAGGAAACAATATGGCAGCTCCCCCCTATGTATAAATATACAGAAAGGAATGTTCTGTACACACAATAAGCTATACTCTCATACTGTACTGTCTAAGGGGAACAATATGGCAGCTCCCACCTATATGAATAAATATAAATATACAGAGAAGGAATGTTCTGTACACACAATAAGCTTACCCTCATACTGTACTGTCTAGAGGAAACACTATGGCAGCTCCCACCCATATGTATAAATATCAGAGAAGGAATGTTCTGTACATACAATAAGCTACCCTCATACTGTACTGTCTAAGGAAACACTATGGCAGCTCCCACCCATATGTATAAATTAAATAACAGAGAAGGAATGTTCTGTACATCAATAGCTATACCATCATACTGTACTGTCTAAGGGAACAATGGCAGCTCCCACCCATATGTATAAATAGAAATATACAGAGAAGGAATGTTCTGTACACACAATAAGCTATACCCTCATACTGTACTGTCTAGGGAAACAATATGGCAGCTCCCACCCATTTATAAATATACAGGAAGGATGTTCTGTACATACAATAAGCTATACCCTCATACTGTACGGTCTAGGAAACAATATGGCAACTCCCCACCTATATGTATAAATATACAGAGAAGGTGTTCTGTACATACAATAAGATACCCTCTCCTGTACTGTCTAGGGAAACAATATGGCAGCTCCCCCCCATATGTATAAATATCAGAGAAGGAATGTTCTGTACACACAATAGCTATACCCTCATACTGTACTGTCTAAGGGAAACAATATGGCAGCTCCCACCCATATGTATAAATATACAAGAAGGAATGTTCTGTACATACAATAAGCTATACCCTCATACTGTACTGGCTAAGGGAAACAATATGGCAGCTCCCACCTATATGTATAATATAAATTACAGAGAAGGAATTTTCTGTACACACAATAAGCTATAACCCTCATACTGTACTGTCTAAGGGAAAATATGGCAGCTCCCACCTATATGTATAAATATACAGAGAAGGAATGTTCTGTACACACATAAGCTATACCCTCAACTGTACTGTCTAAGGAAAACAATATGGCAGCTCCCACCCATATGTATAAATATAAATATACAGAGAAGGAATGTTCTGTACACACAATAGCTATACCCTCATACTGTACTGTCTAGGAAACACATATGGCACTCCCACCTATATGTATAATATAAATATACAGAGAAGGAATGTTCTGTACACACAATAAGCTATACCTCCATACTGTACTGTCTAAGGGAAACAATATGGCAGCTCCCACCTTATGTATAAAATATCAGAGAAGGAATGTTCTGTACACACAATAAGTATACCCTCATACTGTACTGTCTAAGGAAACAATATGGCAGCTCCCACCCATATGTATAAATATACAGAGAAGGAATGTTCTGTACACACAATAGCTTACCCCTCATACTGTACTGTCTAAGGAAAACACTATGGCAGCTCCCACCCATATGTATAATATACAGAGAAGAATGTTCTGTACACACACAATATTATCCCTCATAGGTACTGTCTAAGGAACTATATGGCAGCTCCCACCCATATGTATAAATATACAGAGAAGGATGTTCTGTACATACAATAAGCTATACCATCATACTGTAACTGTCTAAGGGAAACAATATGCAGCTCCCACCCATATGAATAATAAATATACAGAGAAGGAATGTTCTGTACACACAATAAGCTATACCCTCATACTGTACTGTCTAAGGAAACAATATGGCAGCTCCACCTAAATGTTAAATATAAATATACAGAGAAGGAATGTTCTGTACACACAATAAGCTATACCCTCATCACTGTACTGCAGGAAAACAATGGCAGCTCCCACCCATATGTATAAATAACAGAGAAGGAATGTTCTGTACACACATAAGCTATACCCTCATACTGTACTGTCTAAGGAAACACTATGTCCAGCTCCCACGCATATGTATAAATAACAGAGAAGGAATGTTCTGTACCCCAATAAGTTAACCCTCATACTGTACTGTCTAAGGGAAACATAGGGCAGCTCCCACCCATATGTATAAATTACAAAGAAGGAATGTTCTGTACATACATAAGCTATACCATCATACTGTAACTGTCTAAGGGAACAATATGGCACTCCACCCTATGTATAAATATAAATATACAAGAAGGAATGTTCTGTACACACAAATCTATACCATCATACTGCACTGTCAGGGAAACACTATGGCAGCTCCCACCCATATGTATAAATATACAGAGAAGGAATGTTCTGTACACACAATAATCTATATCCCTATACTGTACTGTCTAAGGGACCAATATGCAGCTCCCACCCATATGTATAAATATTATACAGAGAAGAATGTTCTGTACACACAATAAGCTATACCCTCATACTGTACTGTCTAAGGGAAACAATATGGCAGCTCCCATCCATATGTATAAATGTACAGAGAAGGAATGTTCTGTACATACAATAAGCTATACCCTCATACTGTACTGTCTAAGGGAAACATATGGCAGCTCCCACCCTATATATATAAATATACATATACAGAGAAGGATGTTCTGTACCACAATAAGCTATACCCCATACTGTACAGTCTAAGGAAACACTATGGCAGCTCCCACCATAGGTATAAATATAATATACTGAGAAGGAATGTTCTGTAGACACAATAAGCTATACCCTCATACTGTACTGTCTAAGGGACACTATGGCAGCTCCCACCCATATGTATAATATAAATATACTGAGAAGGATGTTCTGTACACACAATAAGCATACCCTCATACTGTATTGTCTAAGGGAAACACTATGGCAGCTCCCACCCATATGCATAAATATAAATATACGAGAAGGACTGTTCTGTACACACATAAGATATACCCTCATACTGCACTGTCTAAGGGAAACAATATGGCAGCTCCTCCCACCCATATGTATAAATATAATATACAGAGAGGAATGTTCTGTACACACATAAGCTATACCCTCATACTGTACTGTCTAAGGGAACCCTATGGCAGCTCCCACCCATATGTATAATATACAGAGAAGAATGTTCTGTACATACAATAAGCTATATCCTCATACTGTACTGTCTAAGGGAAACAATATGCAGCTCCCACCCATATGTATATATACAGAGAAGGATGTTCTGTACACACAACTAAGCTATACCCTAATATTGTACTGTCTAAGGGAAACACTATGGCAGCTCCCACCCATATGTATAAATATAAATATACAGAGAAGGAATGTTCTGTACACACAATAGCTATACCATCATACTGTACTTGTCTAAGGGAACACATATGGCAGCTCCCACCCATATGTATAATATAAATATACAGAGAAGGAATGTTCTGTACATACATAAGCTAAACCCTCATACTGTACTGTCTAGGAAACACTATGGCAGCTCCCACCCATATGTTAAATATACAGAGAAGGAATGTTCTGTACATACAATAAGCTATAACCTCATACTGTACTGTCTAAGGGAAACACTATGGCAGCCTCCCACCCATATGTATAAATATACAGAAAGGATGTTCTGTACATACATAAGCTTATACCCTCATACTGTACTGTCTAAGGGAACACATATGGCAGCTCCCATCCATATGTATAAATATACAGAGAAGGAATGTTCTGTAACACACAATAAGCTATACCCTCATCTATGTACTGTCTAAGGGAAACACTATGGCAGCTCCCACCCATAGTATAAATATACAGAGAAGGAATGTTCTGTACACACAATAAGCTATACCCTCAACTGTACTGTCTAAGGGAAACAATATGGCAGCTCCCACCCATATGTATAAATATACAGAGAAGGAATGTTCTGTACACACAATAAGCTATACCCTCATCCTGTACTGTCTAAGGAACAATATGGCAGCTCCCATCATATGTATAAATATACAGAGAAGGAATGTTCTGTACACACAATAAGCTATACCCTTATACTGTATTGTCTAAGGGAAACACTATGGCAGTTCCCACATCATAAGGTATGATTGTCATCTTCAACAAGTTAGGGTAAAGCCAAAAGATGTTAAAGGTTTCATTGAAAATTCAACTTCTAACAAATCTATGTAATAACATGAGGTGCATCTTCCCAAGGTGTGAACCCCAAAGTTGTCCGTACTGGGATCCTTATATGTGCTGTTATAAGATTCAAGTTCTGCCGTAATTACTGTTAAATATAGAGTTTACACTAGACTACCTAGCCATAGCACAGTTCCTAGAAAACAGCGCCCCTATCAAAGAATAGGGCGACAGCATTTTGTTCATTATTGGGCTGATGCAGAAGAGAAGTAGATGTTTGTTCTAGTTGTACCGACCCAGTCGTTTGTTAGCTTTGCTAGATGATATAAAGGCTACGGCCATAGTTAGATTGATGGAGATCGGATGTTACCTCAATTCTAGTCCGAGCCCAGTCATCCACCATGTTGCCACCTTTGCCAGCCTCATTAATTATAGCTGGATCGCCAACACAATGGCCATCATTAACTGGGTTGTCATTCCTCACCTATTCCACATCCACACACAGCTCATGGTGAGGTGGGTCACAACAGGGAAGTTCAGTAATAAGTTATCGTCGTAACTTTACCAAATGTGAGTAATTTTTATTTAAGTAGTTTGCCTAACGAAATATTTTAAGCTGGAACAAAGCCCGAAGTCTGCCGTGACGAGCCGCGTTTTCTGATGCGTCTGATTGTCTGTTAGAGAAACGGGTGGTTGGTTGTGGACAAAAATCCATGTAATTTTTTCAGCCGCTTGACACTGAGCTACACTGCCAAACAATTGCTGTGTACCCAGCCTACGTTTACGCTTTAAAGATACAAAAAACGTGAGCGCAAACGCGAAAATAACACGCGCTGACGCACGAAGCGCGCACGACGCTTGGTGCGTTTGTAGTGTGGGCCTCAGCCTTAGAAAGTCATATTATGTTCCTACGTTAACTTGAAAAGTGGCTGATTGGCACTTGATAACTTAAATCTTGAGATAGGTCTTCTTGGAGGTCACCAATTGCAGTACCGCTGCACTTCCGTGATCACTGAAGCCCTGCTACGTACCTGAGGAACCCTGATTATTGGTGGGTTCTTATAAATCACTATAGACATGTTACAACACAAACCTCACGATCATTTGAAAGGCAAAATAAGACTTTCCTTGGAACCTTCCGTCTGGTCTAGCCCGAAGCTCTTCTGAAGGACATAGAACATCTGCTCACAAATTAATTCCCGTGAATTATTTCCTTAGCGCAAATATTTTCCATAACATCTGACAGATAAAGGACATGTCCAAGAAATTTGTCACACTTTAACCAGCAGAAAACGCGATATCCGAGCGCAACCTCACCACACCATTTTTGGTTTTAATTAGACTTTTTTTTTTTAATATCGTATCTGTCGTCGGGATGCTAAAAAAAAATTTCTCGTCATCTGCGCGCGAACCCGTGAACCGTAAATCTGTTCATTTATTAATCCGAGGTACAGCTTTTCCATTAATAAATAGGTTTTATGGCTTATTAATGAATAAAAATTTGCATGCCATTTCCAATGACAAAAATAGCTTGACGTTTCATTTTAAATGATATTCAAGAAGGGTTTCTAATAATTAGGCTCAGAAAAACATTGTCTCTATTCATCATGATTGTTTAGTTTGCGAGTGAGAACTTATCTGTCTCCCTCGTTACAGTGCATACTGGGAATTCTATTCAAGTGGCATATCAGTATAAGATATGGCAGCTCCCACCCATATGTATAAATATAAATATACAGAGAAGGAAAGTTCTGTACACACAATAAGCTATACCCTCATACTGTACTGTCTAAGGGAAACAATATAGCAGCTCCCACCCATATGTATAAATATACAGAGAATGAATGTTCTGTACATACAATAAGCTATACCCTCATACTGTACTGTCTAAGGGAAACAATATGGCAGCTCCCACCCATATGTATAAATAGAAATATACAGAGAAGGAATGTTCTGTACACACAATAATCTATAACCTCATACTGTACTGTCTAAGGGAAACACTATGGCAGCTCCCACCCATATGTATAAATATAAATATACAGAGAATGAATGTTCTGTACATACAATAAGCTATACCCTCATACTGTACTGTCTAAGGGAAACAATATGGCAGCTCCCAGTTTTAAGATGTAGTACAGTGAGAAATAGTGGAGCCAATGGGAGCACTGCATTCAGCCAATCGCACAATGTGTTAGTTCAGCGTTCTTCCTGACGTCCAATTGGTAGTTTTTCAAAAATTTCAAAAATTCAAAAACAAATCCATGAAATCAATGAGGGAAAAAATCTGATCTAAGTTCGATTAAATTCAAGGTATAAATAGCGATTAGTGTACATCGCCTCCGAACTTTCGAACCGCGTTTTAGAAAATTTTCAAAAGTACGAGGATTTCTCGTATTTCGAAAATGCACAGAAAAACGTATTTTCGAAAATTGTCGAAATTACGAAGATTCGTATTTTCGAAAAGCGGGAAAAAAACGTATTTTCGAAATTACGAGATTTAAGTTTTTTTTAAAATGCGGGAAAAATACGTATTTTCGAAAATTTTCTAAATTACTAGGATTTCTCGTATTTTCGAATAATTTTTCATTTTAATAGGTCCACTCGCGGATTTTCAAATTTTCGAATTTTTTCGAAAATTCACAGTTTCGAGCGGACCGGATTTTGCGAAGTTCGGACATCTCTACCAGTGACCCGTTACAAGAGAACATCTGATTGGTCGCACCCTCTTATTGCATCAGCACTATAAAAAAAAAAAAAAAACAGCAATTTCAAATGATTGGTCCGCAGTGTAATTAATTTATGATTTATATATATAGTAAAATTCGTATGGACGCAACATTGGATACCTAATGCGTTGCACCATAGAGTCACTTGTGGTGCTGCCATGCGGCTCAAAATGTGGAAACATCAGGGTAAAAAAAAAATAATAATAATAGGACATGGAGCCCAGAGTCCATCATTTCTTACCTGTCCATAAACTTCAGTCACTGTACAGCTCCTATATGGTCGCCAAGTCCTAGACTGTTCCAATGATTTTGTATTATAGACACAGATGGGGGGTCTTTCTAGATACGATAATCCCCAGATAGATGGAAAGGGATTCGCTCCCCTATAAAATTGACACTTTTCAATATCCCTCACCGCGCCAGAATGACTTGCCTTGTGGTAACCGCAGTAAATTAACTCTACCCAGGTAGGAGGCAATTTCATTAAAGATCCCAAAGGAGAGAATTTATAGCGGAGAGGAGAATCGTATATACAAATAGGTTCTTCCTCTAGACCATGAAAGCTCAAAGAGTAATAACGTCTTTCATATAGATAAACTGCCTCTATTACCGATACATCCTATAGAGGGGAAATGACTCCTGACGGGGACTTGTACACAGAAGGATTATTATGAAAATAATCTCTCATTGTTTTAATGGTAAATCTGTGAACAAGTCACAGGGCAGCGAATTCATCCAACCTTAGGGACACGAACACGTAATGTGGTCTAGAATATCAGCGCAGCTGTGTTAAAGTGAAAGTGTAGCATTGGGGTGACACCCTTAAAACATAAAACTGGTGACTTGTCATTTATCTGCCCGCAAACCTCAACTGCATTTTTACCAGTTTATACATGGATTGTAAACAGATATTTAATGGTAAGTTCTGGTGTTTACTGACAAAGGATATGCCTCCTTCCTCTGCTCAACGAGCTTTTATAAGCTTGAGCGTGTGCAGAGGAGTCAATCATTGGTGATGTCACAGCTTTGATTGATGCATGGAGGAAGGGGCCAGCTACTCTACCATAATGGGGAGCAATAATAATCTTGAAATACCTGGTTGTAATACAGTAGTAAAGTATTTGATTGGAGAATTCCTCTCTCTATTAGTGAATCAACTGAGCATGTCCAAATTCACAGAGCAAAGGGAGGGGCGTGTAACTGCAGAGATTTCTATACTTAAAGTCTTACATGTGTATCTTTGGCTAGGAATTACCTAGAAAAACAAGTGATACCGTTATGTCAAGTGTGATACAGCAGCTTCTGGGTTATAAATCGGGAAAATGTGTGAAGTTTCCCTTTAACTCCAAAGCAGCCAAATCAGCGCCAAGTGGATTTATCATTTTCAAAAAAAAAAAAAAAAAACCCACTCCTAATTACGAAAACTGGAAACGAATGGTGCGCTGGAGTAATTTAATTCAAACTAAAATACAGATCGCTCGGCTTTGTAAAGGGTCAGAGGCTAATTTCAATGCGCCAGAATAATCAAGAAAGAAATTAAAAGTCTCCGCTTGACCGGGTGCCAAAGAAAGTCTGGGGTGTTTCGAAACCACAAAAGCACCGGAGACGCCAGCAAGTTGCGGGAAATCGGAAGAGACACAAAAGGGACGAGAGGTTCGTCTGAATAGCACAGATTACAGTATGGCAGCCAAGTTTAACGAGCGGACAAATTATTTAATAGATTATTATGGCTAGGACAAGGATCTGGAATGGGTTGAAAGGCCTTTGTTTAGTACATCCAGTAACACTTTGACATATTATGATCTATTTTTAATCTAACTTTAAATGGCCAGTATTCAAATTCAAGACACAGGCGATTCTTATTGGTAATTTAGGTAATATCTGGTGGCTACGAAAAAATAAAATGTAACAGACCCTAGACCGGGCCCTTTTTGTTTACTTTTCCTGCGGAGAATAAACCGTCCAATCAGATTTCGCTCTTTTTGATTGGTTCACAATATCCTTTATAATTCATCTTCCTATTATCTGCACAGCTTGCCCTTTAATGATGTGTTTTACCTGGCTTTCTAACCCAAGGTAAAGTGATTTCTCTCCTCTAATTGGCAAGGTGCCTCATCTTCTACCGGAGGAGACAAACACCATGAAAACTAATATTGTTATTATTATGTTAAATGTGAATCTCACTCTGTGCTAAAAAGCATTTCCCAGTCCCTCGCCTGATGGTCTTGATATTAGATTTTTACATGGGGAAGGAAATCAGCTCATTAGCACCGAAATTGGACTTAATGTTTGACTTCGCCGCCGTTAAATCTCATTTTACTCGTGAAATGAAAAAACTGGATAATTGCAAACAAGGAAAAAACCTCTAAGACCTTCTAATGTTCAGACCATTACCTGTGTATGGCATTGTTTGGTTCACGGCATTGTATGGCACTGTACAGTATACGGCATGTACTGTATATGGCACTGTATGGAATTAGCATTGTACGGTATATGGGAATTGCACTGATATGGCACTGTATGGTATACGACACTGTACTGTCTGCATCATTTTAGGGTGTGCAGCACTGTACTGTTATTGCACTGTATGGTATACGGCACTGTACGGTATTCAGCATTGAACGGTAATGGCATTGTACGTGTGCGGAACTGTACTGTATACGTCATTTTACGGTGGTGCGGCACTATAATGTGTACTGCACTGTATGGTATAAGTCACTGTACAGTATAAGTTACTGTAGGTATATGGTGTACGGCGTTGTACTTTGTGACCACTATACTGTATTACGCACTGTACGGAATACTGCACTGTACTGTATACGCCATTGCACTGTGAGCGGCACTGTAGGGTATATGGCATTGTAGGGTATACGGCATTGCACTGTGAGCGGCATTGTAGGGTATACGGCACTGTAGGGTATATGGCACTGTACTGTATACAGCATTGCACTGTGAGTGGCACTGTACGGAATACTGCACTGTACTGTATACGCCATTGCACTGTGAGCGGCACTGTAGGGTATACGGCACTGTACTGTATACAGCATTGCACTTTGAGCGGCACTGTAGGGTATATGGCATTGTAGGGTATACGGCACTGTGGGATACGGCACTGTAGGATATACGGCATTGTAGGGTATGACTGCACTGTGAGCGGCATTGTAGGGTATACGGCACTGTAGGGTATATGGCACTGTACTGTATACAGCATTGACTGAGCGGCACCGTAGGGTATACGGCATTGTAGGGTATTCGGCATTGTAGGGTATACGGCACTGTAGGGTATACGGCACTGTAGGGTATAAAGCACTGTAGGGTATACGGCACATGTAAGTATACGGCATTGCACTGTGAGCGGCACTGTAGGGTATACGGCACTGTACGGTATACGGCAATGCACTGTGAGAGGCATTGTAGGGTATACGGCACTGCACTGTGAGTGGCACTGTAGGGTATACGGCACTGCACTGTGAGTGGCACTGTAGGGTATACGGCACTGTACGGTATACGGCATTGCACTGTGAGTGGCACTGTAGGGTATACGGCATTGCACTGTAAGCGGCACTGTAGGGTAAACGGCACTGTAGGGTATACGGCACTGTAGGGTATACGGCACTGTAAGGTATACGGTGCACGCCATTGTACTGTATAAGTCATTGTACCGAGACCACATGTCCATGTTGCAGGTGTATATAAACATGGAATTCGAAAATATTTTTAACTTTGTTTATTTATTTTGCATTAAACCAAACTCCAAACTGCAACCGTCTCCATCGAAAAGTCCCTCAATGTTCTTAATAAACTAGCCAACCCACTTTCCTTAAATGGCAACTCCACCCCTTTAAACCAAAATGCAACACAATATGGCGGACAAACTTGATATGCGTGAAATGTTCTTCACCCCTTTCCCTCTGCCTATCCAAAGGTCGCTTTCCCTATCCATCTCTCGCCAAGCTCTTTTGACGTGGTGACTGGGTTTAAATAATTTGGCCACTTATTGAACTAATTTCTTTTATTTATCCAGGGTTTATGGCTCCTTGTAGCAGGAACCTTATGGAGATGTAGCCAATATGCAATTAGAATTGTGTGTGCACTAGAATTCTATTATGTGATGTTTGAAGCAGGGATGTCCAACCTGCGGCCCTCCACCTCCAGGTGTTTGAAAACTCCAACTACCAGCATTCCTCTGTTCCAGAAGAAAACCAAGGAATGCTGGGAGTTGTAGTTTTCAAACATCTGGAGGGCCGCAATAATTATTGTCACCATTCTGGTAGAGTAAACTGGCCCTCCCTCCAGCAGTCAATCACGGGTGTGAAAACGGACACCACAACCAGTGATTGACAGCTGTCAGTGTTGGACGGGCGTAGAAAGTGGAACAGGATGCGCTCGCGCGGCTCCAGTAAACATAAGTCTATATTTATTGGTTCGCAATGTAAAAAGTTGGGCGACCCCATCGGGGATTGTATTTGTTGGTGCAGTATCCCGGTTTTTACATTGTGAACCAATAAAGTTATTCATATTCCTACTCTCTCTAAGTGTGGCTGGCCCACAGGGTTACAAGTGTTTCCCCCTGGTGGGCCACAGCCAATTTACCCAAGAAAATAGAGAAAACTGCTAAAATGTAATCACAGAGCCAAAGGGACAATAGAAATACTGTATATGACCAATACACTATTCTAATAAAAAACAGGAGTAAGATTGATATGTCAATGAGCGATAATAGAGCTATGAATGGTTAGGTGGGGCCCCAACAGTCCAGTCCAACAATGACTGCCTGTTTAACTGCACATGCTCAAGCTTATAAAAAGCTCATTGAGCATAGGGAGGGGGAGATACATTTCACAGATAACGGACAAGTCCCCGTTTGGTTTTGTGGGTGAACGTGACGCTTTAATGTTTAGAGATATCACACAATTTGTGCTGATTTTTTACTTGATCTAAAAATTTGTATTAATAAAGACAAAGTCCAATTAAAACTCCCAAAAGAATGAAAGGATTAACGAAAAAATAATAGCCATAATCGGACGGTAATTGTCCAGTTTACCAGAGGGGAAGGTTGAGTTAATGTGATCCATTTTTAAGAGCCAGAGGCCTTTGCGAATTGATTAAAGTTTTCTGCAATCTTAAATGCAACGTTAATGGGGTAATAGCGAGGGAACCAATTGCCACTTCCACCGCCACGCAGCCATTATACTTTTTTTTCCAATGTAGAAGTGATTCGGACATTGATAGGGACGGCAGAGAGAGAGAGGTTATTCGGTGAGCTGATTCGATATTCATTATTAATGTGGCTTGGGGGCAATCATTTCTAGTCTAGAATGTTAACTCTGGGCCATTGTAATTAATATGGATGCAAACAAGTATTCATAAAACTGCAGGGTAAAACTATTGATGACACAATTAGAAAAGGATGTGAACCGAAACTTTTTTTAACCAATGGAAACATTGAACAGTAAAGAAGTCTATTTTCTTTTGGTTTTCATTTTAAATGTGGGAAAACTCCTAAAGAAAGTTCCAAGTGGTTTTCCACGTTTATTTTCAAGTAGCTTTGGCTCTATCTAGTGGCCAGATATACAGAATTCTCACTGTTACAACCCTTAGTTGTACCAAGTGGACCCCTGTAAACCGCATCTCCTGTTCACACAAGATACCTAGTTGCCAATTATTATTCTGGTTAGTACCCGATACTAACCAACTTTATGAGTTCGGGTTTGAACTAGTTCGGATTTCCGAACTCGCGGCTGTTTTTTGCTAATTATAGAAAATATACGAGAAGTTCACTAACCCTAGAATGTATCGTTCAGTAACCCTCGAATGTAATGTTCGTTTCACTAACCCTCGAATGAATCGTTCCTTTGTGAACCTTCGAATGTAACTTCGTCTTTCGGTAACCTAGAATGTATCTTTGTGAAGGTTTTCATTCATCCAGGTCATGGTAATCTGTTGTATTCAATTAGATCAACTGGACTTGAAATGTAGTTCTTGAAGACGTTTCGCTAGTCATCCGACTGGCTTCTCAATTCAGAATGACTTGTACAAGAATCTGTGGCAATTATGTACCCTGGAAAATCCCAATTAGCATATCACAGCCAAGTGTTAAGGGTGGATGTGATTAGATAGTGGCTAAGCCAGTCGGAGACTAGCGAAATGTCTTCAAGAACTACATTTCAAGTCAGTTGATCTAATTGAATACAACAGATATACCTAGAATGTATCATTAGATTTCAATAACCCTGAAATGTATAGTTCTATTTCCAGTAATCCTTGAATGTAACGCAAACCAGATAATTGGAGTAAGAAGTGTTTTAAACAGGTTTTGGTGATAGTGACATGTTCCCCAGACCATTTACCATGTCCCAGAGACATTTACAGTAAGTTACCATTGATAATATATTATCCAAACTTTTCGAACAATTAGCTTACCATTGACTTTAATGGGTTTTTTCCGAACTTTTACTGAGTAAGTTTGGCCATCTCTAATGGTTAGTAATACATCTAATAATGTGATGAATTTATTGGTTGGAATTTGGGGCAGTTAACAGACAGGTGACCAGTTTTAATGGTGGACAATCCTTAAAGTGCCACCACTGATTGGTTATGTTCAGGTTACTGTGACTCT
Source organism: Hymenochirus boettgeri (assembly GCA_019447015.1). Lineage (NCBI taxonomy): Eukaryota > Metazoa > Chordata > Amphibia > Anura > Pipidae > Hymenochirus > Hymenochirus boettgeri. Next base: position 121,407,154 of record CM033476.1, read on the forward strand.
CCTTCCCTGTCCAAAATACCAAGATGCAGATTCATTAAGGGGAACGGAGGAATTTAAAGAGATTTTGTTCCATTTTTTTTCACACTTCCTTTTGATTGGATTGTCTATTAAAATGTGAAAATCAAGTAATCAAGTCAAAGGATGGTAAATTGTCTCTTTAGTCTGAATCAATAGAAACTCTCTATGTTATATCCCATGCTGTACATATAATGTATAACGAGATGGATGTTTACAGTAATGTATTTTATTTAATGCAGTAGAAATATTCCCAAGATCAATAGAAAGATTTTTTTTTTCTTTTTCGTAATTAACTTTTTACCCCGGGATTGTGCAGATTGTGCAGATGACAAGAATGAAAAAATTTGATTATTAAATTCAAGGTGAGGACAAATGATGAAATCTCACACGATGAACATTCTCACCATCGTTCCGTTATTTATGGATTTTTATATTACTGCCTAATAACATGTCCTTGCAGCCTGGGGGTATAAATCCCAACAATACATTCCACTGAATCGTAGCCCAGACACTGCGGATTTAAACAATGTATAATATTCCTTACCAAAGATGTATCAGTCACCGCCCACTCCCCTAGCTCTGTGGTCTCACACATGCTCAGTGAGATTCATCCAGGGAGACAGATAGGAATTCTCAATCAGATACTATCTGGGAGTTCAATAAAAGTTCTTATGTTAAAATTTTACTTATTTTGCCCCAACCAATCAGATCTTATTAACATTTGAAAGCTAAGTTGATTGGTTGGGCAAACTTAGCACCATTTTAAAACGATAAGAACTTTTATTGAATAACCCTGTATGTTTCCTTGTATTAAAGGAGAGGATCTTTCTGACATTTTATTTACATCAAACAAGTATATTGATGGTAGGAATAAAAAAAAGGCATCATAGTAGTCTGCAAATTCCAGCTATAAAGGAAAATGTGTTCTATGGTGCAGGTCTATAAAATCAGCATGGTAAAATATTGGTGTAAACACCACACTCCCAACCCACAAAAACTGCAATAGTTAGAAGACTGAGAGATGTAAGACTAATGGAAGGCTGACAGATGTTTTTTTTTCTCTCTCTTTCTACTTCCTGGTCCAAATAGCAGCTGCTAACATGGTTATATTAACAATAAATGCTTAAGGATAAGAAAAACTGCAGACGAAAATATAGCAGGTTAGAAACGGTACTGCAAGCGACAAAGGTATTTAAAAACATCAGTATCTTTGTGAAAACCACATCTCCTTTGAGAAAAGAAAATGCATTTTCAATTTCCATTTATCGCTGTGGTTGCATTGATTGATTCCAACTTACTGCTAACACGTCACGGCCTTGAATCAACTCGTTTACAGAAAACAAAATATCTCCTTCTAAGGCTTCTGAAGAAACACGGAACACGATCCGTGGGAAATAATCAAACTTATCACGCCTCTCCACCGAGCAACCAATTAAATATTTCATTTATCTTGGAGGTTAAAGGGTAACTGTCAGGCAGAAATTCATTCATCTTGCCTTCCCAGAATGTCATTGATGCATTTCTATCCAGCGACATTGTCCTTCCATTCGGACGGCGTGAATGAGAGCGGACCTATGGACCTAAACCCAGATGAAAATTAGATAGAACAAATAAGGTTCAAATCTTTTATGGCAGAACAGCCGCCCCGAAAAAGATAAAAAAAAACCAAACACAGACATTTCAGGTTTCGGTGATAAGTTTCCTTACTCCAACAGCGACAATCCCTGAAAATACTGAAAAAAGGAACCAACATTATTATTATTATTATAAACCCCTTGTATGAATCCAGCCAATCACATCCTACATAATCCAATAAAGGAGAAGGAATGTTTTGTACACACAATAAGCTATACCCTCATACTGTCTGTCTAAGGGAAACAATATGGACGCTCCCACCCATATGTATAAATATAAAATATACAGAGAAGGAATGTTCTGTTACACACAATAAGCTATACCCTCATATTGTACTGTCTAAGGGAAAACATATGGCAGCTCCCACCCATATGTATAATATAAATATACAGAGAAGGAATGTTCTGTACACACAATAAGCTATACCCTCATATTGTACTGTCTAAGGGAAACAATATGCAGCTCCCACCCATATATATAAATATACAAAGAAGGAATGTTCTGTACACACAATAAGCTATACCCTCATACTGTACTGTCTAAGGGAAACAATATGGCAGCTCCCACCCATATGTATAAATATAAGAGAAGGAAGTTCTGACACACAATAAACTATACCCTCATACTGTACTGGCTAAGGAAACAATATGGCAGCTCCCACCCATATGTATAATATACAGAGAAGGAATGTTCTGTACACACAATAAGCTATACTCTCATACTGTACGTCTAAGGGGAACAATATGGCACGCTCCCACCTATATGTATAAATATAAATATACAGAGAAGGAATGTTCTGTCACACACATAAGCTATACCCTCATACTGTACGGTCTAAGGGAAACACTATGGAGCTCCCACCCAATGTATAATATACAGGAAGGAATGTTTTGTACATACAATAAGCTATACCCTCACTACTGTACTGTCTAAGGGAAACACTATGGCAGCTCCACCCATATGTATAAATATAAATATACAGAGAAGGAATGTTCTGTACATAACAAAGCTATACCATCATACTGTACTGTCTAAGGGAAAACATATGGCAGCTCCCACCCATATGTATAAATAGAAATATACAGAGAAAGAATGTTCTGTACACACAAAGCTATACCCTATACTGTACTGTCTAAGGGAAACAATATGGCAGCTCCCACCCATATGTATAAATATACAGAGAAGGAATGTTCTGTACATACAATAAGCTATACCCTCATACTGTAATGTCTAAGGGAAACAATATGGCAACCCACCTATATGTATAAATATACGAGGAAGGAATGTTCTGTACATACAATAAGCTATACCCTCATACTGTACTGTCTAGGGAAACAATATGGCAGCTCCCCACCCTATGTATAAATATACAGAGAAGGAATGTTCTGTACACACAAAAAGCTATACCCTCATACTGTACTGTCTAAGGGAAACAATATGGCAGCTCCCACCATATGTATAAATATACAGAGAAGGAATGTTCTGTACATACAATAAGCTATACCCTCATACTGTACTGGCTAGGGAAACAATATGGCAGCTCCCACCTATATGTATAAATATAAATAACAGAGAAGGAATGTTCTGTACACACAATAAGATACCTCATACTGTACTGTCTAAGGGAAACAATATGGCAGCTCCCACCTATATGTATAAATATACAGAGGAGGAATGTTCTGTACACACAATAAGCTATACCCTCATGTACTGTCTAAGGAAAACAATTTGGCAGCTCCCACCCATATGTTAAATATAAATATACAGAGAAGGAATGTTCTGTACACACAATAAGCTATACCCTCATACTGTACTGTCTAAGGAAAACAATATGGCAGCTCCACCTATATGTATAAATATAAATATACAGAGAAGGAATGTTCTGTACACCACATAAGCTATACCCTCATACTGTACTGTCTAAGGGAAACAATATGGCAGCTCCCACCTATATGTTAAATATACAAGAAGGAATGTTCTGTACACACATAAGCTATACCCTCATACTGTACTGTCTAAGGAAAACAATATGGCAGCTCCCACCCATATGTATAAATATACAGAGAAGGAATGTTCTGTACACACAATAAGCTATACCCTCTACTGTACTGTCTAAGGAAAACACTATGGCAGCTCCCACCCATATGTATAAATATACAGAGAAGGAATGTTCTGTACACACAATAAGTTATACCTCATACTGTACTGTCTAAGGGAAAACTATATGGCAGCTCCCACCCATATGTATAAATATACAGAGAAGGAATGTTCTGTACATACAATACTATACCATCATACTGTACGTCTAAGGGAAACAATATGGCAGCTCCCACCCATATGTATAAATATAAATATACAGAGAAGGAATGTTCTGTACACACAATAAGCTATACCCTCATACTGTACTGTCTAAGGAAAACAATATGGCAGCTCCCACCTATATGTATAAATATAAATATACAGAGAAGGAATGTTCTGTACACACAATAAGCTATACCCTCATACTGTACTGTCTAAGGAAAACAATATGGCAGCTCCCACCCATATGTATAAATATACAGAGAAGGAATGTTCTGTACACACAATAAGCTATACCCTCATACTGTACTGTCTAAGGAAAACACTATGGCAGCTCCCACGCATATGTATAAATATACAGAGAAGGAATGTTCTGTACACACAATAAGTTATACCCTCATACTGTACTGTCTAAGGGAAACTATATGGCAGCTCCCACCCATATGTATAAATATACAAAGAAGGAATGTTCTGTACATACAATAAGCTATACCATCATACTGTACTGTCTAAGGGAAACAATATGGCAGCTCCCACCCATATGTATAAATATAAATATACAGAGAAGGAATGTTCTGTACACACAATAAGCTATACCATCATACTGCACTGTCTAAGGGAAACACTATGGCAGCTCCCACCCATATGTATAAATATACAGAGAAGGAATGTTCTGTACACACAATAATCTATATCCTCATACTGTACTGTCTAAGGGAAACAATATGGCAGCTCCCACCCATATGTATAAATATAAATATACAGAGAAGGAATGTTCTGTACACACAATAAGCTATACCCTCATACTGTACTGTCTAAGGGAAACAATATGGCAGCTCCCACCCATATGTATAAATGTACAGAGAAGGAATGTTCTACATACAATAAGCTATACCCTCATACTGTACTGTCTAAGGGAAACAATATGGCAGCTCCCACCCATATATATAAATATACATATACAGAGAAGGAATGTTCTGTACACACAATAAGCTATACCCTCATACTGTACAGTCTAAGGGAAAACACTATGGCAGCTCCCACCCAATGTATAAATATAAATATACTGAGAAGGAATGTTCTGTAGACCAAAAGCTATACCCTCATACTGTACTGTCTAAGGGAAACACTATGGCAGCTCCCACCCATATGTATAATATAAATATAAATATACTGAGAAGGAATGTTCTGTACACACAATAAGCTATACCCTCATACTGTATTGTCTAAGGGAAACACTATGGCAGCTCCCACCCATATGCATAAATATAAATATACAGAGAAGGACTGTTCTGTACACACAATAAGATATACCCTCATACTGCACTGTCTAAGGGAAACAATATGGCAGCTCCCACCCATATGTATAAATATAAATATACAGAGAAGGAATGTTCTGTACACACAATAAGCTATACCCTCATACTGTACTGTCTAAGGGAACCCTATGGCAGCTCCCACCCATATGTATAAATATACAGAGAAGGAATGTTCTGTACATACAATAAGCTATATCCTCATACTGTACTGTCTAAGGGAAACAATATGGCAGTCCCACCCATATGTATAATATACAGAGAAGGAATGTTCTGTACACACAATAAGCTATACCCTAATATTGTATGTCTAAGGGAAACACTATGGCAGCTCCCACCCATATGTATAAATATAATATACAGAGAAGGAATGTTCTGTACACACAAAAAGCTATACATCATACTGTACTGTCTAAGGGAAACAATATGGCAGCTCCCACCCATATGTATAAATATAAATATACAGAGAAGGAATGTTCTGTACATACAATAAGCTATACCCTCATACTGTACTGTTAAGGGAAACACTATGGCAGCTCCCACCATATGTATAATATACAGAGAAGGAATGTTCTGTACATACAATAAGCTATAACCTCATACTGTACTGTCTAAGGGAACACTATGGCAGCTCCCACCCATATGTATAAATATACAGAGAAGGAATGTTCTGTACATACAATAAGCTATACCCTCATACTGTACTGTCTAAGGGAAACACTATGGCAGCTCCATCCATATGTATAAAATTACAGAGAAGGAATGTTCGTACACACATAAGCTATACCCTCATACTGTACTGTCTAAGGGAAACACTATGGCAGCTCCCACCCATATGTATAAATATACAGAGAAGGAATGTTCTGTACACACAATAAGCTATACCCTCATACTGTACTCTAAGGGAAACAATATGGCAGCTCCCACCCATATGTATAAATATACAGAGAAGGAATGTTCTGTACACACAATAAGCTATACCCTCATACTGTACTGTCTAAGGGAAACATATGGCAGCTCCCATCCATATGTATAAATATACAGAGAAGGAATGTTCTGTACACACAATAAGCATACCCTTATACTGATTGTCTAAGGGAAACACTATGGCAGTTCCCACATCATAAGGTATGATGTCATCTTCAACAAGTTAGGGTAAAGCCAAAAGATGTTAAAGGGTTCATTGAAAATATCAACTTCTAACAAATCTATGTAATAACATGAGGTGCATCTTCCCAAGGTGTGAACCCCAATAGTTCCGTACTGGGATCCTTATATGTGTGCTGTTAATAAGATTCAAGTTCTGCCGTAATTACTGTAATAAAGATAGAGTTTACACTAGACTAACTAGCCATAGCACATTTCCTAGAAACAGCGCCACCTATCAGAGAAGAGGGCGACAGCATTTGTTATTATTGGGCTGATGCAGAAAGAGAAGTAGATGTTTGTTCTAGTTGTACCGACCAATCAGGTGTTAGCTTTGCTAAGGATATAAAGGTACGGCCATAGTTAGATTGATGGAGATCGGATGTTACATCTCAATTCTAAGTCCGAGCCCAGCATACCAATGTTGCCACCTTTGCCAGCCTCATTAATTATAGCTGGGATCGCCAACACAATGGCCATTCATTAACTGGGTTGTGCAGTCTACAGCACCTATTCACATCCACACACAGCTCATGGTGAGGGGGTCACAACAGTGAGAAGAACTTACAGTGGGTAGATTTCATCTTTAGAGTGAGTTTGCTCTTTAACCTGAAAATTGAGAATAATTTTTTAAAGCTGGGAACACAAGACCGAAGTCTGCCGTGACGAGCCGCGTTTTTCTGATGCGTCTGATTGTCTGTTTAGGAGAAACGGGTGGTTGGTTGTGGACAAAAATCCATGTAATTTTTTCAGCCCGATTGACACTGAGCTACACTGGCCAAACAATTGCATGGGGTGTACACAGCCTAAGCGTTTACGCTTTAAAGATAGCAAAAAACGTGAGCGCAAACGCGAAAATAACACGCGCTGACGCACAGAAAGCGCGCACGCTTGGTGCGTTTGTAGTGTGGCCTCAGCTTGAAAGTCATTTATGTTCCTACGTTACTTGAAAAGTGGCTGATTGGCACTTGATAACTTTGAAATTGAGATAAGGTCTTCTGGAGGCACCAATTGCAGTTACCGCTGCACTTCCGTGATCACTGAGAGCCCTGCTACGTAGCCTAGAGGAACCCTGATTATTGGGGTGGGTTCTTATAAATCACTATAGACATGTTACAACACAAACCTACACGATCATTGAAAGAGCAGAAATAAAGACTTTCCTTGGAACCTTCCGTCTGGTCTAGCACGAAGCTCTTCTGAAGGACATAGAACATCTGCTCCACAAATAATTCCCGTGAATTATTTCCTTAGCGCAAATAATTTCCATAACATCTGACAGATAAAAGGACATGTCCAGAAATTTGTCACACTTTAACCAGCCGAAAACGCGATATCCGAGCGCAACCTCACACCATTTTGGGTTTTAATTAGACTTTTTTTTTTTTAATATCGTATCTGATCGTCGGGATGCTAAAAAAAAAATTTCTCGTCATCTTGCGCGCGAACCCGTGAACCGTAATCTGTTACATTTATTAATCCGAGGTACAGCTTTTCCATTAATTAAATAGGTTTTAGGCTTATAATGAAATAAAATTTGCATGCCATTTCCAATGACAAAAATAGCTTGACGTTCATATTAAATGATGTGAGTCAAGAAGGGTTTCTAGATAATTAGGCTCAGAAAAACATTTGTCTCATTCATCATGATCTGTTAGATTTGCAGAGTGAGAACTTATCTGTCTCCCTCGTTTACAGTGCATACTGGGATTCTATTTCAAGTGCATATCAGTATAATGGAAGACATCGATAAGAGAGCAACTGCCTTTTTATCTCCGAATGCACGATGAGCTTTGCCGTACTTTTGATTTTTTAAATTAAGGCTGCCCTCACTCACTGAGAAACTCTGACTTTAGAAAGTTCCGCATGGGTGGAGCTGTGCTTTCCATTCAATCAAGGCGATTCCTTCACCTTCATTGGCCATGCAGATTTTTTTATTCACCTTTTTTAGCTCTACAGAAAGTTAACAATTTTTACGTTGGTGTCATTGATAATAATTCTGTAGGAGCAGCATAAAATATAATGGTAGAGCAAAAGGATTTAACAGGTCCATACTTTTAAAAGTTTTTTTAATTTACCATAGCTATCCTCCCTAGATTCTAATATGCAGTATGTTTAAGTTAACATGGCAACCTTGTATACAATTTAAAACTTGTAGGCCCACTTCTGAAGTTTAATTAGTATTTTTAAAAGAACAAAAGATAAAATCCATCCAAGTCTGTCGCACATGACACGGTAGGCGTTTGTGTTACCTGTAATAGTCTTTAATGGAATCAAGAATGAATTAATACCGTATATACTCGAGTATAAACCGACCCGAGTATAAAACCGAGGTACCCAATTTCACCTAAAAAATCTAAATAAAGTTGTTGACTCGAGTATAAACCGAAGGTAGAAACTTGCATTCAAGATGTTTGGAAACTACAACTCCCAGCTAATAAAGCATGCTGGGATGGAGTTGTAGTTCCAAACATCTGAATGCCACCCTCACCCTCCAACCCAGTTCAGTTTGTACCTGTGGGCTCTCCTCCATCCAGTAACTTGGGGCTTCCTGTTGGGACTTGTGCCTGTGTGCCAGCATTGAAGATCAGCATTCCGGCAGCCACAATCAGGTAAGCATTCCGGCATCCACACGCTCATTCCCAGTACTGGCGCGCCGGGCAGTGAAGTCGGCCGGCGCGCCAGTACAGGGAATGATCGTGCGGCTGCCGGAGTACTAAAGTAAGTAGTGACTCGAGTATAAACCGAGTCCAAGTTTTCAGGCTGATTTTCCAGCCTGAAAAATTCGGTTTATACTCGAGTATATACGGTATCCATTTAGGGCTTCCTGCTGGGCTGCAGACATATTTTAATGAGAAAAAGTTCTGCTTTAGATTCTGAGCTGTCTGCACACACACAGGTATTTTTACATTCCAGCCACCAATAAGTCATGTTCATTTCCAAAGCCCCACATCAGTTAATGGATTCAGCGTTCTGAGCGTTTTGCTGCAATGAATTAATACATCTGAATATATTCCGTCCTCGTTAACTACGATTTCAGCCGAGATGGAGTAAGCAGAATTTGTCAGGTTACCTGTGTCTTAATAAATTCGCATATTCCTTCTCACAACTTGTTGGGAGGGGGGGAATCTATCTGCATCTCATTAAGGTGGAAACGGACTTTTTAATGGACACGCTGGAACTTTAAGTACAGCACCGACAAGGAAACGGAGTCGAGAAATCATTGCATATGGAATGTTTTATTTAAAGATAAATGACCAGACTTGTTGTTAGAACATAATAGGGCGAGTTCAAAGAAACAAAAGGGTTAATTATAGATCCCCAATTAACTGCAAAGCTTGGAATGGTTTCTTGTTTAAAAGAAGACTGTAAAGGTGGCAATACACATGCAATTTCCATTGCAATGTGCCAATAGATCACATTGGTATCGGTTGGTACATTGCAAAGGGATCCGCGCTCACTAAACCGACCGATTGCCCATACGCGGGATCGGTCAGCCATGTGCCATAATCAGGCTGACTGTATCAGCCAATGCCGACAGGGAAATTTTCCATTTTCCCTGACCAACCATAATGCCGACCACGGGCGCTTATCTGTATTACAGTTGGTCAGTCGGATTTGGCCCCTATACATTAGTGATATTATATGGGCCGACAGGATTTACCTAATATAGCTAATGTGTATGGCCACTTTAAGGCTGGGTACTAGTGATGGCCCGGTTCGCGGATCCGAACCCGGATCCGCGGCGGATTTCCCTCATTCGTGAACGGCGGATATTGCTGATTTTCCGGATTTCCGCCTTCCGAACTTTCCCGAGCCACGTTTTCAAATTTTTTTCGAAAATGCAGGAAAATAAGTATTTTCGAGGATTTCACGTATTTTCGAAAATTTTCGAAATTACGAAAATTTCGAAGAATTTTTCATTTTAATGGGTCCGCTCGCGGATTTTCAAATTTTTCGGATGCTCGAGCGGACAGGATTTTGCAAAGTTCGGACATCTCTACTGGGTACACACAGGCAGATTTTTTTCGCCAGTCGACCAATACTAATGTGTATTGGTCAGTCGGGCCGCGGCATGCTGGGAAATCACTAACGATGGTACCACAGACTGATTAGTTCCAGCCGAGTGCTCACTAGTAGCAAACGCTCAGTAGGGACAAAAAAAATCCTTAGTGTGTACCCAGCCTAAGTTTCTCACTTAGTCTACCATAAGGGCTAGGCCACACTAACGCGTTTTTATCGCCTTTGCGCATGCGTTTTGCGCATTCGATTTTGGTTAAAATGGAAATCGCGGAATGCAAACATTCCCGTGATTTCCAATGCGCCTGTGACAACGCGTGCATTTGCATTTTGCATGCACCATTTTTTTACGCAACCGCATGCGTTTTTACGATATTAAATTACAAAAACGCACAAGAAAGCGCATACACAATTGCATGCGATAGCGCTCACGATTTGGTGCGTTGTAGTGGGGCCTCAGCCTCAGAAATTGGGTTGGTTGGTCTAAGGTGTCTTATCACACAACATTTCGGTAAAATGTTGGTTTAGAGGAAGCAGACGCCAGTCTCCATAGTGGGTTCTACATAATTGTTGTTGGAAAGTTCCCCTTAACAATTTAGCTTTTTTTGAGAAGATTTCTAATTCATATGGTTAAGCCATAAAACGGGCCGGATATTTTCCAATCGGATTTAGGATCAGCGGAACTATCGTATATCCGTTTATGGGGAAAAAACGCCCTTGTGCCACGGATCTTCCCTAGATTTTATCTTGGAAACGACTGAAAATAGGTTCTGGAAGATAGGGGATCGATAGAATCGTTATTTCGAAGGGCCGACTGGTCTATTGATGCTGTGACAGTGGTATCTTGTTGGCATCCCGACCTATCCAAAGACATAAATCCCGTCGGACCCAATAGGCACCTTTAGGGTCCATTATGACTAGTGATGGCCTAGTTTGCGGATCCGAACCCGGATCCGCGGCGGATTTACCTCGTTTTTTTCCGCCTTCCGAACTTTTCCAAATCGCGTTTTTGAAAATTTTCGAAATTACGAGGATTTCTCGTATTTTCGAAAACACCACGTTTTCGAAAATTTTCAAAATTACGGGGATTTCTCGTATTTTCGAAAATACGAGAAATCGTAGATTTCCTATTTTCGCAGAATCCTCGTATTTTCGAAGATTTCTTGTATTTTCGAAGAATCCTCGTATTTTCGAAGAATCCTCGTATTTTCGAATTTTAATAGGTTTTAATGGGTCCACTGGCGGATTTTCGAATTTTCGAATTTTTCCGAAAATTCGCAGACCCTCGAGCGGACCGGATTTTGCGAAGATCGGACATCTCTAATTATGACCTCTATTTGACCAGTAAGGACAATAATCTGATCATCTATAATCTAGATTGTATTTGTTTGAATTAAGAATTAGGAGTTGACTGCTAAATTATTAAAAACAAGGGTAAGTCAAGGCCATTTTAAACATTAAACAAAAAGACTCCTTGCTGCCCTAAGACTGTAATAACTGTCAATTATAACTGAGGGTTGTTTGATTTTCCAATAAACACCTGTTTTCTAATAAGGTCTATAAATCAACGTTATCAAGGCTTAAAACAGATGTACCGTAAGTGATACATCAAATAGACGTAAGTAAGGCACTGTCAATGTATAGAAAAAACATTCCTGTCTTTAACCTTATATTGTACTATCTTAGGGAAACAATGTGTCAGCTCCCACCAATTCATACAAATACACAGAGAACAGGTTATATAACTTATACTGCCAAATCATCCAGCCAGGTCTATAGATCTCCCATCACTTTGTATTTAGCCTGATGAAGGTTACACTGTAGCTTGTATAAAGTCATACACGGCATCGATAATCCGATCAATTTGCAAATACAATCATATTGATTAGTATGTCAAAGACATTTTTCCATGTTTTCGATAGACCCAGCCAGCAAAGAAACTGATTTTCCATCTTCCAGAACATATCTACTGTAGTTTTCAGGCAGAAAGATCACCGGGGCAAGGTGAGGAATTACGATGGCAATTGCAATTGAAATGTATGATCCTTTTGGCTCATCTGATCGGAAAACCATCAACCTGTGTATGGCTAGCTTTAGACTTTGTACTAATAAGGAACTGAGACTTCTGGGTAACTTCCATGTTTCCGCGGCAGTTTTCAGGAAAACTATTCCTTTAAAAAGTATTTTTACAGTATTCCCCAAGCTGAATGCAAAACCAGAGCGCCAACTACAGACACACACCCGGGGTTGGAGACACCTACCTGTAGGATTAGATAGTTTACTCGTTAAAGGAGAACTATAGTGCATATAAAAAGTTTTTTCAAAAACAGTTAAAATGAAAAGTACCTGGCGCAGGGAGGTAGGATTGGTACTTTCTACTTCCCAATATCATTTCAATGAAAATTGGCAGGACAAAGAAAGCTACTTCTGCCAGGCTTCCTGAGTGCTTCAGCACTATCTTTAACACAGGAAGGTCCAGGGCACTAACCTGGCAAATGAGACTTGTATCTGCTGTAGCTCCTCAACGAAGCAATATTGGGAGGTAAGAATAATCAATCCTACCTCTCTGCCCCAGGTTATTTTCACTTTTAAAAAGAATTTTTTTTTTTTTTGTTGTCCTTTAAGCTCTGTAGGCAATGGCGTTTAGCATTTGTTAGAAATCAGAATCTCCATTCGCCTTATACGAATCTTCATCCTGTTTTTTTTTTCTAAGCCCCTCAATCTGTCTAACGTGGATTTGCCTGGAAAGCAATCCGATATCACTTAAAGTGAACTGATCTTCCATTGATCCTCTAAGCAGAAAGCAATACCTGCTATCATGGATTCCTACACAAAATCCATAAAGACTTAAAGGGACCAGGTCAATGAAGCAAATCAGTGTGTAGGAGGTACAGAGATCAAAAAAACAAGAAAATCCATTCTTCCCTTAACATGTCTATTTTCTATTATATATAAAATACTTCATTCGATAATATCCATAAGTTTTATAATTTATCCATAAGAATAATTTCCCCTAATAAACACAGTATGGGAAAAGAGCATTATGTTGGTTATAAAGCTTTCAATTAAGAAGTTGCCATACTGTTACATACTTTCCAACTTTTAAATGTGACAAACCGGGATGGGGCGGAGCTTAAAGATGCCAATAATAGCTCCAGCCACGCCTCCAAACGTCACATCCACCCGGAACGCCCAACTCCCGCCCATCACAGGACTTTGCAAACTTGCAGGGAGATTCAATAAAAGTTCTTATCGTTTAAAATCGTGCTAACTTTGCCCCAACCAATCAGATGTTATTTAACATTTGAAAGCTAACATCTGATTGGTTGGGAGAAAATTAGCACCATTTTAAACGATAAGAACTTTTATTGAATCTCCCTGTTGGTTTGTCCCAGAGAAACCAAGACGGTTGGAGTACGTAACTAAAAAAAAACACCTTAATGGTGTACATATATGTGTTGCAGTATGTGTAAAAGAGAACACTTTGACATCAATATGTTAGGCTGGCAATATGTTATGCCTGGTTATAGTAAATAGGATTCAATAAGAAAAGCAATATGGTAGCTCCTTTTCCTATGTCCAAGCAGCAATCCCACACAGAATCTTCTGATTTTTAATCCGAAACGCAAGCAAAGCAAAGTTTTGCCAAAAAAACGTGATTGTGTGCTGACCGCAGTGCGTGCAGTGTGGCAAAACTCGCAGTGCGTAAGCATGTGAGTAACACGCTAGTGTGCCCTAGCCCTTAATCTATACAGGCTAAGAGAAACATTGTCCCTGTATCTAATCTAATGCTGTACTTTCTTACGTCCCCATTCGTTTTCCTATTTAATGAATGACTAATAAACGTAATTTATCATCGATAATACATCGCTGCTTCTTCTGCATTCGTTCCTTTGTCTCCTCGTCCCAAATAGTCCCAATGCAATTGATTTTCTTCTAACAAGGCAGACAGAATTCTCTCTATTGTAACAGTCAAATATCCATTTCATGTGTCATTATTAAAAAGTTACAAGTTTAATGGGGAAATTTACAATTCTATTACAGTCTCCAACGTGATTCCAGTAAAGGACCGGAACCAACAGTAACAAAATAAAATACATTTTTGTTGTTCTGATTATCTGTGCAATGAGAAATTTTGGATTTAAAGGGCATATAAACTTTGCTTCATATTAATCTACAATCAATTTATAATTGTGTTGCCTTCAATAGAGTACTTGTTTCTCTCAAGCTCAGTATCCCCCCTCCCACTCTTAACCGACGCCTCCTTTCATCTGACCTAACTTTGTCAAGCATGCTCAGTTATCACTATGAGGTAGAACTGAAAAATTATTTCCCACCTTGCAATTCACACATACTAACAGTCACCATTGCAGTTACAGCCAAACTGCACACCGCTGAAGAATTTATGAAAATTAGGCATTTGATTGACAGCTGAAAGGTAAAATGTCTCTGATTGGTTATCTAAAGAATTTGGGGGAAGATCGAGTCAGGAAAACTAGCAACAAAGGTGGCTCTTTATACAAGAGGCTTCTGATTGGTGGCCCCATCTACATGTCCTAGTCAGGCAAGTCCCTTGTTTTAAAGCTTCACTAGTTTAAAAACTTGTCTGTGTTACAAGTGAAAGACCGTACCGTAACCCGGAATGGGGGAGTGGTGGGCTGTTCCATGGAGGGACTTCTATCAGATGAACTGCCTGGCATACTTCTTCTCCTTCCTTGTTTTCCAGGTGGTGATTCTAGAATGAGAAAGACAGAGGTAAAGATAAGGAGAGAAAAAAACTCCATAAACATCAAACACAAAATCGGAGTGATAAATCAGCATTCCTATACATATAACGATGAAATAAGCCGCGTTGGGTTAATTCTCGCTCTTTAGGTTGCAGAACTGCAATTCTCAGGGCTCCCATTTGTTCTGTGGGTTTTAGACACAACAGACACCCATTAACCAGGTTACACACTTGCCTGATAGTTAGACCCTTGCAGATTCTGTCTGTCAATTTGTAACAATCGCGATATGTACAGTCCAGAGCGGTCTCACTATGTAAAGCATAGGGAGAACGCTCAAGACTACAGTGTTCCCCTACAGAGACGACTGCGGCCGAGGGAAATTTGTGGACATTTCAGAACACGATTGTTCTGAAAATGCGCTACACACAGTAACGAGAAAGGGATGACAGAGTCAACGGTATGGTTCCTTACTTGTTACTGTGTGTATGTACCTTTACACATAAGGCACTAGACTGGGCTAAACTGCCATCAAAGGTCAGGATTTCATTACATACCCCATTTTACATCCCTGATTCCCTCTAATTTCTGTCCCGTTTGCTCTCTACCCTACTGATCAGGGAGGCAGGTTCTTAGTCATCTGTTGGCTCTCTCATTGCATTGACCTCTACTGGCCATTCAAATAGCACCAGCACAAAAAAAACTGCTTCTGCCAGGCTTCCTCAGTGCTTCAGCACTATCTTTAATACAGGAATGTCCAGGACACTAACCTGGCAGATGAAAACTGTACATGCTGTAGTTTATCAATGAAACAATATTGGGAGGAAGTACATTTTTACAGTATAGTTTTTATATAAAGGTTATGAGAATTGTGTTTATTTCTTAATTTCTTATTAAATTCACGTAATTTCCCACTGGACCTATGCGCCACCTGCCTTATGGTTATTTTCTTACCATGTTTCTAACCCCCCCAAGGATCATGATTAAAAAACAAAAAAACAACATCAGAGGAAGCACAAAGGGAACATTAGTAGCGACTGTGGATCTTATGTGGGGAACAGATGTGGGGTTAAGTTAAAAGTCTAATGCAGCAGAATCTCTCCGTATGGCTCCCGGCAATGCACAAACCTCGCGCCCATTGATTTGTGATTCCTCTTTACTGGGGAGGCAGATGGAACGTCAGTAACAGTCTGAGGATCGTAGTTTATGGCTGGGAAGGGCAGATGGGAAGCTACTCTGAGATACTTAGTTCACATCATTTTACTTTAAATCACACAGGATATTTCATATACCAAGGATATTACATACCGTATATACTCGAGTATAAGCCGACCCGAGTATAAGCCGAAGTCCCTGTTTTTACCTGAAAAATTAGGATAAATTGATTGACTTGAATTTAAGCCGAGGGTAGAAATTCTGACCACTACTGCCTTCTGATTATCTCACCACTGATTTGATCTGACCACTACTGCCTTCAATATTATTTTGATGCTTAAGTTGCCCTTTAAATAGACAGCAGAATTCCCATACAGATGTTTTGGAAACTACAACTCCCAGCATGCTTTATTGGCTGGGAGTTGTAGTTTCCAAACAACTGTATGGGAATGCAACTGCAGTGTAGAGCCCCCTCCCTACCTCCCTGGAGATTCCTCCCAGAATTACCAGAATGTTGCTGAGGCTCCAATGTTGCTGAGGCTGAGGCTCCAAATCCAGCTGCCGCACGCTCTGTAAGTCCTGTGGATTGCCGGCTGACGTCACTACTCGGCGCCTCTCACTGCCCGGCGCCGAGTACTGACGTCAGCCGCAAACTCACAGGACTTACAGAGTGTGCGGCAGCCGGATTTGGAGCCTCAGCAACATCAATCGCGGTAAGGACTTATATTGTACTATTAGGGAAACAATGTTCAGCTCCCACCAATTCATACAAATACACAGGAGAACAGGTTATTATAAACTTATAATTGCCAAATCATCCAGCCAGGTCTATAGATCTCCCCATCACTTGTATTTAGCCTGAATGAAGGTTACACTGTAGCTTGTATAAAGTCATACACGGCATCGATAATCCGATCAATTTGCAAATACAATCATATTGATTAGTATGTAAAGACATTTTTCCATGTTTCGATAGGACCCAGCCAGCAAGAAGAAACTGATTTCCATCTTCCAGAACATATCTACTGTAGTTTTCAGGCAGAAAGATCACCGGGGCAAGGTGAGGAATTACGATGGCAATTGCAATTGAAATGTATGATCCTTTTGGCTCATCTGATCGGAAAACCATCAACCTGTGTTGGCTAGCTTTAGACTTTGTACTAATAAGGAATGAGACTTCTGGGTAACTTCCATGTTTCCGCGGCAGTTTTCAGGAAAACTATTCCTTTAAAAAGTATTTTTACAGTATTCCCCAGCTGAATGCAAAACCAGAGCGCCAACTACAGACACACACCGGGGTTGGAGACACCTACCTGTAGGATTAGATAGTTTACTCGTTAAGGAGAACTTTAGTGCATATAAAAGTTTTTTCACAAACAGTTAAAATGAAAGTACCTGCAGGGAGGTAGGATTGGTACTTTCTACTTCCAATATCATTTCAATGAAAATTGGCAGGACAAAGAAAGCTACTTCTGCCAGGCTTCCTGAGTGCTTCAGCACTATCTTAACACAGGAAGGTCCAGGGCACTAACCTGGCAAATGAGACTTGTATCTGCTGTAGCTCCTCAACGAAGCAATATTGGGAGGTAGAATAATCAATCCTACCTCTCTGCCCCAGGTTATTTTCACTTTAAAAAGAATTTTTTTTTTTGTTGTCCTTTAAGCTCTGTAGGCAATGGCGTTTAGCATTTGTAGAAATAGAACTCCATTGCCTTATACGAATCTTCAATCCTGTTTTTTTTCTAAGCCCCTCAATCTGTCTAACGTGGATTGCCTGGAAAGCAATCCGATATCACTTAAAGTGAACTGATCTTCCATTGATCCTCTAAGCAGAAAGCAATACCTGCATCATGGATTCCTACAAAAATCCATAAAGACTTAAAGGGACCAGGTCAATGAAGCAAATCAGTGTGTAGGAGGTACAGAGATCAAAAAAACAAGAAAATCCATTCTTCCCTAAATGTCTATTTTTATTATATATAAAATACTTCATTCGATAATATCCATAAGTTTTATAATTTATCCATAAGAATAATTTCCCCTAAAAACACAGTATGGGAAAAGAGCATTATGTTGGTTATAAAGCTTTCAATTAAGAAGTTGCCATACTGTTACATACTTTCCAACTTTTAAATGTGACAAAACCGGGATGGGGCGGAGCTTAAAGATGCCAATAATAGCTCCAGCCACGCCTCCAAACGTACATCCACCCGGAACGCCAACTCCCCGCCCATCACAGGACTTTGCAAACTTGCAGGGAGATTCAATAAAAGTTCTTATCGTTTAAAATAGTGCTAACTTTGTCCCAACCAATCAGATGTTATTTAACATTTGAAAGCTAAAATCTGATTGGTTGGGAAAAAATTAGCACCATTTTAAAGATAAGAACTTTTATTGAACCTCCCTGTTGGTTTGTCCAGAGAAACCAAGACGGTTGGAGTAGTAACTAAAAAAACACCTATGGTTGTACATATATGTGTTGCAGTAGGTGTAAAAGAGAACACTTTGACATCATATATGTTAGGCTGGCAAATAGTTATGCCTGGTTATAGTAATAGGATTCAATAAGAAAAGCAATATGGTAGCTCCTTTTCCTATGTCCAAGCAGCAATCCACACAGATCTTCTGATTTTAATCCGAAACGCAAGCAAAGCAAAGTTTTGCCAAAAAAACGTGATTGTGTGCTGACCGCAGTGGTGCAGTGTGGCAAAACTCGCAGTGCGTAAGCATGTGAGTAACACGCTAGTGTTGCCCTAGCCCTTAATCTATAAGGCTAAGAGAAACATTGTCCCTGTATCTAATCTAATGCTGTACTTTCTTACGTCCCCATTCGTTTTCCTATTTAATGAATGACTAATAAACGTAATTTATCATCGATACATCGCTGCTTTTCTGCATTCGTTCCTTGTCTCCTCGTCCCAAATAGTCCAATGCAATTGATTTTCTTCTAACAAGGCAGACAGAATTCTCTCTATTGTAACAGTCAAATATCCATTTCATGTGTCATTATTAAAAGTACAAGTTTAATGGGGAAATTTACAATTCTATTACAGTCTCCACGTGATTCCAGTAAAGGACCGGAACCAACAGTAACAAAATAAATACCTTTTGTTGTTCTGATATCTGTGCAATGAGAAATTTTGGATTTAAAGGGCATATAAACTTTGCTTCATATTAATCTACAATCAATTTATAAGTGTTGCCTTCAATAGAGTACTTGTTTCTCTCAAGCTCAGTATCCCCCCTCCCACTCTTAACCGACGCCTCCTTCACATCTGACCTAACTTTGTCAAGCATGCTCAGTTATCACTATGAGGTAGAACTGAAAAATTATTTCCCACCTTGCAATTCACACATACAACAGTCACCATTGCAGTTACAGCCAAACTGACACACCGCTGAAGAATTTATGAAAATTAGGCATTGATTGACAGCTGAAGGTAAAATGTCTTGATGTGTTATCTAAAGAATTTGGGGGAAGATCGAGTCAGGAAAAACTAGCAACAAAGGTGGCTCTTATACAAGAGGCTTCTGATTGGTGGCCCCATCTACATGTCCTAGTCAGGCAAGTCCCTTGTTTTAAAGCTTCATAGTTAAAACTTGTCTGTGTTACAAGTGAAAGACCGTACCGTAACCCGGAATGGGGGAGTGGGGCTGTTCCATGGAGGACTTCTATCAGATGAATGCCTGGCTACTTTTTCTCCTTGTTTTCCAGGTGGTGATTCTAGAATGAGAAAGACAGAGGTAAAATAGGAGAGAAAAAAAACTCCATAACATCAAACACAAATCGGAGTGATAAATCAGCATTCCTATACATATAACGATGAAATAAGCCGCGTTGGGTTAATTTCTCGCTCTTTAGGTTGCAGAACTGCAATTCTCAGGGCTCCCATTTGTTCTGTGGGTTTAGACACAACAGACACCCATTAACCAGGTTACACACTGCCTGATAGTTAGACCCTTGCAGATTCTGTCTGTCAATTGTAACAATCGCGATATGTACAGTCCAGAGCGGTCTCACTATTGTAAACATAGGGAGAACGCTCAAGACTACAGTGTTCCCAACAGAGACGACTGCGGCCGAGGGAAATTTGTGGAATTTCAGAACACGATTGTCTGAAAAATGCGCTACACACAGTAACGAGAAAGGGATGACAGAGTCAACGGTATGGTTCCTTACTTGTTTGTGTGTATGTACCTTTACACATAAGGCACTAGACTGGCAAACTGCCATCAAAGGTCAGGATTTCATTACATACCCCATTTTACATCCCTGATTCCCTCTAATCTGTCCCGTTGTCTCTCTAACCCTACTGATCAGGGAGGCAGGTTCTTGTAATCTTTTGGGCTCTCTCATTGCATTGACCTCTACTGCATTCAAATAGCACCAGCACAAAAAAACTGCTTCTGCCAGGTTCCTCAGTGCTTCAGCACTATCTTTAATACAGGAATGTCCAGGACACAACCTGGCAGATGAAACTGTACTGCTGTAGTTTATCAATGAAAACAATATTGGGAGGAAAGTACATTTTTACAGTATAGTTTTATATAAAGGTTATGAGAATTGTGTTTATTTCTTAATTTCTTATTAATTCACGTAATTTCCCACTGGACCTATGCGCCACCTGCCTTATGGTTATTTCTTACCATGTTCTAACCCCCCCAAGGATCATGATTAAAAAACAAAAAAACAACATCAGAGGAAGCACAAAGGGAAACATTAAGAGCGACTGTGGATCTTATGTGGGGAACAGAGTGGGGTTAAGTTAAAAGTCTAATGCAGCAGAATTCTCCGTATGGCTCCCGGCAATGCACAAAACCGCGCCATTGATTTGTGATTCCTCTTTACTGGGGAGGCAGATGGAACGTCAGTAACAGTCTGAGGATCGTAGTTATGGCTGGGAAGGGCAGATGGGAAGCTACTCTGAGATACTTATTTCACATCATTTTACTTTAAATCACACAGGATATTTCATTATACCAAGGATATTACATACCGTATATACTCGAGTATAAGCCGACCCGAGTATAAGCGAAGTCCCTGTTTTTAACCTGAAAAATTAGGATAAATTGATTGACTTGAATTTAAGCCGAGGGTAGAAATTCTGACCATACTGCTTCTGATATCTCACCACTGATTTGATCTGACCACTACTGCTCTTCAATATATTTTGATGCTTAAGTTGCCCTTTAAATAGACAGCAGAATTCCCATACAGATGTTTGGAAACTACAACTCCCAGCATGCTTTATTGGCTGGGAGTTGTAGTTTCCAAACCACTGTATGGGAATGCAACTGCAGTGTAGAGCCCCCTCCCTACCTCCCTGGAGATTCCTCCCAGAATTACCAGAATGTTGCTGAGGCTGGCTCCAATGTTGCTGAGGCTGAGGCTCCAAATCCACTGCCGCACGCTCTGTAAGTCTGTGGATTGCCGGCTGACGTCACATATCGGCGCCTCTCACTGCCCGGCGCCGAGTACTGACGTCAGCGCGCAAACCACAGGACTTACAGAGTGTGCGGCCACGGATTTGGAGCCTCAGCAACATCAATCGCGGTAAGGAAGACCTTGACTCGAGTATAAGCCGAGGTAAGGTTTTTGGTTTATTTTAAACTAAAAGCCTCGGCTATACTCGAGTATATACGGTATATTGTAAACAGTTATATAGTAACATAGTATTGGAGGTTGTATAAAGACATACGTCCATCTAGTCCAACCTTTATACCCTACCCATAATGTCTGTATAACAGTTACATAGTACAAGTATTGGAGGTTGTATAAAGACATACATCCATCTAGTCCAACCTTATACCCTACCCATAATGCTGTATAACAGTTACATAGATACATAGTATTGGAGGTAGTATAAAGACATACGTCCATCTAGTCCAACCTTTATACCCTACCCATAATGTCTTATAACAGTTACATAGTAACATAGTATGGAGGGTGTATAAAGACATCCGTCCATCTAGTCCAACCTTTATACCCTACCCATAAGTCTGTATAACAGTTACCATAGTAACATAGTATTGGAGGTTGTATAAAGACATCCGTCCATCTAGTCCAACCTTTATACCTACCCATAATGTCTGTATAACAGTTACATACTAACATGTATTGGAGGTTGTATAAAGACATAGTCATCTAGTCCAACCTTTATACCCTACCCATAATGTCGTATAACAGTTACATAGTAACATAGTATTGGAGGTTGTATAAAGACATCGTCCATCTAGTCCACACCTTTATCCCTACCCATAATGTCTGATACAGTTACATAGTAACATAGTATTAGAGGTTGTATAAAGACATACATCCATCTAGTCCAACCTTTATACCTACCCATTCTGTGCTGGGCCATACGTTGATGAGTTGCTGTTTGGTCTCCCCACAACAAATCAGAGCATTCTTCACTGACGCACTGCATATATGATGTCGCTTTCTTGTGTTTAGGTATTGGGTCTTCGGATGTACCAATTGCTGCCTCAGTGTGTTGTTCGGTTTAAAGCAGACAGGGATACGATGTTTTTTGAAAATTCTTCTTAATTTCTCGGAGACCCCTGTTTGACCCCTGGGAGTCAAACATCAAATACTGATGTGGGGGGGTTCGACACCAACTGTCTGCCATGTACAATGCTGTTTTAACACCTTACTCTGGGCGTTCCTATAACACCTCTTAGCCACATCCAATCACACCCTAACACCTGGCTGTGATATGCTATTGGGATTTCCAGGGTACATAATTGCCACAGATTCGTACAAGTCATTCTGTTGAGAAGCCAGTCGGATGACTAGCGAAACGTCTTCAAGAACTACATTTCAAGTCCAGTTGATCTAATTGAATACAACAGATATACCATGACCTGGATGAATGAGAACCTTCACAAGCAGTATTGGAGGTTGTATAAAGACATACGTCCATCTAGTCCAACCTTTATACCCTACCCATAATGTCTGTATAACAGTTACATAGTAATATAGTATTGGAGGTTGTATAAAGACATACGTCCATCTAGTCCAACCTTTATACCCTACCCATAATGTCTGTATAACAGTTACTAGTATTAGTATTGGAGGTGTATAAAGACATACGTCCATCTAGTCCAATATCCTATCCATAATGTCTGTATAACTGTTACATAGTAATAAGTATTGGGGTTGTATAAAGACTACGTCCCTGTAGTCCAACCTTATACCCTACCCATAATGTCTGTATAACTGTTACATAGTAACATAGTATTGGAGGTGTATAAAGACATGTCCATCTAGTCCAACCTTTTACCCTACCATAATGTCTGTATAACAGTTACATAGTAACATAGTATTGGAGGTTATATAAAGACATACGTCCATCTAGTCCAACCTTTATACCCTACCCATAATGTCTGTATAACTGTTACATAGTAACATAGTATTGGAGGTTATATAAAGACATACGTCCATCTAGTCCAAGCTTTATACCCTACCCATAATGTCTGTATAACAGTTACATAGTAGCATTTATCCCAGGTCCAACCAGAACTACAGCATATGTATTAATACTAGTCATTCTCAATATTTTTTTTTTTTAAAAACGTATCCAGCCTGCTTTTCAAGCTATTCAATTACCACATCTGCTGGAACAGTGAGAACAGCTTCACCGTTCTCACTGTAAAGAAACCTTTCCTAACCTGAAGATGAAACTTCTTTTCTTCCAACCTTAAAGGATGTCCACGTGTCCTCTGATATGACCTATTAGTGAACAATGTACCAGAGAGTTCATTGTATGGCCCATTAATATATTGGTATAAAGTGATCATATCCCCACGCAAACGTCGCTTCTCCAATGTAAACATCCCTAACTTGTCTAATGTGCCAAGGACATTACTTATACAGGGTATATATATCTAATTCCAAGGACATTACTTATGCAGGGTATATAGATCTAATTCCAAGGAAATAACTTATACAGGGTATATATATCTAATCCCAAGGACATTACTTATACAGGTAGGTATATATATCTAATTCCAAGGATATTACTTATACAGGGTATATATATCTAATTCCAAGGTATTACTTATACAGGGTATTATAGATCTAATTCCAAGGACATACTTATACAGGGGATATAGATCTAATTCCAAGGACATTACTTATACAGGGTATATAGATCTAATCCAAGGACATTACTTATAAGGGTATATATAGATCTAATCCAAGGATATTACTTATACAGGGTATATTATCTAATTCCAAGGACATTATTATACAGGGTATATAGATCTAATTCCAAGGACATTGCTTATACAGGGATATATATCTAATTCCAAGGACATTACTTATACAGGGTATATAATCTAATTCCAAGGATATACTTATACAGGGTATATAGATCTAATTCAAGGATATTACTATTACAGGGTATATATATCTAATTCCAAGGACATTACTTATACAGGGTATATAGATCTAATTCCAAGGAATATTATATACAGGGTATATAATCTAATTCCAAGGACATTACTTATACAGGGTATATAATCTAATTCCAAGGATATTACTATACAGGGTAATATATCTAATTCCAAGGATATTACTTATAAAGGGTATATATATCTAATTCAAGGATATTACTTATACAGGGTATATAGATCTAATTCCAAGGACATTACTATACAGGGTATATAGATCTAATTCCAAGGACATTACTTATACAGGGTTTATAGATCTAATTCCAAGGATATTACTATACAGGGATATATATCTAATACCAAGGACATACTATACAGGGTATATAATCTAATTCCAAGGATATTACTATACAGGGTATACAGATCTAATTCCAAGGATATTACTATACAGGGTTATATAATCTATTCCAAGGATATACTATACAGGGTATATAGATCTAATTCCACTAGACATTACTTAACAGGGTAATATAATCTAATCAAACATTACTTATACAGGGTATATATATCTAATTCCAAGGACATTACTTATGCAGGGTATATAGATCTAATTCCAAGGAAATAACTTATACAGGGTATATATATCTAATCCCAAGGACATTACTTATACAGGGTATATATATCTAATTCCAAGGATATTACTTATACAGGGTATATATATCTAATTTCAAGGATATTACTTATACAGGGTATATATATCTAATTCCAAGGACATTACTTATACAGGGTATATAGATCTAATTCCAAGGACATTACTTATACAGGGTATATATATATCTAATTCCAAGGATATTACTTATACAGGGTATATATATCTAATTCCAAGGACATTACTTATACAGGGTATATAGATCTAATTCCAAGGACATTGCTTATACAGGGAATATATATCTAATTCCAAGGACATTACTTATACAGGGTATATATAGATCTAATTCCAAGGATATTACTTATACAGGGTATATATAGATCTAATTCCAAGGATATTACTTATACAGGGTATATATATCTAATTCCAAGGACATTACTTATACAGGGTATATAGATCTAATTCCAAGGACATTACTTATACAGGGTATATAGATCTAATTCCAAGGATATTACTTATACAGGGTATATATATCTAATACCAAGGACATTACTTATACAGGGTATATATATCTAATTCCAAGGATATTACTTATACAGGGTATACAGATCTAATTCCAAGGATATTACTTATACAGGGTATATATATCTAATTCCAAGGATATTACTTATACAGGGTATATATATCTAATACCAAGGACATTACTTATACAGGGTATATATATCGAATTCCAAGGATATTACTTATACAGGGTATATAGATCTAATTCCAAGGATATTACAAGTGAAGACATCTTGGATATAAAGTAATACCTTTTCTTGGCTAACTAAAATGATTGAAAATTAAAGCTTTCGAAGCACTTAGGCTTCTTCCTCAGGCATGATACAATACTGAATCTTGTATTGGATATTAAATAAAATTACATACATTGTCAATAAGTAATTTGCCCCCAAAATGTTTAATAACTAAAATTCTAATTTTCAATGAAGTAAAACTACTGGTATGCGTCCATTCCCCTTTCATTAAAGGCAATATATTTAAACGGAATTAGAGGCTTACTCCCAGATTGCAACATACATTGTAACAAGGTAGTTTAAAGGACATGTCCACCCTTAAAATAAAAAACTGGTCGCTTGTCAGTTATAAAGCTGGCCCCTCCCTCCATGCAGTCAATCAAAGCTCAAAGAGCAGAGGAAGGTTGCCTTTTCTAGAACGTTAAGTTGGGGCTGTAAGCAGATAACCGACAAGGGCTGACATGCCCTTTGAATGCCAAACTTTCATTTTCAATATTTAAAGGACAACTAAAGCCTCAGAACAACACTGAACCAGAAGTCAGGACACCTTGATATAAAACCAGTAATCTGTGTCTTACCTCTCATTATGATACGGGTGCTGGGAAATTTACCTAAATAACATATGGTTTGTGCTTTACTTCACAGCATTCTAGTATCACACAGTTTGGTCAACGACCATTATGTTCTGCACATGCTCAGTCCTTAGCTATGGCAGAAACTTGTTATAGTTGGTCACACCCATTTATAATCTCTAGCCAATCCTTTTACAGGACAGATAAAGCAAGGAATCATGTGACTGAGGTCAGGAGGTGTGGCCTGACACCGCACATACACACAGATACTTCATCCAGTTCTTAACAGGCTTACATTTACTTTAATACAATTTACTGGAGTGGGACTTAATAGCTTATTGGTGTTTTCTGGGGGGGCTGTTTTCAGATTCTGGAGTATAAAAAATTGGGTTTAGTTCTCCTTTAATCAACACTGTGACAATTGGATGTGGCTTCCTAGGGTAACTATAAGATTTTCATATTTAAAGGGGCACGTTTATAACCCTATCATCTAATTCACGGATTGCTTTCCCTACATAACGGCCAATTTATAACCAAGACGAACCGCAAACACTTCTCCATGGCAATGCGCCATGCCTTCTTTCTACTAAGGCCTCAGAGCCTGGTTAGAATGCGAGTTAATTCAAGGCCGCGGGGATACGAGGTTGTTAGAAGTTAAATGAGGTGCTGGTGGAATCGGGGAAAATAAATAGAACTACATTCTGGGACTACGCGTAACTGACCTCGTGGCAAGAGAAATCATTGCGCGCAAGATATCAGGGTCTCACTATAATAATACACAGGTATGGCCTGTAGCAAAATAAATATTTATGGCTCCCTGTGTGTGATCAGGAATAAATCGTCAGTGCCGGGTTTCTGCTTTTTAGAAATGGACGGTACTAGGAAAAAAATAATAATGCCAAAAAATAATTTAAAGGGAATGTTAACCCATAAATGTCATTCATATACTTTTTTTTGTTCTGATCTATGGTTTAACACACTTTTCCACATTTCCTTAACTTGCTCCTACCACTCTCCCAGTGGGACAGACATGCTCAGTTTACTCCGTCCAGAGAGAGTATGAGAAGCTATCTAACCAATTAAATGCTTCATACCTCCCTGTGCTAAAGTGCAAAATGTGGTAATTAGAAGCTTTTCAGTAATGTCAAGATCAGGGTCGCCTCTCTAATGAGGCAGGGTGAAGCACATTACAGAGCAGCACCCTGTAGGGGGGCAGCCATTTTGATGCCAGTATAAAAAAAAATTCTGCCACCATGTGAACATGATTTTTTCATGTGCCTTGGACCCAGATGCCAGGGCCCCCCGGAAATGCCGTTTGTAAAAACCATACATTTTCAGGAAGTACTGTCACTTTAATTAGCAGGGGAAGCCGCGACTTACATTGCACAGAACATAGCTCTAACCGCTGTCCCCTGCACACATTTCCTTTCATGTGTAAAAAGCTCCTCCCATTCCTGGACAAGCCACATCCACTTCCGGACAAAGCACCACCCACTTTCAATTATAAAACCACACCCCTTCCGGCTGCATGGCGAGGATGGGGGCAGCATTTAGGGAAAAAAATTCAGGTGCCAAAAGGTCTAGAGACGGCCCTGGTCAAGATAAAGGGGTTTTAGACAATAGTTCTCCTTTAAGCAGCTTTCTCCTGATTTGACTGGAAAATTGGTTTCTCCCCGTAACAATAATCTGCGCTGGTGTCTCCTGGAATGGGATGTGACATCTGTGTTTGGACGCTCCACTAACCGCATCTTACTGGTGGCAGAGCTTCTAACAGTAGGGCAGCCATTATAAAATAGCGATCACCTAAATGGATAAAAAGACTTGGGGAATGGTTTTAGAAATGATTGATAAAGTGTCCGCTTTCCAGTAATGGGTTTTCCTATTATCAGTGAGGCCTTTTGTTCACCAACAATGTGAAATAGAAATATATTTCGTTCCTCCATCCCCGAAAGGCTGGAGAAGTGGAAGGGACTGTCTGATACTGGGATTTCTACCCAGGGATAGAGATGGGCACTTCACCGGCAATTTTACAAAACACGGTGATGTTGAACCTTCTGCAACCAAGGCATGCTGGGATATTTTCCAAACATCCGCGGGGCCAGGGCAACAACATTGCCACTTTTTGGCGCCAGTGAAAAAGGGAGGAAGATCTTTAGAAGTAATATGCTGGTAGCCAACCAGCCATAATAAAATGAACAAGTTGCATTTGAATAAACAATTAAGCAAATATGGAGAGATGTTGGTTAGCGGGCTGGCTAGAAAGCCGACTGGTGGACTGTCTGGCAGAATGGCAAATTGAATTAGACGTGGTAATGTGTATGAAATGTGTGCAGATGTGTGTATGCTTTTCACACATTACTGTCTGGTCTGGTGTGGCCTCAGCCTAAAACCTGTCCGGTCCGGTGTGGCCTCAGCCTAAAACCTGTCCGGTCCAGTGTGGCCTCAGCTTAAAACCTGTCCGGTCCAGTGTGGCCTCAGCTTAAAACCTGTCCGGTCCAGTGTGGCTTCAGCCTAAAACCTGTCCGGTCCAGTGTGGCCTCAGCTTAAAACCTGTCTGGTCCAGTGTGGCCTCAGCTTAAAACCTGTCCGGTCCAGTGTGACCTCAGCCTAAAACCTGTCTGGTCCAGTGTGGCCTCAGCCTAAAACCGGTCTGGTCCAGTGTGGCCTCAGCTTAAAACCTGTCCGGTCCAGTGTGGCCTGAGCCTAAAACCTGTCTGGTCCAGTGTGGCCTGAGCCTAAAACCTGTCTGGTCCAGTGTGGCCTCAGCCTAAAACCTGTCTGGTCCAGTGTGGCCTTAGTCTGAAACCAGATCACCCCCATCCCAAATATTTAAATCCCCCATTGCCGATCACTCACTGTATAGAGCTCTGGTTCTTGGCTTATAAATCTCAGTCCCTGCGCACGTTACCCTTGCCTGTAGGGTCCATGGCTCCCAGTTTATTCGTATTGGAAACCACACCACGCTCCATTTAAAATCTAGAGTTATAACCATCAATTCTATCTGATCTGAACAATCCCCTCTACGCTCCTGTACAGTTTGAGTGGTAAATCTACATAATATAAAGGCTGCACGGCTTCATGGGATCAGATGCCTAAATCTTCTCCCCGGCAGCAATAAAATATGGGACGGCGACATTTGTGGCTGGCCCCTGGTATGAATGAGCAGATTTATGGATGAATGGTGTGGTGTTTGTTAACCTGTCACCTGGGATGGAAACGTGATCACATTTGATTAAGATTTGTACGATAGGGGAGGGGACATGTACGTTATTAAGATGCCCAACCAGGAATCTGCCGTGTTTCATGTCACAACGTGGGAGCTAGACCATGTGTAGATCTGCCTGCTGTCGTCCAATCAAAAGAGAGCATGGCACAGCAGCAGAACTGGGCAATTGGACATTTCCGTATCTTCCATTGACCTATGACCTATGTCATCTTTTGAGTTTTCAGCTTTAGTTTTCCTTTAAAGGCCAACACTCCCTCTGCCTCCCAAAAAGGGTTTGCCCCTGTTCCGCATTCCAAATCTCTTGGTTCTTGTCGGAGTGTGTGACTATAGCTACACAATAGAGAAAGAAACATCCAAAGGTGGTAGAGATTCTACAATAAAATGGCAGGTTTAGGTGGATGTTTAGGATTATCTGCCACCTCTAGGTTCCCCTAACACATTGTCCATTTCCCTTCTATAATAAACAGTCACGATAGAGATTTCTGTACGAAGCTGAAAGTGTCTTGGTGCTTATTTGTCATATGGAAAGCACAGCCCTACGAGACGTAGTTAGAATGAATGATCATCATTAGAGCCAATGGGAAATTAGAGCTGTAAAGACGCGAGAGGGTTGAAGATTAGGAAGTTTTCCAGACGTAGAATGATTAGGGTTCTATCTAGATAGGAGGATCTGCATTCCTGCTTAGTCTAAGGACACGTTCGCACAAGATTTAAAAAAAAAAAAAAAAAAAAAAAAGCTGCAGAAACACAATAATAATTTTTGGTAAACGGATTAATCGTTGAGATGTACTGTGGGTTCTAATAGAAGCCAGTTTCAAATCGAATCAGGGGGTTTCGAAGTCCTGCCGAAACTTTCGGAGCTCCCGGAATTTACGAAACCTGAATTTTCTGAGCTTTCGATTTTTTTAGAAAATGTCGATAATTATTGAAATAGAAAGTAAATGATTATCGAAAAAAGATGATTATCAAAATCGAGAGTAGATGATTATTGAAAATCGAGAGTAGATGATTATCAAAATCGAGAGTAGATGATTGTCAAAATCGAGAGATGATTATTGAAAATCGAGATTAGATGATTATTGAAAATCGAGAGTAGATGATTATTGAAAATCGAGAGTAGATGATTATTGAAAATCGAGAGTAGATGATTATTGAAAATCGAGAGTAGATGATTATCGAAAATCGAAAGTAGATTATCGAAAATCGAGAGTAGCCGATTTCGAAAATCGAAACTCGAACTTTCGAATTCGAAAACGAAACTCAACAGTTTCGAACATCTCTAATTAATTATAGTGGGACACAGGCTGAATTTTTTCACCAATCCCATCTTCAAGTCCGTATCTATTTCCCCTTGAAATCTGCGGAAAGATCAGCAGCTCAAGGTGCTATTCTTCCGATCTGCCCAAGATGTTGCACAAATAGATTGTAAACTTTTCGGGACAGGGGTTTCATTCATTCTAATGTATAAAGGCAAACCGCACTTATTATATATTATCTTAACTAGTGATGGCCCAGTTCGCGGATCCGAACCCGAATCCGCGGTGGATTTACCTCATTCGCGAACGGCGGATATCACGTATTTTCCGGTTTCCCGCCTTCTGAACTTTTCTGAACTTTTCCGAACCGCGTTCTCGTACTTTCTAAAATTTTCGAAAATACGCGAAATTCACGCAATTTCGAAAATTTTCGCAAATAAGTATTCTCTTGCATTTTCGAAAATACGGGAATTCCCCGTAATTTCGAAAAATTTAAAAATTACGTGAATTTCACGTATTTTCGAAAATGCAAGAAAATAAATATTTTCGAAAATTTCCAAAATTACGGGAAATCCACGTATTTTCGAAAATGCGGGAAACCCCGTTTTTTCGAAAATTTTCAAAATTACGAGGATTTCTCGTATTTTCTTTCCATTTTCGAAAATACGTATTTTCCGTGAGTTTTCAAAAATACGAGAAATTCTCGTAATTTTGAAAATTTTCGAAAAAAACGCGGTTCAGAAAAGTTCGGAAGGTGGAAAACCAGAAAATAAGCGAACGAGGTAAATCTGCTGCGGATTCGGATCCACAAACTAGGCCATCACTAGTTGGGACATATTAATTCCTGTCCTTAATTAAGTAATTAAATGGGTCGTCTGACCAAATTAAATTTAAAAGTTTGATGCAAAATCGTAAACTGGACTAACAAAGAATCAGATTTCTGAATACCCACCAACATTCCCTTTACAGGTGAGAAATACATTGCACAGGGCTGTGCTAAGATCAGGTTCACTTCATTACCCTCCCCCTGCAGCTCTGTACCATGTTGTATCTATAAATGTACCTTTGTGGGAGGGTATATTTCTGCATAATATTGATTATGTTGCAGCAAATGTGATACTCATTTGATATCATTGTTGGAGGGTACGTTTTAAGCCTCGTACACATGTCCAATAGGATGAACAAGGATTGACGGCCGAGCGCGTAAATAGGTGCGGTGAACAGCCTTTTCAACCAATAATCACACATGTATGCGTTCGCTCACACGTCATTCATCAATTCACCATGGTGGATCAATGACCATTGTGCCTGGAACATAGAAAACAAGTGCCTTAGACCTTAAAGATTCTCAGAAAAGGGTTGTATTGTTCAGCCTACCTAGTAGAAAAAACAAGCAAACAGAACTATATTTTATAAATATATAACCTACCCCTGTAGTGGATTTCTATGGGAGGAACTGTGAGATTATAGCCTTATAAACTACCCCTGTAGTGGATTTCTATGGGAGGAACTGTAAGATTTATGCCTTAACACCCACCCCTGTAGTGGATCCTATGGAGGAAATGTACTAATTATAGCCCTTATAACCTACCCTTGTAGTGGATTTCTATGGGAGGAACTGTAATATTATAGCCTTATAACCTACCCTTGTAGTGGATTTCTATGGGAGGAACTGTAAGATTATAGCCTTATAACCTACCCCTGTAGTGGATTTCTATGGGAGGAACTGTAAGATTATAGCCTTATAAACTACCCCTGTAGTGGATTTCTATGGGAGGAACTGTAAGATTATAGCCTTATAACCCACCCCTGTAGTGGATTCCTATAGGAGGAACTGTAAGATTATAGCCTTATAACCTACCCTTGTAGTGGATTTCTATGGGAGGAACTGTAAGATTATAGCCTTATAACCTACCCCTGTAGTGGATTTCTATGGGAAGAACTGTACGATTATAGCCTTATAACCTACCCCCGTAGTGGATTTCTATGGGAAGAACTGTAAGATTATAGCCTTATAACCTACCCCCGTAGTGGATTTCTATGGGAGGAACTGTAAGATTATAGCCTTATAACCTACCCCTTTAGTGGATTTCTATGGAGGAACTGTAAGATTATATCCTTACAACCTACCCCTGTAGTGGATTTCTATGGGAGGAACTGTAAGATTATAGCCTTATAACCTAACCCCGTAGTGGATTTCTATGGGAGGAACTGTAAGATTATAGCCTTATAACCTACCCCCGTAGTGGATTTCTATGGGAGGAACTGTAAGATTATAGTTATAATAAATAGTGCACCCCAACTGTAAATTAAAAGGGATATTAAAAGTCAACTTGGAGTTCCGTGCCCTGTATAAAAGGTACTCAGCCTGCGGCCGAGTATAGTAGGAGGAGCCAAGATGGCAGACCCCATGGGACAACTTTAAAATCTTTACTGTCATTGGACTGGTGTCACTCTGAGTGGGTGCATT
The DNA here is from genome assembly GCA_019447015.1 of Hymenochirus boettgeri. NCBI lineage: Eukaryota > Metazoa > Chordata > Amphibia > Anura > Pipidae > Hymenochirus > Hymenochirus boettgeri. The sequence continues at coordinate 121,440,827 of CM033476.1, forward strand.
ATATACAATGTAATATACACTTTGTTTCTAGTAAAAGTTGTTTATTCACTTTAGTTGTCCTTTCATACAAGTAATGATATCAAATAATTATCCCTTGTTACCCACTAGACGGATCTGGAAGCTTCATATTGTAAACATCAAAAATCTGTATATCAAATAAATAATAAATAATAACATTATTAATAATAAAAATAGCCTTATTAATCCCAGTCAATACTAATAATAGCAATAACAATAAATTATAATAATAATAAATACTATTAATAATTATAGTAACAATAACAATAAACCATAAATAATAGTAAATAACTATAAATAACAATAAATAATAATATATACTATTAAATAAAGGATTATAGTATATTATAGTAACACAATATAATAAGTAATAATAAGTAATAATAAAATAATAACAATAATAAAGATTGGGATTTTCCAGGAATGATAAGGGAGGTTATTGTTTCTTTCTACATCGGAATATATATCTAACTCCAGGTATCGACTATAAATATTAAAGGGTAAATATCTTCATGTCCCAATAGGAAATACCGAGTCCTATCCTAGAGATACTGTACAGGATACAATTCAATTTAATATCCCCTTTATTCCAGTCGTAAATAACACAAACAGGGTTTTTTTGGTGCGTAACATTTCTCTTTGAATTCATTAAAGCCGTCACGTAAAATATTTACGACTTTTTGTAACCGGGGAAAAAAACCCAAATGATAAATTTTCTCTTTTTTTTCCTAACAGCGACTCATTAAATCTTGTTATCCTAAGGGCTATTAAGAAACTAAAAAACCCCTCTCAGAACGTATTATTACAGGACCGGCTTTGCGTTTTCTATAGACGCAGCACAAAACATTGGCAGGGAGTCTGGTAATGTAATATACAACGTAAAGTCGGACGCAGGTTTTATTTTAGCTCCAAGAACACGCCAAATAAAGGGAGCTTAAGGGAGTATTTAAATTAGATCCATCCATCACGCTGTCACCTAAACGTTATCATCACCATTTTAAATATGGTTTCCGCTGTGTAGAAATATTTCACCAGGACTGAACCAACCGGAGGGGGGGGGGAACGCAAATAATTAAATGCTGAGGAATTGAGCCATCAGTTTAACTTCCCCATGTACTGTACTATAAATGGAGGTATAGTCCTGAGAAAATGCATGTCCCACCCATCACTGCACCCACATCCCACCCATTACTGCACCCACATCCCACCCATCACTGCACCCACATCCCACCCATTATTGCACCCACATCCCACCCATTACTGCACCCACATCCCACCCTTACTTCACTCCACATCCCACCCATTACTGCACCCACATCCCACCCATTACTGCATCCACATCCCACCCATTACTGCATCCACATCCCACACATCCCACCCATTACTGCACCCACATCCCCCCCATTACTGCACCCACGTCCCCCCCATTACTGCACCCACGTCCCACCCATCACTGCACCCACATCCCACCCATTACTGCACCCACATTCTACCCATCACTGCACCCACGTCCCACCCATCACTGCACCCACGTCCCACCCATCACTTCATCTACGTCCCACCCATCACTGCACCCTAGTCCCACCCATCACTGCACCCTATCCCACCCATCACTGCAAACCCTAGTCCCACCCATCACTCCACCCTAGTCCCACCCATCAACTGCAACCCCTAGTCCCACCCACCACTGCACCCTAGTCCCACCCATCACTGCACCCTAGTCCCACCCATCACTGCACCCTAGTCCCACCCATCACTGCACCCACATCTCACCCATCACTGCACCCTAGTTCCACCCATCACTGCACCCACGTCCCACCCATCACTGCACCCACGTCCCACCCATCACTGCACCCACGTCCCACCCATCACTGCACCCACGTCCCACCCATCACTGCACCCACGTTCCGCCCATCACTGCACCCACGTCTCACCTATCACTTCACCCACGCACGTCCCACCCTAAACTGCACCCATGTCACACCCATCACTGCACCCACGTCCCACCCATCCCTGCACCCATGTCACACCTATCCCTGCGCCTATGCCCCACCCATTTGGGGTTTGGAGTAATGAACAAAGGTAGAATGTATGAAACTCATTAACTGAAATCTGAACCAGAATGTAACACTAATCTATTTATAAAGTATGAACATGTACTGAATATTTTGCCATTGTTGCATCTGGGTGGGAGCTGCCATATTGTTTCCATTAGACAGTACAGTATGAGGGTATAGCTTATTGTGTGTAAAGAACAATTCTTCTCTGTATATTTATATTTATACATATGGGTGGGAGCTGCCATATTGTTTTCCCTTAGACAGTACAGTATGAGGGTATAGCTTATTGTGTGTACAGAACATTCCTTCTCTGTATATTTATATTTATACATATGGGTGGGAGCTGCCATATTGTTTCCCTTAGACAGTACAGTATGAGGGTATAGCTTATTGTATGTACAGAACATTCCTTCTCTGTATATTTATATTTATACATATGGGTGGGAGCTGCCATATTGTTTCCCTTAGACAGTACAGTATGGCATTCAAGATGTTTGGAAACTACAACTCCCAGCATGCTTTATTAGCTGGGAGTTGTAGTTTCCAAACATCTTGAATGCCAAGTTTCTACCTTCGGTTTATACTCGAGTCAACAACTTTTATTAGATTTTTTAGGTGAAATTGGGTACCTCGGTTTATACTCGGGTCGGTTTATACTCGAGTATATACGGTATTAATTCATTCTGATTCCATTAAAGACTAATTACAGGTAACACAACGCCTACCGTGTCAGTGTGCGACAGACTTGGATGGATTTTATCTTTTGTTCTTTTAAAAATACTAATTAAACTTCAGAAGTGGGCCTACAAGTTTAAATTGTATACAAGGTTGCCATGTTAACTTAAACATACTGCATATTAGAATCTAGGAGGATAGCTATGGTAAATTAAAAAACATTTTAAAAGTATGGACCTGTTAAAATCCTTTTGCTCTACCATTATAATTTTATGCTGCTCCTACAGAATTATTATCAATGACACCAACATGTAAAAATTGTATTAACAGTTCTGTAGAGCTAAAAAAGGTGAATAAAAAAAATCTGCATGGGCCAATGAAGGTGAAGGAATCGCCTTGATTGAATGGAAAGCACAGCTCCACCCATGCGGAACTTTCTAAAGTCAGAGTTTCTCAGTGAGTGAGGGGACAGCCTTAATTTAAAAAATCAAAAGTACGGCAAAGCTCATCGTGCATTCGGAGATAAAAAGGCAGTTGCTCTCTTATCGATGTCTTCCATTATACTGATATGCACTTGAAATAGAATTCCCAGTATGCACTGTAAACGAGGGAGACAGATAAGTTCTCACTCTGCAAATCTAAACAGATCATGATGAATAGAGACAAATGTTTTTCTGAGCCTAATTATCTAGAAACCCTTCTTGACTCACATCATTTAATAATGAAACGTCAAGCTATTTTTGTCATTGGAAATGGCATGCAAATTTTATTTCATTAATAAGCCATTAAAACCTATTTAATTAATGGAAAAGCTGTACCTCGGATTAATAAATGTAACAGATTTACGGTTCACGGGTTCGCGCGCAGATGACGAGAAATTTTTTTTTTAGCATCCCGACGATCAGATACGATATTAAAAAAAAAAAAGTCTAATTAAAACCCAAAAATGGTGTGAGGTTGCGCTCGGATATCGCGTTTTCTGCTGGTTAAAGTGTGACAAATTTCTGGACATGTCCTTTTATCTGTCAGATGTTATGGAAATTATTTGCGCTAAGGAAATAATTCACGGGAATTAATTTGTGGAGCAGATGTTCTATGTCCTTCAGAAGAGCTTCGTGCTAGACCAGACGGAAGGTTCCAAGGAAAGTCTTTATTTCTGCTCTTTCAAATGATCGTGTAGGTTTGTGTTGTAACATGTCTATAGTGATTTATAAGAACCCACCCCAATAATCAGGGTTCCTCTAGGCTACGTAGCAGGGCTCTCAGTGATCACGGAAGTGCAGCGGTAACTGCAATTGGTGACCTCCAAGAAGACCTTATCTCAAGATTTCAAAGTTATCAAGTGCCAATCAGCCACTTTTCAAGTTAACGTAGGAACATAATATGACTTTCTAAGGCTGAGGCCACACTACAAACGCACCAAGCGTGCGCGCTTTCTGTGCGTCAGCGCGTGTTATTTTCGCGTTTGCGCTCACGTTTTTTGCTATCTTTAAAGCGTAAACGCTTAGGCTGTGTACACACCATGCAATTGTTTGGCCAGTGTAGCTCAGTGTCAATCGGGCTGAAAAAATTACATGGATTTTTGTCCACAACCAACCACCCGTTTCTCCTAAACAGACAATCAGACGCATCAGAAAAACGCGGCTCGTCACGGCAGACTTCGGTCTTGTGTTTCCAGCTTTAAAAAATTATTTCTCAATTTTCAGGTTAAAGAGCAAACTCACTCTAAAGATGAAATCTACCCACTTGTAAGTTCTTCTCACTGTTGTGACCCCCTCACCATGAGCTGTGTGTGGATGTGAATAGGTGCTGTAGACTGCACAACCCAGTTAATGAATGGCCATTGTGTTGGCGATCCCAGCTATAATTAATGAGGCTGGCAAAGGTGGCAACATTGGTATGACTGGGCTCGGACTTAGAATTGAGATGTAACATCCGATCTCCATCAATCTAACTATGGCCGTAGCCTTTATATCCTTAGCAAAGCTAACACCTGATTGGTCGGTACAACTAGAACAAACATCTACTTCTCTTTCTGCATCAGCCCAATAATGAACAAATGCTGTCGCCCTCTTCTCTGATAGGTGGCGCTGTTTTCTAGGAAATGTGCTATGGCTAGGTTAGTCTAGTGTAAACTCTATCTTTATTACAGTAATTACGGCAGAACTTGAATCTTATTAACAGCACATATAAGGATCCCAGTACGGAACTATTGGGGTTCACACCTTGGGAAGATGCACCTCATGTTATTACATAGATTTGTTAGAAGTTGATATTTTCAATGAACCCTTTAACATCTTTTGGCTTTACCCTAACTTGTTGAAGATGACATCATACCTTATGATGTGGGAACTGCCATAGTGTTTCCCTTAGACAATACAGTATAAGGGTATAGCTTATTGTGTGTACAGAACATTCCTTCTCTGTATATTTATACATATGGGTGGGAGCTGCCATAGTGTTTCCCTTAGACAGTACAGTATGAGGGTATAGCTTATTGTGTGTACAGAACAATCCTTCTCTGTATATTTATATATGTGGGTGGGAGCTGCCATGTTGTTTCCTAAATGGGCAGGTCACTCACTAGTTACTGGCAGGAGGGGGAGGTTTGAGCATGTGCAACTGTGTATCTGGGTCAGTGACACACTCCATAAAAGGCAGACAGATGATTTGTCAATGCTGCTTATTTCAGAGATGAAAGATACAGCAATCTGCTAGTTGTACAATTATTTCAGCATTATTTATATTTCACCTTTAAATCAAACCTCATCTCTATGACTGCGCACACACACACACACACACCTCTCTCTCTCTATGTATTTAGTAACAATCACCCAAGGTGGTTAAAAGGAAGAGAAATGTGTAAAATACCAGCATGGCTTTCATCAAACAGCGGGAGGTTAAAGGACACATAACGCTCAATGATGTGTTTTATATTAAAACAATTTTACAGACCCAGGAAAGAAAATGTATTTCTACTTTTCAGTGCAAAATACAAAGAGGAGTTTATAAAGGGTCAATATGGGAATGAAATGGATATTGATGGTTTCAATCATTGTAGGGTTTGTCTGTTTAAGGGGAGACCTCCCCCTAAAATACATTTCCCTGACTGCCCCTCCCCTAGCTCAGTGATCTCGGACATGCTCAGTAGGATTTACCCGGAGAGAGAGAGAGGAATTCTCCAATCAGATGCGTTGTATAAGTGTAAATTGGAAATAGAATTGGTAGGAGCTTTTTGTTGTAAAACGCTTAGTATCACGTAGAAAGACAAGTCGACTCCTTTAAAGGATGTGGAGACTAAAAACTATGGGGCAACATTTCTGCGTTAAAGACTCACAAAATGGCGCACCGCTATCGCAATCACTGCTGCCCTTGGTTCACTATAATTGAGATTTTGATGAATCACATTAATAAGCTTGCACACCTGCTGCTGTTCGATTGCATTAAAGGCCATATTCACCCTGAAAAAAAATTTACATTAAAAAATACAGGACCCCCTTAAACCTAAGATTTGGAATACTTACCTTTCCATCTTAACTTTTTGTTAGACCGTATTAACAAGCATGCATATTCACTCTATGATCGCATTTAAAAGCACGCACATTTACTTTGATCACATTAACAAGCACGTTCACTTTGTTTGATCGCATTAGCAAGTGTGCACAATCACTTTCTATTTCATTGCATTAACAAGCATGCACATTAACTTTATTTGATCGCATTAACAAGCATGCATATTCCTTTTGTTTGGTCGCATTAACAAGCATGCACATTCTCTTAGTTTGATCACATTAACAAGCGTGCACATTCCCTTAGTTTGAGTACATTAACAAGCATGCACATTCCCTTAGTGTGATCACATTAACAAGTGTGCACATTCCCTTAATTTGATCACATTAACAAGTGTGCACATTCCCTTAGTTTGATCACATTAACAAGCATGCACATTCCCTTAGTTTGTTCACATTAGCAAGCGTGCACATTCCCTTAGTTTGATCACATTAACAAGCGTGCACATTCCCTTAGTTTGATCGCATTAACAAGCATGCTCAATCACTTTGTTTGATCACATTAACAAGCGTGCTCATTCACTTTGTTTGATCACACTAACAAGTGTGCACATTCCCTTAGTTTGATCACATAACAAGCGAGCACATTCCCTTAGTTTGATCACATTAACAAATGTGCACATTCCCTTAGTTTGATTGCATTAACAAGCATGCACATTCACTTTGTTTGATCACATTAACAAGCATGCACATTCCCTTAGTTTGATCGCATTAACAAGCATGCACATTCACTTTGTTTGATCACATTAACAAGCGTGCTCATTCACTTTGTTTGATCACATTAACAAGTGTGCACATTCCCTTAGTTTGATCACATAACAAGCGAGCACATTCCCTTAGTTTGATCACATTAACAAATGTGCACATTCCCTTAGTTTGATTGCATTAACAAGCATGCACATTCACTTTGTTTGATCACATTAACAAGCATGCACATTCCCTTAGATTGATCGCATTAACAAGCATGCACATTCACTTTGTTTGATCACATTAACAAGCGTGCTCATTCACTTTGTTTGATCACATTAACAAATGTGCACATTCCCTTAGTTTGATCGCATTAACAAGCATGCACATTCCCTTCGTTTGATCACATTAACAAGCATGCACATTCCCTTAGTTTGATCGCATTAACAAGCGTGCTCATTCACTTTCTGTTTGATCGCATTAACAAGAGCGCAGATTTGATTTGTGTCCGATCCCACTAACAAACGTGCACTTGCTGGACCGTAAAGAATGGAAAGCAGCCGATCGTTTCATTGAAATGTAACCCTCTCATACCTTCTTCTGGAGCGGGGGCAGAAAGTTATCAGAAAGACACTAAATAAAGAATATATAACATTCACTTCTTTTTACAAGGGCCTCATCCCTGTTACCATGGACACAAGTTTATCCATCAAAAGTTGGTAGCCTGTTCCTATGGCAACATTAAGGCCTGGGGAGCATGCTATAATTTTAGGCCATGCGTCATCCCCCCCCCCCCCCCCCCCACACACACACACACACACACTGCAGCGTAGGAGAATGCAATGTGTCGGATTGGGAGATCTGACCCCTTTTCCAGGCAATAGGATGTATGGGGATTACAGGGTTAATAGAATTCCAAGAGATTGGAATTCCGCAACCCTGATACCCGTCATCGGAGAGAGTATCAACCTCGATACGGCTTTGAACTGACTGCAAATGTCATTCGGCTTGGTGAGCAGAAGTTACACATTAGAGATTAGACATTAGAGATTATTGCGTTAACGGTGAAAATTCACAAATTCAGCAAGCGCCAGCAAAGTGCTAAAACAAACTGCGATCTAGATTACGACACCTCATTCACTGTTTTTTTTTAAAAAAAAGTCAGAGTATATGGTAATTCATGTACGTGAAATGCAGAAATACTTTTATTGATTATTGCGGTCAGACGGTATACGTTGGTAGCACCACTGCCATCTTGTGGTCAGAATCAGAAAGTTCTGCACTGTTGTCTATGGCAGGCTTTTTAGAACTGCGTCCACACCAATTTTCCACTACCAAAACTTATTCATTGGTTTGACATTTTATGTAGAAATTAAGTACAGATAATATAGTGTATTTTTACATTACACTTGATTATAATCCAATTCATTTATAATATACACGGTTACATACATGAAATAGAAGGCAAGTGTGCCACGAAAGAAATTTATATTGACAAACGTGCCACGGACTGACAGCCACTAATCTGTGGAGATTTCTAAAACCTTGTACACACATAAGGACCTTACCTGCCTCCACTGCACATGCTCAAGCTGATAAAAAGCTCATTGAGCAGAGGAAGGAGACAGATACCTCTCCCAAAATGGAAGAAAACTTAAATATCAGATTACAAGTGCATGTAATAAACTGGTAAAAATGGAGTTGTGGACTGATAAACAAATCGTTATTTTTTTGTTTTAAGGGTGGACATGCCCTTTAAGATAGAGCTTTAATTATTGCTATCGCACTTCTCAAAACCCAAATTTTCTTTAGCTATTTTTCATGCAATCTGTCAATCTGTCTGGCCCTTTAACCCTCTCAGCCTTTCACACTAGTCTTTCTATTATAATTGTTCAAAGTTTCAGGGGGCAGAAACTCCCCTGTGGCCAATCTGGGTTACTGCAGTTAGATAAAATCTGATTGGTTTCGGCAGATTAATTGCATGGCCAAGAGAGATGTTCGAAACTGTTCAGTTTCGTTCCGTTTTCGAAAGTTTCGGAAAGTTCGAGTTTCGATTTTTGAAAACCGTCTACTTTCGATTTTCGATAATTGTCTACTTTCGATAAAAATTGAAAATTCGAAAAATCCGGGTTCCGTGAAATTCGGATTTCCCTCAGATTTGATTTGAAACTGGGTTCTATTCCAACCCACATTACATCTCTAATGGCCAATCGTAACATTGCTAGATGTTAATGAAAATCAGTTGAACAACGCTAATTATCTATCCTTTTCTTTCCGTTCCATAAAGCCCAAAGCAATTTGTAAAGGTTGATTTACCTGGATAGAAAGGTCTGGCTTAGTGCGGTGCTTATTATAAGTTTTGGGAATCACGGTTTACAGACCACAAAGACTTTATTACGTCGCCTCCCTAATTAGTCCTGATCACTCTCTCGCATTTCCTCATCTGGTCGGGGAATTTATGTTTCTTTCCATCGCAGCACAAACCAAGGTTTCTTCTACTTTCCCAGATTCAAGTTCATTACTGAAAGATCCATCGATTTATTCATCTTGTTGAGGTTCCTCTAGGAAAGTATGAACTGTAGGGGATTCAAGTCCCTTCTTAAAGGAGAAGTACAGCCTAAAACACATCGTCCTGGATAGTAGCCCACATAGACGGATGATTTAAATGACGTATCTCTTGCCTTTTTAAGCAGTTCCTAACCAAAGATATACTTTGCTGAAGTGAAAGATTTTACTGAGTTCACTCCCGTGCATCTTTGGTTTGGAACCACTAAGAAGGGATCATTTTAACTGGCAGTTTAATTGGGCTATAAAGTAAAATAGACATTTTTCATGTTGGAGATTTGTTTTACATTTATTACGGTTTTGTCAAACAGCACGAGAAACATTATCTTTCCTTTAAGGAGAACTATAGTGTCCTGTGGACTCCCCTCCCCTAAATATACCTAGGGTGAGGATCTAACAAGCTAGGTACCCAACCTCTGGGTTTGACCTATATCTAGTACCAAGCAGTCTTCACCATATTTGGAGGGGGTTGTTTTTAGACCCACCATTGCCCCTTATTGCCTCAAGAGAGAGTCAAAGGTGTGCCTCAAGAGAGAGTGCAAGATGTGTCTCAAGAGACAGTCCGAGGTGTACCTCAAGAGACAGTCCAAGGTGTGCCTCAAGAGACAGTCCGAGGTGGGTTGCATCAAGAGCCAGTCCGAGGGGCCCAAGAGAGAGAGGTACCGAGGTGTGTGTCTCCAGAGGAGAAGAGTCGAGGTGTGCTCAGTCAAGAGAGGTGCAAGAGTTGTCTCAAGAGACAGCAGCTGATCAAGAGGTGTGTACCTCAAGAGGACAGGTCGAAGGTGTGCTCAGAGAGAGTCAGGTGTGCAGGGAGAGTGGTTTGATGCTCAAGAGAGAGAGTTACGGATGTGTTCCATCAAGAGAGAGAGTCCAGAGGGTGTGCATCAAAGAGAGAGTCGGGGTGTGCCTCAAGAGAGAGGGCAAGAGTAGAGTCGAGTGTGCCTCAAGAGAGAGGTCGGAGAGTTGCCTCAAGAGAGAAGCTGGGGGAAAGTGGGAGGTGGTGCCTCAAGAGAGAGTCGGAGGTGTGCCTCAAGAGAAAGTCCGAGGTGTGCCTCAAGAGAAAGTCCGAGGTGTGCCACAAGAGACAGTCCAAGGTGCGCCTCTTCATTTTAATTCTGAAAATATTTTTTTATATAAACTATTTCTCCACATCTTAAAAAAAAAAATTATAACTCACAGAAAAAAGTTGATGAAATACTCAAAAGTCAAACCGTATTTTTCATGACTCTTAAAAGATAACATCTCGATAGCCCTGGAGATAGATCAAGTAAAAAAATAGCTCAGTCTCAAAGTAATTCCCAACGCGTTCCATACCAGGACAGTTTTACGTCATTGATTTACCTGCCAGAAATTCATTTCTAATTGATTTTTTTTTCTTTCACGTTTATTAAAAATTGCGAGCAGAGAAATTCTGTTGAAATAAAGACTTGATTTTTGAATAGTTCAAATCCTTGAATAAATTATACACTAGAAAGATTTGAGTGTTATGTGACTGGGCTATTAATCCCAAAGAGTGAATAAATTACCGCTAAATGCGGTTGTCCTAAGACCTCGCAAACACTTAAGAGAAAATGATTTTAAAGTTGGAGGTTTACAGCAAACGGAGGAAGAAGCCAGTGAAGGGTAAAATACTCGAGCTTTGTGCACTGCAAAAATAGACAAAATGCAAAGTCAAAAAGAAGGTAAGTATAAACAGATAATCTCTCTGTTCTAATAGCACTTCGCCACGGATTGGGTTCACGGATATATACGATTAAAGGGAAAGTGGTAATCTAACACTTTCGCTAATTATCGAATGTTCGACTGTTCAAGGAAATCAAATACGCAAGTAAAATGCCTATTTTACCTATACGCGAGCATCGAATCCACTAGTAAAATGTCTATTATACCTATATGCGAGCATCGAATCCGTGAGTAAAATGTCTATTATACCAATATGCGAGCATCGAATACGCAAGTAAAATGTCTATTATACCTATACGCAAGCATCGAATCCATGAGTAAAATGTCTATTATACCTATACGCGAGCATCGAATCCGCAAGTAAAATGTATATTATACCTATACACGAGTATCGAATCCACAAGTAAAATGTCTATTATACCTATACGCAAGTATCGAATCCGCAAGTAAAATGTCTATTATACCTATACGCGAGTATCGAATCCGCAAGATGTATGCGTTCGCTCACACGTCAGTTCCCATAACATTACCATTGGTGGATCAATGACCATTGTGCCTGGAAACATAGAAAAAATGCTTAGACCTTAAGATTCTCAGAAAAGGGTGTTATTTGTTTCAGCCCTACCTAGTAGAAAAAACCAAGCAAACAGAACTATATTTTATACATATAATCCTACCCCTGTAGGGATTTCTATGGGGGACTGTGAGATATAAGCATTATAAACTACCCCTGTAGGATTTCTATGGGAGTGAACTGTAAAGATTATCGGCCTATACACCCACCCTGTAGGGATCTCCAGTAGGGAACTGTCAAGATTTAATAGCCTATAACCTACCCCTTGTGAGTGGATGTCTATGGAGGACTGTAATAGTATAGCCTTATTATAACTACCTACTACGAGTGGATTCTATGGGAGGAACTGTAATATCTTAAGCCTAACCTACCCTGTAGTGGATTTCTATGGGGGAACTGTAAGATTATAGCCTTATAACCCTACCCCCCTGTATGATTTCTATGGAGGAACTGTAGGATTAAAGCCTTATACCAACCCTGTTATGGATCTATGAGAGAACTGTAGATAGATAGCTTATAACCTACCCTTGTAGTTGGATTTCTATGGAGGAACTGTAAGATTATTAGCCTATAATAACACTACCCCCGTAGTGGATTTCTAGGGAGGAACTGTAAGATTATAGCCCTTATAACCTACCCCTTATGGGATTTCTATGGGAGGAAACTGTAAGATTTATCCTTACAACTACCACTGTGGATTGGATTTCTATGGGAGACTGAAGAGTTATAGCCTTAGCACCTAACCAACCCGTGTGGAGTTTCTATGGGAGGAACTTTAAGCTTATACGCTTATATCTACCCCCGTATTGGATTCTATGGGTAGAACTGTAGATTATTAGTTATAATTAAATAGTGCCACCCCAACTGTAAATAAAAGGGATATAAAAGTCAACTTGGAGTTTCGTGCCCTGTATAAAAGTACTCAGCCTGCGGCCCGCGTATAGTAGGAGGAGCCAAGAATGGCAGGACCCCATGGGACAACTTTAAAATCTTTACTGTCCTTGGACTGGTTGTCACTCTGAGTGGGTGCATTATATACAATGTAATATACATTTGTTTCTAGTAAAAGTTGTTTATTCACTTTAGTTGTCCTTCCATAAGTAAAATGATATCAATAATTATCCTGTACCACTAGACGATACTGGGAAGCTTCATATTGTAAACATCAAAAATCGTATTACGCCAAATAAATAATATAATAAAAGTTACATATAAAATAGGGCTTATTAATCCCGTTCACTACTAATATAGCATAACAAAAACTTATAATAATAATAATAATACTATATAATTTAGTAACAATAACAATAAACTAATATAGTAAATAACTATAACTATACAATATATAATATAATACTATTAAATTAAAGGATTAAGTATATTATAGTAAACAATATTAATAAGTATAATAAGTTTAATAACTAAAATATAACAATAATAAAGATTGGGATTTTTCCAGAATGATAAGAGGAGTGTTATGTGTCTTTCTACATCGGAATATATACTCTAAACTCCAGGTATCTATAAATTATTACAAGGGTAAATATCTCTTCATGTCCAAGAGAATAACGAGTCCCCCCCCTATCCTAGAGATACTGTACAGGATACAGTCAATTAATATCCCCTTTTCCATCGTAAATAACACACAACGGGTTTTTTGGGCGTAACATCTCTTTGAATTATTAAGCCGTCACGTAAAATATTTACGACTTTTTGTAACCGGGGTAAAAAAAACCAAATGATAATTTTTCTCTTTTTTTTTCCTAACGCGACTCTAAAATCTTGTTATCCTAAGGGCTAGGCTCTTAGAGAAACTAAAAAACCCCTCTCAGAACGTATTATTACAGACCGGCTTGCGTTTTCTATAGACCGCATCAAAAACATGGGCAGGGAGTCCTGGTCATGTAATGATACAACGTAAAGTCGACGCAGGTTTTATTTTAGCTCCAAACACGCCAAATAAAGGGAGGCTTAAGGGAGTATTTAATTAATCCATCCATCACGCTGTCCCTAACGTTATCATCACATTTTAAATAGTTTCCGCTGTGTAGAAATATTCACCAGGACTGAACCAACCGGAGGGGGGGGGAACGCAAATAATTAAATGCTGAGGAGGGATTGAGCAATCAGTTTAACTTCCCCATGTATGTACTATAAATGGAGGTATTAAGTCCTGAGAAATGCATGTCCCCACCCTATCACTGCACCCACATCCACCATCGTCTGCAACCCCAATCCACCCATTCACTGCACCCAACATCCACCCATTATTGCACCCACACACCCACCCATGTACTGCACCCACATCCCACCATTACTTCACCACATCCCACCCATACTGCACCCACATCCCACCCATTAATGCATCACACATCCAACCCATGTACGGCACCAATCCCCACATCCCACCCATTACTGCCACCATCCCCCCCATGACGCCCCACGTCCCCCCCCTTACTGCACCCACGTCCCCCCATCACTGACCCACTCCCACACCATTACTGCACCCACATTTACCCATCACTGCACCCAACGTCCCACCCATCACGCACCCACGTCCCACACCATCACTTCATCACGTCCCCTCACACCTATGCGCACCCATCCTACTGCACCCTAGTCCCACCATCACTGCACCCTAGTCCCACCCATGCACTGCACCCTAGTCCCACCCATCACTGCACCCGTCCCAGTCCCACCACCACTGCACCTAGTTGCCCCCATCACTGCAACCCTAGTCCCACCCATCACTGCACCTAGTACCACCACATCACTGCAACCCCATCTCACCTCTGAACCCTATCCATCACTGCAACCCTAGCTTCCACCCATCACTGCACCCCACGTCCCCCCCATCACTGCACCCACGTCCCACCCATCACTGCCACCCACGTCCCACCCCATCACTGCACACGCCCCACAGCCCACGTTCCGCCACATCACTGCACCCACGTCTCACCTTCACTTCCCCACCGCACGGTCCCACCCTAAACTGACCATGGTCACAACCCATCATGCACCCCACGTCCCACCCATCCCTGCAACCCATGTCACACCTAGCCTGCGCCTATGCCCCACCCATCTTGGGGTTGGAGTATGAACACAAGGTAGAATTAGCTGATGAAACTTCTTAACTGAATTGAACCAGAATGTAAACACTAATCCTATTTATAAAGTATGAAACATGTACTGAATATTTTGCCATTGTTGCATCTGGGGGGAGCTGCATATTGGTTCATTAACGACAGTATGAGGGTATTTATAGCTTATTGTGTGTACAAGCACAAACATTCTTCTCTGTATATTTATATTTTATACATATGGGTGGGAGCTTGCACATATGTGTTTTCCCTTAGACAGTACAGTATGAGGGGTATAGCTTATTGGTTGGTGTCAGAAACTTCCTTCTCTGTATATGTATATATTATAATATGGGTGGGGGCTGCCCATATTGTTTCCCTTAGACGATACAGTAGAGGGTATATCTTATTGTATGTAAGCAGAACATTCCTTCTCTGTATATTTTATATTTTATACATATGGGTGGGAGCTGCCATATTGTGTTCCAGTTAGACAGTACAAGTATGAGGGTAATAGCTTATTAATGTTACAGAACATTCTTCTCTGTATATTTATACATAGGGGTGGGGACTGCCATAGTTTCCCTTAGACAGTAACAGTAAGGGTATAGCTTATGTGTGTTTAAAGAACCAATTCTTCTCTGTATATTTAGTATTTATACATATGGGTGGGCGCTGCCATATTGTTTTCCCTTATGACAGTACAGTATGAGTGGATTTTAGCTTTATTGGTGTAAGAACATTTCCTTCTCTGTATATTTATACATAGGGTGGGAGCTGCCATGTGTTTCCCTTAGACAAGTACAGGTATGAGGGTATAGCTTATTGTCGTGTACAAACAATCATTCTCTGAGTTTTATATATGTGGGTGGGAGCTGCCCATGTTGTTTCCTATGGCATCAACCACTATTACTGGCAGGAGGGGGAGGTTTGAGACATGTGCAACTGTGTATTGGGAAATCGTGACACATCAAAAAGGCAAAGACAGAGATTTGTAATGCTGCTTGATTCAGAGATGAAAGATCAAGCAATCTGCTAGTGTACAATTATTTCAGCATTTTTTATATTCAAGCTTTAAATCAAACCTCATCTTATGAGCTGCGCACACACAACACACACAATCCTCTCTCTATGGTATTAGTAACAATCACCAGGTGGTAAAAGGAAGGAGAAATGTGGTAAAATACAGCATGGCTTTCATCAAACACGGGAGTAAAAGGACACATACGCGTCAATCGTGTGTTTTTATATTAAAACCATTTTACACGACCAGGAAGAAAAGGTATTCTACTTTCAGTGCCAAAATACAAAGAGAGTTTTTATAAAAGGGTTCAATATGGGAATGAAACTGGCATATTGATGGTTTCAATATTGTAGGGTTTGTCTTGTTTAGGGGAGACCTCCCCCTAAAATACATTCGCCGCGAATGCCCTCCACCCTAGTCAGTGACTTCGCGACAGCTCATAGGATTTCACCCGAGAGAGAGAGAGGAATTCTCAATCAGATGCCGTTTGTATAAGTGTAAAGATGGAAAGAGAATGGTACGGAGCTTTTTTGTTGTAAACGCTTAGTATCACGTAAAAGACAAGTCGAACTCCTTTAAAGGTATGTGAGAACTAAAAATCATGGGGAAGCAAACCATTTCTGCGGAAAGACTCACAAAATGGCGCACCGCCGATCGCAATCACTGCTGCCCTTGGTTCACTATAATTGAGATTTTGATGAATCACATTATAAGCTTGCACACCTGCATGCTTTCGATTGCATTAAAGGCCTTTCACACCTAGAAAAAAACTTTACATTAAAATTAACAGGACCCCTTAACGTAAGATTTGGAATCATTTACCTTCCATCTTATAACTTTTGTTTAGACGCTTATTAACAAGCTGCAGTATTCACTCTATGATCGGCATTTAAAAGCACGCACATATACTTGATCACATTAAACAAGCACGTTCACTGTTTGATCGCTTAGCAAAGTGTGCACATACACTTTTCTTTTCATTTGCATTACACAAGCATGCACATTAACTTTATTGATCGCATTAACAAGCATGATATTCCTTTTGTTTGGTCCGCATTACACACATCTATTTGATCAATCCAGCTGCCTTCCTATTGATACATATCACACTCCTTAGTTGATCACATTAACAAGCGTGACTCCTTAGGTTGCACATTAACCGCTAATTAGTAGTGTGATCCCATTAACAATGCACATTCTAATGCATAAACGTGTGCACATTTCCCTTAGTTTGATTCACATTAACAGCATGCAATTCCCTTAGTTTGTTCACATTAGCAAGCGTGCACATTCCCTTAGTTTTGATCATCATTAACAAGCGTTCACATTCCCTAGTTTGATCGCATTAACAAGCATGCTCAATCACTTTGGTTTGATCACATTAACAAGCGTGCTCATTCAACTTTGTTTGATCACACTAACAAGTGTGCACATTCCCTTAGTTTGATACATAACAAGCGAGCACATTCCTAGTTGATCACATACACAAATGTGCCACATTGTCCCTTAGTTTGATTGCATTAACAAGCACTGCACCATTACTACTTTGTTTTGATCACATTAACAAGGCATGCACATTCCCTTAGTTTGGATCGCATTAACAGCATGCACATTCACTTGTTTTGATCATCATTAACAAGCGTGCTCATTCACTCTTTTGTTTGATCACATTAACAAGTGTGCACATTCCCTTAGTTTGATCACTAACAGATCGATGCACATTCACCTTAGTTTGAATCCATTAACAAAATTGTGCACATTCACTTAGTTTGATTTGCAATTAACAAGCATTGCACATGTCACTTTTTTGTTGATCACATTAACAAGCATGCCATTGCCCTTAGATTGATCGCATAACAGCATGCACATTCACTTTGTTTGATCAACATTAACACAGCGTGTCATACTTTGTTGATCACCATGAAAAATATGTGCACATTCCCTTAGTTTTGATCGGCTTAACAAGCATGCAACATCCCTTCGTTGATAACATTAACAAGCAGCGCACATTCCCCTTAGTTTGATCGCTTACAGACGTGCTCATTCACTTTCTGTTTGATCGCATTAACAAGAGCCGATTTGATTGTGGTCCGATCCCCATAACAAAGTGCACTTCTGGACGTAGAAAGAATGGAAAGCACCCGATCGTTTCATTTGAAATGTCACCCTCTCATACCTTCTTCTTGAGCGGGGTTGCGAAAGTTATCAGAAAGACACTAATAAAGAAATATAAAATTCACTTCTTTTACAAGGCTCATCCTGTTACCATGGACGACACAGTTTAATCCCTCAAAAGTTGGTAGCCTCGTTCTAGGCAAATTAAAGGCCTGGGAGCAGTGCTGTATTTTAGGCCACTGCGTCCATCCTCCGCCCCCCCCCCACCCCACACACACACACACAACCACTGCAGCGTAGGAGAATGGAATGTGTCGGATTGGGAGATCTGACCTTTCCAGGCATAGGATGTATGGTGATTACAGGGTTAATAGCAATTCCAAGTAGATGTGAATTCCGCAACCCTGATACCCGTCCATCGGGAGAGAGTATCAACCTCGATAAGACGCTTTGAAACTGGCTGCAAAATGTCCATTGGCTTGGTGAGCAGAAGTTACACATTAGAGATTAGACATTAGAGAGTATTGCGTTAACGGTGACAAATTCCACAATTCAGCAAGCGCAGCAAGTGTAAAACAACTGCGATCTAGATACACACCTCATATCTGTTTTTTTTTAAAAAAAAGTCAGAGTATATGTAATTCAATGTACGTGACATGCAGAAATAGATACTTTTATTGATTATTTGCGGTCACGGTACGTTGGTAGCACCAACGCCATCTTGTGGTCAGATCAGAAGAAAGTTCGACTGTTGACTATGGCGCGTTTTAGAACTTGCGTCCACACCAATTTCCACTACCAAACTATTCTTGGTTTGACATTTTATGTAGAAATTAAGTACAGATATATAGTGGATTTTGACAGTACCAATTGAATTATAATCAATTCATTTATAATATGAGCACGGTTACATACATGAAAATAGAAGGCAGTGTGCACGAAAGAGAAATTTATATTGGACAAACGTGCACGACTGACAGCCACTAATCCTGTGGAGATTTATAAACCTTGTCACACTATAGGGCCTGTACTGGCCTCCATGCCACATGCTCAAGCTGATAAAAGCTCATGTGAGCAGAGGCAGGAGGACAGATACCTCTCCCAAATGAAGAAAACCTTAAAATCAGATTACAGAATTGCATGTAATCTAAACTGGTAAAAATGGAGTTGTGACTATTAAAAATCGTTATTTTTTTGTGTTAAGGGTGGACATGCCCTTTACAAGATTAGAGCTTAATTATTGCTATCGCACTTCTCAAAACCAATTTCTTTAGCTATTTTTCACAATCTGCAATCGGTGTCTGGCCCTTAACCCTCTCAGCCTGTCACACTATTCTTTCTTTATCAATTGTCAAATTTTCAGGGGGCAGAAACTCCCCTGTGGGCCAATCATGGTGTTACTGCAGTTAGATAAAATCTGATTGGTTTGCAGGCAGATTAATTGCTGGCCAAGAGAGATTTCAAACTGTTCAGTTTCGTTCCGTTTTCGAAAGTTTCGGAAAGTTCGAGGTTTCATTTTGAAAACCGTCTACTTTCGATTTATCGATATTGTCTACTTTCGATAAAAATTGAAATGTCGCAAAATCCGGTGTTCCGTGAAATTCGGATTCCCTCAGAGTTTGATTTGAAACTGGGTTCTTTCCAACCCACCATGTACATCTACTACATGGCCATCGTAACATTGCTAGTGTTAATGAAATCAGTGAACAACGCTAATATCTATCCTTTGCTTTCCGTTCCATAAAGCCCAAGCAATTGTAAAGGTGATTTACTGGGATATGAAAGGTCTGGCTTAGTGCGGTGCTTATTATAAGTTTTGGGATCCGGTTTACAGACACAGAGATTTGTATTACTTCGGCCTAATTAGTCCCTGTACTCCTCTCGCTCGCATTTCCTCAATCTGGTCGGGCGGAATTTATGTTTCTTTACATCGCAGCACAAACCAAGGTTTCTTCTACTTTCCAGATCAAGTTCATTACTGAAAGATCCATCGATTTTATTCATCTTGTTGAGGTTCCTCTAGGAAGGATGAACTGTAGGGGATTCAAGTCCCTTCTTAAAGGAGAAGTACAGCCTCTTAAAACACATCGTCCTGGATAGTGCCCACATAGACGGATGATTTAAATGACGTATCTCTTGCCTTTTTAAGCAGTCCTAACCAAAAGATATACTTTGCTGAAGTGAAAGATTTTATGAGTTCACTCCGTGCATACTTTGGTTTGGAACCACTAAGAAGGGATCATTTTAACTGGCCGTTTAATTGGGCATAAAAGTAAAATAGACATTTTTCATGTTGGAGATTTGGTTTTACATTTATTACGGTTTTGTCAACACAGCACGAGAAACATTTATCTTTCCTTTAAGGGAACTATAGTGTCCTGTGGACTCCCCTCCCCTAAATATACCTAGGGTGAGGATCTAACAAGCTAGTGTACCCAACCTCGGGTTTGACTATATCTAGTACCAAGCAGGTTTCACCATATTGGAGGGGGTTGTTTTTGACCCACCATTGCCCCTTATTGCCTCAAGAGAGAGTCAAAGGTGTGCCTCAGAGAGAGTGCAGATGTGTCTCAAGAGACAGTCCGAGGTGTACCTCAAGAGACAGTCCAAGGTGTGCCTCAAGAGACAGTCCGAGGTGTGCCTCAAGAGACAGTCCGAGGTGTGCCTCAAGAGAGAGTCCGAGGTGTGCCTCAAGAGAGAGAGTCCGAGGTGTGCCTCAAGAGAGAGTGCAAGATGTGTCTCAAGAGACAGTCCGAGGTGTACCTCAAGAGACAGTCCAAGGTGTGCCTCAGAGACAGTCGAGGTGTGCCTCAAGAGAGGAGGTGGGGGCCTCAAAAGAGAGAGTCCGAGGTGTGCCTAAGAGAAGAGTAGCGGTGTGCTCAATGAGAGAGAGTCGGAGGGTTGGCCTCAAGAGAGAGAGTCCGAGGTGTGCCTCAAGAGAGAGAGTCGGAGGTGTGCCTCAAGAGAGAGAGTCGGAGGTGTGCCTCAAGAGAGAGAGTCCGAGGTGTGCCTCAAGAGAGAGTCCGAGGTGTGCCTCAAGAGAGAGTCGAGGTGTGCCTCAAGAGAGAGTCCAAGGTGTGCCTCAAGAGAGAGTCCAAGGTGTGCCTCAAGAGAGAGTCCAAGGTGTGCCTCAAGAGAGAGTCCAAGGTGTGCCTCAAGAGAGAGTCCAAGGTTGTGCTCAGAGAGAGAGCCAAGGTGTGCCTCAAGAGAGAGTCCAGGGGTGCTCAAAGAGAGAGGGTGCCTAGTGCAAGATGGTCTCAAGAGAGTCGGAGGTGTGCCTCAAGAGGAGGTAGGGAGGTGTGCCTCAAGATGAGGTCGGAGGTGTGCCTCAAGAGAGAGTCGGAGGGTTGTCAAGAGAGGAGTCCGAGGTGTGACTAGAGTGGAGTGCAAGAGGTGTTCTCAAACAGAGAGTCGGAGGTGTGCCTCAAGAGAGAGTCGGAGGTGTGCCTCAAGAGAGAGTCCGAGGTGTGACTCAAGAGTGAGTGCAAGATGTGTCTCAAGAGAGAGTCGGAGGTGTGCCTCAAGAGAGAGTCGGAGGTGTGCCTCAAGAGAGAGTCGGAGGTGTGCCTCAAGAGAGAGTCCGAGTGTGCCTCACGAGAGGAGTCCGAGGGGTCCTCAAGAGGAGTCGAGGTGTGCCTCAAGAGAGAGTCGAGGTGTGCCTCAAGAGTGAGTGCAAGAGTGTTCAAGAGAGAGTCCGAGGTGGTGCCTCAAGAGAGAGTCGGAGGTGTGCCTCAGAGAGAGTCCGAGTGTGCCTCAAGAGAGAGTCGAGTGTGCCTCAAGGGAGGTCGAGGTGTGCCTCAAGAGAGAGTCGAGGTGTACCTCAAGAGAGAGTCCGAGGTTGTGCCTTGAGAGAGAGTCGGAGGGTGTGCCTCGAGGAGGTCCGAGGTGTGCCTCAAGAGAGAGTCCGAGTGTGCCTCAAGAGAGAGCGAGTTGCCTCAGAGTCGAGGTGTGATGCTCGAGAGAGAGTCCGAGGTGTGCCTCAAGAGAGAGCGAGGTGCAGAGGTCGAGGTGTCCTCAAGAGAGAGTCCGAGGTGTGACCTCAAGAGACGAGAGAGTCGAGGTGTCCTCGAGAGAGAGTCGGAGGTGTGCCTCGAGAGAGAGTCCGAGGTGTGCCTCAAGAGAGAGTCGAGGTTTGCTCAAGAGCGTCGGAGCGGGTGCCTCCAGAGGAGAGTCCGAGGTTGTCCTCAGAGAGAGTCCGAGTGTCCTCAAGAGAGAGTCGGAGGTGTGCCTCAAGAGAGAGTCCGAGGTGTGCCTCAAGAGAGAGTCCGAGGTGTGCCTCAAGAGAGAGTCCGAGGTGTGCCTCAAGAGAGAGTCCGAGGTGTGCCTCAAGAGAGAGTCCGAGGTGTGCCTCAAGAGAGAGTCCAAGGTGTGCCTCAAGAGAGAGTCCAAGGTGTGCCTCAAGAGAGTGCGAGGTGTGACTCAAAAGTGAGTGCAAGATGTGTCTCAAGAGAGAGTCGGAGGTGTGCCTCAAGAGAGAGCGGGGTGTGCTCAAGAGAGAGTCGGAGGTGTGCCTCAAGAGAGAGTCGGAGGTGTGCCTCAAGAGAGAGTCGGAGGTGTGCCTCAAGAGAGAGTCGGAGGTGTGCCTCAAGAGAGAGTCGGAGGTGTGCCTCAAGAGAGAGCGGAGTGCCTCAAGAGAGTCGGAGGTGTGCTCAAGAGAGAGTCGGAGGGTGCCTCAAAGAGAGTCGAGGTGTGCCTCAAGAGAGAGTCAGAGGGTGCTCAAGGAGAGTCGGGGTGTGCCTCAAGAGAGAGTCGGAGTGTTGCCTCAAGAGAGAGAGTCGGAGGTGTGCCTCAAGAAGAGAGTCGGAGGTGTGTGCCTCAAGAGAAAGTCCGGTGTGTGCCTCAAGAGAAAGTCCGAGGTGTGCCACAAGAGGACAGTCCAAGGTGCGCCTCTTCATTTTAATTCTGAAAATATTTTTTATATAATAAACTATTTCTCCACATCTTAAAAAAAAAATATACTCACAGAAAAAAGTTGATGAAATACTCAAAGTCAAACCGTATTTTCATGACTCTTAAAAGTAACATCCGATAGCCCTGGAGATGATCAAGTAAAAAAATAGCTCAGTCTCAAAGTAATTCCCAACGGTTCCATACCAGGAAGTTTACGTCATGATTTACCTGCCAGAAATTCATTTCTAATTGATTTTTTTCTTTCACAGTTTATTAAAAATTGGCGGCAGAGAGAAATTCTGTTGAAATAAAGACTTGATTTTTGAATGTTCAATCCTTGAATAAATTATCACTAGAAAGATTTGAGTGTTATGTGATGGGCTATTAATCCCAAAGAGTGAATAAATTACCGCTAAATGCGGTGTCCTAAGACCTCGCAAACACTTAGAGAAAATGATTTTAAAGTTGGAGGTTTACAGCAAACGGAGGAAGAAGCCCAGTGAAGGGTAAAATACTCGAGCTTTGTGCACTGCACAAAAAAGACAAAATGCAAAGTCAAAAAGAAGGTAAGTATAAAACAGATAATCTCTCTGTTCTAAAGCACTTCGCCACGGATTGGGTTCAAGGTATATACGATTAAAGGGAAAGTGGTAATCTAACACTTTCGCTAATTATCGAATGTTCGACTGTTCAAGGAAATCAAATACGCAAGTAAAATGCCATATTTTACCTATACGCGAGCATCGAATCCACTAGTAAAATGCTATTATACCTATATGAGAGCATCGAATCGTGATAAAATGTCTATTATACCATATGCGAGCATCGAATAGCAAGTAAAAGTCTATTATAACCTATACGCAAGCATCGAATCCATGAGTAAAATGTCTATTATACCAATACGCGAGCATCGAATCCGCAAGTAAATGTCTATTATACCTATACGCAAGCATCGAATCCAGAGTAAAATGTCTATTATACCTATACGCGAGCATCGAATCGCAAGTAAAATGTATATTATACCTAACACGAGATCGAATCACAGTAAAATGTCTATTATACCGATACGCAAGTATCGAATCCGCAAGTAAAAGTCTATTATACTATACGCGAGTATCGAATCCAAGTGTAAAAGTATATTATAATTACGCGAGTATCGAATCCGCAAGTAAAATGTCTATTATACCTATAGCGGAGCATCAGAATCCGCAAGTAAAATGTCTATTATACCTATACGCGAGTATCGAATCCGCAAGTAAAATGTCTATTATACCTATACGCGAGCATCGAATCCCAAGTAAAATTGTCTATTATACTAACGCGAGTATATATCCCATCGAATCCACAACGATAAAATGTCTATATTACCATACGCGAGTATCGAATCCGCAAGTAAAATGTCTATTATACCTATACGCGAGCATCGAATCCGCGAGTAAAATGTCTATTATACCTATATGCGAGCATCGAATCCGTGAGTAAAATGTCTATTATACCAATATGCGAGCATCGAATCCGTGAGTAAAATGTCTATTATACCTATACACGAGTATCGAATCCGTGAGTAAAATGTCTATTATACCTATACGCGAGCATCGAATCCGTGAGTAAAATGTCTATTATACCTATATGCGAGCATCGAATCCGTGAGTAAAATGTCTATTATACCTATATGCGAGCATCGAATCTGTGAGTAAAATGTCTATTATACCTATACGCGAGTATCGAATCCGTGAGTAAAATGTCTATTATACCATAGCGAGAAGTATCGAATTCGTGAGTAAAATGTCTATTACGTATACGGAGCATCAAATCGTGAGTTAAAATAAAATGTCTATTATAACCATACTCGAGCACGAATCCGCAAGTAAAATTGTTATTATACCTATACGTGAGCATCGAATCCACAAGTAAAATGTCCATGATACCTAGGAGCGAGCATGGAATGTTCGAACGAGAGAGCTCGAAAGTAGCGCGCGTGAGAGTAAAATCAAGTTTTTGAAAGTCCAGGATATTGAAACATGTTCCCCAGACCATTTCCCAGGTCCCACAGCCATTTACATTAAGTTACCATTGATATTTTAATTGTATTTCATTAGAACTTTTCAAACTATTTGACTCCCATTGACTTTAATGGGTCCGTTTTGGAACTTTCCATATAGTTCGAAAGTACGAAAACGGACCGAACTTTCGAAAGTTCGGCCATCTCTAATCTGGTATGGGCAAGACATCTTAAAGACCAGGAAAATACTAAGTAAAGGTAATAGCATTAAAGAACGATGCAAGTGGGTGGAGTGGGTGGGAATTGCAGACTGGTGCAATATCAATATTAAAAGCTACCATTTCACTGTGCACAATAGTCCTAAAATAAAAATTAAATGTCTAGCTATAAGGAAACGTCTCTATTATAGAATAAGGCTCATAATTGATCAGACTAATATTAAAATATGACATTGATCTTAATATTGACATTATAGAATTGTTCCTGGTATTTACTATGACTTATCTGAACTGAATGGTACTTCCTGCTGTCTCCACGCCCCCTTTTATCAAACCGCATCCTCCTGCACTTAGGGTGGTGTACTTTTTTCTAGACATTCTCATTAATTGCTACTAGACTAGAAAACCAACATTGACAGGTGATATAAAAAGGATTTAAAGGGACCATGTAAGTATATTCATATACCGTATATACTTGAGTATAAGTCGAATTTTTCAGGCTTTAAAATTAGCCTGAAAAACTAACCTCGACTTATACTCGAGTCAAGTCCTAATTTCATCCAAATTCTGCAATTACAGATAGTAACCAGTAGGTGGCGCCGTGTTAACCTGTATAGAAAGTTACAGGAGCTGATCTGCCTTATAACTTCCTTCTTCCTGTATTCTGCCTGCGGACTCATCAGCCACTGTCACTGGATGCTGTAATTTGACGGGTCTCCTCAGTTTGGGGCAAAAAACAGCTGCTAGTTCAGTGCAAATGACAGCTTGAAACTACAACTCTCAGGTGACATTTTTAACTATTGGGGTCAGAGAATCCTTTACTATATGGGGGTCAGAGTTCCCTTTACTATATGGGGTTCAGAGGGCCCTTTACTATATGGGGTTCAGGAGAATTGTAAATGATGGTAAACTTAATTAAAAGTTTACTGAACCTTGCCACTCCACATGTTTAGAAACTGAAACTCCCAGCAACAAAGTATGCTGGGAGTTGTAGTTTCCAAACATCTGAAGTGCCAAAGAATTGGAGGTTACTGGTGCTGGATTTGGCTATTACTGTATGGGATTCATGTATGGGAATTCTGCTGTCCATTTAAAGGGCAACTAAAGCCTAAAAACAACACAGAATCAGAAGGCAGTAGTGGTGATAATTTCTACCCTCGACTTATACTCGAGTCAATCAGTTTTTACAAATTTTTCAGGTAAAAATAGGTACCTCGACTTATACTCGGATCGACTTATACTCGAGTATATACGGTAAGCAAGAGAGTAATTGTGGAATAAATTTACAATTAATATTTCTACTAGAAATCATTTTTAGAAGGTGCAAGTGTATCTTTAAAGGAACCAAACACATTTCAATGTATTTTGTTTACTAGTCACAATGGAGAAGGCAGATGGAGCTTTCACTGTTAAAGGAATTTCCTGATTATTATCAGGACGTGACTCAGTAGAGACAGGATGGAAGAGCGAAATGTAGATCCTTTGCTTTTACCGAAGGAACACAATTGGTTTCTGAGCTGCAATGTTCACACCAAGGCAGTAAATGTGTTTTGTCTGGGAAGCTTGTCAAGCAAGATGTTTTTCAAGAATGTGCCTGACTGTGCTTTGTTTACCGCTATAAAGAGGAACTGATACAATTACTGAGAAAGTGTTTATCCTACTCTTCACATCAGTTATACCAGAAATAATCTGGTCTAATAAGCAGAGACTTTGGTTACAGGGGAATGTACATTTATGTGATGTCGCAGAGTGGGTCACAAAAATGACATTATAAAGTTAGTGTGGATACATCTAGTGATGTCAGAGTTAAAAATGTGCCCACGAGAGCTACAAACTGTATGAGTGTAAGTTAACATACTGAGGGACGGACACAGGCTTGGTTTTATTATTGCTGACTGGAACTTTTGCCCCATCTTCCAAAGACCTTGACTATTGTAGGAATATCACATAGTCTGATCCACCGGAATATCACATTGTCTGATCCACCAAAGACCTTGACTATTGTATGAACATCACACAGTCTGATCCACCAAAGATCGACTATTGTAGGAATATCACAGTCTGATCCACCAAAGACCTTGACTATTGTAGGAATATCACAGTCTGATCCACCAAAGACCTTGACTATTGCAGGAATATCACATAGTCTGATCCACAAAAGGTCTTGACTATTGTAGGAATATCACAGTCTGATCCACCAAAGACCTTGACTATTGTAGGAATATCACAGTCTGATCCACCAAAGACCTTGACAATTGTAGGAATATCACACAGTCTGATCCACCAAAGACCTTGACTATTGTAGGAATATCACAGTCTGATCCACCAAAGACCTTGACTATTGTAGGAATATCACACAGTCTGAGCCACCAAAGACCTATGACTATGGCAGGGTAGTAATGACTGTGGAAGAACCGACTTGGGATTATTCCGCTGGATCAGAAGACCTTGACTATTGTAGGGATAAGACACGTTCTGATCACCAAAGACCTTGGCTATTGCAGGAATATCACAGAGTCTGATCCACCAAAGACCTTGACTATTGTAGGAATATCACACAGTCTGATCCACCAAAGACCTTGACTATTGTAGTTATATCACACAGTCTGATCCACCAAAGACCTTGACTATTGTAGGAATATCACATAGTCTGATCCACCAAAGACCTTGACTATTGTAGGAACATCACATAGTCTGATCCACCAATTGCAGGAATATCTACTAATTAAAACGGTTTCTGAACTCCAGTCCTCGAAGCACTGTCTCTACACATTAAAACCCAGTGCTTTATTTATGGAATGGAATGTAATGATTGCTGAAACTGAACAACGTATGTAATAATGGATATCCGTATTCTAGTCTAAATCCAAATACAAGGTCATAAGCTATGACCCACAATAACAAATAACAAAATGATTCTCTCTAGTATGACAAATCCATTCACAACTGAATAGGAATCTGGTGGCAATGATTGCAGGTCGTAGCAGCCAAATAGTTCAAATTCCAGTTCAACTGGCAGATAGAAAGGTAATTTGTCTGGGGAACTTTCATTCTCTTAAGAAGTTGAGTAGTTTTGTGTTTGTACAATACAAGAGCTTTGATCTTAAGTTCACCTTTCCACTCAAGTTCACAACTTCCATCCAAAGCAAACATTCAGAAGGCTAAGTAAATAGGTCTACGAACTCTCAACAGTCAAACACCATCTCCTGGCTCTAGGTTTGGTGGCGACTGTTGCCTGCTTTATAACACATGACTGCTAGTCGTTGTGGAATGTTTGTTGTTGTTGCAGGTTTTTGTTGGTGTGTAATGGTTTGGCCCATAAATGTCTTTCAAGAGGTCACAGGACAAACAATTCACACATTTACTCCCTGCAAACTGTGTGGATTATTAAATCCACAAAGAAGAACTATCCTACAGGAACACAATCTGGATGGATAAATATACACTGCACACCCCCTGTAATCAATGTGTGTGTACAGAGCAGCCCGACCTCCCAAACAGAGGGGTGAATTGCCCTTGGAACCCCCTAATAAAAACAATTGCACAAAAAGGTCTAGTGGTGGTACCATGAAAATTTAGCAATAAAGCGGAGCACAGAATAAAGCAAATTTAACTAGTTGTATTTTTAAAGGAGAGTGTTGTAGTTTGACCATCCAATGTCACATTTTTAGACAGTACTTAGGCTGGTATTTATAACTGGTAATGACCAATATTGATCCTGTATAACTGCAATGTAGAGTATTGATACTGGTGGTATCTTCTACATTTTGTGACCGCTATAAAAGGATCGCTATTGGTCATAAGGCCATATCGATCTTTCAATATTCCTCAGGGATAACACATCCCTTAGTCAGAGGGCAAGTAATAAATACCATAATGATTGGTTACCGCTAGTAAAATGTGCCACTAATGTGCTAGACACCATATCACTCTACAAACTCTATTCAAGGGTCAGGTCTCGAGCTATAAATAGTCTCACCCATCTGAGATTTACGTAGGAGGTTTGACCTGTGACCTCATGCGTTTATACGTTAATAAAAAACCTTG
Source organism: Hymenochirus boettgeri (assembly GCA_019447015.1). Classification (NCBI taxonomy): domain Eukaryota; kingdom Metazoa; phylum Chordata; class Amphibia; order Anura; family Pipidae; genus Hymenochirus; species Hymenochirus boettgeri. The sequence goes on from CM033476.1 coordinate 121,470,034, forward strand.
GTGACTTCTAATAACATATTTTACCATAGGAGGTTTATAATAACAGTATATTTTACAGGATATCGATGGTTGTATAATACTACCATTCCCACAGATCATAATCTCTAGTTCCTCATCCAACTATAAATATTAAGCTGCAAAACTTTTGGTGAATCAAGAAACAAAGAAAATATTCAATATGGCCGTCTTTTTGTCAATATTAAACAATGTATTATTAAAATGTCTAAACACTCAACTAACCAGATTTAATAACATTGTTACTGTTTGGATTATTTGAAATTTATTTGGCTATTTCTGGATGCGCAAACCTATAACCAATCAAACAGCTGTAAAATTCCAAGTTTTAAAGAAAGTTCAAGCTCTAGAAAGTTCAAGCTCTAGAAGAGTCAACTAACAATCCCCAATAGGAAGAGATACAAATCATATAAAAGTCTCCATTGGTCAGTAGTTCATACATCCAGCAGATAAAGTGAAAGCTCTTACAGGTAAGGTAGAAGCTTGTAGTTTTATTCTGTCATTCCTAGAGATGGCCGAACTAAAGTTAGTTTAGTTTTTGAACAACAGAACTTCAGTATAATTTCAATAGTTTAAAAACTAACCCATTAACAATGGGGAAAATAGTTTGAAAAGTTCTAATTAAATAGTTAAAATAGCAATGGTTACTGTAAATGGCTCTGGGAAATGTCCATATCCCCAGAACTCATTTAAAAACTAACTTCGCCCACGATCGGGCAATTGGCGGGTTTATGGTCTACATTCAAGGGTTATGGCCGAATTCGAGGGTTACCGAACGATACATTCGAGGAATATGGGCAAGATTGAGGGTAAGTGAACTGTACATTCGAAGGATATCGATCCAAAATTCGATAATTATTAAAATTTCTATAATTATCAAAATATGTCCGCGAGTAGATACTGTAGTTCGGGAAGTTCTAAAAAGTCCAAGTTCGTCTGAACTTTTAAAGTTCAGGTTGAACTCGGGTTCAAGTTCTAGCCCATCTCTAGTCATTCCAAAGAAACTTTCAATGGCAATTCGATAACCCATGCGCCATTTCTATGGAATTCTTTGCATATTTTCTACCAGAGGGGCCTATAGGGAAGACTAATTTAAACCTTGTGCTTCTAACAGAACCGAATAAGTAATGTTTCCATTGCAATACATTATTTATTTCATTGCTAATGTGCTTTCTGCCTGTAATGGACACGAATATAAAGAGATATTGGATTTTATATAGGAAGGTGCTAGGGTGTTTCTCATTTAAAGGGCAAGGCCACCCTTCTGCAAAAGTTCATATTACCTTCTACTGCAAGGTCTGGGATTTTGGGATGGGGAATGTAATAATCACATTCTGTGGACCGATATAACTGCGTATTAGTCAGTGGTCTTGAAAAATTGGATGGTGTCTTTGCAGGTGGTCGCAATGTCGGAAAATCATGGCTGAGTGTGCAGTTCCCCATTGACCAAACGATTGGTCACAGCTAATTTTGCAGTGATTTGTCCCGCCCAATCGCTCGCTAATGGTGAATGGTCGGTCAAGACGAAAAATTTGCTAGTGTGTACCCAGCCTTAGTGCAAGTCTGGACACACCTCCCAAACTCTGTCACATGCTTCTCACTGGGCATGTGTGTATAACATAATGGTCAGTGACCAAACTCTGTGATACTGGAATTCTGGGTAATAAAATCACAGACCCCCATGTTAGTAAATTATATTTTCCACCATTTACATTCCAACAGTTTGGATGACAGCTGCCATATACTTTATGCCTCTAAATGGAATTTGAAATCAATGCAAATTAAATCCAAGTCTAGGCTTATTCATAGCAAATCAACCCACATTGTGATAATTAAATATAAATTGATCGTTGAATAAAAGGGAAGCTAAATATCCAGAAAACCGAGCGCTCTCTTCCACAGTGAGCTTGGGAGAAACACAAACGAACAAAATTGAGGACAAAGTTAAATTCAGAAGTTATTTTAGAATTTTTTGTTTCTACTGGAACGGACACTTTTTTAGGATTTAGGTCAGTTAAAGAAAACCTTCCATGATTCTGATTGGTTTTTCTAGAAATAACCAGTAGCCAATCACAACGTTGGCTGCCCCCTATAATGTAGAACAAAACGAACTGCTTATACCCCAGTGAAATGTTACAGAACATTTGCAGAAATTGTGAAGAAACCAGGTCTGATATCGGCGTAAGCAACTTCAACAACCCAGAACAGCAGGTGTACGGTTATGGAGATTACAGTTCCATTTCAGGGCAAGACCAGGACAGAGGGAGAACAACAAATTAATTACGTGTCATGTCTCACAGAAGATATTTAAAGATCTTTTTGGAATTTAACCCAAAACAGCAGTGAACTACTCATGGGGCCCTCATCTCAGCGAGATGCTAAACCTTCACGTTTAAAACTCTGTACTTGTGTCTAGTGACAACAGAGAAACAAATATGGATCAAGTTCGGCCATGCGACTAAAGGAGAATTAAAGTGTCTAGTAAGGTAGTATCTGGGAAGGGATGCCTAGTAGGGCAGGTAGTATGATGTGGCACCTGGGAAGGGATGCCTAGCAGGGCAGGTAGTATGATGTGGCACCTGGGAAGGGATGCCTAGTATGATGTGGCACCTGGGAAGGAATGCCTAGTAGGGCAGGTAGTATGATGTGGCACCTGGGAAGGGATGCCTAGCAGGGCAGGTAGTATGATGTGGCACCTGGGAAGGAATGCCTAGTAGGGCAGGTAGTATGATGTGGCACCTGGGAAGGGATGCCAGTCTATCAGAGGTAGAATCTCTGAGATAAGACTAGTTGCTGTGTAGGTCCTGAACAAGGGTAAAGTCCATGGGCTTTGACTAACTCCAGTCCCAATAAAAAGTAAGAACGGATTCGGGAGCGGTAGGCTGAACATAAGGGAAATTTGAATGAAATAAAGAGAGGATAATGTATGGTCCATCGTGCTGAGCCAGGCAATTCTCTCTGCAGTAAAATTCCATGCTCCATTGCCCAACACGCTTACAGTGTGCCAGAGCGGAACAATGATATGAAACAATAATAGGGGCATTTTATTCTATTCCTAATTAATCATAAACTACTGGCATCTTGGTGTTTGCAGCAGAACTAATTACCCCTCGTTTCTATCCAGCTTATACGGCAAATGATTGTTCCACGCAAACATTAACCCTTTATTCCACGCAAACTTTAACCCTTTATTCCACACAAACATTAACCCTTTATTCCACACAAGCATTAACCCTTTATTCCACACAAGCATTAACCCTTTATTCCACAGTGGTTAACCCTTTATTCCACACAAACATTAACCCTTTATTCCACACAAACATTAACCCTTTATTCCACACAAACTTTAACCCTTTATTCCACGCAAGCATTAACCCTTTATTCCACGCAAGCATTAACCCTTTATTCCACGCAAGCATTAACCCTTTATTCCACGCAAACATTAACCCTTTATTCCACGCAAACATTAACCCTTTATTCCACACAAACATTAACCCTTTATTCCACACAAACATTAACCCTTTATTCCACGCAAACATTAACCCTTTATTCCACACAGTGGTTAACCCTTTATTCCACGCAAACATTAACCCTTTATTCCACGCAAACATTAACCCTTTATTCCACGCAAACATTAACCCTTTATTCCACACAAACATTAACCCTTTATTCCACTCAAGCGTTAACCCTTTATTCCACACAGTGGTTAACCCTTTATTCCACACAAACATTAACCCTTTATTCCACACAAACATTAACCCTTTATTCCACACAGGGGTTAACCCTTTATTCCACACAGGGGTTAACCCTTTATTCCACACAAATGTTAACCCTTTATTCCACACAAACATCAACCATTTAGCCCACACAAACGTTAACCCTTTATTCCACACAAATGTTAACCCTTTATTCCACACAGGGGTTAACCCTTTATTCTACACAAACATTAACCCTTTATTCCACATAAACATCAACCATTTAGCCCACACAAAAGTTAACCCTTTATTCCACACAAATGTTAACCCTTTATTCCAAACAGGGGTTAACCCTTTATTCTACACAAACATTAACCCTTTATTCCACATAAACATCAACCATTTAGCCCACACAAAAGTTAACCCTTTATTTCACACAAATGTTAACCCTTTATTCCACACAGGGGTTAACCCTTTATTCTACACAAACATTAACCCTTTATTCCACATAAACATCAACCATTTAGCCCACACAAAAGTTAACTCTTTATACCACTCAAGAGATAATACTTTATGGTTATGCTTAACCCTTTCCCCCCTATAGTTCAGCAAGCACAAAATCCATACAGTTTATCCAATGTATTTATTCGTGTGGTGAGTAAACCTGCATTTTTTCACAGCTCTTATGAAACCCTGCAATAGACAAACACCTTGATGTCTGGCCCCTTTCCTGTTTTATGGCTTGAGCATGCTCAGTTTGCTTTATCCAGAGAGAGACAGAGAAAGAACAGCCTCCCCTTTTTGGGGGGGGGGGGGGGAACACATTGGAATACCTCAGCAAATTCTCCAGCACCTTAAATGTACTTTTGCACGTAATTGGGGGAACAAATTTCCCTTGAACACTTAAATTTCCTCTTCTCACTTCCCACTTTTAAGTTCTTGTAAAAATAAACTGCTGACAACTTTCTAATCCCCGGTGGCTCTAATGCTCTACACGGTTCCCAACTAAACCAGTAAAAGTCACTATGTAGGTGAGAAATAGTTGACGTTCTGTGAAGGTCGTGGGAAATGCAGACAGATATTTACCAGGCATTACAATTTAGTATTTGGAACATAACAAATTGTGTTTTTCTTTAATTAAAGAGGCCTGGGACAAAAATGGAGAACCACAATATCTAATTAGGCTGGTGACCCAGGTAATGTTAACGTCAGCAACTGTAGAACAAAAAAACCCAAAGCAAAAAGAATATCGAAAAATCTACTGAAAAACAGCATTGTCCTTAGTGACCCTAATTCTTATTATAGAGGTCTATAGCCATCATTGTTCTGAATCAGATCTAATAGTGTATCTAGAATCCCAGCCATGAATCAGGTCAGTTCTGATTGTGTATCTAGAATCCCAGCCATGAATCAGGTCAGTTCTGATTGTATATCTAGAATCCCAGCCATGAATCAGGTCAGTTCTGATAGTGTATCTAGAATCCCAGCCACGAATCAGGTCAGTTCTGATTGTGTATATAGAATCCCAGCCATGAATCAGGTCAGTTCTGATTGTGTATCTAGAATCCCAGCCACGAATCAGGTCAGTTCTGATAGTGTATCTAGAATCCCAGCCATGAATCAGGTCAGTTCTGATTGTATATCTAGAATCCCAGCCATGAATCAGGTCAGTTCTGATTGTATATCTAGAATCCCAGCCACGAATCAGGTCAGTTCTGATTGTATATCTAGAATCCCAGCCATGAATTGAATCGGTTCTAATCGTATATCTAGAATCCCAGCCACGAATCGTATCAGTTCTGATCATATACCTAGAATCCCAGCCATGAATTGGATCAGTTCTGATCATATACCTAGAATCCCAGCCAGGAATCGGATCAGTTCTGATCGTATATCTAGAATCCCAGCCAGGAATCGGATCAGTTCTGATCATATACATAGAATCCCAGCCAGGAATCAGATCAGTTCTGATCGTATATCTAGAATCCCAGCCAGGAATCGGATCAGTTCTGATCGTATACATAGAATTCCAGCCAGGAATCAGATCAGTTCTGATCGTATATCTAGAATCCCAACCACGAATCGGATCAGTTCTAATCGTATACATAGAATCCCAGCCACGAATCGGATCAGTTCTGATCGTATACATAGAATCCCAGCCAGGAATCGGATCAGTTCTGATCATATACATAGAATCCCAGCCAGGAATCGGATCAGTTCTGATCGTATATCTAGAATCCCAACCACGAATCGGATCAGTTCTAATCATATATCTAGAATCCCAGTTCTGATCATATACATAGAATCCCAGCCAGGAATCGGATCAGTTCTGATCATATACATAGAATCCCAACCACGAATCGGATCAGTTCTAATCATATATCTAGAATCCCAGTTCTGATCGTATACATAGAATCCCAGCCAGGAATCGGATCAGTTCTGATCGTATACATAGAATCACAACCACGAATCGGATCAGTTCTAATCATATATCTCTGTATGTTGAATCAGATCAGTTCTGATCCTATATCTAGAATCCCAGCCAGGAATCAGATCAGTTCTGATCGTATATCTAGAATCTCAGCCATGAATCGGATCAGTTCTGATCGTATATCTAGAATCCCAGCCTCGAATCAGATCAGTTCTGATCGTATATCTAGAATCCCAGCCTCGAATCAGATCAGTTCTGATCGTATATCTAGAATCCCAGCCATGAATCGGATCAGTTTTGATCGTATATCTAGAATCCCAGCCATGAATCGGATCAGTTCTGATCGTATATCTAGAATCCCAGCCATGAATCGGATCAGTTCTGATTGTATATCTAGATTCTAGAATCCCAGCCACGAATCGGATTAGTTCTGATCATACTGTATATCTAGAATCCCAGCCACAAATCGGATCAGTTCTGATCGTGTATGTAGAATTTGAGCCACGAACCGGATCAGTTCTGATCGTGTATCTAGAATTTGAGCCACACATCGGATCAGTTCTGATCGTATATCTAGAATCCCAGCCACGAATCAGATCAATTCTGATCCTTTATCTAGAACCACAAACATTTACTTACCTGGAGACTTTGAATATGTTCAAAATTGAAGGAAAATATTTTTGTCCGGTTTTACTGTAACCTGTTACACAGAAGTCCATTCTGATAAAGACCGGCTTATTATTATCAAGGATGTTGGGAATAGTTTGGTTGCAGTACGGTCCCATGATGCAAAAATATTATATTCCAAAGCTAAGGGCAAGTATAACTCATTCTAAGACCTTAGAATTTCATACCAGAATTTACAGCTGGCCTGGATGCACAACATTCATAATTAAAGGGGAACTAATTCAAATATAGATTTTTGTTGTTGTTCTGACGGCAAAGAATATTTATCTTGGCCCAAAGACAGACCCAGAATTCTTTATTCTGATCTGAATTATTTCTCTTGGGAAGTTAAACAACAGGAGGGCTCTCACAGTAAACGGACAGCGCTGGAATAGTTAAATCTGTTACAGTCACTTAAACCTGTATGCCAGAAATGCAAAAATAGTCAAAAGGTTTTAAAGGGGAAGTAAAGCAAATATATATCCATTTTCCAGAACTAGGTTTCAGGAGAAGAACGTTCTTCTATGGTTACGTTAGAAACATGTTCCTTTGGTTAGAATTGAATAAATCAGACAAACAATATATCATTTTATATAGGCTGGAAATCAGGGGAAAATGTGTTCCAGCTTGAACTTCTCCTTTAAATTTCTATATACCTAAAACCAGGGTGTGTACAGGATAAGCAGTAAGATGTTATTACACATTTAGGGCACGGCCACACTGCATCGCACACGCGATTGCATGCGATTCTGATGCGATTCCATGCGATCACTGGCAGGAAGAACACCAATCCCCAACTAATAAAGTAGAACTAATGTGTGAACATGGAGAATTAAAGGAAAACTATACTGCAAACATTTACATTTTAAAAATGAAAAGTACCTGGGGCAGGAAGGTTGGATTGATTATTCTTACCTCAGCACATATGGTTTTCGCCTGCCAGGTTAGTGTCCTGGACTTTCCTGTATTAAAGATAGTGCTGAAGCACCCAGTAAGCCTGGCAGAACTAATTTTCTTTGTGCTGCCACTCTTCATAGAAATGATATTGGGAGGTAGAAATTACCAATCCTACCTCCCTGCCCAGGTACTTTAATGTTTTTTGAAAAAACTTTATACGCACTATAGCTCTTCTTTTAAGTAACACAAACTGAGAACGTCCACATGTCTAGTTACCCTTCCTCACTGGTCTGGTTCGACTCCTCGACCTGCTGCGCTGCCTCTGCGCTTGGGTCTTTCCAAGTATCCGGTAGTAATAACTCGGCCTTCCATTATTTTTCCTGCCGTTCAGAGACATCCTGGAATTCCGGGATTCAGGAACGACGACTCTGTTTCCCCCCAACACAGACAATATTTAAAGGGCAAGCGACCAAGTTCCCATAAAACGTCCGCAGCTTCTCGCATGGGATAAGGCAACAAAATCAGGACCTGGCCATAGTGATAAGGAACCTTAATAAGAGGTTTACAGGAAAGGAGAAGGAGGTGAGACCAAGCCCAGCAATAGAGACAAACTCAATGGGGAAAACTTTAAAGAAAAACAGACAGACGTCTGCAGTCTGCTGGGAATTTCACACAATGTGATCCAGAGCTTCTAATGCACAGGGAGGGTATGAAATAGGAAATGCGAGGACCCTTCAGTAAAGTGACCAGCTACAAATGTCCTTAAGTCATCAGGAAAGTGAAACTTGAGAGTTTGCAGAGAGGAGGAGTGTGTGTGTGTGTGCGTAACTGGACCTTTAAATTTAAATAAACAGGACAGTTACTCCCTATAATGAGCAGAACGTTCAATTAAAACACACGCAGGGATCCACCTATCACTTTTCATTGTCAGGGACAAAGTAGGATCTGTTAAGTATTAGCCAGAGGATGAAGTTTGTATTTTATGGCCACCCCATATTGTAATGGAAAGAGGGGAATCTCTGGATGACTGGGCAACTCCGCTGGTTTGAAAAGAGGATACTGGGAGTTTTCACAAATTAACGGTCATTCATCTTCACAGCAGATAATTGTGGGTGGTATTTGCAGGTACAATGACATGACATAGCTAAGCACCGATTATAAAGGATGACATCACTAAGCAGTGTTTATAAGGATATAATGTACAGGGTATTCATTGATGTATTATATATATTTGGCGTTACCAGCATGTGACTAGTCCCTATTGGTGTAAATCACAATTCCAGTAGCTTTAGAGCAGTTACATGTGAACACACACAAAGGGGGGGGGGATAGGAGAGGAATACACAGCGTTAGCTTGGAAGTTTATGGTTTTAAACAACTTAAGATCAAAAGGCGACTTGTAAAGCGGCATCTGGGATCCACATTGTTTTAACTGTTTCAACTGCGCCATCAACACGATGAATGGCAGTGAAGGGCCCACGTGTTTCTGTTCGCCTGAGTACCAACTATTAACCCCGACACTACAAGGATGTATCCAATGGGTGTCCAGTCTATTAACCCCGACACTACAAGGATGTATCCAATGGGTGTCCAGTCTATTAACCCCGACACTACAGGATGTATCCAATGGTGTCCAGTCTATTAACCCCGACACTACAAGGATGTATCCAATGGGTGTCCAGTCTATTAACCCCGAACACTACAATATGTATCCAATGGGTGTCCAGTCTATTAACCCCTACCACAAGGATGTATCCAATGGGTGTCCAGGTCTATTAACCCCCCGACACTACAAGGATGTATCCAATGGGTGTCCAGTCTATTAACCCCACACTACAAGGATGTATCCAAATGGGTGTCCAGTCTCATATACCCCGACACTACAAGGTGTATCCAATGGGTGTCCAGTCTATTACCCGCACACTACAAGGATGTATCCAATGGGGTCCAGTCTATTAACCCCGACACTACAAGGATGTATCCAATGGGTGTCCAGTCTATATACACCCCTGCACTACGGATGTATCCAATGGGTGTCAGTCTATTAACCCCGACACTACAAGGATGTATCCAATGGGTGTCCATTCTATTACCCCGACACACAAGGATGTATCCAATGGGTGTCCAGTCTATTAACCCCGACACTCAAGGATGTATCCAATGGGTTGTCCCAGATCTACTTAAACCACCCCGACACTACAAGGATGTATCCAATGGGTGTCCAGTCTATTAACCCCGACACTACAAGGATGTATCCAATGGGTGTCCAGTCTTTTAACCCCGACGATACAAGGATGTATCCAATGGGTGTCCAGTCTATTAACCCCGACACTACCAAAGGATGTATCCAATGGGTGTCCAGTCTATTAACCCCACACTACAAGGATGTATCCAAATGGGTGTCCAGTTCATATTACCCCGACACTACAAGGATGTATCCAAATGGGTGTCCAGTCTATAACCCCACACTACAAGGATGTATCCAATGGGTGTCCAGTCTATTAACCCCGACACTACAAGGAGTATCCAATGGGTGTCCAGTCTATTACTACCTAACCCCGACACTACAAGGATGTATCCAATGGGTGTCCAGTCATTAACCCCGACCTACAAGGATGTATCCAATGGGTGTCCATCTATTAACCCCGACACTACAAGGATGTATCCAATGGGTGTCCAGTCTATTAACCCCGACACTCAAGGATGTATCCAATGGGTGTCCAGTCTATTAACCCCGACACTACAAGGATGTATCCAATGGGTGTCCAGTCTATTAACCCCGACACTACAAGGATGTATCCAATGGGTGTCCAGTCTTTTAACCCCGACGATACAAGGATGTATCCAATGGGTGTCCAGTCTATTAACCCCGACACTACAAGGATGTATCCAATGGGTGTCCAGTCTATTAACCCCGACACTACAAGGATGTATCCAATGGGTGTCCAGTCTATTAACCCCGACACTACAAGGATGTATCCAATGGGTGTCCAGTCTATTAACCCCGACACTACAAGGATGGGCCCCTGCAACCCCGTCTCCCCCAGCACACGCAAGTTCAGCTCTTTTTCAACTTTTTCATACTTCCATATGCAGTAAAGATTTACAAATACGAGGATATGCAGGATATTTTTGTACACTATGAAATAGCATGGAAGGGATGTGGTAACCTTGCCGATTATTGTGTGATTGGTACTGAAAAATGCAATGTTTTACAAATGCACAGGCTCATTCACACTAGACGAGTTTCCGGACAGAAATCTGCCATGTAATATGTTTTTTTATCAGATCAGATTGACGGAAACGGACACGTTTTTATTGAAAAAGATAGCAAAAACAGACTGCTAACAATGGACAAAAATGGCATGTATACTATCAAGTATAGAAGGAACATCTGACATCACTGCAGCTCCTTATAAATCCCTCACCCACAGGGATGCCCCTACCATGAAGCAAACTGAAACATTTGCTCAGGGCGCACTCCTGCAGAACACTTAAAAGGCGACAGTTAAATGAAATCTTCCTTTCTGCAATACTGCATTTCAGCACCAGTCCACCAATCAGTATTAAGTCAGCCCTCCAGTCAACCAATCAGTGTTAAGTCATGCCCACTCCACGTAGCGCCATCCATTTGCCAATAGGCAGCATTTAAAAGTTGTTTCAGGTGTCAAAAACCCTAGGAACACCGCTGTTTACCAGTGGGTTACTTTATGTATCCAGCCTCCCCTCTGTTACAGTCTTTCCTTCCCCACAAACCATAGCTAATAAATATTGTTACTATAACAGAAGCGAGACTGGATGCATATAGTGACCCACTGGGTGAGGAATTTTTAAGGAACCGCAGCGATGTCAGGTGCACCTATTACAAGAAGGGAAATAATCTACCACACAGTATCTTGGGAAGCAGATAGATAATAAAGGTGAATAATACACCATTTGATTCAGCTCCACATGAACAATACACCCTGTAATAGTAGTTTCCTGCCTTTACTTAAAGATTAATAATTTGTGCTTTTCCGCCACGCTTACTCGCTGTCAGATTCAGCTTGACAGGAGCCGTTTAAACCTTCTAACTGACAAGCCCAGACTTACTGAATGAAGACGCTTTCTCTTAGTCATCCATCAGAAATTAGCAAGCAGCTCTGAAAGGAACAAGCGCCCCATTCCTAAAGCGTCTGCAAGGATTCTGGGAAAGGCACGATGACAAATGTAGTTAGTAGTTATTAACCCAAATCTCTGGGCTATCTCCAGATCTGTAGGAAGTGCAAGAAAATGAAAGATGGAATGAGAAAAATCAATTCATGGAAACATGTTCCAGATATACCCTTTGGTTATAAACTGCAAAACTGAATAGATAAATAGGCAGACGGATATAAATAGACAAATAGATAAACAGACCGAGATGTAGATAAATGGATAGATGTTGCTCTAGACTAACAATGCGTATCTTTTTATAGGAATATCTGTAAAAGTAACTGTATATATATATATTTTAGTAAGCAATTAATACGTCTGCAATTTATAGCACGGCCAGTAGAGGGCGCAAAGAGCAAAAAGTTAGAAAAAAAACATTTTGCAATTATTACAAATGTACTTTCTGTCGCATCTTTTTGGATGTTGGAATGCAGCTCCCAGAACCCTCTGTTGACCTAAACTTGCCACTCATAGGTTTGCTTGACTTACAGATTTCCTATTATTTTTGCCATAAATATCTCCAACCTTTGGAGGGAACATTGTTCCAGATGTTTTGAAAACTATAGCATTTCTCTACAAGTACTGTTCAATAGCAAAGAAGAATCCAGGGAATGCTGGGACTGGTAGTTTTTTAATATCTGGTGTCCCACATGATAGACATCGCTGGTATGTACTTATTCCTTATACCCAAAATAACTCCCAAGCTGATTGGACAGCTCCTTTCTCTCTTCCTAGATTATTCTGAGCATGTCTGAGTCAGTGGCTTTTTGAGGAGGAGGAGTTTAAAAAGGACTTAAAGGTTCGAAATCCCAGTTACATACTTACTCCCTAAGATATTCTTGTGTGGACATCCCACCCATAATAACTCCCAAGCTAATTGGTCAGCTCCTTTCTCGAAGCGAGATTATTCTGAGCATGTCTGAGTCAGAGGCTTTCTGAGGAGGGGTTTAAAAAAAAGACTTAAAGGTTAGAGATCCCAGTTATATAGTTACTACCTAAGATATTCTTCGTGTGGAACATCCCACCCATAATAACTCCCAAGCTAATTGGACAGGCTCCTTTCTCTCTTCATAGATTATTCTGAGCATGCCTGAGTTAATGGCTTTGGAAGGAGGAGACGTTTAAAAATGACTTAAAGGCTTGACTCAATATCTTTGATTAGTGATAAGGAAAGAGTTTTAATGAACAGTTTCTGGGCAGAAAGTCAAGAATGTAAAATTCTCCTTTTACTTTAAAAGTACTTTTTAATTTTACGCCTTTAGTTCCACTTTAAAAAAAACAAACTAGCAGCTGGAATTTCATAGAAAAAAGTTTTTTGTTTTTTTTGGGGGGGGGGGGGTGGACAAACGTCATCAGAATTTCAAGTCAATGGTGTAGCTACATTAAGCACCTGGCAAACATCGGAAAATTAACTTCTATCTCCGTCACAGACTCTCCTGGAGATGATTAATTAAATCTCAATAGAACCAAGAAGGATTGTGAAGGATCGACTACCGTAATCAGCATTTCCAAGCACTTGGAGACTAATAGTGAGAGAAACATGATGTGATGTGTCATTTGGAGGATATGTATTGGTAACAAGAATAGATTAAAGGAGAAGAATTTATTACATTATCCACACAGTAATATTTTTTTTAATGCTATATTAACGTATTATTTAATGGTCTCTGTTACCTATTTCTTGAGTTAGGCTCTCTTACCTGCCCCCCTGTAAACTGCTATCGTATTCTAGTCCCACCTACTGTTAGACCCGCCCCCTGTAAACTGCTATCGTATTCTAGTCCCACCTACTGTTAGACCCTGCCCCTGTAAACTGCTATCAGTGTTCTAATCCCACCTACTGTTAGTCCCGTCCCCAGTAAACTGCTATCAGTGTTCTAATCCCAACTTCTGTTAGATCTGCCCCCTGTATACTGCTATCAGTATTCTAGTCCCACCTACAGTTAGACCTTTCCCCTGTAAACTGCTATCAGTATTCTAGTCCCACCCACAGTAAGATTCCAAGGCCTATCCTCTGTAAAAAGCCATTGATCTTCTTGTTCCATCTACTGCAAGGTTACAGATTACAAGGCCCCTTCTTTTAAAATCTTTATTCATCTAGTCCCACCCACAGCAATCCCTGTCCCCCCCCATAAATCTAGCTCCACCTACTGCATCTTGGTATCAGCGTTAATTTCTGCACCCACCTGTGCTCAACTTAACTGCAAATGTTTTTCTTTAAAGCATTCCTTGAACATACAAGAAAAAATTGTCAATTATAATCCGTAAGATGAACCTTCTAAGTAACTGCCCAATGTTATCAGTTTGTAGCTTTCTATCACTTCCTAGGGTTTTTAATTAAAGCTTGGAATGCAATAGTTATTTCTACTTGTAGGTAGGAAGTTTTCTAAATTAGACTTGTGGCACCTTTAAACTGCTGCAATGGCATACTGATTATTACCCATCCCTTTAATCATAGAATCTGCTGCAATGGCATACTGATTATTAATCATCCCTTTAATCATAGAATCTGCTGCAATGGCATACTGATTATTACCCATCCCTTTTATCATAGAATCTGCTGCAATGGCATACTGATTATTACCCATCCCTTTAATCATAAAATCTGCTGCAATGACATACTGATTATAAACCATCCCTTTAATCATAAAATCTGCTGCAATGACATACTGATTATAAACCATCCCTTTAATCATAGAATCTGCTGCAATGGCATACTGATTATTACCCATCCCTTTAATCATAGAATCTGCTGCAATGGCATAACTGATATAGTACCCATCCCTTTAATCATCAAAATCTGCTGCATGACATACTGATTATAAAACCATCCCTTTAATTATTGCACTCTGCTTGCCATTGCATACTGATTATAAACCATCCTTTAATCAAAAATCTGCTGCACATGGCATACTGGATTAATTACCCAATACCTCTTTAATCATAGAAATCTGCTTCAATGGCATACTGATTATTACCCATCCCTTTAACATAAAGAATCTGCTGCAATGGCATAACGATTTTAACAACCTCCCTTTATCCAAATAGAAATCTGCTGACAATCATCTGTTATTACCCTCCATTGTAATCATAGAGTCTGTGCTGTCAACTGGCATATACTGATTATTACCCCCAAAAATATCAAGCCCTATATATATCATATAAATCATCTGCTGCAATGGCATATACTGATTATTCATCACACTATATCCTTATAATCATAAGAATACTTACTTGTCCAACTCTTGGCCATACATGATTAATTACCACATCCCTTTAGAATCATCGAGCTCCGTGCTGCAATGGCATACTGATTATTACCCTCCCTTAATCATAGAGTCTGGCTGCAATATAGCAAACTGATTATTTAACCCATCCCTTTAATCATAGAGATCCTGCTGCAATGGCATCTGATTATTCAACCCATAAAACCCTTTATTAATCATGAATCTGCTGCAATGGCAATACATGATTATTAATCATCCCTTCTAATCATATGAATACTGCTGCAATGAGCATACTGTTATTACCCATACCACCTTTAATCATAAGAGTCTGTGCATGTCAATGTCATACTCTGATTATATACCCCCTGCACCTTTAAATCATATAATCTGCTGCACTGGCATCTGAATTATTGACCCAATCCCTTTAATATAGATCTGCTGCCAAATTTAGTCATAACTGAATTAATTACACACTAGCACATCCATTTAAACGACCCATTTTAATAGCCATAATTTAATGGACAGGACATTATTCTCGGTGTAACTGTATTTATACAATTTCAAACAGAACAGAGCAAGGTTCAGTTGTAATTAAATAGTTTACAAATACAATGCACTTGCTGAATATATTTCACTCTTAAGAACACTTTAAAGGGCCACTATCCCCTTTCCCAGAGAGGAAGGAAATCTATCAGATGGCTCTTAGGGCTTCATGCGCAGCCCCCCTAAGTCACAGACTTCAAATGGAATTAACTCTCTGCATTCTCCAATACCCAGACTTTCTATTGTGAAACATTTTCCCTAACATCACAGAGGTGTTTCTTTGGTTAGGAAGGACTTTGATCGAGGGTCAGCACAGCATCAGACAGACAAGTGATCTATTGTTTTAATCATCTCAGTCTAGGCTGTACAAGTCCTGGGGATAGGGGACGTGTTTCAGCCTGAACTCCCCATATAGAGGGAAGTGTGTTCTCTTGCTGTGCGTTCCCTCTACAAATCTCTATGTGATTAAAGCATTTTGAAAAGTCTTTATGGAGGTTTTACTCTGTGCATTTCTCAGAGCTTTCAACCACCCCGCTGTGATAGAGAGAGGAAAAAATAATAGATCAATATATTTCCTTTTAGCTTTAAAAGAACCTTAGATTCCAGAGAAGGCGGAAAACAGATCTTATTAACCCCTTAACGGGCAAAGCTGAACAATAAAACAAAAACAGCACAAATCAGCAGCCTATCTGCAACAGACCCAGGGTGTAGAGAAAGTTTAATGAGCATTATCATCAAAAGAAACCAATAGACAGACCCAATAGCCAGTACGAGGACCCAGTTACCCCTATACAAACCCAGTTACCCCTAGACAGTAATCTATTGACAGACCCAGTAAACCATACGCAGAGCCAGTAACCTATAGACAGACCCAGTAACCTATAGACAGACCCAGTAATATTTATTTCACACAATGTAAACACCCTATTGTTCCACACAAGGGGGGGGGGGTTAACCTTTATTATTTACAAAAAAAAAAACATTACCCTTTTATTCCACATAAACATCAAACCTTTAGCCAACAAAGGTTACTCTTGATACCACTCAATAGATTAATACTTAGTTATGCTTAAACCATCTTTTCCCCCCCCCTAATGTTCAGCAAGCACCAAATCGACAGTTTATCCAATGGTATTTATTCGTGTTGTGAGTAAACCGGCATTTTTTCAACGAGCTCTTTATGAAACGCCTCAATTAGACAAACACCTTGGATGCTGGGCCCCTTTCCCTGTTTTTCTTGATGGCGTGAGCATGGGGGCGCATGTTTGTCTTTATCCAAGAGAGAACATAGAAAGAACAGCCTCTCCCCCCTTTTTGGGGGGTGGGGGGGGAACACCTTGGAATAACCTCGCAAATCCTCCAGCAACCTTACATGTACTGTTTTGGCACGTAAGTGGGGGAACAAATTTCCCTTGCACAGCTTAAAATTTCCTCTTTCTCCGTCCCTCCTTCCCACGTTTAAGTTCTTGTAAAAATAACTGCTGACAACTTTCTAAGTCCCCAATCCCCGTGGCTCAATGCGCTACAACAAAAGCTCTAACAAAAACGGTTCCAACTAAACCATTAAAAGGTCACTATGCTAGGTGAGAAATAGTTTACGTTCTTGTGAAGTCGTGGAAATGCGACAGATATTTACCAGCATTACAATTTAAGTAATTTGGAACATAACAAATTTGGTGGTTTTTTCTTTAATTAAAGAGGCCTGGGACAAAAATGGAGAACCCATACTAATTAGGCTGGTGACCCAGGTAATTTTAACGTCACAACTGTGAAACAAAAAACCCAAAGGGCAAAAGAATATCGAAAAATCTACTGAAAAAACAGCATTAGGTCCTTAGTGGACCCTTAATCTTATTATAGGGAGGGTGTCATATGGGGCCATCATTTGTTCTTAATCGATCTAAGTAGTGATCTAGACTCCGCCATGATCAGGTCAGTTCTGATTGTGTATCTAGAATCCCCGCAGCCATGAATCTGTCATTCTGATTGTGAGCTCTAGAATCCGCCAGCCATGAAATCAGTTCATTTTCTATAGTGATATCTAGATCCCAGCCAACAAACGGTCGTTCTATTGTGTATATCGAATCCCAGCCAGGGAATCAGTCAAGGTTTCTGATAGTGTATCTAAACCTCAAGCCACAAATCAGGTCAGTTCGATTGTATATCTAGAATCCCCGCCACGAATCAGGTCAGTTCTGATTGTGTATCAGAATCCCAGCCACGAATCAGTCCTTCTGATGTGTATCTAGAATCCCAGCATGAAATCATTCAGTTCTGATTGTATATCCAGAAATCCCAGCCTGAAATCAGGGCCAGTTCTGATAGTAGTATCGAATCCCATCCAACGAATCAGGTGCAGTCTGATTGTGTATATAAATCCCGACCATGAATCATGTCAGTTTCTGATTGTGTACTAGAATCCCAGCCACGAATCAGGTCATTCTGATAGTGTATTAGAATCTCCCAGCGCCTGAATCAGGTCAGTTCTGATGTAATATCTAGAATCCCAGCCATGAATCAGTCAGTGTTTCTGATTGTATATCTATAATCACCAGCCGACAATCCAGGTCAGTTTCTGATTGTGTATCTAGAATCCCGCCCGAATCAGATCAGTTCGATAGTGTATCTAGAATCCCCAGCCAGATCAGGTCAAGTTGCTGATTGGTATATCAGAAATCCCAGCCATGAATCAGGCATTCTGATTGTATATCTAGAATCCCAGTTTCCCAGTCCACGATCAGTCAGTTCTGATTGGTATATCTAGAATCTCCCAGCCATGAATTGACTCGGTTCTAATCGTAATATCTAGAAATCCTCCCAGCCACGATCTATCAGTTTCTGATCCATATATCCTAGAATCCCAGCCATGAATGGGATCGTTCTGATCATATACCCCTAGAAAGCCCAGCCCAGACATCGGATCACTTCTGTATCGTATATCTAAATCCCCCCAGGGAATCGATCAATTCTGATCATAACATGAATCCCAGCCAGGAACAGATCAGTTCTGATCGTATATCTAGAATGCCCAGCCAGAAATCGGATCTTTTCGATCGTATACATAGAATTCAAGCCCAGAAATCAGATCAGTTCGGATGTATCTCTAGAATCCCAACCACTAAATCGATCAGTTTTAATCGTGAACATAGACTCCCAGCCACGAATCGATCAGGTTCTGAATCGTATACATAAATCCCAGCCATGAAATCGGATCAGTTCTGATCATATACATAGAATCCCAGCCAGGAACATCAGTTCTGACGTATAGCAAAATCCCCAACCAACGAATCGGACAGTTTCTAATTCATATATCTAGAATCCCAGTTTCTATTCATATACATAATGAACTCCAGCCAGGAATCGGAATCATTCTGATCATATACTAGAATCCTCCCAACCACTAATCGGATCATTCTACATCATATATCTAGAATCCCAGGGTGGGTGGTGGCGGTGGATCGTATACATAAATCCCAGCCGAGGAATCGGATCAGTTCTGATCGTTACATAATCGACCGGCGGCACGAATCGGGATCAGTTCTAATCATATATCTTCCTGTAGTGAATCAGATCAGTTCTGAGCCTATATCTAGAATCCCAAGCCGAGGTAGAGTGCGGATCAGTTCTGATCGTATAATCTAAAATCTCAGCCATGAATCGGCTCAGTTCTGATCGTAATATCTAGAATTCCCCCCAGCCTCGCATTCAGATCAGTTTTCTGATTCGTATATCTAGAATCCCCGCCTTCGAATCCGATCAGTTCTGATCGTATATCTATAATCCCCAGCCCATGAATCGGGATCAGTTTTGATCGTATATCTAGAATCCCACCATGATCATCATTTTCTGAATCGTTATCCTAGAAATCACAAGCGCATGAATCGGATCATTTCTGTTGTATATTAATTGCTAGAATCCCAGCACGAATCGGATTAGTTCTGAGTCATAGTCTGTATTCTAGAATCCCCACCACAAATCGGACATCAGTTCGTGAATCGTGGATGTAGAATTGAGCCAACGAACCGGATCATTCTTATCGTGTATCTATAAAATTTGATGCCACACATGGAGCAGTTCTGATCGTATATTCTCGAATCCCACGCGAACGAATCAGATCAATTCTGATCCTTTATCGAGACCCACAAACAATTTACTTCCTGGAGACTGTTGACTATGTTTCAAATTGAAGGAAAATATTTTTCGGTCCGTTTTTTACTGTAACCTGTTACACAGAAGTTCCATTCTGATAAAGACCGCCGTATTTTATCAAGGTGTTGGGAATAGTTTTTGGTTGCAGTACTGTCCCCATGATCAAAAATTTATATCCCAAAGCTAGGGGCAAGTATAACTCATCCTAAGACCTTAAAGTTCATATCATACCAGAATTTACAGCCTTGCCTTGATGCACAACATTCATAATAAGTGGAACTAATCAAATATAGATTTTTTGTTGTTTTCTGACGGGCAAGAATATTTATCTTGGGGGGGGGGGGGGGGGGGGGGCCCCAAAAGACAACCCAGAAATTTCTGTTATTCTGATCTGAATTATTTCTCTTGGGAATTAAACAAACAGGAGGGCTCTCACAGTAAACGACAGCGCTGGATAGTTTAAATCCTGTTACAGTCACTAAACACCTTTATGCCAGAATGCAAAATAGTTCAAAAGTTTTAAAGGGAATAGAAGCAAATATATATCCATTTTCCAACCTAGGTTTCCGGAAAAACTTCTTCCTCAGGTTACGTTAGAAACATTTCCTTTGGTAGCATTGAATAAACAACAACATATATCATTTTACTACTAGGCTGGGAATCAGGGAAATGTGGTTTCCAGCTTGAACTTCCCCTCCTTTTAATTTCTATACCCTAAAACCAGGGTGTGTAACAGGGATAATCAGTAAGATTTATTACACATTTTAGGGCACCGTCCACCGCATAACGCACAACCTATTGGCATGCGATTTCTGAGGCGATTCCTGCGATCACTGGCAGGAGAACACCAATCCCCAACTATATAGAACTACAATGTGTACAGTGAGAATTAAGCAACCTATATACTGCAAACATTTACATTTTACAATGAAAAAGTCCCTGGGGCAGGAAGGTTGGAATTGATTTTCTTCCACCTCAGCACATATGGTTTTGCGCCTGCCAAGGTTAGTGTCCTGGACTTTCCTGTATTAAAGATAGTTCTGACAGCACCCAGTAACCTGGCAGAACTAATTTTCTTTGTGCTGCCACTCTGCATAGAAATGATTTGGGAGTTAGAATTACCAATCCTACACCTTCCCTGCCCAGTACTTAATGTCTTTTTGAAAAAACTTTTATACAGCACTATGCTCTTCTTTTAATACCACAAACTAGAAGTCCACCTGTCTCGAGTTACCCCTTCCTCACTCGGTCTGGGTTCGACTCCTCGACCTGCTCTGCGCGCCTCTGCGCTTGGGTCTTCAGCAGTATCCAGTAGTAATACTCGGCCTTCCATGTAATTTTTCCTGCCGTCAGAGACATCCTTTGGAATTCCGGATTCACGAACGACGACTGTTTTTCTTCCCCCCAACACGAGACGATATTTAAAGGCAAAGCGACCAGTTCCCATAAAACGTCCAGCCTTCTCGCATGATAGAGGCAACAATCAAGGACCTGGTCCCTAGGATTAGGAACCGTTAATAAGGGTTTTACAGGAAAGGAGAAGTAGGTGAGACAATCCACATACGATACGAGAACAATCAATGGGGAAAAACTTAAAGAAAAACAGACAAGCGTCTGCAGTCTGCTGGGAGATGTCACACAATGTGATCCGAGCCTTCAATATGCACCAGGGAGGTATGAAAAATAGGAAATTGCGAGACCCTTCATAAATACCCGCTACAACTGTCCTTAATCACAGGACAATGAAATCTTGAGAGTTGCAGAGAGGAGGTAGGGGGGTGTGTGTTGCGTAACTGGACCTTTCAATTTAATAAACAAATTACTCCCCTATAATAGCAAACTTCAATTAAAAACACACGCAGGAATCCCACCTATCACTTTTCGAATTTCAGGGCAAAGTAGAATCTGTTAGTATTAGCCAAAGATGAAGTTTTGATATGTTATGCCACCCCATAATTTAATGGGAAAGAGGGAACTCTGGATGACTGGGCAACTTCCGTCTGGTTGAAAGACGTATACTGGGATTTTCACAAATTAACGGTCATTCATCTTCACAAGCAGATAATTGGGTGGTTATTGCCAGTACAATGACATACATAGCTAGCACCGATTATAAGAGACATCACTAAGCAGTTTTATAAGATATAATGTACAGGTATTCATTGATGTATTATATATATTTGGTCCTTACCCTAAGTCATGTGACTAGTCCCTATTGGTGTAATCACAATTCCAGTACTTAGAGCAGTTAATGTAGAACACACCAAGGAGGGGGGGGTGATGAGAGGAATACACAGCGTTAGCTTGAAGTTTATGTTTAAAACCACGTAAGATCAAAAGGCACTTTGTAGTCGCATCTGGGATCCCAAACATTGTTTTACTGGTTTCAACTCTGCGCCATCAACACGATGTAATGGCAGTGAAGGGCCACGTTGTTATTTCGCCTGATACCACCTATTAACCCCGACACTACAAGGAATGTATCCAATGGTGTCCAGTCCTATTACCCCAACACCGGACACACTAGGATGTTCCTGGTGTCCAGTCTATTAACCCCGACACTACAAGAATGTAATGCCCCAATGGGTTCCTTCTATTACCACCCGACAACACCATATGTATCCAATGGGTGTCCAGTCTATTAACCCCGACACTACAATTGTGTATCCCATGGGTGTGCCAGTCTATAACCCCCCTACAAAGATGTGATCCCATGGTGTTCCATGTCTTTAACCCCGACAGCTACAGATGTATCCAATGGGTGTCCAGTCTATTACCCCGACACTACAAGGATGTATCCATGTGTTCCACTCTATTAACCCTACACTACAAGGATGTACAATGGGTGTCCATCGTTATTAACCCCGACCTACAATGATGTTACCAATGGTTCCGTCTATTAACGCCCGAACAGTCTGTCCTAGGAGGGGTGCCCTCTAATCACCCGACTGTGACCCAATTTTCGTTATTACCCCGACCCTACAAGGATTCATCCAATGGGTGTCCCAGTCTTGAACCCCCGTACCTACACTACAAGTATGTCATCCAATGGGTGTTCCCAGTTCTATAGACCCCCGACACACAAGTGTATCCCAATGGGTTGTCCAGTCTATTTCACCCCGACCTACAAGGATTAATCCAATGGTTGTCCAGTTATTACCCCGGAGCAGCTACAAGGATGGTATCCATGGGTTTCCAGTCTATTAACCCCGACCTCGGACAAGATGTATCCAATGGGTTCCTCTATTAACCCTCGCGTACAGATGATGATCCAAGGGGTGTCAGTCTCTTAACCCCGACACTACAAGGATGTATCCAATGGGTACCAGTCTTTTAACCCGACGATACAAGATGTATCCAATGGGGTTCATCTATTAAAACCCACACTACAAGGATGTATCCAATGGGTGTCCCATCTATTAACCCCGACACACAAGGATGTATCGAATGGGTGTCCAGTCTATAACCCCGTACACACAAGGATGTATCCAGGGTTCCATTCAAACCAGACACTACAAGGATGGCCCCTGACACACCCCTCTCCCCAGCACACACACGCAAGTTCAGTCTTTTTCAACTTTTTCATACTTCCATATCAGTAAAGATTTACAATACGAGGAATATGCAGGATATTTTTGTACACTATGAAATAGCATGGAAGGGATGTGGTACCTGCCGATTATTGTGTGATTGGTACGTAAATGCAATTTTTACAATGCACAGGCTCATCACACTAGACGAGTTTCCGGACAGAAATCTGCCATTAATATGTTTTTTTATCAATCAGATTGACGGAAACGACACGTTTTTATATGAAAAAGATAGCAAAAAACAGACTGCAACAATGGACAAAAATGGCATGTATACTATCAAGTATAGAAGGAACAGCCGACCATCACTGCAGCTCCTTATAAACCTCACCCACAAGGGTCAGCCCCTACCATGAATGCAAACGAACCATTTGCTCAGGGCGCACTCTGCGAACACTTAAAAGAGGCGACAGTTAAATGAAACTTTCCTTTCTGCAACTACTGCATTTCATCACCAGTCCACCAATCAGTTTAAGTCAGCCTCCAGTCAACCAATCAGTGTTAAGAATCTGCCCACTCCACGTAGCGCCAATCCTTTGCCATAGGCAGCATTTAAAAGTAAAAGTTGTTTCAGTGTCAAAACCCTAGGAACACCGCTTTTACCAGTGGGGTTTACTTATGTATCCAGCCTCCCCTCTGTTACGTCTTTTCCTTCCCCCAAAAACCAAGCTAGCTAATAAATTGTACTATAACGAAGCGAGATGGATGCATATAGTGACCCACTGGTGAGGAATTTTTAAGGAACCGCAGCGATGTCAGGTGCACTATTACAAAAGGAATAATCTACCACACAGTATCTTGGTAAGCAGATAGATAAAAAGGTGAATATAACACCATTTGATTCAGCTCCACATGACATCACCCTGTATAGTAGTTTCCTGCCTTTAACTTAAGAATTAATAATTTGTGCTTTTCCGCCACGCTTACTCGCTGTCAGATTCAGCTTGACAGAGCCCTTTAAACCTTCTAACTGACAGCCCAGAACTTACTGATGAAGACGCTTTCTCTTAGTCATCCATCAGAAAATTAGCAGCAAGCTCTAAAGGAACAGCGCCCCATTCCCTAAGCGTCTGCAAGGATTCGTGAAAGGCACATGAAAATGTAGTTAGTAGTTTTAACCCCATCTCTGGGCTATCTCCAGATCTGTAGGAAGAAGTGCAAGAAAATGAAAGATGAGATGATAAAAAATCAATTCATGGAAACATGTTCCAGATATACCCTTTGGTTATAAACTGCAAAACTGATAGATAAATAGGCAGACGTTATAAAATAGACTAGCTAAACAGACCGAGATGTAGATCAATTGATAGATGTTGCTCTAGACTAACAATGCGTATCTTTTTAGGAATATCTGTAAAGTAACTGTATATATATATTTTTAGTAAGCAATTAATACGTCTGCAATTTAATGCACGGCCAGTAGAGGGCGCAAAGAGCAAGTTAGAAAAAAAACATTTTGCAATTATTACAAATGTACTTTCTTCGTCCTGTTCTTTTGATGTTGAATGCAGCTCCGAAACCCTCTGTTGACCTAAACTTTGCCACTCAGTAGGTTTGCTGACTTACAGATTTCCTATTATTTTTTGCCATAAAATATCTCCAACCTTTGGAGGGAACATTGTTCCAAATGTTTTGGAAAACTATAGCATTTCTCTACAATACTGTTCAAATACAAAAGAAGAATCCAGGGAATGCTGGACTGGTAGTTTTTTAATATCTGGTGCCCCCACATGATAGACAATCGCTGGTATGTACTTATTCCTTATACCCAAAACACTCCCACTGATTGGACAGCTCCTTTCTCTCTTCCTAGATTATTTCGACAGTTCTGGAGTCAGTGGCTTTTGGGAGGAGGAGTTTAAAAAGGATTAAAGGTTCGAAATCCCAGTTACTAAACGTTCTCCCTAAGATATCTCTGTGTGTACATCCCACCCATAATAACTCCCAAGCTATTGGTCAGCTCCTTTCTCGAAGCGAGATTATTCTGAGCATGTCGGAGTCAGAGGCTTTCTGAGGAGGGGTTTAAAAAAAGACTTAAGGTTAGAGATCCCATTTTATTAGTTTACTACCAAGATTTCTTCGTGTGGAACATCCCACCCATAATAACTCCCAAGCTAATTGGACAGGCTCCTTTCTCTCATTCAGTATTCTGACATCCTGATTTAATGTGCTTTGGAAGGAGGAGACGTTTAAAAATGACCTTAAGGCTTGACTCAATATCTTTGATTAGTGATAAGGAAAGAGTTTTAATGAACATTTCTTTCTGGCAAAAGTCAAGAATGTAAACTTCTCCTTTTACTTTAAAAGTACTTTTTATTTTACGACTCCTTTAGTTCCACTTAAAAAAAAACAAACTACCAGCTGGAATTTCATAGAAAAAAAGTTTTTTGTTTTTTTTTTGGGGGGGGGGGGGTGGACAACGTCATCAGAATTTCAAGTCACTGGTGTACTACTATAATCAGACTGGCAACATCGGAAAATTAACTTCTATCTCCGTCCCAGACTCTCCTGGAAGATGATTAATTAAATCTCAATAGAACCAAGAAGGATTGTGAAGGGAATCTGCATACCGTAATCACATTTCCAAGCACTTGGAGACTAATAGTGAGGAGAAACTGAGTGTTATGTGTCATTTGAGGTTTGTATTGGTAACAAGAATGATTAAAGGAGAAGAATTTTTACATTATCCACACAGTATATTTTTTTTTAATGCTATATTAACGTATTATTAATGGTCTCTGTTACTATTTCTTGGTTAGGCCTCTCTACCTCCCCCTGTAAACTGCTATCGTATTCTAGTCCCACCTCGGTTAGAACCCGCCCCCCTGAACTGCTATCGTATTCTAGTCCCCCCTACTGTTAGACCCTGCCCCTGTAACTGCTATCATGTTTCTAATCCCACCTACTGTAGTCCCTCCCCAGAAACTGCTATCAGTGTTCTAATCCCAACTTCTTGTAGATCTGCCCCCTGTATACTGCTATCAGTATTCTTAGTCCACTACAGTTAGACCTTTCCCCTGTAAACTGCTATCAGTATTCTAGTCCCACCCACAGTAAGATTCCAAGGCTATCCTCTGTAAAAAGCATTGATCTTCTTGGTTCCATCTACTGCAAGGTTACAGATTACAAGGCCCTTCTTTTAAAATCTTTATTCATCTAGTCCCACCCACAGCAATCCCTGTCCCCCCCCATAAATCTAGCTCCACCTACTGCATCTTGGTAGCACGTTATTTCTGCACCCACCTGTGCTCAACTTAACTGCAAATGTTTTTCTTTAAAGCATCCTTAACATACAAAAAAATTGTCAATTATAACCCGTAAGATGAAACCTTCTAATAACTGCCCAATGTTATCAGTTGTAGCTTTCTAATCACTTCCTAGTTTTTAATTAAGCTTGGAATGCAATAGTTATTTCTATTGTAGGTAGGAAGTTTTCTAAATTAGACTTGTGGCACCTTTAACTGCTGCAATGGATACTGATTATTACCCATCCCTTTAATCATAGAATCTTCCTGCAATGGCATACTGATTATTACCCATCCCTTTAATCATAGAATCTGCTGCAATGGCATACTGATATTACCCATCCCTTTATCATAGAATCTGCTGCACTGGCATACTGATATTACCCATCCTTTAATCATAGAGTCTGCGGCATGGCATACTGAATTATTACCCATCCCTTTAATCATAGAATCTGCTGGCATGGCATACTGATTATTACCCATCCCTTTAAATCAAAAATCTGCTGCAATGACATACTGATTATAAACCATCCCTTTACATAAAATCTGCTGCAATGCATACTGATTATAAACCATCCCTTTAATCATAGAATCTGCTGCAATGGCATACTGTTATTATACCCACCCCTTTAAATCAAGAATCTGCTGCAATGGCATACTAGTTTATTTACCCATCCCTTTAATCATAAATCTGCTGCAATGACAACTGATTATAAACCATCCCTTTAATTATAGAATCTGCTGCAATGGTCATACGATTAATAACCATCCTTAATCATAAAATATCTGCTGCAATGGCATACGGATTATTACCCATCCCTTTAATCATGAATCTGCTGCAATGGCTACTGATATACCCATCCCTTTAATCATAGAATCTTCTGTCAATGGCATACTGATATTACCCATCCCTTTAATCATAGGAATCTGTGCAATGGCAACTGATTATTACCCATCCCTTTAATCATAGGTCTGCGTCAATGGCATACTGATTATTACCCATCCCTTTATCATAGAATCTGCTGCAATGGCATACTTATTTAATCATCCCTTAATCATAGAATCTGCTGCAATGGCATACTGATTATTACCCATCCCTTTAATCATAGAGTCTGCTGCAATGGCATACTGATTACCACATCCTTTAATCATAGAATCTGCTGCAATGGCATTCTGATTATTACCCATCCCTTTAATCATAGAGTCTGCTGCAATGGCATACTGATTATTACCCATCCCTTTAATCATAGAATCTGCTGCAATGGCATACTGATTATTATCATCCCTTTAATCATAGAATCTGCTGCAATGGCATACTGATTATTACCCATCCCTTTAATCATAGAGTCTGCTGCAATGGCTACTGATTATACCCATCCTTTAATCATAAATCTGCTGCATGGCAACTGATTATTACCCATCCCTTATCATAGAATCTGCTGCAAAAAAAAAACCATGCTCTGATTATACCCTCCATTAATCCATAATTTAATGGACAGGACATTATTCTCGGTGAACTGTATTTTATACAATTTCAAACAGAACAGAGAAGTTCAGTTGTAATTATAATAGTTTTACAAATACAATGCACTTGCTGAATATATTTCACTCTAAGAACACTTTAAAGGGCCAACTTCCCCTTTCCCAGAGAGGAAGGAAATCTATCGATGCTCTTATGGCTTCATGCGCAGCCCCCTAAGTCACAGACTTCAAATGAATTAACTCTCTGCATTCTCCATTACCCAGACTTTCTATTGTGAAACATTTTCCCTAACACACAGAGGTGTTTCTTGGTTAAAGGACTTTGATCTCGAGGTCACACAGCATCAGCACAAGTGATCTATTGTTTTAATCATCTCAGTCTAGGCTGGTACAAGTCCCTGGGGATAGGGGACGTGTTTCAGCCTGAACTCCCATATAGAGGGAAGTGTGTCTCTTGCTGTGCGTTCCCTCTACAATCTCTATGTGATTAAAGCATTTTGAAAGTCTTTTTGGAGGTTTTACTCTGTGCATTTCTCAGAGCTTTCAACACCCCCCCCGCTGTGAGAGAGAGAGGAAAATAATATATCAATATATTCCTTTTAGCTTAAAAGAACCTTAGATTCCAGAGAAGGGCGGAAAACAGATCTTATTACCCCTTAACGGCAAAAGCTGAACAATAAAACAAAACAGCACAAATCAGCAGCCTATCTGCAACAGACCCAGGGTGTAGAGAAAGTTTATGAGCATTATCATCAAAAGAAACCAATAGCACAGACCAAATAGCCAGTACGAGGACCCATTACCCCTCCATACCCCAGTTACCCCAGACAGTAATCTATGACAGACCCAGTAAACCATACCAGACCAGTAAACCTACTAGACATAAGACCCAGTAACCTATAGACAGACCCGTACCTATACACAGACCCATAGCCTGTATAGGGCCCAGTAACCTATGGACAGACCAGTAACCTGTAATGCATACCCAGTAACCTATAGACGACCCTATACCTAATACACAGACCCAGTAACCTATACACAGACCCATAGCCTGTATTAGGGCCCAGTAACCTATAGACAGACCCAGTAACCTGTATGCAATACAGTAACACGACCAGACCTATAGACCAGACCCAGTAACCTAATATCACAGACCCAATACCTTTATTAGGGCCAGTAACCTATAGACAGTACCCAGTAACCTGTATGCATACCCAGTAACCTATAGACAACCCAGTAACCTATAGACCGACCAGAACCTATACCAGACCCAATCGCCTGTATTAGGGGCCCAGTAACCTATAGACGACCCAGTAACCTGTATGCATACCCAGTAACCTATAGACAGACCAGTAACCTATAGACAGACCCAATAGCCTGTATTAGGGCCCAGTAAACCTATAGACAGACCCAGTAACCCATACCCAGACCCAGTAACCTAGGACAGACCCAGCAACCTACAGACAGACCCAGTAACCCCTAGACAGATCCAGTACCCTAAAGAGAGACCCAGTAACCCCTAGACACACCTGGTAACCCTATAGACATACCCATAACCCTGACCGACCGTAACCCCTAGACAGCCCATAACATAGACAGATCAGTAACCCCTAGACAGACCAGCTACCCTTAGAACAGACCCAGTTACCCCTAAGGAGTAATCTATTGACAGACCCATAACTGTATGAGGACCCAAGTAACCTATAAACAGACTCAGTACCCTATAGACAGCCCCATTCCCCTAGACAGTAACCTATAGACAGACCCATTACCACCCAGACAGTAACCTATAGACAGACCCAGTTACCCTATAGACAGACCCAGTTACCCCTAGACAGTACCCTATAGACAGACCCATTACCCTATAGAACAGACCCAGTTCCCTATAGACAGACCCAGTTACCCCTTGACAGTACCCTATAGACAGACCCAGTACCCTATAGACAGTACCCTATAGACAGACCCAGTACCCTATAGACAGACCCAGTTACCCCTAGACAGTACCCTATAGACAGACCCAGTACCCTATAGACAGACCCAGTACCCTATAGACAGACCCAGTTACCCTAGACAGTACCCTATAGACAGACCCAGTACCCTATAGACAGACCCAGTTACCCCTAGTCAGTACCCTATAGACAGACCCAGTAACCCCTAGACAGTACCCTATAGACAGACCCAGTACCCATAAGACAGACCCGTTACCCCTAGACAATACCCTATAGACAGACCCAGTACCCTAGAGACAGACCCAGTTACCCCTAGACAGTACCATAGACAAACCCAGTTACCAGCTAGACCAGTTACCCTACTAGACAGACCCAGTTACCCTAGACATCCCTATAGACAGACCCAAGTACCCCTATTATAAGACCGACCAGTTACCCCTAGACAGTAACCCTATAGACATAACCCCAGTTAACCCCTAGACAGTAACCCTATAACAGACCCAGTTACCATATAGACAGACCCAGTTACCCTAGACAGTACCCTATAGACAAACCGCAGTTACCAGCTAGACAGTACCTATGACAGACCCAGTACCCTATAGACAAACCATTACCCCTAGACAGTACCTATAGACGAACCCAATAGGGTACTGGGTCTGTCTATAGGGTACTGTCTAGCTGGTAACTGGGTCTGTCTATAGGGTACTGTCTAGGGGTAACTGGGTCTGTCTATAGGGTACTGGGTCTGTCTATAGGGTACTGTCTAGCTGGTAACTGGGTCTGTCTATAGGGTACTGTCTAGGGGTAACTGGGTCTGTCTATAGGGTA
>CM033476.1:121501087-121657662 GCA_019447015.1 Hymenochirus boettgeri
ATGCCTGTAATTGTGCCCAGTAACCTATGGACAGACCAGTAAGACCCTGTTAAACAATGGCATCCCAGTAAACCTATAGAAGACCCAGTACCTATCCAACACAGACCCATATACCTGATTAGCCAGTAAACCTATGGAAGGTAACTGTATGCCAGACGACACCGAACTAACACGAACGTAACTATACACGAAGCCTGGCCAGTTAACCTGATATGACAGTAACCCGATGTAACCATATAGACAGACCCAGTTAAACCTAAGACAGACCCTAACCTAATCACAGACCCAAACCTGTATTAGGGCCAGTAACCTATAGACCGTACCCAATAACCTGTATGGCATACCCAGAACCTTAGACGACCCAGTAACCTATAGACAACCCAGTAACCTTCACCAGACCCAATCGCCTGTATTATGGCACCCGTAACACCTATAGAACAACCAGTAACTGTATGCTACCAGTACCTATAGACAGACCAGTAACCTACTAGAACAGACCAATAGCATGTATTAGGGCCAGCTCATTAACCTATAGACAGACCCAGTAACCCATACGCAGACGCAGAACTAGGACAGACCCACAACCTACGACAGACCCAGTACCCCCTAACGTCCAGATAACGACTAAGAGAGACCCAGTAACCCCTAGGACAGATCCTGGAACCTACTAGACAGACCCAAACCCTAGACCGACCCGACCTAGCCCGTAACCCAATAGACAGATCCCAGTAACCCTAGACAGATCACACCCAGCAACGTACCCACTAGAAGACCCAGTACCCCTAAGGGAATAATCTATTGACAGACCATAACGCTTGAGGACCAGTAACCTTAGACAGACTCTGTACCCTATAGACAGACACCATTCCCCTAGACAGTAACTCTATAGGACAGGACCCTTTACCTACCAGACAGTAAACCTCATAGACCGACCGTTACCCTATAGACAGACCCAGTTACCCTGACAGTAGTACCGTATAGACAACCATTACCCTATATACAGACCCAGTCCCTGATAGACGACCCAAGTAGTTACCCCTTGACGTACCCTATAGACAGACCCAGTACCCCCTCATAGACAGTACCATAACCACAAGACAGACCCAGTTACCCTCTAGACAGTACCCTACTAGACACGTAACCCTATAGACAGACCCAGTACCTAACCCAGTATAGCAAGACCCAGTTACCCCTAGACATACCCCCCTATAGACAGACCC
Organism: Hymenochirus boettgeri; assembly: GCA_019447015.1. NCBI lineage: Eukaryota > Metazoa > Chordata > Amphibia > Anura > Pipidae > Hymenochirus > Hymenochirus boettgeri. Next base: position 121,502,308 of record CM033476.1, read on the forward strand.
AGTACCACTATAGAAGACACGTACCCCTATTCAGTCTACCCTATAGACAGACCCCATAACCCCTAGACATACCCTATAGACAGACCTCAGTACCCTATAGGACCAGACCCATTACCCTAGACAATACCTATAGACAGGACCCAGTACACCTAGAGACAGACCCAGTTACCCTAGACAGTACCATAATAGACAAACCCAGTTACCAGTAGAAGTACCCTAATCACCAGTACTAGACATCCTAGACAGACCCCTAAGCGCGTTACCGCTAGACAGTACCCTATAGACCGACCTTTACTGACGACAGGTACCCCTTAGTACATACCCAGTACCCTATGAAGACCACCCAGTTACCCTAGACAGACCCTATTAGAAACCCAGTACCGCTGACAGTAACCCTATAGACAGCCCACCCTAAAGACCTTACCCTAGACAGTAACCCTATAGACGAGACCCAGTTACCAGCTAGACAGTAACCTATAGACAGACCCAGTACCACTATAGGAACGACCAGTTACCCCTAGACGTACCTATAGTACAGACCCGTTACGCTAAAGTACCCCTAGACAGACCATACCTATAGACAGACCCAGTACCCTAGAAGTTACATGAGACACAGACAATATGCAGTAACACGTAACACTCCCAGAAGACAATTCAGAGAAGGCAATAAAATAGACGGGTTCCAGTTATGACACAGATTTTCACTTTTATCATCTGATAGACAGAATAGAATACACAGATGCAGAACAATTCAGACAACTGTTGTCTCTATTACACAATTCTGCCCTCAATTATTTAGTAATCCAATTAGCGGTCGAAAAAACAACAACAACCACACAAAAATAAGTGGACCTTATATCACAACTCAATCGATGCAATGGGGATGGGCAGTTTAAAATCGAACTCTGGTTTTAATCTTGTTACCCAATAACTGCCCCATGCGGCACAAAAAGCTATTTTTTTAAAATGACATTTTAAGTGGGCATTCTCAGACCAGTAAACAGAAGAATTAATTCCCATTCCCCCAAATGAAATCAAACATGAATATTCGAGAGGAAGTAAACCAGGAGTAGATAAAATTAAAAGGTAAGTAAGGTTAAAAGTGAAAAAAAAACATCTTAAAATAAATAACTAAAGGACTGGTGCCGTATTATCTAAAATAGTCCACAATCGGATCAATGGTCCATATTATTTGGATGGGCGGCTCTCTCATACAGGGGCGTGGGCCCCCCTGCAAAATGTGATGGGTGCCTCTCCCCAACCACAAATCCCCCTCCCCCCAGACCGAGCCCTTAACTGTAGAACTACACATAAATTATATCCATTGGTGGAATCTGGGGTTTTTTTTAAAACATTGGTTGGCAGGTAAAAAGGGAAAGTGAGGAAGGGGACGAAAAAATTTTACTGTATAACAAGTATCCTACAGCGGGTCAGATTTCTACTGACTGTGCAGTTGTTGGGTGTGGGTGATGACTTTATATAACTCATTTGAGGGGTGAAACATTCCCTTAATAAAATACGCTCACAACGACTGTAATAAAGATGCCACTCATGCCCAGCTCACACCGACTTGTTTTGTGCATAACAGTTGCCTCTCACGTTCGCCCACCAGAACTACTATAGAATGCCCACACCCCCCCACCGACTGTCGCAGCTCACACAGATGATCATATAATATAGATGCCCTCAAATGGCCAGCCCACATGAGCTTGGCACAATATAAGATGCCCTCATTCTAGTTCACACAGACTGAGGCATATAAGATTGTCCTCATATCACTTACAGAGACTGGTGCACATAAGATGCCTTCATGCCGAACTCACACAGACTGGTGCATATAAAACGCCTTCATGCCCAGCCACATCAGACTGTTGCATATAAAATGCCCTCATGCTCATGCTCACTCAGTACTGTTGCATAGAAGTGCCCTCATTTCCACTCTCACACGACTGGTGCATATAAAACGCCTTCTGTCCAGCTCAACCCAGACTGGCATATAAAACGCCTTCCTTCATGTCAGCTCACACAACTGGTGCATATAAAACGCCTTCATGTCCAGCTCCCATCAGACTGGGCATATAAAAACGCCTTCGTGTGCCAGCTCACAACAAACTGGTGCACTAAATAAACGCCTTTCATTTCCAGCCCTCACACAGACTGGTGGCAATCAAAACGCCTTCATGTCCAGCTCACACAGAACTGGTTTTGGGCATTATAAATCGCCTTGTGTCCAGCTCACACCGACTGGTGCTATAAAACACCTTCGTGTCCACTCACACAGCTGGCGGCATATAAAACCCTTCATGTCCAGCTCACACAGACGGTCTTAACGCCTATTCCATCACAACAGACTGTCATAAAACCCTTCATGTCCAGCTCCACAGACTGGTGCATATAAACAGTCCTTCATGTCCAGTCTCACACAGACTGGGCCTAATAAACGCCTTCATGTCCAGCTCACACAGACTGGGCCTATAAACTATGCCCTCACACAGCTCTATAACGCTCATGTCCAGCTCACCACAGATACGGGTATGAACGCTTCATTCAGACCATGAAGAACCCTTACAATGTCCCACTCACAAAGACTGGTGCATAAAACGGTGCACAACAGCCTTCAATATAGTCCTATGCATCTGAGCACAGACTTGTGCATATAAAACTCCTTCATGTCCCACTCACACAGTACTGGTGCAATAAAACGCCTTCGTCCAGCTCACACAGTGGTGTCTATATAAACCCTTCATGTCCAGCTCACACGACTGGTGCATATATCAAACGTCCTTCGTCCAGTCTCACACAGACTGGTGCATATAAAACAGACTTTCGTTCCCAGCTCACACAGACTTGTGCAATACTAAAGCACGTTCGTACCCATGGGTATCAATAGTCCCTTCAGTCGTCACACAGACTTGTGCATATAAACGCCTTCGTGTCCAGCTCACACAGACTTGCAATCAACACTCTGCCCAGCGCCCAGACTGGGCATATAAAACACCTCATGTCGCTCAACACAAGACTGGTGCATAAACCCGCAGCGATGGTCATCATAAACTCGTCCAGCTCAACCAACTGGGATCAGGTCTAGCTTTGCATGAAACCAAAATTCCAAATGCCTGATCATCAGTGGGGGGAAACATTTTGTTTCTTCTCTTCACCAACATGCCGCGCATTTCTGTGGACCATTGGATGTACGAATACTGGATGGCACAAATACTGAATTTTATACATACGGCACACTATAAACTAAAACACACATTATAGCCCCCAGTACCTCCTCCACAGCCGCCGGTCTGTGGGCAGTAGTTTACGACAATTGTTTGTGCATTTCTGATATCAATGTACGCCAGCTCTGGTAGGAAATTATTATCAATGGTGTGTATGTACAACAATCTTCAAAGTTTCGTTTTGGCTCACAGGACCTGCCACGTGGAACACAGAAGTTTCTATTCTCAACTTTTTTCTTTATTAGCAGAGGTAATTTAATTCTTAGTGAATGAGCAGTTACGCACGCTCCCACCACATACTAAAACTTGTAGCTTGTCTGGTCTAGATACCAATGTTTATCAGCACTGAGGGACGTACCATTACGATATTAGGTTAAGAGAGGACGATAACGATTGGCCCTCGGAAGCGCATGGCAGACCATTCCCTATACCACATAGGGATGGCGATCGGTCCTGTCCATGGGTGCCGTTCACATTGCAATTGCGACGATACCAAATGGGATGGTGCGTATGGCCACCTTTAGTATGTAAAACTCTCCCTGTGAAATTAATACCCAGCAACCATTCACATTTCCGGCGTATATATTCTAACTGGCCTAACCCCGTTAAAAGCCTAAAAGGACATAATATGGAAATAATTGATTATGGGAGAATTTTGCATCCATCTTTCATTCACTCCTTCAACCAAAAAACGTGAGCTATCAAATTAGAAATCACTTTTGATTCCGTTGACTAAAAGGACCTACAGAAATAGTCAGTTGTTAAGTAACATTCAGAATCTATTGGTCCTTTAAAATCTAATCCTTTAAGGCCTGTCAAAAGGTTGAACCTGAAATTTGTTCCTCAATCAATTGGCAAATCCCTTATCGTGACAAAGCTCCATTGGCCTTGACAGTACAGCAAATAGGAGGTCTGCTCAGTGTGTATTCACCCGGCAGCCATGAGCGCGTTGGTATCTGTTCTGTTTCTTCTCTCAGTCTCACTCGTACCTGGGACTAGCGATGGGGACTAGCTTTGTCCCCACATTTGAGGAGGTCCATGCACATTAGCACTTGTGCCAGTGCAAGAGATTTTTTCATATTCTAACATACAGTATAATACAACCCTAAGTTTCAGGTATTAAAATTCCTACGAGATAGAATTGATCTACATTTACGGTTACATGGTGGAAAACGCGATTAGACCATACTTTTGCACACACTACTCTATCACTGTCACCTACAAGCCCCCCTGCAATTGCAGGGGTCACCACCACATGAGTCCCCATTAGGTTCATTTAGCCTTTCTGCTAAGGAAAGTAAATAAAACTTTGGTGTTGGCCATTACCCCTATATTGGGGGAGGATTTATAGAATGTACCGATTTCCCATTATGTGGATCCAACATCCACACAATGTTGAAGCCAAATAACAAAGACGCGTTTTGCGTGTTTGGCCAGCACAGCTAAATGAGGTCTGATTGCTTTGTGTGTTATGTGTCTAATAAAGCCAAATTCATTCCAGAGACATCTTTAAAATCCCATTTTAATGTTATATTTACATTGACCATAAACGGCAGGCGTGCGCGTTTTCGAAGAGGAAAAGGTTTTCCTAAAATGGATATTACCCTCCCTGTAAATCCTAGTAATTGTAAATAGACCTAATCCAATTCTCTTTAGTGATGGTATACAGCACACTAGGGCTCACTTTCACCCTTGTTTTTTATAAAACCGGAGCTCCTTTTGAGAGCAGTCTCACTTTACTTCTCATCTCCAGTGCATCTCCTCCCCCTCCATCAGTTCAAATAACACGCCGGCTTGTGGCTAGCTTTTAAAATTATTTTAGAAAGTTGTGCGCGTGGGCTTCAGTAACATCGCAACCAAAAAAAAAAAACCCGTGCCCCCGCCTTTAAAAATAATAGCATCGTGGTGCTTTAACGGCAGCGACACACACAAACTTAGAAAGGGGTTGAACGTGGCCTAAAATTTAGAGGCAGATCACAAAATTCTGGAGATCCCAGCGCTACCAAGAAAGAGCAACCCTTAATACTGTGTAACTTTGGATAGAGACATCTAGAGCTAATGCTGGGGTCATTTTTAGGGTAGCAGTATAAAGGTCACTTTGTATAGAAACAGTTTTCCCTTTAACTGACAATCTAGGGTCTGTTCAGGCTCCTCTAATTCATCATAAGTGATCCTGCCCCCTGCCCAGTCCGCATTCTGCTTGGCTACTGCGGACGGCCTTGTCTGTAGGACAACAGTAGATAAAGAATGTTAACATGGGTTTAATAGCACCAACAAGAATGCTGCAATCTCAAAACTTGCTGTGACGTTTGCTAGCCCAACTGGTCCCTTCGTAGTCTTTTATTTCTGTGTCGTGTTGAGCCAACATGTTGGTCTATATGCTAACAGAAATTGTTTGACCCCTCTGACCTCTGCCTGCACTTTCCAGTCACCAATAGACTGCTCACAGTCCTCAGCCCATCACCCACTTCATTCGGAACCAGTGACTTATTTAATGAAGAGAGATGACTTATCAATACATACAATTAGATTTCCTTCATGTTCGTGTAAAGACCTAATAATGGCTGCCGGACTGGACCACATACATTAGCGAAATTGGAGGGTCTTATAAATCTGCAGTCACTGGTTCATTCCTTGTCCTCTCAGAACTAAAAAAGTTCAATATAAGTCCAAGGCTCCCCAATGTACAACCTCCATTGAATTGGAGATGGACTAAACTCGAAACCGAGCCAAACTTCTCAAGTTCAAATGGACTCGACTTCTCGCACTTGCGATAATTATCGAATTCAAAATCGCACAATCTTTGAATTCGTTTTATTATGGGGATGATTATCGAATGTTTCGAATTGTTTTATGGGATTTTTAATCAACCAGCGAAAATCGAAATGCGGGAGCTCGAAAGTACGCGTTTGCAATTCCTTGATATAGTGTGTTCCCCCCCCCACTATTTCCCAGGTCCCACAGCCATTTACATTAAGTTTAACATTTGATATTTTATTGTATTTCATTCGAAACTTTCAAACTCATTTGACTCCCATTGACTTAAATGGTCCGTTATCGAACTTTCCATATATTTCACAAGTTCACCATCTCTAATTAGAAACCGACAAAAAGCTAACAGATGAAAGCTCCATAGAGGATTTTTGTGAGATTAACGTGTTGTTTATACCAGATCACGGTCCTTCCTCGATGAATCACTACACATTCAAACAGAGTTATTCAATAAAGTTCTTATTGTTTAAATGGTGTAATTTTTTCCCAACCATCCGATCATATTTAATCATTTTAAAAGCTAACTCTGATTGGTTGTGGCAAAATAGCACCATTTTTAACAATAACGTTTATTGAATCTCCTGATAATATTGGTTTCCCTCCTCTCCTTCCCGCCTCCACTGCCTGATCTCCCCTTCTCCCACCTCTCCTCCTTCCATGCTCCACTCTGATCCCCTCCACCACCCTCCTCTCCTTCGCCTCCACTGCTGATCTCCCTCCACCACCCTCCTCATCCTTCCAGCTCCACTGTGATCTCCCTCCACTACCCTCCTCTCTATCCAGCTCACTGCCTGATCTCTCCCTCCTTCCCCTCCTCTCCTTCCGCTCCACTGCTGATCTCCTCCTTCACCTCCTCTCCTTCCGCTCCCTGATGTCTCCCTCCTTCACACATCACCCTCCTCTCCTTCCAGCTCCACTGCTGATCTCCCTCCCTCCACCCTCCTCTCCTCCCAGCTCCACTGGCTGATCTCCCTCCTTCCTCCACACCTTCTCTCCTTCACTCCTCTGCTTGATTCCCTCTCCCTCCTTCACCCTCCTCGTCCTTCCAGCTCTCCAACTCTGATCCTCCCTCCTCCACCTTCCTCTCCTTCCAGCTCCAATGCGTGATCTCCCTCCTCACCCTACCCTCCTCCCTTCCAGCTCCCCTTGCTGATCTCCCTCCTTCACGCCCCTCCTCCTTTCCAGCCCACGTGCTGACTCCTCCTTCAACCCTCCTCTCCGTCCGCTCCACGGCGGATCTCCCTCTCTCCTTCCACTCCAACTGCGATTCCCTCCTCTCCTTCCGTTTCCCACTGCTGATCTCCCTCCTCACCTCCTCTCCTTCCAGCTCCCCTCTGATCTCCTCCTTCACCCTCCTCTCCTTCCGTCCATCTCCACTGCTTGCTCCCTCCTCTCCTTCAGCTCCACTGCTTATCTCCCTCCTTCCACCCTCCCTCTCCTTTCCAGCTCCACTTGCTGACTCGCCCTCCTCCACCTTCTCTCCTTCCCAGCTCCACTGCTGACTCTCACTCCTCACCTCCTCTCCTCATCTCCACTGTGTGATCTCCCTCCTCCACTCTCCTCTCCTTCACAGCTCCACTGCTGATCTCCTCCTCCTCCACCTCCTCTTCTCCAGCTCCACTGCCGATCTCCCTCCTCCACCCTCCTCTCCTTCCAGCTCCACTGCTGATCTCCCTCCTTCACCCTCCTCTCCTTCCAGCTCCACTGCTGATCTCCCTCCTTCCCCTCCTCTCCTCCTCCCTTCCAGCTCCACGCTGATCTCCCTCCTCACCCTCCTCTCCTCGCCAGCCTTCCCACTGCTGATCTCCCTCCTCCCTTCCTCGCCTCCAGCCCACTTCTGATCTCCCTCCTTCCACCTTCAACCCTCCTCGCCTTCCATCTCCACTGCTGATCTCCCTCCTCCTCCCCTTCCCTCATTCCTTCCGCGCCACTGCTGATCTCCCCCTTCACGCGCTCTCCTCTCCTTCCAGCTCCACTGCTGATACTCCCTCCCTTCAACCCTCCTCTCCTTCCGCTCCACTGCTGATCTCCCTCCTTCACCCTCCTCTCTTCCAGCTCCACTGCGATCTCCCGCCTCTCCTTCCAGCTCCCTGCTGATCTTCCCCTCCTCGCCTTCCAGTTTCACTGCTTGATCTCCCTCCTCCACCCTCCTCTCCTTCCAGCATCCACTGCGGATCTCCCTCCTTCACCTTCTCTCCTCCAGCTCCCACTGCTTGAATCCCTCCTCTCCTTCAGCTCCACTGCTGATCTCCCTCCTCCACCCTCCTCTCCTTCCGTCCACTGCGATCTCCCGCCTCCACCCTCCTCTTCTTCCAGCCTCCACTGCCGATCTCCTCCTCCACCCACACCCTCCTCTCCTTCCAGCTCCACTGCCGATCTCCCCCTCCACTCTCCTCTCCTTCACTCCACTGCCGATCTCCCTCCTCCACCCTCCTCTTCTCCGCCTCCACTGCCGATCTCCCCTCCTCCACCCTCCTCTCCTTCCAGCTCCACTGCCGATCTCCCTCCTCCACCCTCCTCTCCTTCCAGCTCCACTGCTGATCTCTCCCTCCTCCACCCTCCTCTCCTTCCAGCTCCACTACTGATCTCCCTCCTCCACCCTCCTCTCCTTCAGCTTCCACTTCTGATCTCCCTCCCTCTCCTTCCATCTCCACTGCTGATCTCCCGCCTTCACCTCCTCGCCTTCCAGCTCCACTGCTGATCCCCTCCTCTCCTTCCAGCTCCCTGCTGATCTCCCTCCTCCTCGCCTTCCAGCTCTCCACTGCTGATCTCCCTCCTTCCCACCTCCTCTCTCCTTCCCAGCTCCACTGCTGATCTCCCTCCTCCCCTCCTCTCCTTCCAAGCTCCACTGCTGATCTCCCTCCTTCACCCTTCCTCTCCTTCCAGCTCCACTTCTGATCTCGCTTCCTCCACCCTGCCTCCCTTCCGCCCGGCTTGCTGACTCCTCCTCTCCTTCCAGCTACACTGCTGATCTCCCTCCTCCCTCCAGCCCACGGCTATCTCCCTCCTTTCCTTCCGCTCCACTGCTGATCTCCCTCCTCCTCCTTCCAGCTCCCTGCTGATCTCCCTCCACTACCCTCCTCCTCCTTCCAGCTCCACTGCTGATCTCCCTCCTTCAACCCCTCCTCGCCTTCCAGCTCCCCTTGCTGATCTCCCTCCTCCACCCTCCTCTCCTCCCGCTCCACTGCTGATCTCTCCCGCCTCCACTTCCTCTCCTTCCAGCTCCACTGCTGATCTCCCCTCCTTCCCTTCCTCCCTTCCCAGCTCCACTGCTGATCTCCCGCCTTCACCCTCCTCTCCCTTCAGCTCCACTGCTGATCTCCTCTCCCCTCCTCCCCTCTCTCCTCCATCGCTCCCTGCTGATCTCCCTCCCCCCCCCCTCTCCTTCCAGTTTCACTGCTGATCTCCCTCCCTCCTCCACCCTCCTCTCCTTCCAGCCACTGCTGATCTCCCTCCTTCAACCCTCCTCTCCCTTCCAGCTCCCCTGCTGATCTCTCCTTCACCCTCCTCTCCTTCCAGCTCCCCTGCTGATCTCCCTCCTTCACCCTCCTCTCCTTCCCCCAGCTCCATCTGCTGATCTCCCCTTCACCCTCCTCCACTCTCCTCTCCTTCCAGCTCCACTGCTGATCTCCCTCCTCCACCCTCCTCTCCTTCCAGCTCCACTGCTGATCTCCCTCCTCCACCCTCCTCTCTTCCAGCTCCACTGCCTGTCTCCCCTCCCTCCCAACCCTCCGCTCCTTCCTCCAGCTCCCGACTTGATCTCCCTCCTCACCTCCTCTCCTTCCGAGCTCCACTGCCCAGTAACCTATAGACAGACCCAGTAACCCATACGCAGACCCAGTAACCTATGGACAGACCCAGCAACCTACAGACAGACCCAGTAACCCCCTAGACAGATCCAGTAACCTAAAGAGAGACCCAGTAACCCCCTAGACAGACCTGGTAACCTATAGACAGACCCATAACCCCTAGACCGACCCGGTAACCCCCTAGACAGACCCAGTAACCTATAGACAGATCCAGTAACCCCTAGACAGACACAGCTACCCCTAGACAGACCCAGTTACCCCTAAGGAAGTAATCTATTGACAGACCCAGTAACCTGTATGAGGACCCAGTAACCTATAAGACAGACTCAGTACCCTATAGACAGACCCAGTTACCCCTAGACAGTAACCTATAGACAGACCCAGTTACCCCCAGACAGTAACCTATAGACAGACCCAGTTACCCTATAGACAGACCCAGTTACCCCTAGACAGTACCCTATAGACAGACCCAGTACCCTATAGACAGACCCAGTTACCCCTAGACAGTACCCTATAGTAATGGGTCTGTTATAGGGTTACTGTCTAGGGGTTAACTGGCAGTCTATGTCTATAGGGTTACTGTCTAGGGGTAACGGTCGGTCTGTCTAATAGGGGTACTGGGTCTGTCTATAGGGGACTGTCTAGGGTAACTGGGTCTTGTCTAGGTAGGGTAGGTAATGGTACTGTCTAGCTGGTAACTGGGTTTGTCGATTAGTGGTACTGTCTCGGGGTAAACTGGGGTCTGTCTCTAGGGTACTGGGTATCGTCTATAGGGTATTGTCTAGGGGTAACGGGTCTGTCTTAGGGTACTGGGTTCGTCTATAGGGTTTACTGTCTAGGGGTTAATGGGTCTGTCTATAGGGTATGACTAGGGGTAACTGGGGTCTGTCTATAGGGTACTGGGGTCTGTCTATAGGGGTCTGCTATAGGGTACTGGGTCTGTCTATAGGGTACTGGGTCTGTCTATAGTTACTGGGTCTGTGCTATAGGTACTGTCTAGGGGTAACTGGGTCTGTCTATAGGGTATGGGTATGTCTATAGGGTACTGTCTATAGGGTACTGGGTCTGTCTATAGGGTACTGTCAAGGGGTAAAATGGGTTGTCTATAGGGAACTGGGTCTGTTCTATAGGGTAATGGGTCTGTCTATAGGGTACTGTCTAGGGGTAACTGGGTCTGTCTATAGGGTAACTGGGTCGTCTATAGGTTACTGTCTGGGTGGTAATGGGTCTGTCTATAGGTTACTGTCTAGGGGAATGGGGCTGTCTATAGGGTACTGAGTCTGTTTATAGGTTACTTGGGTCCTCATACAGTTATGGGTCTGTCAATAGATTACTCCTTAGGGGTAACTGGGTCTGTTCTAAGGGTAGCTGGTCTGTCTAGGGGTTACTGATCTGTCTATGTTATGGGCTGTCTAGGGGTTACGGTCGGTCAGGGTTATGGGTATGTCTATAGGGTTACCAGGTCTGTCTAGGGGTTACTGGGTCTCTCTTTAGGGTACTGGATCTGTCTAGGGGGTTACTGGGTCTGTCTGTAGGTTGCTGGGTCTGTCCATAGGTTACTGGGTCTGGGTATGGGTTACTGGGTCTGTCTATAGGTTTACTGGCCCAATACAGGCTATTGGGTCTGTCTATAGGTTACTGGTCTGTCTATAGGTTACTGGGTATGCATACAGGTTACTGGGTCTGTCTATAGGTTACTGGGCCCTAATACAGGCTATTGGGTCTGTGTATAGGTTCTGGTCTGTCTATAGGTTACTGGGTCTGTCTATAGGTTACTGGGTATGCATACAGGTTACTGGGTCTGTCTATAGGTTACTGGCCCTAATAAAGGTATTGGGTCTGTGATATTAGGTTACTGGGTCTGGTCTATTAGGTCTGGTAGTGTTACTGTATTGCATACAGGTTACTGGGTCTGTCTATAGGTTACTGGGCCCTAATACAGGCTATGGGTCTGTGTATAGGTTACTGGGTCTGTGTATTAGGTATAGGGTCGTCTATAGGTTACTGGGTATGCATTACAGGTTACTGGTCTGTCCATAGGTTACTGGGCCCTATACAGGCTATGGGTCTGTGTATAGGTACGGGTCTGTCTATAGGTTACTGGGTCTTATGTCTATAGGTTTACTGGTCTGGTATGGTTTACTGGGTCTGTCATAGATTACTGTCTGGGGTAACTGGGGTATGGAGGGGTAATGGGTCCTCGTACTGGCTATTTGGTCTGTGCTATTGGTTTCTTTTGATGATAATGCTCATAAACTTTCTCTACACCCTGGGTCTGTTGCAGATAGGCTGCTGATTTGTGCTGTTTTGTTTTATTGTTCAGCTTTTGCCGTTAAGGGGTAATAAGATCTGTTTTCCGCCCTTCTCTGGAATCTAAGGTTCTTTTAAGCTAAAAGGAATATATTGATATTATTATTTTCCTCTCTCTCTCACAGCGGGGGGGGTGTTGAAAGCTCTGAGAAATGCACAGAGTAAAACCTCCAAAAAGACTTTCAAAATGCTTTAATCACATAGAGATTGTAGAGGGAACGCACAGCAAGAGACACACTTCCCTCTATATGGGAGTTCAGGCTGAAATACGTCCCCTATCCCCAGGGACTTGTACCAGCCTAGACTGAGATGATTAAAACAATAGATCACTTGTGCTGATGCTGTGTGACCTCGAGATCAAAGTCCTTTAACCAAGAAACACCTCTGTGTGTTAGGGAAAATGTTTCACAATAGAAAGTCTGGGTAATGGAGAATGCAGAGAGTTAATTCATTTGAAGTCTGTGACTTAGGGGGCTGCGCATGAAGCCATAAGAGCATCGATAGATTTCCTTCCTCTCTGGGAAAGGGGAAGTTGGCCCTTTAAAGTGTTCTTAGAGTGAAATATATTCAGCAAGTGCATTGTATTTGTAAAACTATTATAATTACAACTGAACTTCTCTGTTCTGTTTGAAATTGTATAAAATACAGTTCACCGAGAATAATGTCCTGTCCATTAAATTATGGATTAATGGAGGGTATAATCAGAGCATGGTTTTTTTTTTGCAGCAGATTCTATGATAAGGGATGGGTAATAATCAGTATGCCATGCAGCAGATTTATGATTAAAGGATGGGTATAATCAGTAGCCATTGCAGCAGAATCTCTAGATTAAAGGGATGGGTAATAATCAGTATGCCATTGCAGCAGATTCTATGATTAAAGGGATGATAATAATCAGTATGCCATTGCAGCAGATTCTATGATTAAAGGGATGGGTAATAATCAGTATGCCATTGCAGCAGACTCTATGATTAAAGGGATGGGTAATAATCAGATGCCATTGCAGCAGAACTCTATGATTAAAGGATGTAGTAATCAGTATGCCATTGCAGCAGACTCTATGATTAAAGGGATGGGTAATAATCAGTATGCCATTGCAGCAGATTCTATGATTAAGGGATGATTAAATAAGTATGCCATTGCAGCAGATTCTATGATAAAGGGAGGGTAATAATCAGTATGCCATTGACGCAGACCTATGATTAAAGGGATGGGTAATAATCAGTTGCCATTGCACAGATTGCTATGATTAAAGGGATGGGTAATATCAGTATGCCATTGACAGAAGATTCTATGATTAAAGGGATGGGTATATCAGTAGCCATTGCAGCAGATTCATGATTAAAGGGATGGGTAATAATCCGTATGCCATTGCAGCAGATATTTTATGATTAAGGATGGTTATTAATCGTATGACCATTGCAGCAGATTCTATAATTAAAGGGATGGTTTATAATCAGTTGTCATTGCAGCAGATTTATGATTAAAGGGATGGGTACAATAAACTAGTATGCCATTGCAGCAGATTCTTGATTTAAAGGGGTGGGTATAATAACAGTATGCCATTGCAGCAGATTCTATGATTAAAGGGATGGTTTATAATCAGTATGCATTGCAGCAGATTTTATGTAAAGGGATGGTTTATAATCAGTATGTCATTGCAGCAGATTTTTGATTTAAAGGGATGGGTAATAATCAGTATGCCATGCCAGCAGATTCTATGATTAAAGGGATGGGTAATAATTCAGTATGCCATGCCGCAGACTCTATGATTAAAGGATGGGTAATATCAGTATGCCAGTGCAGCAGATTCTATGATAAAGGGATGGGTAATATCAGTATGCCATTGCAGCAGATTCTATGATTAAAGGGATGGGTAATAATCAGTATGCCATTGCAGGAAGATTCTATGATTAAAGGGATGGGTAATAATCAGTATCCATTGCAGCAGTTAAAGGTGCCACAAGTCTAATTTAGAAAACTTCCTACCTACAATAGAAATAACTATTGCATTCCAAGCTTAATTAAAAACTAGGAAGTGATTAGAAAGCTACAACTGATAACATTGGGCAGTTATTAGAAGGTTTCATCTTACGGGTTATAATTGACAATTTTTTTGTATGTTAAGGATGCTTTAAAGAAAAACATTTGCAGTTAAGTTGAGCACAGGTGGGTGCAGAAATAACGTGCTACCAAGATGCAGTAGGTGGAGCTAGATTTATGGGGGGGGACAGGGATTGCTGTGGGTGGGACTAGATGAATAAAGATTTTAAAAGAAGGGCCTTGTAATCTGTAACCTTGCAGTAGATGGAACCAAGAAGATCAATGCTTTTTACAGAGGATAGCCTGGAATCTTACTGTGGGTGGGACTAGAATACTGATAGCAGTTTACAGGGGAAAGGTCTAACTGTAGTGGACTAAGAATACTGATAGCAGTATACAGGGGGCAGATCTACAAGAAGTTGGGATTAGAACACTGATAGCAGTTTCTGGGGAGGGACTACAGTAGGTGGGATTAGAAACATGATAGCAGTTACAGGGGCAGGGTCTAACAGTAGGGGGGACTAGAATACGATAGCAGTTCAGGGGGGCGGGTTCTAACCGAGGTGGGACTAGAATACGATAGCAGTTTACAGGGGGAGGTAGAGAGGCCTAACCAAGAAATAGTAACAGAGACCATTAATAATACGTTAATATAGCATTAAAAAAAAATATACTGTGTGGATAATGTAAAAATTCTTCTCCTTTAATCATTCTTGTTACCAATACAAACCTCAAATGACACATAACACTCAGTTTCTCCTCACTATTAGTCTCCAAGTGCTTGGAAATGTGATTACGGTATGCAGATTCCCTTCACAATCCTTCTTGGTTCTATTGAGATTTAATTAATCATCTTCCAGGAGAGTCTGGGACGGAGATAGAAGTTAATTTTCCGATGTTGCCAGTTGATTATAGTAGTACACCAGTGACTTGAAATTCTGATGACGTTGTCCACCCCCCCCCCCCCAAAAAAAAAACAAAAAACTTTTTTTCTATGAAATTCCAGCTGGTAGTTTGTTTTTTTTTAAGTGGAACTAAAGGAGTCGTAAAATAAAAAGTACTTTTAAAGTAAAAGGAGAATTTACATTCTTGACTTTTGCCAGAAAGAAATGTTCATTAAAACTCTTTCCTTATCACTAATCAAAGATATTGAGTCAAGCCTTAAGGTCATTTTTAAACGTCTCCTCCTTCCAAAGCACATTAAATCAGGATGTCAGAATAGCTGAATGAGAGAAAGGAGCCTGTCCAATTAGCTTGGGAGTTATTATGGGTGGGATGTTCCACACGAAGAAATCTTGGTAGTAAACTAATAAAATGGGATCTCTAACCTTAAGTCTTTTTTTAAACCCCTCCTCAGAAAGCCTCTGACTCCGACATGCTCAGAATAATCTCGCTTCGAGAAAGGAGCTGACCAATAGCTTGGGAGTTATTATGGGTGGGATGTACACACAGAGATATCTTAGGGAGACGTTTAGTAACTGGGATTTCGAACCTTTAATCCTTTTTAAACTCCTCCTCCCAAAAGCCACTGACTCCAGTACTGTCGAAATAATCTAGGAAGAGAGAAAGGAGCTGTCCAATCAGTGGGAGTGTTTTGGGTATAAGGAATAAGTACATACCAGCGATTGTCTATCATGTGGGGGCACCAGATATTAAAAAACTACCAGTCCAGCATTCCCTGGATTCTTCTTTTGTATTTGAACAGTATTGTAGAGAAATGCTATAGTTTTCCAAAACATTTGGAACAATGTTCCCTCCAAAGGTTGGAGATATTTTATGGCAAAAAATAATAGGAAATCTGTAAGTCAGCAAACCTACTGAGTGGCAAAGTTTAGGTCAACAGAGGGTTTCGGAGCTGCATTCAACATCAAAAGAACAGGACGAAGAAAGTACATTTGTAATAATTGCAAAATGTTTTTTTTCTAACTTGCTCTTTGCGCCCTCTACTGGCCGTGCATTAAATTGCAGACGTATTAATTGCTTACTAAAAATATATATATACAGTTACTTTACAGATATTCCTAAAAAGATACGCATTGTTAGTCTAGAGCAACATCTATCACATTGATCTACATCTCGGTCTGCTTTAGCTAGTCTATTTTATACGTCTGCCTATTTATCTATCAGTTTTGCAGTTTATAACCAAAGGGTATATCTGGAACATGTTTCCATGAATTGATTTTTTATCATCTCATCTTTCATTTTCTTGCACTTCTTCCTACAGATCTGGAGATAGCCCAGAGATGGGGTTAAAACTACTAACTACATTTGTCATGTGCCTTTCACGAATCCTTGCAGACGCTTAGGGAATGGGGCGCTGTTCCTTTAGAGCTTGCTGCTAATTTTCTGATGGATGACTAAGAGAAAGCGTCTTCATCAGTAAGTTCTGGGCTGTCAGTTAGAAGGTTTAAAGGGCTCTGTCAAGCTGAATCTGACAGCGAGTAAGCGTGGCGGAAAAGCACAAATTATTAATTCTTAAGTTAAAGGCAGGAAACTACTATACAGGGTGATGTCATGTGGAGCTGAATCAAATGGTGTTATATTCACCTTTTTATCTATCTGCTTCCAAGATACTGTGTGGTAGATTATTCCTTTTGTAATAGTGCACCTGACATCGCTGCGGTTCCTTAAAAATTCCTCACCAGTGGGTCACTATATGCATCCATCTCGCTTCGTTATAGTACAATTTATTAGCTAGCTTGGTTTTTGGGGGAAGGAAAAGACGTAACAGAGGGGAGGCTGGATACATAAGTAAACCCCACTGGTAAAAGCGGTGTTCCTAGGGTTTTGACACTGAAACAACTTTTACTTTTAAATGCTGCCTATGGCAAAGGATTGGCGCTACGTGGAGTGGGCAGATTCTTAACACTGATTGGTTGACTGGAGGCTGACTTAAACTGATTGGTGGACTGGTGATGAAATGCAGTAGTTGCAGAAAGGAAAGTTTCATTTAACTGTCGCCTCTTTTAAGTGTTCGCAGAGTGCGCCCTGAGCAAATGGTTCGTTTGCATTCATGGTAGGGGCTGACCCTTGTGGGTGAGGTTTATAAGGAGCTGCAGTGATGGTCGGCTGTTCCTTCTATACTTGATAGTATACATGCCATTTTTGTCCATTGTTGCAGTCTGTTTTTTGCTATCTTTTTCATATAAAAACGTGTCGTTTCCGTCAATCTGATTGATAAAAAAACATATTAATGGCAGATTTCTGTCCGGAAACTCGTCTAGTGTGATGAGCCTGTGCATTGTAAAAATTGCATTTACGTACCAATCACACAATAATCGGCAGGTACCACATCCCTTCCATGCTATTTCATAGTGTACAAAAATATCCTGCATATTCCTCGTATTGTAAATCTTTACTGATATGGAAGTATGAAAAAGTTGAAAAAGACTGAACTTGCGTGTGTGTGCTGGGGAGAGGGGTGTGTCAGGGGCCATCCTTGTAGTGTCTGGTTTGAATGGAACCCTGGATACATCCTTGTGTGTACGGGGTTATAGACTGGACACCCATTGATACATCCTTGTGTGTCGGGGTTAATAGATGGGACACCCATTGGATACATCCTTGTAGTGTGGGTTTTAATAGATGAACCCCATTGGATACATCTTGTATCGTCGGGTTAAAAGACTGGTACCCATTGGATACATCCTTGTAGTGTCGGGGTTAAGAGACTGACACCACCTTGGATCCATCATTGTACGCGGGGTTAATAGAGGAACCCATGGATACATCCTTGTCCAGGTCGGGGTGGTCTATAGACTGGACACCCATGGATACCTCCTTGTAGTGCTCGGGGTTAATAACTGGCAACCATTAGGATTAATCCTTGTAGGGTCGGGGTGAAATAGACTGGACACCCATTGGATACACTTGTTAGTGTCGGGGGTGCGTAATAGAACTGGGAACACCCTTGGATACATCATTGTAGTGTCAGTGTAACGGGGGTTCAAGACTGGGACACCCATTGGATG
Source organism: Hymenochirus boettgeri (assembly GCA_019447015.1). NCBI lineage: Eukaryota > Metazoa > Chordata > Amphibia > Anura > Pipidae > Hymenochirus > Hymenochirus boettgeri. The sequence continues at coordinate 121,520,440 of CM033476.1, forward strand.
CAATCCTTGTAGTCGGGTAATGACGACCTTGGGTCTCATTGTATTCGGGGTGGGGGCCCCCCTCCCTACGGACAACTTGGGTCGGCGTTAATAGACGGGACACCATTGGATACATCATTGTAGGCGGGGTTAATAACGACGGACACCCATTGGACATCCTTGTAGTGTACGGGTTAATAGGAGGACACCATGATACATCCTTGTAGTGTCGGGGTATAATGGGACACCATTGGATACATCTTGTAGCTGTCGGGTTAAAGACATGGAACACCATGGGATCACATCTTGTAGCGGGGGTTATAGGACTGGACACCCATTGGTACATAATTGTAGTGTCGGGGTTAATAGACTGGAACCCATTGTGATACATCACTGTAGTGTCGGGTGGTAATAGATGGAACCACATATTGGGGCATTACATCTTTGTAGTGTCGGGGTTAATAGACTGGACACCATGGAACATCCTATGTGTGCGGTGTTGGGGTAATAGACTGGACACCATTGGATACTTCCTTGTAGTGTCGGGTTAATGGTTGGTACTCAGGCGACAATAACAGTGGCCCTTCACTTGCCTCATTAATCGTGTTGATTGGCGCAGCAGTTGAAACGTAAACAACAATGTTGGGATCCCAGATGAGCGTACAAAGTCGCCTTTTGATCTTACGTTGTTTTTAAAACATAAACTTCAGTACGCTGTGTATTCCCTCTTCACCCCCCCCTCTTGTGTGTTTACATAACTGCTCTAAGCTACTGGGATTGTGATTTACACCAATAGGGACTAGTCACATGTTACGGGTAAGGCCAATATATATAATTTACATCAATGAATACCCTGTACATTTATATCCTTATAAAACTGCTAGTGATGTCCTCTTATAATCGGGCTTAGCTATGTCATGTCATGTACTGAACAACTAACCACCACAATTATCTGCGTGTGAAGATGAATGACCGTTAATTTGTTGAAAACTCCCAGTATCGTCTTTTCACAACCAGGGAGTTGCCCAGTCCATCCAGAGATTCCCTCTTTCCACATTAAATTGGGGTGGCCATAACAACAAAACTTCCATCTTGGCTAATACTAACAGATCCTACTTTGTCCTGAAATTGAAAAGTGATAGGTGGTGTGGTCCTGCGGTGTTTTAAGTTGAAGTTCTGCTCATTATAGGGGAGAACTGTCTGTTTATTAAATTACAAGCGTACCAGGTTACGCACACACCCACCCACTCCTCCTCTCTGCAAACTCTCAAGTCTTTCACTTTCCTGGTTGATTAAGGACATTGAGCGGTACATGTTAATGAAGGGTCTCGAATTTCTATTTTCAGTCCTCCCTGGTGCATATTGAAGCTCTGGATCACATTGTGTGAATCTCCCAGCAGACTGCAGAGCTTGTCTGTTTTTCTTTAAGTTTTCCCATTGAGTTCTCTATCTTGATGGACTTGTCTCACCTCTTCTCCTTTCCTGTAAAACTCTTCTTTTAACGGTTCCTTAATACTAGGGCAGGTCCTTGATGTGTGTTGCCTTATCAATGCGAGAAGCGCTGAGACGTTTTATGGACTGGTCGCTTTGCCTTTAAATATCCGTCTGTGTTGGGGGAAGAAAAACAGGTCGTCGTTCGGAATCCCGGAATTCCAGGATGTTCTCTGAAACGGCAGGGGAAAAATTACATGGAAGGCCGAGTATACTACAGGCATACTGGAAAAGACCAAGCGCAGAGGCCGCGCAGCAGCAGGGTCGAGGAGTCGAAACCCAGACCAAGTGAGGAAGGGGTTAACCGAGACATGTGGACTTCAGTTGGGTATTAAAAGAAGAGTATAAGTGCGGTATAAAAGTTTTTCAAAAAACATTACAGTACCTGGGCAGGGAAGGTGTAGGATTGGTAATTTCTAACTCCCAATCATTTCTATGAGAGTGGCAGCACAAAGAAAATTAGTTCTGCCAGGTTACTGGGTGCTCAGAATATCTTTAATACAGGAAAGTCCAGGACACTAACCTTGGCAGGCGACAAAACCATATGGTGCTGAGGTGAAGAATAATCATTCCAACCTTCCTGCCCCAGGATTTTTCATTTTAAAATGTAAATGTTTGCAGTTATAGTGTTGCACTTGTAATCTCACTGGTACACATTTACGTTCTATTGATAGTTGGGGATTGTGTTCTTCCTGCCAGTGATCGGCAGGAATCGCCTCAGAATCGCATGCCACATCTCGGTTGTGCGATTGCAGTGTGGCACGGTTGCCCTAAAATGTGTAAAAATCTTAATGACTTATCCCTGTTACACACCCTGGTTTTAGGGTATAGAAATTTTAAAAGGAGGGGACGTTCAAGCTGGAAACCCATTTCCCATGATTCCCAGCTAGATAAAATAGATATAGTGTTTGTCTGATTTATTCAATTGCTACCAAAGGAAACTGTTTCTAACGTAACCATGAGGAAGAACGTTCTTTCCGAAACCTAGTTGGAAAATGAGTATATATTTGTTTATTCCCTTTAAAACTTTTGGAACTATTTTGCCATTCTGGCATAAAGGGAGTTTAGTGACTGTAACAGATTTAAACTATCTCAGGCTGTCGTTTACTGTGAGAGCCCTCCTGTTTGTTTAATTCCCAAGAGAAATAATTCAGATCAGAATAACAGAAATTTCTGGGTTGTCTTTTGGGGCCCCCCCCCCCCCCCCCCCCCCAAGATAAATATTCTTGCCCGTCAGAAAACAACAAAAAATCTATATTTGATTAGTTCCACTTATTATGAATGTTGTGCATCAAGGCAAGGCTGTAAATTCTGGTATGATATGAACTTTAAGGTCTTAGGATGAGTTATACTTGCCCCTAGCTTTGGGATATAAATTTTTGATCATGGGGACAGTACTGCAACCAAAAACTATTCCCAACACCTTGATAAAATACGGCGGTCTTTATCAGAATGGAACTTCTGTGTAACAGGTTACAGTAAAAAACGGACCGAAAAATATTTTCCTTCAATTTGAAACATAGTCAACAGTCTCCAGGAAGTAAATTGTTTGTGGGTCTCGATAAAGGATCAGAATTGATCTGATTCGTTCGCGTGGGATTCGAGAATATACGATCAGAACTGCTCCATGTGTGGCATCAAATTTTATAGATACACGATAAGAATGATCCGGTTCGTTGGCTCAATTCTACATCCACGATTCACGAACTGATGTCCGATTTGTGGTGGGGATTCTAGAATACAGACTATGACTCAGAACTAATCCGATTCGTGCTGGGATTCTAGCAATTAATATACAACAGAAATGATCCGATTCATGCGCTTGTGATTTCTAGGATAACGATTCAGAAAATGATGATCATGGTGGGATTCTAGATATACGATCAAAACTGATCCCGATTCATGGGCTGGGGATTATAGATATACGATCAGAACTGATCGGATTCGAAGGCGGGGATTCTAGATATACGAATCAGAAAACTGATCTGAATGCGAGGCTGGGGGGAATTCTAGATATTACGATCAGAACTGAGCCGATTCATGGCTGAGATTTTAGATTATACGATCAGAACTGATCCGCACTCTACCTCGGCTTGGGATTCTAGATATAGGCTCAGAACTGATCTGATTCACTACAGGAAGATATATGATTAGAACTGATCCCGATTCGTGCCGCCGGTCGATTATGTAACGATCAGAACTGATCCGATTCCTCGGCTGGGATTTATGTATACGATCCACCGCCACCACCCACCCTGGGATTCTAGATATATGATGTAGAATGATCCGATTAGTGGTTGGGAGGATTCTAGTATATGATCAGAATGATTCCGATTCCTGGCTGGAGTTCATTATGTATATGAATAGAAACTGGGATTCTAGATATATGAATTAGAAACTGTCCGATTCGTTGGTTGGGGATTTTGCTATACGTCAGAACTGATGTTCCTGGCTGGGATTCTATGTATATGATCAGAACTGATCCGATTTCATGGCTGGGATTTATGTATACGATTCAGAACCTGATCGATTCGTGGCTGGGAGTCTATGTTCACGATTAAAACTGATCGATTTAGTGGTTGGGATTCTAGAGATACATCCGAACTGATCTGATTTCTGGGCTTGAATTCTATGTATACGATCGAAAAGATCCGATTTCTGGCTGGGCATTCTAGATATACGATCAGAACTGATCTGTTCCTGGCTGGGATTCATGTTATGATCAGAATTGATCGATTCCCTGGGGGGATTTAGATATACGATACAGAAGTGATCCGATGTCTGGGCTGGGCTTTCTAGGGGTATATGATCAGAACGATCCCATTCATGGCTGGGATTCTAGGATATATGGATCAGAAACTGATAGATCGTGGCTGGGAGGATTTCTAGATATTACGATTAGAACCGAGTCAATTCATGGCTGGGAGATTCTAGATATACCAATCAGAACTGACTGATCGTGGACTGGGAAACTGGGATTCTAGATATACAATCAGAATGCCTGATTCATGGCTGGGATTTCTGATATACCAATCAGCAACTTGACCTGATCTGGCTGGGGATTCTAGATACACTATCGAACTGATCTGATTCGGGCGGGATTCTAGATACACAATCAGAAACTGACCTGGATTGTCGGCTGGTGATTATAGATATACAATCAGAAACACTGACTGATTCATGGCTGGGATTCTAGATATTACATCAGAACTGACCTGATTCAGGCGCTGGGAGATTCTAATACACTATCAGAATGACCTGATTCGTGGCTGGGATTCTAGTACACAATCAGAAACTGACATGATTCATGGTCGGGATTTATATACACAATCAGACTGCACCTGATTCGTTGGATGGGATTCGATACTACTATCAGAACTGGCCCTGATTTCAGGCTGGGATTTCTGGATATACAATCAGAACTGAATGATTTCATGCTGGGATTCTAGATACACATCAGAAGGACTGATTCGTGGCTGGGATTCTGATACACAATCAGAACTGACCTGATTCGTGGCGGGGATTCTAGATATACAATCGAACTGACCTGATTTGTGGCTTGAGGTTTAGATACACTATCAGAAACCTTGACTGATTCCCTGGCTGGGATTCGATATACACAATAGAACGACCGTTTGTTGGCTGGGATCTAGATATCACTATAGAAAATGAACTGATTTCATGGCTGGCGGATTCTAGAGCTCACAATCAGAATGACAGATTCATGGCTGCGGGGATTCTAGATACACAATCAGAACTGACCTGATCATGGCGGAGTCTAGATCACTACTTAGATCGATTAAGAACAAATGATGGCCCCATATGACACCCTCCCTATAATAAGATTAAGGGTCCACTAAGGACCTAATGCTGTTTTTTCAGTAGATTTTTCGATATTCTTTTGCCCTTTGGGTTTTTTGTTTCACAGTTGTGACGTTAAAATTACCTGGGTCACCAGCCTAATTAGTATGGGTTCTCCATTTTTGTCCCAGGCCTCTTTAATTAAAGAAAAAACCACCAAATTTGTTATGTTCCAAATTACTTAAATTGTAATGCTGGTAAATATCTGTCGCATTTCCACGACTTCACAAGAACGTAAACTATTTCTCACCTAGCATAGTGACCTTTTAATGGTTTAGTTGGAACCGTTTTTGTTAGAGCTTTTGTTGTAGCGCATTGAGCCACGGGGATTGGGGACTTAGAAAGTTGTCAGCAGTTATTTTTACAAGAACTTAAACGTGGGAAGGAGGGACGGAGAAAGAGGAAATTTTAAGCTGTGCAAGGGAAATTTGTTCCCCCACTTACGTGCCAAAACAGTACATGTAAGGTTGCTGGAGGATTTGCGAGGTTATTCCAAGGTGTTCCCCCCCCACCCCCCAAAAAGGGGGGAGAGGCTGTTCTTTCTATGTTCTCTCTTGGATAAAGACAAACATGCGCCCCCATGCTCACGCCATCAAGAAAAACAGGGAAAGGGGCCCAGCATCCAAGGTGTTTGTCTAATTGAGGCGTTTCATAAAGAGCTCGTTGAAAAAATGCCGGTTTACTCACAACACGAATAAATACCATTGGATAAACTGTCGATTTGGTGCTTGCTGAACATTAGGGGGGGGGAAAAGATGGTTTAAGCATAACTAAGTATTAATCTATTGAGTGGTATCAAGAGTAACCTTTGTTGGCTAAAGGTTTGATGTTTATGTGGAATAAAAGGGTAATGTTTTTTTTTTTGTAAATAATAAAGGTTAACCCCCCCCCCCTTGTGTGGAACAATAGGGTGTTTACATTGTGTGAAATAAATGTCCAGCTCACACAGACTGGTGCATATAAAACGCCTTCATGTCCAGCTCACACAGACTGGTGCATATAAAACGCCTTCGTGTCCAGCTCACACAGACTGGTGCATATAAAACGCCTTCATGTCCAGCTACCCAGTTACCAGCTAGACAGTACCCTATAGACAGACCCAGTACCCTATAGACAGACAATTATACTAGAATGCTCAAGGCAATAAAATAGAAGGGTTCCAGTGTATGACAATGATTTTCACTTTATCCATCTGAATAGACAGAATAGAATACACAGACAGTACAATCTCAGCACATAACTGTTTGTCTCTATTCACACAATCTTCTGCCCTCAATTATTTAGTAGCCAATTAGCTCGAACAACAACAAACAACACAAAAAAATAAGGGACCTTAATTATCACAACTCAATCCGATGCAATGGGATGTGTGGCAGTTTAACATAGAACTCTCAGGTTTTATCTTTGTCCCAATACTGCCCCCTGCAGGCACAAAAAGCTATTTTTTTAAAATGACATTTTAGAAGTGGGATTCTCAGACCAGTAACAAGAATAAATTCACATTCCCCCAAACTGAAATCAAACACTGAATGTTCTAGAGGAAGTAAACCATGGAGTAGATAAAACTTAAAGGTAAAGTAAAGGTAAAAGTGAAAAAAAAAATCTTAAAATAAATAAATAAAGGCATGGTGCCTATTATACTAAAACTATCCACACTAGGATCAAATTGGTTCCATATTATTTGGCTGGGGCGGCTCTTCACTACAGGGGCTGTGGCCCCCCCTGCAAAATGTTGATGGGGCCTCTCGCCCAACCACAAATCCCCCCTCCCCCCAGACACGAGCCCTTTAACTGTAGAACTACAATAAATTAGATCCATTGGTGGATCTGTGGGTTTTTATTTATACACATTGGTGGGCAAGGTAAAAAGGGAAAGTAGAGGGAAGGGGAGAAAAACATTTTACTGTATAACAAGTTACTCCTACAGGGGTCAGATTTCTAACTATTGCAGTTTGGGTATTGGTGGGTGATTGACTTTATATAACTGCATTTGAGGGGTGAACATTCCCTTTAATATTAAAGCTCACACCGACTGGTAATAAAAGATGCCATCATGCCCAGCTCACACAGACTTGTTTTGTGCATATAAGATGCCCTCACGCTCAGCCCACACAGAAACTACATATAAGATGCCCTCACACCCAGCCCACGCAGACTGGCGCAGCTCACACAGATTGATGCATATAATATAAGATGCCCTCATGCCCAGCCCACATAGACTGGCACATATAAGATGCCCTCATGTCTAGTTCACACAGACTGATGCATATAAGATGTCCTCATATCAGCTTACAGAGACTGGTGCACATAAGATGCCTTCATGCCGAACTCACACAGACTGGTGCATATAAAACGCCTTCATGCCCAGCTCACACAGACTGGTGCATATAAAATGCCCTCATGCTCAGCTCACTCAGACTGGTGCATAGAAGGTGCCCTCATTTCCAGCTCACACAGACTGGTGCATATAAAACGCCTTCATGTCCAGCTCACACAGATCTGGTCATATACACCGCCTTCATGGTCCGCTCACACAGCTGGTGGCATAGAAAAGCGCCTCATGTCCCTCACACAGACTGGTGCATATAAACCCCTTCGTGTCCAGCTCCCACAGACTGGTGCAATACTATCACAACAAAACGCCTTCATGTCCAGCTCACACAGACTGGTGCATATAAAAACGCCTTCATGTCCACTCACACAGACTGGTGCCTATAAAACGCCTTCGTGTCCAGCTCACACAGACTGGTGCATATTAAAACCGCCTTCTGTCCAGCTCACACAGAAACTGGTGCATATAAAAACGCCTTCATGTCCAGCTCACACAGACTGGGGCATATAAAACGCCTTCATGTCCAGCTCACAACAGACTGGTTGCATATAAAACGGCCTTCATTGTCCAGCTCACACAGACTGGTGCATATAAAAACCTTCAGTCCAACTCACCAGACTGTTCATTAAACGCCTTCATGTCCAGCTCACACAGACTGGTGCATATAAAAGGCCTTCATTGTCCAGCTCACACAGACTGGTGCATAGAAAACGCCTTCAATTCCACTCACACAGACTGGTGCATATAACACGCCTTCATGTCCAGCTCACACAGACTGGTGCATATAAAACCGACCTTCAAGTCCAGCTCACACAGACTGGTGCATATAAAACGCCTTCATGTCCAGCTCACACAGACTGGTGCATATAAAACGCCTTCATGTCCAGCTCACACAGACTGGTGCATATAAAACGCCTTCATGTCCAGCTCACACAGACTGGTGCATATAAACCCTTCGTGTCCAGCTCACACAGACTGGTGCATATAACAACCTTCCATGTCCAGCTCACACAGACTGGTGCATATAAAACGCCTTCGTGTCCAGCTCACACAGACTGGTGCATATAAAACGCCTTCATGTCCAGCTCACACAGACTGGTGCATATAAACGCCTTCATTCCAGCTCACAACAGACTGGTTGCATATAAACGGCCTTCATTTCCAGCTCACACAGCCTGGTGCATATAAAAACTCCTTCATGTCCAGCTCACACAGACTGGGTGCATAAACGCCTTCATGTCCAGCTCACACAGACTGGTGCATATAAAAGCCTTCATTGTCCAGCTCACACAGACTGGTGCATAAAAACCCTTCATGTCCCAGCTCACACAGACTGGTGCATATAACAACGCCTTCATGTCCAGCTCACACAGACTGGTGCATATAAAACGCCTTCGTCCAGCTCCCACAGACTGGTGCATATAAACGACCTTCATGTCCAGCTCACACAGACTGGTGCATATAAAACGCCTTCATGTCCAGCTCACACAGACTGTGCATATAAAACCCTTCGTGTATCCAGCTCACACAGACTGGTGCATATAAAACCGCCTTCTGTCCAGCTCACACAGACTGGTGCAATATAACAACCTTCCATGTCCAGCTCACACAGACTGGTGCATATAAAACACCTTCATGTCCAGCTCACACAGACTGGTGCATACAGGGCTCTAGACTTTTTGGCATATGAAACAAAATTCCAAATGCTGATCAGTCAAGTGGGGGGGAAACAATTTTGTTTCTGCTCTGCACCAACTGCCGCATTTCTAGTGGACCATCTGGATGTACGAATACTGGCATGGCACAAATACTGAATTTATACACTACGGACACACTATAAACAAACACATTATAGCCCCCAGACCTCCTCACAGCCGCACGGTCTGTGGGCAAGTAGTTACGACATTGTTGTGTCATTCTGATACATTAAAGCCTCTAGGTAGAGAAGATTTATTATCAATGGGTGTTATGGACAGACAGATCTTCAAAAGGTCCGTTTTGGCTACAGACCTGCCACGTGGAACACAGAAGTTTCATTCTAACTTTTTTCTTTATTAGAGAAGGTATTTAATTCTTAGTGTAATGAAGCAGTACGGCAGCTCCCACACACATTACTAAAACTGTAGCTTTCTGGTCTAGATAACCAAATGTTACAGTCACTTAGGGACGTACACATTAACGATATTAGGTTAAAGAGAGACGATAACATTGGCCCGGGTAAGCGCATGGCAGACCATTCCCTATACCACATATGGGCGATCGGTCTGTCCATGGGTGCAGTTCACATTGCAATGTGCAGACAGATACAAATGGGATGGTGCGTATGGCCACCTTTAGATGTAAAACTCTCCCTGTGAAATTAATACGCAGCAACCATTCACATTTCTGCATTATATATATCTAACTGCACTAACCCAGTTAAAAAGCCTAAAAAGGACAGAATATGGAAATAATTGGATTATGGGAGAATTTTTGCATCCACTCCTTTCACCAGAAAAACTGAGCTATAAAATTAGAAATCACTTTTGATCCGGTTGACTAAAAAGGAACCCTACAGAAAATAGCAGATTGTGAAGTAACATTACAGAATCTATTGGTCCTTTAATCTAATCCTTTAAGGCCAATGTCAAAAGGTGAACCTGAAATTTGTTTCCCAATCAATTGCAAGATCCCTGAATAGGTGATAAAAGCCTCCAGTGGCCTTGACAGTACAGTAAATAGGAGGTCTGCTCAGTGTGATTCACCCAGCTGAGCGACGTTGTATCTTTCTGTTTCTCAGTCTCACTCGGTACCAGTGGCACTGCGATGGGGACTAGCTTTGTCCCCCATTTGCTCCATCACATTAGCACTTGTGCCAGTGCAAGAGTTTTTTATTCTACATACAGTATAATACACCCTTAAAGTTTCAGTATTTAAATTCCTACTGGATAGAATGATCTACATTTACGGTTACATGGTGGAAAACGCGATGAGACCATACTTTGTGCACACACACTTATCACTGCACCTACACAGCCCCCCTCAATATTGACAGGGGTCACCAACCACATGAGTCCCAGAGGTTCATTTTAAGCCTTTCTGCTAAGGGAAAGTAAAATAAAAACTTGGTGTTGGCCATTACCTCTAATTTGGGGGAGGATTTTATAGAATGTACCGATTTCCATTATGTGGAATCCAGACAATCACAACAAATGTGAAGCCAAGATAACAAAGACGCTGTGTTGCTGTGTTTGCACAGCTAAAATGAGGTCTGATTGCTTTGTGTGTTATGTGTCTAGATAAGCCAAATTCATTCACAGAGACAGCTTTAAATTACCATTTTAATGTTATTTTACATTGACCAGAAACGCAGGCGCGCGTTTTCGAAGAGGAAAATTGTTTTCTAAAAGGGATATTACACTCCCTGGAATCCTAGTATTGTAAATAGACCATATCCAATTCTCTTTAGTTGATGGTATACAGCACTAATAGGGCTCACTTTCACCCTTGTTCTTTTATAAAACCGGAGCTCCTTTTGAGAGCAGTCTCACTTTACTTCTCATCTCCACGTGATCTCCTCCACCTCCATCAGTTCAATAACAAGCAGGCTTGTGGCTAGCTTTTAAAATTATTTAGAAGTTTGTGCGCGGGGCTTACAGTAACATCGCACCAAAACGCCGCCTTTAAAAATAATAGCATTCCGTGGTGCTTTAACGCAGCGGAACACACAAGCTTAGAAAGGGTGTGAACGTGGCCTAAAATTAGAGGCAAGACACAAAATTCTGGAGATCCCAGCGCTAGCAAGAAAGAGCACCCTTAATACTGTGTAACTTTGGATAGACTACAGCTAGAAGCATAATGCTGGGGTCATTTTAGGGGTAGCAGTATAAAGGTCACTTGTATAGAGAACAGTTTCCCTTTAAACTGACAATCTAGGGTCTGTGCAGGCTCCTCTATTCATCAATAAGTGATCTGCCCTGCACAGTCGCATTCTGCTTGGCTACTGCGGACCGGCCTGTCTGTAGGAAAACAGTAGATAAAGAATGTTAGACATGGGGTTAATAAGCACCAACAAGAATTGCTGCAATTCTCAAAACTTGCGGTGACGTTTGCTAGCCCAACTGGTCCTTCGTAGTCTTTATTTCTGTTGTCTTGGTTGAGCCAACATGTTGGTCGATAATTGCTAACAGGAAATTGTTGACCTCTGACCTCTGCTGCACTTTCCAAGTCACCAATAGACATTGCTCACAGTCCTCAGCTCCATCACCGCACTTCATTAGGAACCAGTGACTTATTTAATGAGAGAGATTGACTTATCAATACAGACAAATTAGATTTTCCTTCATGGTCGTGTAAATACCTAATAAATGGCTGCACAGGAACTGGACCACATTACATGAGCAGAAATTGGAGGGGTCTGTAGTAATCTGGCGTCACTGGTTCATTCCTGTCTCTCAGAACTAAAAACAGTTCAATATAAGTCCAAGGCTTCCCCAATGTACAACCTCCAATTAGAATTGGAGATGGACTAAAACTCGAACCGAGCCAAACTTATCAAGTTCAAATGGACTCGGACTTCTCGAACTTGCGATAATTATCGAATTCAAAAATCGAACAATCTTTGAATCGTTTATGGGATGATTATCGAATGTTCGAATTGTTTATGGGATTATCATCGAAAATCGAATGCGGGAGCTCGAAAGTAGCGCGTTTGCAATTCCTGGATATAAGTGTGTTCCCCCCACTATTTCCCAGGTCCCACAGCCATTTACATTAAGTTACCATTGATATTTTAATTGTATTTCATTCGAACTTTTCAAACTATTTGACTCCCATTGACTTAAATGGGTCCGTTATCGAACTTTCCATATAGTTCACAAGTTCAGCCATCTCTAATTAGAACCGACAAAAAGCTAACAGATGAAAGCTCCATAGAGGATTTATTGGGAGATGAACACGTGTTTTATACCAGATCGGTCCTTCCTCTGATGAATAACTAAACATTCAAACAGAGTTATTCAATAAAAGTTCTTATTGTTTAAAATGGTGATAATTTTGTCCCAACCAATCAGATCATATTTAACATTTAAAAGCTAACATCTGATTGGTTGTGGCAAAATTAGCACCATTTTTAACAATAAGAACGTTTATTGAATCTCCCTGATAATATATTGGTTTCCCTCCTCTCCTTCCAGCTCCACTGCTGATCTCCCTTCTCCAACCTCCTCTCCTTCCAGCTCCACTGCTGATCTCCCTCCACCACCCTCCTCTCCTTCCAGCTCCACTGCTGATCTCCCTCCACTACCCTCCTCTCCTTCCAGCTCCACTGCTGATCTCCCTCCTTCACCCTCCTCTCCTCCCAGCTCCACTGCTGATCTCCCTCCTCCACCCTCCTCTCCTTCCAGCTCCACTGCTGATCTCCCTCCTCTCCTTCCAGCTCCACTGCTGATCTCCCTCCTTCACCCTCCTCTCCTTCCAGCTCCACTGCTGATCTCCCTCCTCTCCTTTCAGCTCCACTGCTGATCTCCCTCCTCTCCTTCCAGCTCCACTGCTGATCTCCCTCCTCTCCTTCCAGCTCCATTGTGTATTTAGCACTTTAGTTTCCTTATTGTAGTTATCATTATAAATTAAATTAGAATTTAGATTCCGTTCCCCTTTATCTCCCATTCGTATCCTGGGTGAGTGGTGCAGATTCGGAGGATAAAGCTCTGTGTCTTACAATGTAAAATCAATAACTTCCAGTAAGCGTTGGTGTTATTTATAGAATAAATGGAATTATTTACAGTTAGTAGATAGATGTGAGGATTTCAAGGCTGGATAAAAAGAATTATCTGATCTTTCTGTGTATTTGACCATTAAAGGTAGGTACACGAGCATTTGCTTCTAGCGAGTGCTCAGCCTGGACAATTGACTGTCTGTTGCGGAAATAGTGGCCGCGGTTGACATTTCGCTAGGCTGATCAGCTGGTCCTATGGGGAACCGCTCGATCCTTTGTGATTTACCAACAGGTCCGTTTGTCCAAACCAGACTAACATGTAACTGAGCTCTGTTACAGCCGCCCTGACCCACACCATGTGATATTTCCAACTGACTGACACACAGTAGGCTGAAAATATTGTATGGTGTGTACCCAGCCTAACAATGCAGGATCAATGCAGGTCATCAGTTATAATCAGTGCTTAGCTATGTCATCAGTTATAATCAGTGTTTAGCTATGTCATCAGTTATAATCAGTGTTTAGCTATGTCATCCGTTATAATCAGTGTTTAGCTATGTCATCCGTTATAATCAGTGCTTAGCTATGTCATCAGTTATAATCAGTGTTTAGCTATGTCATCAGTTATAATCAGTGTTTAGCTATGTCATCCGTTATAATCAGTGTTTAGCTATGTCATCAGTTATAATCAGTGTTTAGCTATGTCATCAGTTATAATCAGTGTTTAGCTATGTCATCAGTTATAATCAGTGTTTAGCCATGTCATCAGTTATAATCAGTGTTTAGCTATGTCATCCGTTATAATCAGTGTTTAGCTATGTCATCCGTTATAATCAGTGTTTAGCTATGTCATCCGTTATAATCAGTGTTTAGCTATGTCATCAGTTATAATCAGTGCTTAACTATCATCAGTTATAATCAGTGTTTACCTAGGTCATCAGTTATAATCAGTGTTTACCTAGGTCATCAGTTATAATCAGTGTTTAGCTATGTCATCAGTTTTAGTTAGTGTTTAGCTATGTCATCACTTACAATTAATGCTACATCATTTTTATTTGGTGAATAGTTATGTCATCAATGTCACATGACTCACTGATGAATTGTGCATTATAAATAACATTGTAGTCCTACTATAAAATATAAGGATATTAGCAGACACCTTGGAATTCCATGAACTTTATAACTCATATTTTACAGCAGGGGCCAGTCCGTGCACACTAACATTTCTGTCATTCCCAAGGAATTTAGTTTACTGCAGATGGATCTGGTAATTTATCCTTGATAAAAGGAACGTGTAATTGAAATGAGAGTAATTAGATGAGTCACAGGCTTGAAATATACAAGAGGCGCAGAGCGGCGTTTAGTTAAATATCAGATAAAGATAATGTCCGTAACAATGGGGGGAGGGGGGATCTGAGCCAACGCTCACCTGATTCACAGATACATTTATTATTGTATACTTTGCATACACAGGTTAGGGCTGGGAACACACAAGCAGATTACGGCCAAACCAACCGATATTTCCATGTATCGGTCAGTTGGGACAAAAAAAAAACGGAGGTCATTTCACAGGTGGCGGTGACTGACGTTGGTAAATCACTGCAGATCATGCTAACCCCTATGGACAGCAGGAACGGCCACGGCAAACAGTTTGCCACCAACAGTGATTCGTCATGGCCAACGGCTCGTTAGTGTCCGATGGTCTGTCCGTGTGTGCCCAGTCTTAGGGCCGTTAATACCGCCCCAAAATTACTGCCGCACACCACAGTGTTGAAACCGCTATTTTCGCCTTATTTATAAAGGCGATCCACATCGCCATGAAAAGCATTACCACGGCGAATGGCAGAAGAAAGAAGAGGCTAGCAACATCGGCTCCGTTGAAGCCAGCAGTGCCAGCAGGCTCACTGGTGGCCGCAGTGAGCCCACCTAGCATCAAAGACTTCAGTGGTGTTCAAGACTCCCATAACATCGGCCTCGTTTAGGCCACCGGTGCCCCAAAACACCCTTGTTAGGGCCACAAGGGCACTTCTAAGTGACACAAGGACCCTGATAGGGCCGGGGAGGTGGGTCAAGGTTTGAGCTGCAGGACCCCCTAAGCCCCAAAAGGCACTTGTCAGTGCCCCCGCTGGAGGGTCCCTCCACCCCTCCCAGGTGGTCCCTCCCCATGAGAGTACAGGGCAGGGGGCTTGGAGGGGCTGCTGGGAAGGGTTTGTGGCGGGTGGTCCCCGCCACGGAGGGCAGCGTGGGCATACACCCCCGCCCTGACTCCCAGTGATCTTGGCCGTTTGGCGAATTGAAATGGCCTAGATTAACGCCACGCATCAGTTACCGCCACTTTATAAAGAGAACGGTAACTTATGCGATGTTAACTTTTCGCCCTTTAATAAATCGCGTTAATATCGATTTTGATGAAAACGTTGGGAAACACGGCCGCGAAAAGTTAGAGAGAGGGAGAGATTTCTAACCAATATGAAGCTTGTGGCAGAATAGCACAGTCCCATGGACACTGTAAATATGATGTCACAAATCCGGTCTCCATAACAAATGGAACTTGTGACATCATACTGAACAATCAGATATAGTTTATTCATTATTTCCTTCTCTATCAACCGTAAAGGGTACCCCAACATCAAAACATTGATTTCTATTACTAACCATAATCTATAGGATGGGACCATAATAATTCCGTTCATTTCACCTGAACGACCTTCATCTCTCCACATCTGCAAACAGAGTGGCGGTTTCCATTTACGGGTCAGTGATTTATTAAAATGAAGAGTTAATCCCTTTATTCTTCTAGGAAAGGTCGACACTTATTTCATTATGGGTCTGAATGATCCTTTCCAGTATCACAACCGATGAACCTCAATTAACTGGTCAGGTGAACCGTACGAGAGATAAATTCCTCCTAGTCCAATAGAATTACACACAGCGATAGAACGTCCCCGATAAAAAGACAACGCGTTAAATGTATGAATATTAGTTTAACAATTGCACGGGAATACGTTCATTTATTGTATAATAACATAAGGGACTAGACTAGATCTTATATTAAAGGACTACCGTGTTATTGCTCTGCCCCCTTTGCAAGAAGCGCCTTTTCCCATTGGATAGATCCTAGACGGGGGGGGGGGGCAGAGCTTGGACATTAAGTTGTCCTTTAATCTTTGTAGTTAGATTTTAGAAAGTTTGTAGAATCTAATTGTAAGGTGTGATGATTCTAGCAAGTTGAGGGCAGCGCAATGTAAAAAGGGTCGGCAGCGCCGGACAGTGGGGCCATCCTTATCCACTTTTATTGGTGTGCATTGAGCGGTGCGCTACCAAAGCACACACCAAAACAGCCTAGTGGAGACCGAGCCCTAAAGGACACCTGCAGATTATGTTATTAAAGTAATAATTAAGTTATATCTGCACAAAGTATCCAGTGGTGCAAATGCAAGAAACTCCATTTATAGACTGAACTCGTTTTAGAATTGTTTTTATTCCCATCTATTTATGGTTCATGGGGCTTTATTTCATATTCATTTGTATTTTTTATTACTTGTTTTATCATTTTTATTGTTATATTATACAGCAATGCATCCCTATGTTCTGGCCTACCTCCTACACTCAATCACATGCCCCTTTAAATAATCCATTTGTTCCCTCTGTAATGGACAGTAATCTGATTGGCTATAGACGTCTAGCAGTGGTGACAAACATCTATAGTAGCTCAGGACTGGGCATGTGTGAGAAAAGGTCTGTGGATAAAACAGTGGGTGTGCCCTTGAGACTGGAATCCTGGGAAATAAAGCAAGTGGCTCACATGTAAATAAGAGAAGACACATATGAATGTTTTTAGGTCAAAAGTGTACTGTCTTCTTATTTAATGTTATTTGGAAGCTTTAGTTGACCTGTAAACATTTTAAACCAGTGGTATAACATTATAACGTCTGGGATGTACAGAGGATTCCAGTTACAATTGGTCCTTACCATATTATCCAGTCATGGGACTTTAATTGTAATTCAAATGTCCCTTTAACTTAATAGAATCCTTTAAACTAGGCTTTTTTTCCTCCCTACCGCCATCTTGTGGACCAATTACATCAACATTTTCATGATATAGACTTTCAGTTTTTGATATTAAAAAATGTAATTAAAAAATATTTAACATTAAAAGGGAAAGTTCAGTAGAAAATATCACTTTTTAAAATGAATTATTAAAAACATGCTCAGATTCCAACTGAGCAGCTAAATCGTCCCAGGGGCATAGTCAAGGGCACGACCAAAGCCAACGCTATTAGTGGTCACAGATACAAAATGGATAAAGTGTTAGGACAAGAAAATATTCCTTTTCATTGACAGAAGCATATGCGTTTGTACTTCCCCTTTAAAAAAACATCCTTTCAATAATACAAATCCCAGGAAGGGCAGACAAATTAGAGACATCAGGGTCTTTAAAAATGAACAGAATTTGTGTAATTCGTCCAATGTAAGAAAACCCCAATTCTGCAGCCTACCAGCTAAAAATAATGTCACATGGTAACTCGTCTCTTAGCAACTGCAACATACAGCCGGCGGATTTATTTCGCCTATAAAATTCCCGTGTTTGCTTGCTTTTTCTTCAAAGTTAAATGAAATAAATAAAACCTAAGCAATTTATAAGGGGAAAAAAAGGTAGCGTAAGTATTTATAAATTACTATTAATGGCCGCAGTGGTTTACGTTTAACGACCGAATATTCCGTACACCTGGGTAATCTTATAAATGTTCCTCAAGGCTCCCAACTCCCAACTCCTTTACCTAATTCGCTTTATATACAGGATCGGAAACGCTTTAACAGGATTTTGCCGCCCCGGACGCCAATTTATACGATTAACTGAAAAATAAATAAATAAGCAAAGCTGAGAAAGGATAAATAACCACAGTAAACACACTCCGGGGCTCAGACCGTCTGCAGAGTTTAATAGCCCTAATAAAACTTTGCATTAATGAATTACAAGGAGAGGACATTAAATACATGGCAGCTACTAATGTTAGAAGAATCTGAACGGCGTCTATATAAAGAAGTCTCAGGGCTTGTGTAGTAAATGGGATCTACTTAATGTTTTATATTAATCGTGCACTATTTAATGCTTTATATTACCAATAAAATACACATTTCTATTTAAACTTGTGCTGAATTAAAGGAGATGCTTAAATTAAAACACATTTTTCCCTGACTTAGAGCACAGAAACAACTAAATAAAACCACTTTGCCTTTCTAACTAATTCCTATACAAAGATATTTTTAAGTGAAGTAGAAAAAGCCCTGACCATTACTGGAAATGGAAAAAAACATTTTTTTTGATCCCCATTTCTTTAGATATCCAATTGGAACCCTTAATTTCCAGCTGTCAATCAAGTGCCTTATTATCATAAACTCTTCTGCTGTGAGCAGTTTTGCTGTGGTTGGAATAATGAGTTGGAATAATGGCTGGAATAATAAGTTTTGACGGTTGGTATATTACCGAGCATGCTTGCTCTAATAAAAAGAGTCTGGTCAGATGGAAAGGGGAGTGGTTAAAAGAGGGAGGGGGGGATACTAAAGGTAGGAACAAGCAGCAAACAAAAGTCCATATGCAGATGTCCAGCTTCCCTACTTCCAAGGGAATATAGATAATGAATCAAAATAAGATGCAGAGTCGTACTCCAGGGTAAATGGTGAAATTTATTCTAAAACAGTCAACAAAACAACGTTTCGGGGGTACAAGCCCCCTTCTAAAGGTAGGAACACACTGTAACATTCTGTCAAAGATGACAGACAGAAACTATAACTGTAAGATTCTGTCTGTCATCTTTGACAGATGGGAGTACACACAGTCACAAGCGTTCTCCCTTTATAAAGTATATATAAAATATAGGGAGAATGACTGCGAATGATGGACATTTTCCATTCCCGATGCAGAACGTTCGTCAGCTTCGGAAACAATTGTTTCGGCCGTACACACGGGCCAATCCCATCGGTACCGTACCCTGTTGCGGATTAGACAGCTCTCTTCACTCACAATGCATAAAACACACTTAAGCTGATTGGACATCAATTTCTCTCACCCTGAATGGGATACACTCAGCATGTGTTAATAATTCTTTTTTTACATTTGACTTCTGATCGCGAAATGAATGGGCCACATGGAGAACATTGTGGGATCGTCGGAAGGTCGAACACTTTAACTAGGTGTATGGCCGACAGTCAGAAAAAATGTCTCAACTTTCCTTTTCTTACACATTATCTATAGTTGAATATTGTGTTCTACTGATCAACACCATATACTGACCTTACAGTCCAGGAATTTATCAGGAATTTCAAGTGATTAATCTTAATTAACTTGAACTGAATACAAGAAATGAACTTTAAAGACAGAAGAAAAAAAAGAAAAGACAATTAGCTACCACACACACACACACACACACACACACACACACACGGGAGATTTCTCGTTTGGTCGTTTGAAAACAGAATAATCGTCGTCTATCAAGGATTAAGCTGGAATCATTATGATAATTACAGCACATATCTAAAAAGGAGGTAATTGGATTTATTAACGAACAGGGCTGATCAGCTGAAAATAATGGCAGAACGGCGTTCCGGGGAGAGTGTGTGATTGGAAATTGTAATGTGCAAGCGATACGGTAAAACAAAAGCATTATATTAAAGTGGAGCATCAAATCAACCACCTACCGTTAAAGGGCAAGTTCACCCCCAAGCTAAAATTGAACCCACTACTGGCCCCACTGTGTAGTTTCAAAAAATCCTTACCTTACATCTCTACTCCTGATGGTTCTCCTGCAGTGCTTGTCCAAAGTCCAGGAAAGTGAAGAGTAGGAGGTGACTTCCTGTCCAAAGGTCTCTGCCTCTTCGGTCACCTCCAGGAGGTAGCGTGACATGCGCAGGGGAGCCCCCTCACGCCATCTGTATCCATCTGTTGCTGCCTTTCCACCTAGCGTAAAAAGCTTTTCATATCATGTAGGTTACCCCTGCCCACCCCTAACTGCTTGTATTAGTTTGTTAAAAAAAGATTTAGAACTCCATTGACGTCAGCCGATCTCAGATGCGCTGCCGGTCCGGCCCTCTGCTTGCAGTTCTGGCAAGCAGGGAGCCTAATCAGAGCACCGGGGGAACAAAGGCATGTAAGTAGTGTTCTGAATCTTTTTTTAACAAACTAACTGTGGTTGGGGGTGGGCAGGGGTAACCTACATAATTTCAAAAACTTTTATAAAGGCTGGAGATGCCCTTTAAAAATCCTCCATTCAGTCAAACTTGTGGCCCTTCCAATGTTTAAAAACTACAGCAGTCCCTGACAGCATACTGCCAATGTGTACCAGGTGCATGGCCAACATAAAACTAGCTATCGAGGGCCAGATCAGAAAAACAGCTTGAAGTTCACTACCTTGAGGCCTCGATCTTTTTGCAGATTTTAGCTTTAAAACTGCGGAGCCATTGGTACAGAAGATGAGGCCAGTGGGAAATTTTCCTCCTCGTCTGATCTTTGTTTTTTTTCCGATAAACTACTCGATATTGTCAAGCGGTCAATCGGAAAAACGGAAAACATTGAGCCAAAGTAAAAAAAAAAAATACAAAAATCTGTAGGGCCACATCAATCTCAGTTGATTCATCTAACGTTCCAGCTCAGCGGTTTTCTGAAGTTTCTGTAAAATAAAATCTAGGGGCGTTTCTAGGTTTTTTGGCACCCAAGATGCCAAGCTGTGTAAAGTAGCCCCTATCCGCGATCGGTGGCACGCTTTACGTGCTGCTGTGTGGGGTCGGAGGGGTTATACATTTGGTACAAACTACGCAACTTTCGCATCAGTGCCAGAATGGGCTCCTAGGCTTTCCCTTGTAATCCGTGTTTAGTTGATAGATTGGAGAACACCAACTTTTTCACTTTGAATTGTATTAATGTGTGTGAAGATCACGTTTAACTTTTTGCCACACCATAAATGCCCATTTTCCAAGTGCAAGTTCAATTGAAAAATTGGTAAGTTCCCGAAAAGTATTTTCCATTTTCTTCCATTGGCAAAGATTAACACTGATCCCCTAGGATTAACCTGTGCCTTTAAATGTTTTCTAAAATTTTCTATTTGTGAATGAATCTCTTTGATTCATTCAGAAATACTACTGTAAAGCGCTATTCAATAGCATCTTACTATAACAGGTATGGAAATGCAATCAAACAGCTGATCACACTTCAGTACCTCCAACTAGACCAAACAGCTGATCACACTTCAGTACCTCCAACTAGACCACCAGGGAAGATAGGTGGCTCTGGTTACAAATACATGTAATGAACTGGTAAAAATTTGGGGGTTGGGGGCAGATAGCGTACAATTCAGCATTTTTTTAAGAGTGGACATGCCCTTTAATATTCCAAAAATTATTTTCCCCAAGAACTATCATTTTTTTAGTAGTTAGATTAAAGGGAATACACATCCTCCAGACCCAGTACAATACATAGAACTAGATGTACTTTTAACCTTGCTGTATTCCTAATTAATCATTAATGAGGCAACCAGGAGCTTTGCAGAGACAACCTTGACAGCAGTTGGCGAGCACCTTGCTACCTGCTATTTTTCATTCAGTGCAAGAGCGGTGTTTGTCTTTGAAGCTCATAGACCTTTTCCCTTTGTTGTTAAAAGCGTAAATAGACAATAACACAGCAGTAATAGCGCCGGGATTTGTTCAGTCTATCAACACGACACTCTGAGTTGAAATTGACCAAATGTAGACGTTTATTCTGGATAAAATACCAGACTTCTCAATGTATATGAAGAGTATATTGTAGCCTTTACAAACTAACTGTTAAAGATTTTATTTTTTAAAGGAAATAATGTGAAATGATTTATGTTCCAAGGTTTTCTGATTCTAACTGATGACATAGCTAAGCACTAGAGATGTCCGAACTTCGAAAAATCCGGTCCGCGCGAGGATCCGCGGATTTTCGAAAAAATCCGAAAATTCGAAAATCCGCGAACGGACCCGTTAAAACGTATTAAAATGAAAATTCGGCAAAATCCGCATTAAAAGTGGTCTAAATAGCCTTGGTAACGTACACTTAACCACTCAGGGACCTGGGTAATGTCCTTAGAAACACGTATCAATGCCTACAATACCTAAAAATTACAGTTCGCTAGCGTGACTTTAAAAAAACGGTATTTTTCGAAAATACGAGGATTCCCGTAAAAACTAAGATTTCCGTAAAAAAACGAGGCTTTCTGTAACTATGATAGCTGCCATTGGCTAATTTGGATCACGTGGCTTGCTCCGTCTTGAAAATTTACACGAATTACTCATTTTTACGAGTATTCTCGTAATATACGAGAATACTCGTAATTACGAGGATCTTCGGTTTTTCTGGATCCCGCAAGTATCGTAGATCCTCGTAATTACAGAGATACTCGTATTTTCGAAAATTTTCGTAAAAAAAAAAAATCCGCAGTTCGGAAGTCCGGAAAGTCCGGAATAATCCGCCGTTCGCGGACGGGAGAAATCCGCGACGGATCCGGGTTCGGGTCCACGAACCGGCCATCTCTACTAAGCACTGATTCTAACTGATGACATAGCTAAGCACTGATTCTAACTGATGACATAGCTAAACACTGATTCTAACTGATGACATAGCTAAACACTGATTCTAACTGATGACATAGCTAAACACTGATTCTAACTGATGACATAGCTAAACACTGATTCTAACTGATGACATAGCTAAACACTGATTCTAACTGATGACATAGCTAAGCACTGATTCTAACTGATGACATAGCTAAGCACTGATTCTAACTGATGACATAACTAAACACTGATTATAACGGATGACATAGCTAAACACTGATTTTGACGGATGACATAGCTAAGCACTGATTCTAACTGATGGCATAGCTAAGCACTGATTATAATTGATGACATAGGTAAACACGAATATAATGGAATAATAGAATAATAGAATTCAGGCAGAGACAAAGGGGCATATTCGCTATCGCAGAACATCGCAATGCCTTATTTATAAAAACGCTCGTTTTCGCTTTCGCCGTTGCGGAAAAGTATCGCTGGAGATAGTTTTCGCTGTATTCATTGCGTTAAGTGCAATATCAGTTTTCGCTTATTCATTGCGTTAAGTGCGATATTAGTTTTTGCTTATTCATTGCATTAAGTGCGGTATCAGTGCGAAAAGAGAGATTGCTCTCTAGTGGTATTTCAGAGCTATTTTTGTCATTTTTTAATTTAAAGCTATTTATAAATAGGTGAAATTTTACCTTTTTGCCCTTTTTCTGCCTTTTGTTGCATTTTTTGCAGTTTTACCAGAATTTTCGCCAAACATCATTACTTACTGGAATGTTCCATTAACATGACTATTTCTTACACAGCACAATGGGCTGTTCCCATATTAATGGAGCTGGTTTGGTAATTAGCTGCAATACTAAAAAATTAGTCCTATTAATAAAATAGAGAAAATTCGCCTTTTGAGTTTTACACTATTTATCATATCCTAATAATAAAATAGAGACAATTCACCTGGGTGAGTTTTACACTATTTATCATATCCTATTAATAAAATAGAGAAAATTCACCTGGGTGAGTTTTACACTATTTATCATATCCTATTAATAAAATAGAGAAAATTCACCTGGGTGAGTTTTACACTGTTTATCATATCCTATTAATAAAATAGAGAAAATTCACCTGGGTTAGTTTTACACTATTTATCATATCCTATTAATAAAATAGGTGAGTTTTACACTATTTATCATATCCTATTAATAAAATAGAGACATCTCCCCTGGGTGAGTTTTACACTATTTATCATATCCTATTAATAAAATAGAGAGAATTCCCCTGGGTGAGTAAGCATGCAATACCAATAATATTTAATGGCCATAATGTAAATCCATGCATAAAATGGGGACATGGCGGCAGTTCAGCAGATAAAAACCTTTTTTTATGCGTATGAGCAAATATCTCCCCATTTAAAGGACTCTGTGGGTGGGGCCTGGAGATATTGGGCTCCTCATTTGCCTTTAATTTTACACAGCACCTCGATCTTATACTTATGCAAAGTAATGGGAGATGAAAGAAATAAAAGCAAAGCAATCCCTTTACGCTGGCAAACAATGAGTTAACTAACTCCCAATAATTATATTATTACTCATAATGTAGGAAGTTTCTAAGTACAGCAAGGCCACCACTGAAAATTTGCAAGACCCCCAGTGAATGCTGCGAGACCCCCACTGAATATTAGCGAGACCCCCCCAGGGAATGCAGCAAGACCCCAGTGCAAATTTGCAAGACCCCCAGTGAATGCAGCAAGATCTCCAGTAAATATTAGCGAGACCCCCACAGTGAATATTAGCGAGACCCCCCGTGAAAATTTGCAAGACCCCCAGTGAATACAGCGAGACACCCAGTGAATATTAGCGAGACCCCCAGTGAATATTAGCGAGGCCCCCACAGTGAATATTAGTGAGACCCCCCCATGGAATGCAGCAAGACCCCCAGTGAAAATTTGCAAGACCCCCAGTGAATGCAGCAAGACCCCCAGTGAATATTAGCGAGACCCCCACAGTGAAGGCAGCAAGACCCCCAGTGAATATTAGCAAGACCCCCACAGTGAATATTAGCAAGACCCCCACAGTGAATATTAGAGAGACCCTCAAAGTGAATACACTGAGACCCCCTTAGTGAATATAAGGGAAACCTCCTTAGTGAATAGTGAGATCCCTTTAACTATGGCTTCACAGAATGGGATAAGTTATTGAAACCAAATCTACCTACATATATAAATCTGTCTCCCCCTGCCATAGGCTGTAACCGGATTCCTAAACAGAGACCCAGCCTGGCCTGGGAGTCTATCAGCAATCAGCCACCTGGTTTTATAACATAAACAACAGGGGGGAAGAAGTTCTGCTAAAAAAAATATATAATTTACATTTTAAACAAACCCTCCTATGTAAACTGATAGGTACAGAACCCCTCACAATGTAATAATAACCATATAAACGGCAGTTTGTAAACTGAAAGGTACAGAACCCCTCACAATGTAATAATAACCATATAAACTGCAGTTTGTAAACTGATATGTACAGAACCCCTCACAATGTAATTATAACCATATAAACTGCAGTTTGTAAATGGATAGGTACAGAACCCCTCACAATGTAATAACCATATAAACTGCAGTTTGTATACTGATAGGTACAGAACCCCTCACAATGTAATAATAACCATATAAACTGCAGTTGTTGTAAAAGATATGTACAGAACCCCTCACAATGTAATTATAAACCATATAAACTGCAGTTTGATACTGATATGTACAGAACCCCTCACAATGTAATAATAACCATATAAACTGCAGTTTGTAAACTGATATGTACAGAACCCCTCACAATGAATAATAACCATATAAACTGCAGTTTGTAAACGGATAGGTACAGAACCCCTCACAATGTAATAATAACCATATAACTGCAGTTTGTAAACGATAGGTACAGAACCCCTCACAATGTAATTATAAAAAACATATAAACTGCAGTTTGTAAACTGATATTTACGAAACCCCTCACAATGTAATAATACCATATAAACTGCAGTTTGTAACTGATATTGTACAGAAGCCCCTCACAATGTATATAACCATATAAACTGCAGTTTGTAAACTGATAGGTACAGAACCCCTCACCAATGTAATAATAACCATATAAACTGCAGTTTGTAAATGGATAGGTACAGAACCCCTCACAATGTAATAATAACCATATAAACTGCAGTTTGTAAACTGATAGGTACAGAACCCCTCACAATGTAATTATAACCCTATAAACTGCGTTTGTAAATGATAGACAGAACCCTCACAATGTAATAATAACCATATAACTGCAGTTTGTAAATGATAGGTACAGAACCCCCTCACAATGTAATAATACCATATAAACTGCAGTTTGTAATGATAGGTACAGAACCCCTACAATGTAATAATAACCATATAAACTGCAGTTGTAAACTGATGGTACAGAACCCCTCACAATGTAATAATAACCATATAACTGCAGTTTGTAAATGGTAGGTACAGACCCCTCACAATGTAATAATAACCATATAAAACTGCAGTTTGTAAACTGATAGGTACAGAACCCCTCACAATGTAATAATAACCATATAAACTGCAGTTTGTAAACTGGATAGGTACAGAACCCCTCACAATGTAATAATAACCATATAAACTGCAGTTTGTATACTGATAGGTACAGAACCCTCACAATAGTAATAATAACCTATAAACTGCAGTTGTAAATGGATAGGTACAGAAACCCTCACAATGTAATAATAACCAATAACTGCAGTTTGAAACTGATAGGTACAGAACCCCTCACAATGTAATAATAACCATATAAACTGCAGTTTGTAAATTGATAGGTACAGAAACCCTCACAATGTAATATAACCAATAAACTGCAGTTTGTAAACTGATAGGTACAGAACCCCTACAATGTACTAATAACCATATAAACTGCAGTTTGTATACTGATATGTACAGAACCCCTCACAATGTAATAATAACCATATAAACTGCAGTTTGTATACTGATATGTACAGAACCCCTCAAATGTAATAATAACCATATAAACTGCAGTTTGTATACTGATATGTACAGAACCCTCACAATGTAATAATAAACCATAAAACTGCAGTTTGTTATACCTGATATGGACAAACCCCTCACAATGTAATAATAACCATATAAACTGCAGTTTGTATACTGATATGTACAGAACCCCTCACAATGTAATAATAACCATATAAACTGGAGTTTGCAACAATGTTTATCTTTACTCCCATGGACAATGTAACTATTTAACAGAATTGGATTGTCCCATTTATGGGGGGGTCTGTATTAAATATTAACATTCCTTATTATGATGCCATGAATATAATCCTCTGGATTCTACTTACCTTTAACAGCTGGTTAAGGTTCCAGAATAGGGAAATTCCATGTTAACTGGATCCAAATAGAAAATAAATCAACAAGTGGTCTAAGGGTGATCACCCCCCCCCCCCACACACAGACTCCTAATTGTGTGGTTTACTTTGTGAGGGTGACTCCTCCAATCACAGGGCTGCAAAATGCCTGAAGGGTATCACTGGAGACTGGGCACTGGCTCTCTGCATTCCTGGGATCCCAGGGTGCCCCCCAGACTATTGTGCACAGGAACATTACTCCTTTAACTCTTAACAGTCCCCAGAAGCAATCAGTGCTGCCCCCACATAGACCCAGGCAAGGCTGCTGCATGGAATGGGGTAAGATTCCCTCTGAAGCTCTAGTTAAGATGAATGACTGCAGAAAATGAATAAGCATACAGCAAAGTGGGACAGTGCCTTCCCCCTCTCACTGAGTCAGATCCTCCCTCTGGAAAGCCTGCAGCTCTACCAGGCCTCTCTGGATGAAGTGCAACCCTGAACACACAAGGTGGAGAAGGGGGAGCACTGAGCTGGTCATTTAATCTCCCCCCTTCCCTTACACATGTGCAAGTTTCACTGGTGTCTGCTATAGAGCAGGGATACACAGATCACTGCACATGGTTTGTTCCAGACTTTACTACTGGGTCTGGGAGGGGGGGGGTGTTAACTATTTCATTACTTTGAATGTATGACATCACAATTGCATCTATTATATCATATTTCATTTTTAGGGCTACGCCCCACTACACGGAGGCAAGCATGAACCGCGCAGCGCAATTGCAATGTACTGGGGGTGATGTTGTGTTTTTTGATATTGTTGTCCTTTAAAAACAATAAACCCCCCAATGTTCAATGAATTCATCTTCTGCAGAACTTCAATTCCCATCATCCTGCCCCTGGCTAGAGCCGTTATTTAATAAATATGAAGTTACCCTGTATGAAGCTGGCAGGTGTAGGGGTTAAAATAAACGATGGGGTGTGGCAACTCGCCAAGAGGTTACGCAGCAGCTGAGATCTCAGAGTTTCTATTGGCAGATTTCCTAAATAAATGATGCAGATTGTTAAGCCCTATTTACCAAAATTATAAGTTTGCCCTCTGACAACCAATCAGCAGTGAGCTCAGTACGGCCAACTGCGGATAGGTTCATGACAGGAAGAGTTGTGATTGGTTATTTTATGTTACAGCTGTGTTATAGGTTTACATTTGTCATTTGGATCCCTTTTCACTTACAGGGTTACTCAATAAAAGTTCTTCAGGGAGATTCAATACAAGTTCTTATCATTTAAAATGGTGCTAATTTTGCCCCAACCAATCAGATCTTATTTAACATTTGAAAGCTAACATCTGATTGGTTGGGGCAAAATTAGCACCATTTTAAACGATAAGAACTTTTATTGAATCTCCCTGCTAATCTTTTAACGCTGGTACACACTGGCAGATTTTTTTTGGTCATTCACCGCTATCGAAAGCTTGGCGTTGACATACTATTGGTCATAGATGACAATGCGGTTCATAGGAGACTTCGCAATCGGCCATGATTTACCGATATGTCCGACTCTCCTTTGTCTGATTCGGACCTAGACCACACTGACGTGTTTCTCACCCGATTACGATGGAGGTTTTGCGTTACGTTAGCGAATGAGAATTTATTATAGATAAATAATTATCTATTTCCAACAGGCCCTGTCCCAAAGAGCTTACAATCTAATCCCTATTTCACAAACACAATCATTCTGGGGCAAAGTGGAGAAACCAGCAGAACCCCCCACATATATTGGGAGAACATGGAAACTACACCAGGAAGGATCTGAACCCAGGGCTCCCACTGACCAGCGCTAAACATGTCTCTGTTCCTTTAATTCACAGCTGTATAGTCACATGGCCATTTATTATAAATGATTATCTACTATATTGAACTCACATGGTGACCAAGGGGTTAAATATAGACCTGGCTGAACTTCACAGGTGATTTTCTAATCTGGTAATAACCTTGCTGGTTGTGTATCTACATAGGTTATTTTTAATAATATATTAAATACTATTATGTTACATTAAAGGAGAACTGTATTTTCCAAGCTTCGCCCTCTAAGTCTCTGATATATCCAATAGGAAAAAGGGATAGAATAGGGGTGGAGGAACAACATTACAGTTGTCCTTTAAAAGCTCTTTAAATTCCAGTGAAACTGCGCCTCCAGTGGCCAAATTATTCCTTAAACTGGTAAAAGTGCTACTGATCTGGTCAAACATTTATACAAACATAGAAAAGATAATCAATGCACATTCCTAGGCCCCATACAATATCACATTATCTGCACACTGGCATATATTATAAACATAGAAAAGATAATCAATGCAATCCTAGGCCCATACAATATCACATTATCTGCACACTGGCATATTAAAACATAGAAAAGATAATCAATGCATTCCTGGGCCCCATACAATATCATATTATCTGCACACTGGCATACATTATAAACATAGAAAAGATAATCAATGCACATTCCTGGGGCCCAACAATATCATAATTATCTGCACACTGGCATACATTATAAACATAGAAAAGATAATCAATGCACATTCATGGGCCCATAATATCATATTATCTGCACACTGGCATACATTATAAACATAGAAAAGATAATCAATGCACATTCCTGGGCCCCATACAATATCATATTATCTGCACACTGGCATACATTATAAACATAGAAAAGATAATTAATGCACATTCCTAGGCCCCATACAATATCATATTATCTGCACACTGGCATACATTATAAAACAGTAGAAAAGATATCAAGCACATCCTGGGCCCATACAATATCATATTATCTGCACACTGGCATACATTATAAACAAAGGGGTTTTAGTATACATTACTGTGATCACATGAATGAAAAGCCTTCCAACCACGTCAAGGTAACCCCAGACTGGAACTGGGAACTGGGCTGGAGTTGTCCTTTAAAGCCCAGGATGCATTTATTTTTAGATATATATTTAAAGGGAAACCAAAACAGAACACATTTTTCGTAATAAACCTGCTTGTAATGGTCAAGGCCACTGTACTGCATTACTGTGTACAGCACCAGAATGAAATAGACCTAGACAGCAACAGAATTAAATTGAAAGGCTTCTGGAGGTGGGAAGCGGTACAGCAGCCCCCTTGCATAAATGCAAGAATTACAAGCTAATGACTGGTCCTTTATTCCTAAGCCAAACAAATGCAAGGTATCTGTTTCCATTTCTGGGATGGGGTCTCTATACATTATACAGCTTACAATAGACTTACCATCCAATTAATCTGCAATGCACCATGGAAGCCACTTAGAGACAATGTCCATTAAAGATCGCATTGGACTTTCGCCTGCTTTTGAATGCCAAAGCCTTTCCGCTCTGTCATGTAGTTCTACAGCGTGTTTTTATATTTAATGTGTGACCTTTCTAGACCTTGGCTCCACATTCGCTGTCACTTTCATTGTACATTGTGTTTTCTTTCCCTGCCCGGAATCAGTTCTGCCTTTGATGTTATTACTGGGGAAACGACTCAATTAAAATCAGGGATGTGCACACTACAACTCCCAGCATTCCCTCTCTGTTTGCTGGCTTATAGTGATAAAAACTTTCACAATAGGCTTTAAAATATTTGTCCTCTATCTAAGAAAACTTAGGTTCAAATGTACATAAAAGTCGAAAAATAAACAATGTTATTATATTATTATTAAAGGATAAGCCCAGCCTACAATACATGTTCCCTTACTTATAGCAGAGAAACTACTGATTAAAACATTAACACTTTGCTAACCAAAGATACATGAAAATGTTCAGTTCACATATCCCCCGCCCCTCCACAAGTTCAGTGATCCCAGGCATGCTCAGTTCGATTTATTAAGGGAGGGAGAATAATAATCCATTAACTTCTTTATATTAGTTAATTAGTCAAACACACAAATTAATACAAATATAACCTACCTACCTTTAGGAACTGTTTGGTAATAATTGTACAACACAAAAAGGCTATAAAGAAACTTCTTTATATATTTACAAACTACAAACTATATAATATAAACTTGTGTTTCCTAGTGGCCGGTTCAAGCCATTTCTTTTCCATGTTGTATTTTACTTTATAGCCAGACAGCTGTCATCCATTACCTTCCATTACTGCAGTGCAGTCGGACTGGGAAATGTGAAGGGAGCCAAAGTAGATGAATGGGAAGAAAGATTTAAATGGACAAACAATGGAGAATTTTGCTATTCGGTATGAATATATTCAGTGAATTTTAATTTTAAAGAAGACGTTCATACAGACCAGATTCTCTGTGTACTGACCCTTTGCTCCATTCCGGATTTCGAACACATAAACGGATTATTTGTCCCGAGCGAGCCCTCGGCTGGGAGAAATGTCTGTCGGTCACGGCAAAGTACAAACGATCGATTGTGCGGCCCCATAGGGAATTTACTTACATGTCCGTTCGTTCGTCCGATCCAGAAGAACGGACGATCGAGGTCGGACGCCCCACACCAGCAGATATTTTCGGCCGAAATTTCTGCTGGTGTGTACCCAGCCCAAGACCGGAGGGCAACCAATCCGGTGAGCCGCTGCAATCCTCCTGGTAAGTGGAGGCTTGTCTAATTGTGAAGCAAGTGGTGCGGTGTTAGATCAGGTTATCTGGGCTGAAAGGCTACTTGGGTATCCAGAGCGTCACACATGGGGGATCACCTGAACCTAATTGCTAAAGACTTTCATTCTCCTTATAAGATGGTGTCAGAGTAGATGCTGGTGGCACCAGAGACAGATGATCCCCGTAATTGCTGAATTGGTTTTAAAACATTGGTATGTTTATTAATAGGAATCCTCGCCTACTGTTACTCCATAACAGTGCAGGTGTAGAGGAGCAAAAAGTCCCTAGTAAGGGCCCAGCCTAGGGCCCTAATTAATTTTATTCCATCCTGCGTGGTTTGTTACCCATAGGCCAGCGGTGCAGTGACTAATATACACTAATAGACATAAAGTAACATTCTGTAACAGTCTTTGTTCCTTCTGGCCGTAGATGGAATTTCAGTGCAGATAATAAAGCCCTTTATAAACTATTACATTTCAAAGCATCTCAGACTGTCCACGGCGATTCTGAAACGTGACCTGGGTTCTTTGTCGTGGTTTCTTTTATCTAATCTCAGTCTCCTACTGCTGAAACAGTTCAGGGCCTTATGGGATATTTGGGATGGTTCTAATGTTACTAAAGTCCCTTGGATTTTATTTATGATTTACATAACACTCTACTGCAATATTTATATGTATGAGAAGATGAAAAAATCTTTTTTTGATCTCAAGTTCCCCTTTTGTTTAAATTGTCCTTTATATTAGCGAGAGCCTCTGTCTATTTTCATTCTAACCTCCCACTTTCTTGACCTCATCCTGTCCCACCAAGACTATTGCCAACTTCTTGTGAATTATCTTCCTGTTGATTGTTTTTAGTTTCCAATTTTGACATCAACTCCTGTAACGCCCTTCAAATCACCTGCGCCTGCCAGTCCTTCACTGATTCTGCCATATGTCCGCTAACCTCCCACTAACCAATTAGCTTCTCTTTCTGACCCCTGTCTAACCACATTGGCCTCTGCCACCTTAACCATCTCTGCTACCCAATCCGCTTGCAGCTATGATTATAATTAATGAAAATCATCATGTAAGGTGACACGATATTTATCTCTCTGAATGGATGATTAACAGATGGTCAGAGATATGCGGGTGTTGCCATGTGTCTCAACTCACATTGAAATTGTGTGGAAAATGTCACGTCAGTGTCTGTATCTCTGTTGCAGAGATAGAAAAAAATGGCAGTACGTAGTGTTACATATTCTCTATAGCTATGAAGCAAGGTAAATCAACACCCTACTGATAAACTACATTTCCCAGAAATCTTAGCAGGGCTGGTTCATAGAAAAGGCTAATGTTAAAGCTATTTTACATGATGCTATGTTATCTGGGTGATGCTATTTCATTTGCATTAACAAATAACACAGGGCTGACATCTTATTTTCTGGGCCCCATATCATGTACATTTCTGGGGCCCCTGTGATAGCAATAGCCATATGGGCTCCAGCACAGGAAAATCATAGAGACTTGATGTTTCTATTAGATAATGTCTTAGATTACCCGCAAGGCAACATGGGATCCTGTCTAGGGACCAGGACACTTTATGGGGCCACATGTTCTGCATGAATATATTGTACAATATATTTCAATATAATACATCCCTTCTACTAATCCCAATGGGATTGATCTGTAAATAATTTACTTATAATTGGTAGCCACTTCGTTAGAACAGATGCAGGAAAGTCGCCAGTTACGTCTTGAATTTCAGTGCCCAAACTGTGAAAGTTTGATGTTATCAGTATCATTAAAGGGTCGATATACTCATTCAGTAACTGGGTACTCTCTGGCTCCCCCCCTAATCAGAGTCACTGACTCTCCTCCCATCATACTATGACATTGACAAAAATATGTTAATAAAAGGGAGGGCAGATTGGGAGAAGAGACTGATCTGTCAGTTACTGCATAACTGTGACATTCTTAGGCTGGGTACACACAGAAATATTTTACGTCCCGATCGTTCGCCGCTAGCGTATGGCCAGCCTGGACAAATCACCATCGGTTGTAAAAAAAAATCACTGTCAGCACGACCCATACACATTAATAATGGTATACAGGTATATAACCAGAAATATTGTAGATCTAGCAGCTTCCTTGGTTCAAATGAGTGGTAAGGTAGGAATTTCCAGTATATATATATATATATATATATATATATATATATATATATATATATTAGATATACAATGACCTGGATGACTGTATGATAGATAAGATAGGAAATAGCTCCAGTTTTGAGGGGTGTTCTGCGTATACAGTAAATGTTTATTCTCTAAGTTAAAATGACTAAGATAAGGTCTAGTTATAAGCAGAGTGCTGTTCATCTACTAGAGTGCCAAGACTTAGTGAGTGTGGAATCTCATAGGACATAGTTAGTAGACCACATTGGTGTCTCTTTACACTAGAGGGGCTCTTGGGATTTGTATGAGATTAATAGCTTCCCTGGCTCGCTTTGTACTATACATAGAATGATATGGTTTGAGAACTCTGCATGTCTCCGTGCAACACTCTCAATTATACACAGATGATTGAAAGACAGTTCCAGCGCCAGTACGGTACAGCGAGAGCATTCGCTGTCATGGAGTCTAATCAACTGGAATTGATGGACAGAGATCTTTATACTGAGTTCGGAATATAAAATACGTTACGAGTTACTAATGAAAAAATGGTAATTTCCAATGTGGAGGGGCCACGTATGTATCGCAATGTCCAAGTACAATATCTAGGGGAATAACCTGTCCGTGATTGCAATAATTTACATTTTCAACCTCTCCCTGTGGGCTGATCATTTCTAATAATAAAAATCTTTAGACTTAAACACAAGAGGCTGTTAATTTGCAATGACTAATTGGAGGTTACCGGAAGACTGGTCTACTACAGCTAGAAAACATCTGATTGGCTGGTGTAGATTAAATCTGGCCACAGGTGTTCGATGGCTGCAAGATGGTACAGCCAATTGGTACTTACCTATAAAAACTTGACCAGGGAGTTCCAATTGATTTTTACCACCTTGCTTCGAGATAACGTGTCCTCAGATGGGATTGATATAAAATGTTCCAACTGGTAAAATCCCCCTTCCAGGGGTGTCTCTCTAATGAGGCAAAATGAGCAAAATGCTCAGGGCGGTGCCCCTGCTAAATATGAGAGAGGCGGCAGGCAGAGCTCACTTTAATTTTTTTTTTTTTTTCAGAGAAGAGGCAGGCAGAGCAGAAGGAAAATAAACATAGCGCCTAGTAGTACAAAGGGGAGGCATTCAAAAGTTTGGCTCAGATGGCAAATACCGCAGAGACAGCCTTGCCCCCTTCTGGTCATTAGAGATGAACAAATCCGGGGACTTTCGTTCTGAATCAGAATTTTCTGATCTTTCAAATATTCAATTAGAATGCTACCAGAGTGCTAATATTTCCTAATCCTCTATTTTTTAGCTTCCTATATATTTTTTGGGTATTCTACTATTCAATTTTTGATCTAATTTTCTATGTTATTAAAGCGCCTGTCCACCCCAAAACTAAAATTTAACCCACTACTAGAGATGGACACAAGACCAAACCCGAGTTTGAGCCGAACTTTATGAGTTTGGACGAACTCAAACTATTTCATTTTTCGGACTTACGGCTGTATTTTCTAAAATTATCGAATTTACGAGCTGTTCGCTAACCCTAGAATGTATCGTTCGCTAACGCTCGAAAGTATCATTCTTTTTCGGTAACCCTCGAATGTACGGATTGCTTTCGTTAACCCTAAAATGTATCGTTTGCTAACCCTCGAATGTATGGATTGATTTCGCTAATCCTAGAATGTATCGTTCGCTAACCCTCGAATGTATGGATTGTTTTCGCTAACCCTAGAATGTATCGTTCGGTAACCCTCGAATGTATGGATTGTTTTCGTTAACCCTAAAATGTATCATTCGCTAACCCTCGAATGTATGGATTGTTTTCGTTAACCCTAGAATGTATCGTTCACTAACCCTCGAAAGTATGATTCTTTATAGGTAACCCTCGAACGTACGGATTGTTTTCGTTAACCCTAGAATGTATCGTTCACTAACCCTCGAAAGTTTGATTCTTTATAGGTAACCCTCGAATGTACGGATTGTTTTCGTTAACCCTAAAATGTATTGTTCGCTAACCCTCGAATGTAGACTTCGATTTTCAGTAACCCTCGAAAGTATTGTTTGTTTTCGGTAACCCTCGAATGTATGGATTGTTTTCGCTAACCCTAGAAAGTATCGTTTGCTAACCCTCTAAAGTATCATTCGATTTCGGTAATCCTCGAATTTATGGTTCAATTTTCGGTAACCCTCGAAAGTATCATTCGGTAACCCTCAAATTGACTGTAACCCTTGAATGTAGCTTGTGCAAAACTCGACAATTGACCGTGATAGTGACATATTCCCCAGACCATTTCCCAGGTGTCACAGCCATTTACAGTAAGTTACCATTAATAGTTTAGCCGGACTTTTCAAACTATCACTCCCCATTGACTTTAATGGGTCCGAATTTGAACTTTAGAACTTTTACTGAAGTTCAAAAACGGACCAAACTTCGATCATCTCTACCCACTACTGGCCCCTCTGTTTAGTGTTCAAAAATCCTTACCTTACTCATCTTTTCCTTATGGTTCTCCTGTCCAAAGTCCCAAAACATAAAGAGTAGGTGCTGTCTGTGTGTCATCCAGTCCCTGCTCCTTCCTGTTCACAGGGGAGCACTCCCCACCCCCTCCTTCCCTCTGGATCCCTTCTGGCTCCTTGATCCCCTACCATTAAAAGACTTTTGCTATAGTGTAGCTGCATCTGTGATTGCCTGCCTCTCAACCAATCACAGATGCTGCTGCCGGTCCGGCCCCTGTTTGCTACTTCTGGCTAGCAGAGGGCCGGGATCAGAACGCCGAGGGAACAAAGGATTGTAAGTACTTTTTTGCTGCTTTTTTTACAGAACGAACTTGCCGGTTGGAATATCGACACTCGTGTGCCAGGCGTAATAGCAAAGGCAACATTTGCAGGATCCGGCATGCTTAAGAATTTAGGAGCCTACTGGGTTATCTGTGTGTGATTGGACATGTAGGTGCTTCATCTACAAAGATCCATTTGTATAAAATTGGGAACATCTGTCACTGGACTAGTCAGTCTAGACACTTACTCTGTAGTCCTGACCAGTAATACAGAAGGGAGATATGGAGCTCATTGGATAGCACATGGAGTATGTCTATACCCATTGGGTAAGGGGGGGAGCCAAGGAAGGAAGTGACTGGAGGCGGGCTTGCTGTAGAAAAACCTGGGTTCTGTGTAAAAATCAGAAGAAGATCTTTCTATAGGAAAATGTTCTACTGTGATGATTTCCTATTGAAATGTTGGCACAACCATGAAATTGCCTCTAGTGGTCTCTACTGCTACATTGTGTTTCTTTAAGTTGGGTATGCACAATCTGCATACAGTGGCGGCTCCAGCTCCAGAATTTTCCAGGGGCACAACATGGGCACAAAGGCTAACAAATGGGGCACATTAAAAAAACAATAATCTATGTCAGTATAATGTAAGGTGTACAAAACAGCTATTACACCTTACAGTGTGAGAGAGAGAGAGATAGCAGTGATAGATAGATAGATAGATAGATAGATAGATAGATAGATAGATAGATAGATAGATAGATAGATAGATAGATAGATAGATAGATAGATAGATAGACAGACAGACAGACAGACAGATAGATAGATAGATAGATAGATAGATAGCAGTGATAGATAGATAGATAGATAGATAGATAGATAGATAGATAGATAGATAGATAGATAGATAGAAAGATAGATAGACAGACAGACAGACAGACAGACAGACAGACAGACAGATAGATAGATAGATAGATAGATAGATAGATAGATAGATAGATAGATGATAGATAGATAGATAGATGATAGATAGATAGATAGATAGATAGATAGATAGATAGATAGTTGATGATAGATACAGATAGATAGATGATAGATAGATAGATAGATAATAGAATGTTGTGGTGTAGTCGTAGATAGATAGTAGTAGTGTGATGTGATTGAGTAGATAGATTAGAAAGATAGTATGTGATAGCGTGATAGATGAAGAATAGATAGATAGATCGATAGATAAGCGTGATAGATAGATAGATAGATAGATAGATAGATGATAGATAGATAGCAATGATAGACAGATAGATAGACAGATAGACACAGACGGACAGACAGACAGACAGATAGATAGATAGATAGCAGTGATAGTAGATATGGAATGGTAGATAAATAGATAGATAGATAGATAGATGATAGATAGATAGACAGACAGACAGACAGACAGACAGACAGACAACAGCCAGACAGATAGATAGATAGATAGTATAGATAGATAGATAAGATAGATAGATAGAAGATAGATAGACAGACGACAGACAGACAGACAGACGACAGACACAGACAGACAGACAGACAGATAGATAGATAGATATATAGATAGATAGATAGCATTGATAGATTAAGATAGATAGATATAGATAGATAGATAGATTCGAAGATAGAGATAGATAGATAGATAGATAGATAGCAGTGATAGATTAGAAAGATAGATAGATAGATAGCAGTGATAGATAGATAGATAGATAGATAGATAGATAGATAGATAGATAAATAGATAGCAGTGATAGATAGATAGATAGATAGATAGATAGATAGATAGATAGATAGATAGATAGATAGATAGATAGATAGATAGCAATGATAGACAGATAGATAGACAGATAGACAGACAGACGGACAGACAGACAGACAGATAGATAGATAGATAGCAGTGATAGATAGATATGGAGATGGTAGATAAATAGATAGATAGATAGATAGATAGATAGATAGATAGATAGATAGATAGATAGATAGATAGACAGGCAGACAGACAGACAGACAGACAGACAGACAGACAGATAGATAGATAGATAGATAGATAGATAGATAGATAGATAGATATGGTATGTAAATAAACAGATAGATATGGAGATAGATAGGTAGATAGGGAGGGAGATGATAGATAGATAGATAGATAGATAGATAGATAGATAGATGACAGATAGATAGATCTATAAATTAGCACTCCCACACTTTAATTTACCCCAGTGACCCCACGATCTTCTTAATAACACTGTCCCAGTATAATCAAATTTCCCACAGTAACTGGTATAATCAAGTTGCCCACAGTGACTGGGATAATCAAGTTTGCCCACAGTGACTGGCATAATAAAGTTTTGCCCACTGCCTGTTGGCCCTACTGAGTGTAGGAGTGTCCCACACACTGCACTATTATGGTTTGCTAGTGTCCCTGTCACAGTGAGTTAGGCAGCGTAACTTGTAACTGTGAGAAGCAGACATCCGAGATGCGGGCAGGATCTATCTAGGAGCTGTCCAGCTCTGCCATGGTCCCTCCAACCCCAGTGGTGTAACTACTGCCCCCACCACCCCCACAACTGCGGGGGGCCCAGCCCAGATGGTAGTAGGGCCCCCCACAAACCCAAGATCCCTGCCGTGATCAGCTGCTTTAAAGAGCTGATCGTGCGTATTAATTAAACATACACGCGATCAGCTGTTTAAAAGACCAGACCCGAACTTCCGGTTCAGTTCTGGAAGTTCGGGTCCGGTCTTTTAAACAGCTGATCACCCGTATGTTTCATTCATACATGCAATCAGCTGTTTAAAACATCTGACCGCGGCAGGGATCTTGGATAGGGGAAGGGGGTCAGGGGCCCGGCCTCCATTCTTGCGGGGGGGGGCAGGCCCCTGCAGGTACGCTCCTGTCCAACCCCCCTGATTGTCTACCCACATTTTTGTTAACTGTAGGTATAGTGAACATGTTGTTAATGGGAGGGGCTTACTACAGTAACTAAAACTAAGTAAAGTCTATATAAACACACTGGGGCTTGTTATTGGCTCCTCCCCCCAGCTGTCCCAGCTGACCTTTAACTTTAGGCTGCTCCCCCTTACTACATTATTCATGTCATTGCACCAACTGCCTAGCCTGTTCTTTAATGCAATTTGAGATCACAAAATGAATGGGCTACATAGGAACATCTCAAGATAAAAATCGCTGCTTGTACAATGTGGTCTTTAGACATTAGACAGATATCTCAAATCTATCTAATATCTGCCTGTGTATGGCCAGCTTTAGGCTTTGTGCTTCTATCAATACAAACTGGGCAGTGATGAGTCATAGCTCCACCCCTTCATGCAAATAGCTAGTGATGTCATAACTGTTATAGCTGTTAGAAGGTCTTAATAAACATAAAAGGTAGAGAATAGCTGGGCAGCGCGGTGGCTTAGTGGTAGCACTGATGCCTTGCAGCGTGGAGACCTGGGTTCAATTCCAACCTAGGACACGTCTGCATGGAGTTTGTATGATCTCCCCGTGCCTGCGTGGGTTTCCTCCGGGCACTCCGGTTTCCCCCACAATCACCAAAACATACTGATAGGATGTATGAAATCACAACACAAATTGCTTAGTAATCTATGTATCCACAGGTGCTGCATATGGGTTTGTCTATAACAGATGCTGATGCTGCAACTACCGCTGGCTGGAATATAGCTGTGAGGTGACACTATAGGTAAGAAGGTTAAGTCTCCATCATAGGCCATCATAGGCATAGTGTATATCAATGAAGGTCCACACTAACTGGCTGTAAATTCCCTCTAGTGACACTGCCCTAGGAAACAGAATACATGAAGAGAAGAAGGAGACAGACGCTAGGATACAGACGCTAGGATACAGAAGCTTCATGTAAGGACTTAGACTGCAACACCAAAGGTAATTGCAAAAGTGACTGATAACACACGACATGTTAAGGACACAATTGTCCTTTTTCAAGTGTGAGACACTAAGTCCTTCCATGAAGCATCTCCATCCTTCTTCTCTGCATGTAGAACTGTTCACTCTTAACAACAAAAAACTGGTGACTTGTCAGTTATTTGCCCACAAGACCAACTGCTATTTTTACCAGTTTATTACAGGATTTTGTAACCTAGTAACCTACCTGTCTATTCCTGTTACAGCCATGCCTTAAGGTTAGTACACACGTGTGTTTGGGGGTCCCGACCTGCGACGCACGATGTGAACGAACAAAGTTTCAGACGATAATCGGCCCGTATATGGGCACTTTAATAATCATGTTTGCCCACTGGTATAATCATGTTTGCCCACAGTAACTGGTATAATCATGTTTGCCCACAGTAACTGGTATAATCATGTTTGCCCACAGTAAACTGGTTATAATCATGTTTGTCCACATAACTGGTCTAATCAGTTTGCCAACATAACTGGTATATAATCAGTGTTTGCCCACAGTAACTGGTATAATCATGTTTGCCCACAGTAACTGGTATAATTAATTTCGGGTCGCACCATGTCTCTTGTATGTGGGTGACACCATTATGTGTATGATAAATGGTGTGACCCAGAAGAGAAGTATTTAAAAGGGTAAAATAGCTGCAACTAGGAAATCCGGCCCTGCTCACGAGTCACATCCAACATAATAGGAAAAGGAAAATGGGACAGAATTCCGAGGGGGAATGACCCACCTTGCCCCTATGTGTGGATGCCCATGAGTATAAGTGTTTCTGGGGTTGGGGGCTGTTGCAATGTAATTTCTGGGGTGGACTTGCCCTTTATCTATTAGACCCCCCCCCCCCCCCCCACACACACACACACACATTGCTCTGCTCTCAATACAGACTAGCTGATAACTTTTCCTTTCAAGTTAACTCTGTGCTGCCTTGGCTGACAGTCTGGTAAATGTGCATGGCATGGGGGGGGCTATATTCTCATTTACCAGACTGTCAGCCGAGGCAGCACAGAGTTATCTTTAAAGACAGAGAGCAGCAGTGTCTCCCACATGCAAGGGCACTGACCTCCCCTTCATTATCTCCCTGTTCCTTCAGCCCTGCTTTCCTACCAGCCGGCTGTGCAGACACAGACAGGAGCCGCGGAGGTTGTTCCCGCCTGTGCCCCAGGATTCTTCCACAGTTCCTCCGGCTTGGCAGGGTCACTAACAGGTCTTTGTATAGAGGAATTTCCGGTCTTTATGGAGACTTACACTGCCCGGACGTTATATACAGGGACAATGCCGGAACACAGTAGGGGTGCCGGGACACCGGGAAAAGCACCCAAAACTGGCAAAATCGGGATGGTTGTGAGCATCAACAGAATGAAAGCCAGTATGCTTTGGAACTTGGAAGGGGGGCACTGCATCTGTCAACTGGGGCACGTGCCCCATTGTGCCCCAGTGTAGCGCCGCCACTGTCTGCAAGATTCTGTCCTGTCTATGTTAAGCATAGGGAGAACGTTTGGGACTGTAGATTTCCCCCAGCTGTGATCAAATCCTTATAGTTTAAGTACAGGGAGACGACCGCGGCTGGGGAAATTTTTCAGGCATTTCCGAACGATCACGAACGATCACACAGTAACGAGAAAAGGACACTACCGTCGGATCCAATGGTATCGCTCCACCTTTGGTACTGCCATCTTTAATATCTACACAAGGGAAAGTAACAAAAACCAGTGAGTGATCCACTGTCACTGAATCATGTTGGAATGAGCTTATGAAAGTTTACATTATCCAACATTTGGAATTTCTAGACCCATGAGTACACTTACACATATATCCGCGGTTTCCCAAAGATTTAAAGGGACTGGGAAACTGGGAAAATAGTTTATTTAAATTGCCTAATACTGGAATTCTTCTTAACTATCACTGTACCTTTTTTTTGTTGATCTGTCCCCTATTTCTATAGTTATTGAATCTGAAGCATCTTACACTTCAGCTGTCAATCTAGTACCTTATTATCATAAACTATTCTGCTGTGTGCAGTTTGGAGGAATGACAATTGAAATGTGTTAAATGCATTGAGGGAAATTTCAATTCCCAGTGCTGCCTCATAGTGATTACTGAGCATGCTTGCCCTCACAGAGAGTTGTTTCTGATAAAAGGGGGCGTCGGTTTAGAGTGGAAGAGTAGATACTTAGCCTTTACAAAACAAGTACTAGATTGAAGGCAACACAAACACCTCAGAGTATGTGCTACTTACATGCATTGATTTATAGATTAAGATGATTCTTTTTTTTCAGTTTACATACCCTTTAAAACCTCTTTTCCATTTGCCAAACAGCAATGCAGTTTCTATTCTACCTGAATCTCTCTATAATGGAACAAAGGAAGCCTGATAGACTTTACCTTAAACCCTATTCGCTTTAAATATAATAAAAACTTTCTGTTTATGTAGAAAAAGATATTCCAGTTGCCTTGGAGATCGACTGGAAAAGACGCCCCGAAGGATGTTTTCTGTTATGAGCAGGTAATCATTCTTTACACCGAGAGAAATACAACCCGCACATTGACTATTGAAGGTTTAGAAAGAAAATAAAATCTATATTTATCTCTGGTGGTTTGATCCTATGCAGCACCTAAGACTTGGTACGTGCCGGAAAATACGTAGGCGATTTTGTAAATATCGATCCACTATGGTCAATATCCACATCACCGATCAGCAGAACAAAAACCCTGAGCACATGCATAGGATACTCTGTCCTTTGATTGACTTCCCAATGTGTCCAATCTTTAGGAAAACATTTCAGGAACCAAAAACTGATTGGCTACAAATGGTCCGCTGTTACTTATCATT
The DNA here is from genome assembly GCA_019447015.1 of Hymenochirus boettgeri. Lineage (NCBI taxonomy): Eukaryota > Metazoa > Chordata > Amphibia > Anura > Pipidae > Hymenochirus > Hymenochirus boettgeri. The sequence goes on from CM033476.1 coordinate 121,564,103, forward strand.
CAGATTCTCATGCAAGCCAATCAAATTATGGCATCTGAGGCATTTTGGGATGAGCTCAATAGTTTAGGGCATTATGGTATGTCTGTTGATAAGGCTGCGGCTACACTACATGGCGCGGTAACGCACTTGAAATGCGCAAAGCAATGTTGCGTGTTTCATGCGCATTACCGTGCATTTATGCTGCGAATCAGCCAATATTCCGTTATTGGGGCACATCTGATTCGCAGAAAAATGGTGATCGCATGCGCTCATAAAATGGATCGCTGCTCACGTAGGGTGCTTTCTCTCAAAACCTGGTTTCAGGTATAAATCCTGGTTTTCGAAATGTACCTGGTTTCAGTTCAGAACCGCCAGCTTAGAAAACCCATGGATCTGAGAGTCACGTCTGGATGAAAACCAAAAAAAACCCGTTTTCGATCAACCGATACACTGAACTATCAGTCGATCATCCCGCAAAAAATTATTATGCGAACAACGGATATCGCAGATTTTACGGTTTTCCGCCTTCTGAACTTTTCTGAACCGCGTTTTTAAAAATTTTCGAAATTACGAGGATTTCTTGTATTTTAGAAAATACTGCGTTTTCGAAAATTTTCGAAATTACGGGGATTGGAAAATACGGGGAAAATACGAGAAATCGCAGATTTCGTATTTTCGAAGAATCCTCGTATTTTCGAATTTTAATAGGTTTTAAATGGTCCTCTCGCGGATTTTCGAATTTACCGAAAATTGGCGGATCCTCGAGCGGACCGGATTTTGCGAAGTTCGGACATCTCTAGTTTGAATTGGATATTCGAAACGTATACGTATGTAACAATACAATACGTATGAATGTGCGATGTGCTGAATATTTTATGCAGACACTTGAATAAGCACATAAATTAACACTCTCGGTGCGATCGGGTCAAACGCGCCTTTACGGTTTAAAAAGAATTTGTTCTACACCGAGATTTCCACAGCGAATAAAGATTAAGCTGTTCTCTATATAATGTTAGGACACTGTTTGCAAAACGGAAATAGCTGCAATACAATCACTGCTCACAAGGTCAATAGCCTCATAATAAACTCTTTGATTGATTAGTGTTGCAAATTTCCCATCCATCCCCACTCTGCATTTTTTTCAATATACATTAATATACTTTTTATACAAGGTCTAATTTATAAGCAGCGAGCAAGACGCTCTGTCTATTAGGTGAGGCACTATTTAAAGACGTCTGTATCTTGCTCTTTGGAAATTTAATGACCTTTTCTAATTTAAAATGAACTGAAAATTTAACAAGAAATCAATGTCAGCATTTAACGGAGAAGAATAAAACGTACAAGAATAATACGAGATATCTGATAAAACAAATGTAATAGGTTTGGAGAAAGGGACATTTATTCTGAGACTTGGGGATGTTTAAGGAAATGACTTCTTATTTCTTTGGGAAGGTCTGGTACATTTTGTCTCACTGTTCAATTCAGCCAGACATGTGGAATGGACAAGCAAAGCCTTTAATTAACTTTAGCAGATCCAATTCTTCAAGTGCACTGAAACAGAAGCAATCCATTTAAAGGGCAAGTCCAGCAATTAAATAAAATTTTATCTATAGGTTCAGCACTGAATTTTTGCATTATTCATTTTTAAGGAAGATGCCCCTGAAGAGACTTACCAAACCTGGTCCCTCGCCACTCTGCCACGCTACTTGTCAGTTATCTGCCTGCAATCCCAACTACTATTTTTACCAGTTTATTACATGTTTTTTGTATCTTGATATTTAATGAAGTCCAATCCGTTTCTGGCAAAGGTATCTGCCTCCTCGCTATGCTCAACGAGCATTTTATAAGCTTAAGCGTGTGCAGGGCAGGTGAAGCAGCCGTCAATCATTGGTTGTGATGTCAGTTGTCACAGCCTTGATTGACTGCATGGAGGGAGGAGCCAGAATGGGGGCAATGATTCAGGTAATAAAGTGCAAAATATATGGGTTGGGGTTGGGGGCGGGTAACTAACAATTGATCCTTTTATTATTTATTTGTTTTCTGGGTGGACATGCCCTTTAAGCTCACTAGTTAAGATCAACACAAGAACATTTTAATCACTCATTTCCTTAATTTATTCATGGAGTTCCCCTTAAATAAGGCTTGTCAAAAATGTAATGCAACCCATTAAATAAAAGGGTTTTTTATATATTATGCTGCGCAGAAGTATTAAATGTGATGATCCCTTTAATTAAGTTCCCTATGGATTAGATAAATGACCGGTTGTTATTTTCTGCCCTATCTCCCCCTAATGGGTTGGACTGGATGGACGTATGTCTTTATTCAACCTCAAATACTATACTAATGGCAGAGATATTAAAAACCCTGTAAAGTACGACGTGTACACGGCAATAACATTGTGGTGGGAGGACCAGAAACTTCTAATGGCGGCCCTGAGATCAGACTTCCAATAGTGTCTGGTGAATCGGGAGGCTGACCTAATAGTGTCTGGGGAATTGGAGGGCTGACCTAATAGTGTCTGGGGAATTGGAGGGCTGACCTAATAGTGTCTGGTGAATTGGAGGGCTGACCTAATAGTGTCAGGGGAATTGAGGGGCTGCCCTATATGTTGTCAGGGATTGGAGGGCTGACCTAATAGTGTCTGGTGAATTGGAGGGCTGACCTAATAGTGTCTGGGGAATTGGAGGGCTGACCTAATAGTGTCTGGTGAATTGGAGGGCTGACCTAATAGTGTCTGGTGAATTGGAGGGCTGACCTAATAGTGTCTGGTGAATTGGAGGGCTGACCTAATAGTGTCTGGTGAATTGGAGGGCTGACCTAATAGTGTCTGGGGAATTGGAGGGCTGACCTAATAGTGTCTGTGAATTGAGGCTGACCTAATAGTGTCTGGTGGAATTGGAGGGCTGACCTAATAGTGTCTGGGGAATTGGAGGGCTGACCTAATAGTGTCTGGTGAATTGGAGGGCTGACCTAATAGTGTCTGGTAATTGGAGGGCGACTAATATTGTCTGGGAATTGGAGGGCTGACCTAATAGTGTCTGGGGAATTGGAGGGCTGACCTAATAGTGTCTGGGTGAATTGGAGGGGCTGACTAATAGTGTCTGGTAATTGGAGGCTGACCTAATAGTGGTCCTTGGGAATTGGAGGGCTGACCTAATAGTGTCTGGGGAATTGGAGGGCTGGCCTAATAGTGTCTGGTGAATAGGAGGGCTGGCCTAATAGTGTCTGGGGAATTGGAGGGCTGACCTAATAGTGTCTGGTTAATAATAACCATATTAAACTGCAGTTTGTAAACTGATAGGACAGAACCCCTCACAATGTAATAATAACCATATAACTGCAGTTTGTAATGGATAGGTACAGAACCCCTCACAATGGTAATAATTAACCATATAAATGCAGTTTGTAAACTGATAGGTACAGAACCCCTCACAATGTAATTAAACCATATAAACTGCAGTTTGTAAATGATAGGTACAGAAACCCTCCACAAGGAATAATAACAATATAAACTGCAGTTTTGTAACTGAGGTTACAGAACCCCTCACAATGTAAATAATAAAACATATAAACTGGCAGTTTTGTAAATGGATAGGTACAGAACCCCCACAAGTAATAATAACCATAACAACTGCAGTTTGAAAATGATAGGTACAGCAACCCCTCACAATGTAATAATAACCATAAAACTGCAGTTGTAAATGCGATAGGTACAGACACCCCTCACAAGTAATATAACATATAAACTGCAGGTTGTAAACTGATAGGTACAGAACCCCTCACAATGTAATAATAACCATATAAACTGCAGTTTGTATAACTGATAGGTACAGAACCCCCACAGTAATTAATAACCATATAAACTGCAGTTTGTATACTGATATGTACAGAACCCCTCACAAGGTAATAATAACCATATAACTGCAGTTTGTAACTGATATGTACAGAACCCCTCACATGTAATATAACACATATAAACTGCAGTGTATACTGATATGTACAGAACCCTCACAATGTAATAATAACATCTATAAACTGCAGTTTGGATACTGGATATGTACAGAACCCCTCACAATGTATAATAAGTAACCCTAAAACTGAGTATGCAACAATGTTTATCTTTACTCCCATGCGACAATGTAACGATATTTAACAGAATTTGGATTGTCCCATTATGGGGGGGTCTGTATTAAATATTACATTCCTTATTGATGCCATGAATAATATCCTCTGGATTCTACTTACCTTACAGCTGGTTAGGTTCCGAATAGGGAAATTCCATGTTAACTGGACCAAATAGAAAATAAATCAACAATGGTCTAAGGGTGATCACCCCCCCCCCCACACACAGACTCCTATTGTGTGGTTTACTTTGTGATGGGTGACATCCTCCAATCACAGGGCTGCAAAATGCCGAAGGGTATCACTGAGACTGGGCACTGGCTCTCTGCATTCTCTGGGACCCAGGGTGCCCCCAGATATTGTGCCACAGGAACATTACCCTTTAACTCTAACAGTCCCCAGAAGCAATCAGTGCTGCCCCCCATAGACCCAGGCAAGGCTGCTGCTGGAATGGGGTAAGATTCCTCTGAAGCTCTAGTTAAGAGAATGACTGCAGAACATGAATAAGGCATACAGCAAAGTGGGACAGTGCCTTCCCCCTCTCACTGAGTCAGATCCTCCCTCTGGAAAGCTGCAGCTCTACAGGCTCTCTGGATGAAGTGCAACCCTGACACACACAGGGGGAGAGGGGAGCACTGAGCGGTCATTTAATCTCCCCCTTCCCTTACACATGTGCAAGTTTCACTGGTGTCTGTATAGACAGGATACACAGATCACTGCACATTGGTTTTGTCCAGACTTTACGACGGGGTGCTGGTGAGGGGGGGGTGGTTAACTATTTCATTACTTGAATGTATGACATCACAATGCATCTATTATATCATATTCATTTTTAGGGCTACGCCCCACTACACGGAGGCAAGCATGAACCGGCAGGCATTGCAATGTTACTGGGGGGATGTGTGGTTTTTTGATTTGTTGTCCTTTAAAAACAATAACCCCCCAATGTTCAATGAATTCATCTTCTTCAGAACTTCAATTCCCATTTATCCTGCCCTGGCTAGAGCCGTATTTAATAAATATGAAGTTACCCTGTATGAAGCTGGCAGTGTAGGGGTTAAAATAAACGATGGGTGTGGCAACTCGCCAAAGGTACGCAGCAGCTGAGATCTCAGAGTTTCTATTGGCAGATTTCCTAAATAAATGATGCAGATTGTTAAGCCCTTACCAAAATTATAAGTTTGCCCTCTGACAACCAATCAGCAGTGAGCTCAGTACGGCCAACGCGGATAGGTTCATGACAGGAAGAGTTGTGATTGGTTATTTTATGTTAAGACTGTGTTATAGGTTTACATTGTCATTTGGATCCCTTTTCACTTAAAGGGTTACTCAATAAAAGTTCTTCAGGGAGATTCAATACAAGTTCTTATCATTTAAAATGGTGCTAATTTTGCCCCAACAATCAGATCTTATTTAACATTTGAAAGCTAACATCTGATTGGTTGGGGCAAAATTAGCACCATTTTAAACGATAAGAACTTTATTGAATCTCCCTGCTAATCTTTTTAACGCTGTGTACACACTGGAGATTTTTTTGGTCATTCACCGCATCGAAAGCTTGGCGTTGACACTATGGTATAGATGACAAGTGCGGTATAGGAGACTTCGCAATCGGCCATGATTAACGATATGTCCGCACTCTCCTTTTGTCTGATGTCGGACCTAGACCACACTGACGTGTTTCTCACCGATTACGATGGGGTTTTGCGTTACGTTAGCGAATGAGAATTATTATAGATAAAAATTATCATTTCCACAGGCCGTCCCAAAGAGACTTACAATCAATCCCTATTTCACAAACACAATCATTCTGGGCAAAGTGGAGAAACCAGCAGAACCCCCACATATATTGGAGAACATGGAAACTACACCAGGAAGGATCTGAACCCAGGGCTCCCACTGACCAGCGCTAACATGTCTCTGTTCCTTAATTCACAGTGTATAGAATGGCATTTATTATAAATGATTATCACTATGAACCCACATGGTGACCAAGGGGTTAAATATAGACCTGGCTGAACTTCACAGGTGATTTTCTAATCTGGTAATAACCTTGCTGGTTGTGTATCTACATAGGTTATTTAATAATATATGTAAATACTATTATGTACATTAAAGGAGAACTGTATTTTCCAAGCTTCGCCCTCTAAGTCTCTGATATATCCAATAGGAAAGGGATAGAATAGGGGTGGAGGAAAACAACATTACAGTTTGTCCTTTAAAAGCTCTTTAAATCCATTGAAACTGCGCCTCACAGTGGCCAAATTATTCCTTAAACTGGTAAAAGTGCTACTGATCTGGTCAAACATTTATACAACATAGAAAAGATAATCAATGCACATCTAGGCCCCATACAATATCACATTATCTGCACACTGGAATATATTAAAACATAGAAAAGATAATCAATGCACATTCCTGGGCCCCATACAATATCATATTATCTGCACACTGGCATACATTATAAACATAGAAAAGATAATCAATGCACATTCCTGTGGCCCCATACAATATCACATATCTGCACACTGGCATACATTATAACATAGAAAAGATAATCAATGCACATTCCTAGGCCCCATACAATATCACATTATCTGCCACACTGGCATACATTATAACATAGAAAAGATAATCAATGCTCATTCCTAGGCCCCATACAATATCATATTATCTGCACACGGCATACATTATAAACATAGAAAAGATAATCAATGCACATTCCTGGGCCCCAACAATATCATATTATTCGCACACTGGCATACATTATAAACATAGAAAAGATAATCAATGCACATTCTGGGCCCATAATATCATATTATCTGCACACTGGCCTACATTATCAAACATAGAAAAAGAAATCAATGCACATTCCTGGGCCCCATACAATATCATATTATCTGCACACTGGCATACATTATAAACATAGAAAAGATAATCAATGCACATTCCGGGCCCCATACAAATATCATATTTACCTGCACACTGGATACATTATAAACATAGAAAAGATAATTAATGCACATTCCTAGGCCCATACAATATCATATTATCTGACACTGCGCATACATATAAACAAAGGGGTTTTAGTATACATACTGTGATCACATGAATGAAAGCCTTCCAACCACGTCAAGGTAACCCAGACTGGAACTGGGAAATGGGCTGGAGTGTTGTCCTTTAAAAGCCCAGGATGCATTATTTTTAGATATATATTTAAAGGGAAACCAAAACAGAAACACATTTTTCGTAATAAACTGCTTGTAATGGTCAAGGCCACTGTACGCATTACTGTGACAGCACCAGAATGAAATAGACCTAGACAGCAACAGAATAAATTGAAAGGCTTCTGGAGGTGGGAAGCGGTACAGCAGCCCCCTTGCATAAATGCAGAATTACAAGCTAATGACTGGTCCTTTATTCCTAAGCCAAACACATGCAAGGTATACTGTTTCCATTTTGGGATGGGGTCTCTATACATTATCAAGCTTAAAATAGACTTACATCCAATTAATCTGCAATGCACCATGGAAGCCACTTAGAGACAAGTCCATTAAAGACGCATTGGACTTTCGCTGCTTTTGAATGCAAAGCCTTTCCGCTCGTCAGTAGTTTCTACAGCGTGTTTTTTATATAATGTGTGACCTTTCTAGACCTTGGCTCCACATTCGCTGTCACTTTCATTGTACATTGTGTTTTCTTTCCCTGCCCGGAATCAGTTCTGCCTTTGATGTTTTACTGGGGAAACGACTCAATTAAATCAGGGATGTGCACACTAAACTCCCAGCATTCCCTCTCTGTTTGCTGGCTTTAGTGATAAAAACAACTTTCACAATAGGCTTTAAAATTTGTCCTCATCTAAGAAAACTTAGGTTCAAATGTACATAAAAGTCGAAAAATAAACAATGTTATTTATTATATTAAAGGATAAGCCCAGCCTACAATACATGTTCCCTTACTTATAGCAGAGAAAACTACTGATTAAAACATTAACACTTTGCTAACCAAAGATACATGAAAATGTTCAGTTCACTATCCCCCGCCCCTCCACAAGTTCAGTGATCCCAGGCATGCTCAGTTCGATTTATAAGGGAGGGAGAATAATAATCCATTAACTCTTTATAGTAGTTAATTAGTCAAACACACAAATTAATACAAATATAACTACCTACCTTTAGGAACTGTTGGTAATAATTGTACAACACAAAAAGGATAAAGAAACTTCTTTATATATTTACAAACTAAAACATATAATATAAACTTGTGTTTCCTATGGCCGGTTCAAGCCATTTCTTTTCCATGTGTTTTTACTTATAGCCAGACAGCTGTCATCCATTACCTTCATACTGCAGTGCAGTCGGACTGGGAAATGTGAAGGGAGCCAAGTAGATGAATGGGAGAAAGATTTAAATGGACAAACAAGGAGAATTTGCTATTCGGTATGAATATTCAGTGAATTTTAATTTTAAAGAAGAAGTTCATACAGACCGATTTCTCTGTGTACTGACCCTTTGCTCCATTCCGGATTTACGACACATAAACGGATTATTTGTCCCGAGCGAGCCCCGCTGGGAGAAATGTCTGTCGGTCCCGGCAAAGTACAAACGATCGATTGTGCGGCCCCATAGGGAATTTACTTACATGTCCGTTCGTCGTCCGATCCAGAAGAACGGACGATCGAGGTCGGACGCCCCACACCAGCAGAATTTTCGGCCGAAATTTCTGTGGTGTGTACCCAGCCCAAGACCGGAGGGCAACCAATCGGTGAGCCGCTGCAATCCTCCTGGTAAGTGGAGGCTTGTCTATTGTGAAGCAAGTGGTGCGGTGTTAGATCAGGTTATCTGGGCTGAAGGCTACTTGGGTATCCAGAGCGTCACACATGGGGATACCTGAACCTAATTGCTAAAGACTTTCATTCTCCTTATAAGATTGTGTCAGAGTAGATGCTGGTGGCACCAGAGACAGATGATCCCCGTAATTGTGAATGGTTTTAAAAACATTGGTATGTTTATTAATAGGAATCCTCGCCTACTGTTACTCCATAACAGTGCAGGGTAGAGGAGCAAAAAGTCCCTAGTAAGGGCCCAGCCTAGGGCCAATTAATTTTATTCCATCCTGCGTGGTTTGTTACCCATAGGCAGCGGGGCAGGACTAATATACACTAATAGACATAAAGTAACATTCTGTAACAGTCTTTGTTCTTCTGGCCGTAGATGGAATTTCAGTGCAGATAATAAAGCCCTTTATAACTATTACATTTCAAAGCATCTCAGACTGTCCACGGCGATTGAAACGTGACCTGGGTTCTTTGTCGTGGTTTCTTTTATCTAATCTCAGTCTCCTACTGCCTGAAACAGTTCAGGCCTTATGGGATATTTGGGATGGTTCATGTACAAGTCCCTTGGATTTTATTTATGATTTACATAACACTCTACTGCAATATTTATATGTATGAGAAGATGAAAAAATCTTTTTTGATCTCAAGTTCCCCTTTTGTTTAAATTGTCATATATAGCGAGAGCCTCTGTCTATTTTCATTCTAACCTCCACTTTCTTGACCTCATCCTGTCCCACCAAGACTATTGCCAACTTTCTGTGAATTATCTTCCTGTTGATTGTTTTTAGTTTCCAATTTGACACAACTCCTGTAACGCCTCAAATCACCTGCGCCTGCCCGTCTTCACTGTTCTGCCAATGTCGCTAACCTCCCACTAACCAATTAGCTTCTCTTTCTGACCCCTGTCTAACCACATTGGCCTCTGCCACCTTAACCATCTCTGCTACCCAATCGCTGCAGCTATGATTATAATTAATGAAAATCATCAGTAAGGTGACACGATATTTATCTCCTGAATGGTGATTAACAGATGGTCAGAGATATGGGGTGTTGCCATGTGTCTCAACTCACATTGAAATTGTGTGGAAAATGTCACGTCAGTGCTGTATCTCTGTTGCAGAGTAGAAAAAAATGGCGTACGTAGTGTTACATATTCTTATAGCTATGAAGCAAGGTAAATCAACACCCTACTGATAAACTACATTTCCCAGAAATCTTAGCAGGGCTGGTTCATAGAAAAGGCTAATGTTAAAGCTATTTTACAAGATGCTATGTTATCTGGGTGATGCTATTTCATTTGCATTAACAAATAACACAGGGCTGACATCTTATTTTCTGGGCCCCATATCATGTACATTTCTGGGGCCCCTGTGATAGCAATAGCCCATGGGCTCCAGCACAGGAAAATCATAGAGACTTGATGTTTCTATTAGATAATGTCTTAGATTACCCGCAAGGCAACATGGGATCTGTCTAGGGACCAGGACACTTTATGGGGCCACATGTTCTGCATGAATATATTGTACAATATATTCATATAAACATCCCTTCTACTAATCCCAATGGGATTGATCTGTAAATAATTACTTATTGGTAGCCACTTCGTTAGAACAGATGCAGGAAAGTCGCCAGTTAGTCTTGAATTTCAGTGCCCAAACTGTGAAAGTTTGATGTTATCAGTATCATTAAAGGGTCGATCTACTCATCAGTAACTGGGTACTCTCTGGCTCCCCCCCTAATCAGAGTCACTGACTCTCCTCCCATCATACTATGACCTTGACAAAAATATGTTAATAAAGGGAGGGCAGATTGGGAGAAGAGACTGATCTGTCAGTTACTGCATAACTGTGACATTCTTAGGCTGGGTACACACAGAAATATTTTACGTCCCGAGTCGTTCGCCGCTAGCGTATGGCCAGCCTGGAAAATCACCATCGGTTGTAAAAAAAAATCACTGTCAGCACACCATACACATTAATAATGGTATACAGGTATATAACCCGAAAATTGTAGATCTAGCGCTTCCTTGGTTCAAATGAGTGGTAAGGTAGGAATTTCCAGTATATATATATATAATAGATATATATATATAGATATATATATAATTAGATATACAATGACCTGGATGACTGGATGATAGATAAGATAGGAAATAGCTCCAGTTTTGAGGGTGTTCTGCGTATACAGTAAATGTTATTCTCTAAGTTAAAATGATAAGATAAGGTCTAGTTATAAGCCGAGTGCTGGTCATACTAGAGTGCCAAGACTTAGTGAGTGTGGAATCTCCATAGGACATAGTTAGGAGACCACATTGGGTCTCTTTACACTAGAGGGGCTCGGGATGTATGAGATTAATAGCTTCCCTGGCTCGCTTTGTACTATACATAGAATGATATGGTTTGAGAACTCTGCATGTCTCCGTGCAACACTCTCAATTATACACAGATGATTGAAAGACAGTTCCAGCGCCAGTACGGTACAGCGAGAGCATTCGCTGTCATGGAGTCTAATCAACTGGAATTGATGGACAGAGATTTTATACTGAGTTGGAATATAAAATACGTTACGAGTTACTAATGAAAAAAATGGTAATTTCCAATGTGGAGGGGCCACGTATGTATCGCAATGCCAAGTACAATATCTAGGGGAAAAACCTGTCCGTGATTGCAATAATATTTTCAACCTCTCCTGTGGGCTGTCATTTCTAATAAAAAATCTTTAGAATAAACACAAGAGGTGTTAATTTGCAATGACTAATTGGAGGTACGGAAGACTGGTCTACTACAGCTAGAAAACATCTGATGGCTGGTGTAGATTAAATCTGGCCACAGGTGTTCGATGGCTGCAAGAGGTACAGCCAATTGGACTTACCTATAAAAACTTGACCAGGGAGTTCCAATGATTTTACCACCTTGCTTCGAGATAACGTGTCCTCAGATGGGATTGATATAAAATGTTCCAACTGGTAAAATCCCCCTTCCAGGGGTGTCTCTCTAATGAGGCAAAATGAGCAAATGCTCAGGGCGGTGCCCTGCTAAATATGAGAGAGGCGGCAGGCAGAGCTCACTTTAATTTTTTTTTTTTTTCAGAGAAGAGGCAGCAGAGCAGAAGAAAATAAACATAGCGCCTAGTAGTACAAAGGGGAGGCATTCAAAAGTTTGGCTCAGATGGCAAATACCGCAGAGACAGCCTTGCCCCTCTGGTCATTAGAGATGCAAACAATCGGGACTTTCGTTCTGAATCAGAATTTTCTGATCTTTCAAATATTCAATTAGAATGCTACCAGAGTGCTAAATTCCTATCCTCTATTTTTTAGCTTCCTATATATTTTTTGGGTATTCTACTATTCAATTTGATCTAATTTTCTATGTGTTTAAAGCGCTGTCCACCCCAAAACTAAAATTTAACCCACTACTAGAGATGGACACAAGACCAAACCGAGTTTGAGCCGAACTTTATGAGTTTGGAACGAACTCAAACTATTTCATTTTTCGGACTTACGGCTGTATTTCTAAAATTATCGAATTTACGAGCTGTTCGCTAACCCTAGAATGTATCGTTCGCTAACGCTCGAAAGTATCATTCTTTTTCGGTAACCCTCGAATGTACGGATTGCTTTCGTTAACCCTAAAATGATCGTTTGCTAACCCTCGAATGTATGGATTGATTTCGCTAATCCTAGAATGTATCGTTCGCTAACCCTCGAATGTATGGATTGTTTTCGCTAACCCTAGAATGTATCGTTCGGTAACCCTCGAATGTATGGATTGTTTTCTAACCCTAAAATGTATCATTCGCTAAACCTCGAATGTATGGATTGTTTTCGTTAACCCTAGAATGTATCGTTCACTAACCTCGAAAGTATGATTCTTTATAGGTAACCCTCGAAAGTACGGATTGTTTTCGTTAACCCTAGAAGTATCGTTCACTAACCCTCGAAAGTATGATTCTTTATAGGTAACCCTCGAACGTACGGATTGTTTTCGTTAACCTAGAATGTATCGTTCACTAACCCTCGAAAGTTTGATTCTTTATAGTATACCCTCGAATGTACGGATTGTTTTCGTTAACCCTAAAATGTATGTTCGCTAACCCTCGAATGTGACTTCGATTTTCAGTAACCCTCGAAAGTATTGTTTGTTTTCGGTAACCCTCGAATGTATGGATTGTTTTCGCTAACCCTAAAAAGTATCGTTTGCTAACCTCTAAAGGATCATTCGATTTCGGTAATCCTCGAATTTATGGTTCAATTTTCGGTAACCCTCGAAAGTATCATTCGGTAACCCTCAAATGACTGTAACCCTTGAATGTAGCTTGTGCAAAACTGACAATTGACCGTGATAGTGACATATTCCCCAGACCATTTCAGGTGTCACAGCCATTACAGTAAGTTACCATTATAGTTTAGCCGGACTTTTCAAACTATCACTCCCCATTGACTTTAATGGGTCCGAATTTGAACTTTAGAACTTTTACTGAAGTTCAAAAACGGACCAAAACTTCGATCATCTCTACCCACTATGGCCCCTCTGTTTAGTGTTCAAAAATCCTTACCTTACTCATCTTTTCCTTATGGTTCTCCTGTCAAAGTCCCAAAACATAAAGAGTAGGTGCTGTCTGTGTGTCATCCAGTCCTGCTCCTTCCTGTTCACAGGGGAGCACTCCCACCCCCTCCTTCCCTCTGGATCCCTTCTGGCTCCTGATCCCTACCATTAAAAGACTTTGCTATAGTGTAGCTGCATCTGTGATTGCCTGCCTCTCAACCAATCACAGATGCTGCTGCCGGTCCGGCCCCTGTTTGCTACTTCTGGCTAGCAGAGGGCCGGGATCAGAACGCCGAGGGAACAAAGGATTGTAAGTACTTTTTGCTGCTTTTTTTACAGAACGAACTTGCCGGTTGGAATATCGACACTCGTGTGCCAGCGTAATAGCAAAGGCAACATTTGCAGGATCCGGCATGCTAAGAATTTAGGAGCCTACTGGGTTATCGTGTGTGTGATTGGACATGTAGGGCTTCACTACAAAGATCCATTTGTATAAAATTGGGAACAACTGTCACTGGACTAGTCAGTCTAGACACTTACTCTGTAGTCCTGACCAGTAATACAGAAGGGAGATATGGAGCTCATTGGATAGCACATGGAGTTGTCTATACCCATTGGGTAAGGGGGGGAGCCAAGGAAGGAAGTGACTGGAGGCGGGCTTGCTGTAGAAAAACCTGGGGTCTGTGTAAAAATCAGAAGAAGATCTTCTATAGGAAAATGTTTACTGTGATGATTCCTATTGAAATGTTGGCACAACCATGAAATTGCCTTAGTGGTCTCTACTGCTACATTGTGTTTCTTTAAGTTGGGTATGCACAATCTGCATACAGTGGCGGCTCCAGCTCCAGAATTTTCCAGGGGCACAACATGGGCACAAAGGCTAACAAATGGGGCACATTAAAAAAACAATAATCTATGTAGTATAATGTAAGGTGTACAAAACAGCTATTACACCTTACCGTGTGAGAGAGAGAGGATAGCAGTGATAGATAGAGAGATAGATAGATAGATAGATAGTAGATAGATAGATAGATAGATAGATAGATAGATAGATAGATAGATAGATAGATAGAGACAAAGACAGACAGACAGACAGATAGATAGATAGATAGATAGATAGATAGCAGTGATAGATAGATAGATAGATAGATAGATGATGATAAGATAGATAGATAGATAATAGATAGAAAGATAGATAGACAGACAGACAGACAGACAGACAGACAGACAGACAGACAGACAGACGACAGACAGATAGATAGATAGATAGATAGATAGATAGATAGATAGATAGATAGATAGCAGTGATAGATTAGATAGATAGATAGATAGATAGATAGATAGATAGATAGATAGATAGATAGCAGTGATAGATAGATAGATAGATAGATAGATAGATAGATAGATAGATAGAAGAAGAAGTAGCTAGATAGATAGATAGCAGTGATAGATAGATTGATAGATAGATAGATAGATAGATAGATAGTAGATAGACTAGATAGCAGTGATAGATTAGAAAGATAGATAGATAGATAGCAGTGATAGATAGATAGATGATAGATAGATAGATAGTAGCAGTGATAGATAGATAGATAAGATAGTAGATAGATAGATAGAAGATAGCAATGATAGACAGATAGATAGACAGATAGACAGACAGACGGACAGACAGACAGACAGATAGATAGATAGATAGCAGTGATAGATAGATATGGAGATGGTAGATAAATAGATAGATAGATAGATAGATAGAGATAGATAGACAGACAGACAGACAGACAGACAGACAGACAGACAGACAGACAGACAGATAGATAGATGATAGATAGATAGATAGATAGATAGATAGATAGAAAGATAGATAGACAGACAGACAGACAACAGACAGACAGACAGACAGACAGACAGACAGACAGATAGATAGATAGATAGTAGATAGATAGATAGACAGTGATAGATTAGATAGATAGATAGAAGATAGTAGATAGATAGATAGATAGATAGATAGATAGATAGTAGATAGGTGATGATAGAAGATAGATAGATAGATAGATAGATAGATAGATAGATAGATAGATAGATAGATAGATAGATAGATAGCATGATAGATAGATAGATGATAGATAGATAGATAGATAGATAGATAGATAGATAGATAGATAGATAGATAGATAGATAGAGTGATGATTAGAAAGATAGATAGATAGATAGCAGTGATAGATAGATAGATAGATAGATAGATAGATAGATAGATAGATAAATAGATAGCAGTGATAGAAGTAGATAGATAGATAGATAGATAGATAGATAGATAGATAGATAGATAGATAGATAGATAGATAGCAATGATAGACAGATAGATAGACAGATAGACAGACAGACGGACAGACAGACAGACAGATAGATAGATAGATAGCAGTGATAGATAGATATGGAGATGGTAGATAAATAGAGTAGATAGATAGATAGATAGATAGATAGAAGATAGATAGATAGAAGATAGACAGACAGCGACAGACAGACAGACAGACAGACGACAGGACAGATAGATAGAATAGATAGATAGATAGATAGAAGATAGATATATGGTATGTAAATAAACAGATAGATATGGAGATAGAGGTAGATAGGGAGGGAGATGATAGATAGAAATAGAAGATAGATAGATAGATAGATGACAGAAGATAGATCTATAAATTAGCACCCCCACACTTTAATTTACCCCAGTGACCCCACGATTTAATAACACTGTCCCGTATAATCAAATTTCCCACGTAACTGGTATAATCAAGTTGCCCACAGTGACTGGATAATCAAGTTTGCCCACAGTGACTGGCATAATAAAGTTTTGCCCACTGCCTGTTGGCCTACTGAGTGTAGGAGTGTCCCACACACTGCACTATTATGGTTTGCTAGTGTCCCTGTCACAGTGAGTTAGGCAGCGTAACTTGTAACTGTGAGAAGCAGACATCCGAGATGCGGGCAGGATCTATCTAGGAGCTGTCCAGCTCTGCCATGGTCCCT
Source organism: Hymenochirus boettgeri (assembly GCA_019447015.1). NCBI lineage: Eukaryota > Metazoa > Chordata > Amphibia > Anura > Pipidae > Hymenochirus > Hymenochirus boettgeri. The sequence continues at coordinate 121,580,609 of CM033476.1, forward strand.
CCAACCCCAGTGGTGTAACTACTGCCCCACCACCCCCACAACTGCGGGGGGCCCAGCCCAGATGGGAGTAGGGCCCCCCACAAACCCAAGATCCCTCCGTGATCAGCTGCTAAAGAGCTGATCGTGCGTATTAATTAAACATACACGCGATCAGGTTTAAAAGACCAGACCCGAACTTCGGTTCAGTTCTGGAAGTTCGGGTCCGGTCTTTTAAACAGCTGATCACCGTATGTTTCATTCATACATGCAATCAGCTGTTTAAAACATCTGACCGCGGCAGGGATCTTGGATAGGGGAAGGGGGTCAGGGGCCCGGCTCCATTCTTGCGGGGGGGGGCAGGCCCCTGCAGGTACGCTCCTGTCCAACCCCCCTGATTGTCTACCCACATTTTTGTTAACTGTAGGTATAGTGAACCTGTTGTTAATGGGAGGGGCTTACTACAGTAACTAAAACTAGTAAAGTCTATATAAACACACTGGGGCTTGTTATTGGCTCTCCCCCCAGCTGTCCCAGCTGACCTTAACTTTAGGCTGTCCCCCTACTACATTATTCAGTCATTGCACCAACTGCCTAGCCTGTTCTTTAATGCAATTTGAGATCACAAAATGAATGGGCTACATAGGAACATCTCAAGATAAAAATCGCTGCTTGTACAATGTGGTCTTTAGACATTAGACAGATATCTCAAATCTATCTAATATCTGCCTGTGTATGGCCAGCTTTAGGCTTTGTGCTTCTATCAATACAAACTGGGCAGTGATGAGTCATAGCTCCACCCCTCATGCAAATAGCTAGTGATGTCATAACTGTTATAGCTGTTAGAAGGTCTTAATAAACATAAAAGGTAGAGAATAGCTGGCAGCGCGGTGGCTTAGTGGTAGCACTGATGCCTTGCAGCGTGGAGACCTGGGTTCAATTCCAACCTAGGACACGTCTGCATGGAGTTTGTATGATCTCCCCGTGCCTGCGTGGGTTTCCTCCGGGCACTCCGGTTTCCCCACAATCACCAAAACATAATGATAGGATGTATGAAATCACAACACAAATTGCTTAGTATCTATGTATCCACAGGTGCTGCATATGGGTTTGTCTATAACAGATGCTGATGCTGCAACTACCGCTGGCTGGAATATAGCTGTGAGGTGACACCTATAGGTAAGAGGTTAAGTCTCCATCATAGGCATCATAGGCATAGTGTATATCAATGAAGGTCACACTAACTGGCTGTAAATTCCCTCTAGTGACACTGCCCTAGGAAACAGAATACATGAAGAGAAGAGGAGACAGACGCTAGGATACAGACGCTAGGATACAGAAGCTTCATGTAAGGACTTAGACTGCAACACCAAAAATTGCACTAAAAGTGACTGATAACACACGACATGTTAAGGACACAATTGTCCTTTTTCAAGTGTGAGAAACTAAGTCCTTCCATGAAGCATCTCCATCCTTCTTCTCTGCATGTAGAACTGTTCACTCTTAACAACAAAAAACTGGTGACTTGTCAGTTATTTGCCCACAAGACCAACTGCTATTTTTACCAGTTTATTACAGGATTTTGTAACCTAGTAACCTACCTGTCTATTCCTGTTACAGCCATGCCTTAAGGTTAGTACACACAGTGTGTTGGGGGTCCGACCTGCGACGCACGATGTGAACGAACAAAGTTTCAGACGATAATGGCCGTATATGGGCACTTTAATAATCATGTTTGCCTGGTAAATCATGTTTGCACAGTACTGGTATAATCATGTTTGCCCACGTAACTGGTATAATCATGTTGCACAGTAACTGGTATAATCATGTTTGCCCACAGTAACTGGTATAATCATGTTTGCCCACAGTAACTGGTATAATCATGTTTGCCCACAGTAAATGGTATAATCTGTTTGCCCACAGTAATGGTATAATCATGTTTGCCCACAGTAAATGGTATAATCATGTTTGCCCACAGTAAATGGTATAATCATGTTTGCCCACAGTAACTGTATAATCATGTTGCCCACAGTAACTGGTATAATCATGTTTGCCACAGAACTGGTATAATTAATTTCGGGTCGCACCATGTCTCTTGTATGTGGGTGACACATTATGTGTATGATAAATGGTGTGACCCAGAAGAGAAGTATTTAAAAGGGTAAAATAGCTGCAACTAGGAAATCCGGCCCTGCTCACGAGTCACATCCAACAAATAGGAAAAGGAAAATGGGACAGAATCGAGGGGAATGACCCACCTTGCCCTATGGTGTGGATGCCCATGAGTATAAGTGTTTTGGGGTTGGGGGCTGTTGCAATGTAATTCTGGGGTGGACTTGCCCTTTATCTTTAGACCCCCCCCCCCCCCCCACACCACACACACACACATTGCTCTGCTCTCAATACAGAATAGCTGATAACTTTTCTTTCAAGTTAACTCTGTGCTGCCTTGGCTGACAGTCTGGTAAATGTGCATGGCATGGGGGGGGCTATATTCTCATTTACCAGACTGTAGCCGAGGCAGCACAGAGTTATCTTTAAAGACAGAGAGCAGCAGTGTCTCCCACATGCAAGGGCACTGACCTCCCCTTCATTATTCCCTGTTCCTTCAGCCCTGCTTTCCTACCAGACCGCTGTGCAGCACAGACAGGAGCCGCGGAGGTTGTTCCCGCCTGTGCCCCAGGATTCTCCACAGTTTCCGGCTTGGCAGGGTCACTAACAGGTCTTGTAAGAGGAATTTCGGTCTTTATGGAGACTTACACTGCCCGGACGTTATATACGGACAATGCGGAACACAGTAGGGGTGCCGGGACACCGGGAAAAGCACCCAAAACTGGCAAAATCGGGATGGTTGTGAGCATCAACAGAATGAAAGCCAGTATGCTTTGGAACTTGGAAGGGGGGCACTGCATCTGTCAACTGGGGCACGTGCCCCATTGTGCCCCGTGTAGCGCCGCCACTGTCTGCAAGATTCTGTCCTGTCTATGTTAAGCATAGGGAGAACGTTTGGGACTGTGATTTCCCCCCGCTGTGATCAAATCCTATAGTTTAAGTACAGGGAGACGACCGCGGCTGGGGAAATTTTCAGGCATTTCCGAACGATCACGAACGATCACACAGTAACGAGAAAAGGACACTACCGTCGGATCCAATGGTATCGCTCCACCTTTGGTACTGCCATTTAATATCTACACAAGGGAAAGTAACAAAAACCAGTGAGTGATCCACTGTCATGAATCAGTTGGAATGAGCTTATGAAAGTTTACATTATCCAACATTTGGAATTCTAGACCATGAGTACAATTACACATAATCCGCGGTTTCCCAAAGATTTAAAGGGACTGGGAAACTGGGAAAATAGTTTATTTAATTGCCTAATACTGGAATTCTTCTTAACTATCACTGTACCTTTTTTTGTTGATCTGTCCCCTATTTCTATAGTTATGAATCTGAAGCATCTACACTTCAGCTGTCAATCTATACCTATTATCATAAACTATTCTGCTGTGTGCAGTTTGGAGGAATGTACAATTGAAATGTGTTAAATGCATTGAGGGAAATTTCAATTCCCAGTGCTGCCCATAGTGATTACTGAGCATGCTTGCCCTCACAGAGAGTTGTTTCTGATAAAAGGGGGGTCGGTTTAGAGTGGAAGAGTAGATACTTAGCCTTTACAAAACAAGTACTAGATTGAAGGCAACACAAACACCTCAGAGTATGTGCTACTTACATGCATTGATTTATAGATTAAGATGATTCTTTTTTTTCAGTTTACATACCCTTTAAAACCTCTTTTCCATTTGCCAAACAGCAATGCAGTTTTTTATCATGAATCTCTCTATAATGGAACAAAGGAAGCCTGATAGACTTTACCTTAAACCCTATTCGCTTTAAATATAATAAAAACTTTCTGTTATGTAGAAAAAAGATATTCCAGTTGCCCTGGAGATCGACTGGAAAAGACGCCCCGAAGGATGTTTTCTGTTAGAGCAGGTAATCATTCTTTACACCGAGAGAAATACAAACCGCACATTGACTATTGAAGGTTAGAAAGAAAATAAAATCTATATTATCTCTGGTGGTTTGATCCTATGCAGCACCTAAGACTGGTGGACGTGCCGGAAAATACGTAGGCGATTTTGTAAATATCGATCCACTATGGTCAATATCCACATCACCGATCAGCAGAACAAAAACCCTGAGCACATGCATAGGATACTCTGTCCTTTGATTGACTTCCCAATGGGTCCAATCTAGGAAAACATTTAGGAACCAAAAACTGATTGGCTACAAATGTCCGCTGTTACTTATCATTCAGATTCTCATGCAAGCCAATCCAATTATGGCATCTGAGGCATTGGGATGAGCTCAATAGTTTAGGCATTATGGTAGTCTGTTGATAAGGCTGCGGCTACTACATGGCGCGGTAACGCACTTGAAATGCGCAAAGCAATGTTGCGTGTTCATGCGCATTACCGTGCATTTATGCTGCGAATCAGCCAATATTCCGTTATTGGGGACATCTGATTCGCAGAAAAATGGTGATCGCATGCGGCATAAAATGGATCGCTGCTCACGTAGGGTGCTTCTCTCAAAACCTGGTTTCAGGATAAAATCCTGGTTTCGAAATGTACCTGGTTTCAGTTCAGAACCGCCAGCTTAGAAAACCCATGGATCTGAGAGTCACGTCTGGATGAAAACCAAAAAAAAACCCGTTTCGATCAACCGATACACTGAACTATCAGTCGATCATCCCGCAAAAATTATTATGCGAACAACAGGATACGCAGATTTTACGGTTTTCCGCCTTCTTGAACTTTTCTGAACCGCGTTTTTAAAAATTTTCGAAATACGAGGATTTTTGTATTTTAGAAAATACTGCGTTTTCGAAAATTTCGAAATTACGGGGATTGGGAAATACGGGGAAAATACGAGAAATCGCAGATTTCGTATTTCGAAGAATCCTCGTATTTCGAATTTAATAGGTTTTAAATGGTCCTCTCGCGGATTTTCGAATTTACCGAAAATTGGCGGATCCTCGAGCGGACCGGATTTTGCGAGTTCGGACATCTCTAGTTTGAATTGGATATTCGAAACGTATACGTATGTAACAATACAATACGTATGAATGTGCGATGTGCTGAATATTTTATGCAGACACTTGAATAAGCACATAAATTAACACTCTCGGGCGATCGGGTCAAACGCGCCTTTACGGTTTAAAAGAATTTGTTCTACACCGAGATTTCCACAGCGAATAAAGATTAAGCTGTTCTCTATATAATGTTAGGACACTGTTTGCACAAACGGAAATAGCTGCAATACAATCACTGCTCACAGGTCAATAGCCTCATAATAACTTTTGATTGATTAGTGTTGCAAATTTCCCATCCATCCCCACTCTGCATTTTTTTCAATATACATTAATATACTTTTATACAAGGTCAATTTATAAGCAGCGAGCAAGACGCTCTGTCTATTAGGTGAGGCACTATTTAAAGACGTCGTATCTTGCTCTTTGGAAATTAATGACCTTTTCTAATTTAAAATGAACTGAAAATTTAACAAGAAATCAATGTCAGCATTTAACGGAGAAGAATAAAACGTACAAGAATATACGAGATATCTGATAAAACAAATGTAATAGGTTTGGAGAAAGGGACATTTATTCTGAGACTTGGGGATGTTTAAGGAAATGACTTCTTATTTCTTTGGGAAGGTCTGGTACATTTTGTCTCACTGTTCAATTCAGCCAGACATGTGGAATGGACAAGCAAAGCCTTTAATTAACTTTAGCAGATCCAATTCTTCAAGTGCACTGAACAGAAGCAATCCATTTAAAGGGCAAGTCCAGCAATTAAATAAAATTTTATCTATAGGGTTCAGCACTGAATTTTTGCATTATTCATTTTTAAGGAAGATGCCCCTGAAGAGACTTACCAAACCTGGTCCCTCGCCACTCTGCCACGCTACTTGTCAGTTATCTGCCTGCAATCCCAACTACTATTTTTACCAGTTTATTACATGTTTTTTGTATCTTGATATTTAATGAAGTCCAATCCGTTTCTGGCAAAGGTATCTCCTCCTCGCTATGCTCAACGAGCATTTTATAAGCTTAAGCGTGTGCAGGGCAGGTGAAGCAGCCGTCAATCATTGGTTGTGATGTCAGTTGTCACAGCCTTGATGACTGCATGGAGGGAGGAGCCGAATGGGGGCAATGATTCAGGTAATAAAGTGCAAAATATATGGGTTGGGGTTGGGGGCGGGTATACTAACAATTGATCCTTTTATTATTTGTTTTCTGGGGGGACATGCCCTTTAAGCTCACTAGTTAAGACAACACAAGAACATTTTAATCACTCATTTCCTTAATTTATTCATGGAGTTCCCCTTAAAAAGGCTTGTCAAAAATGTAATGCAAACCATTAAATAAAAGGGTTTTTTATATATTATGCTGCGCAGAAGTATTAATGTGATGATCCCTTTAATTAAGTTCCCTATGGATTAGATAAATGAACGGTTGTTATTTTCTGCCCTATCTCCCCATATGGGTTGGACTGGATGGAAGTATGTCTTTATTCAACTCAAATACTATACTAATGGCAGAGATATTAAAACCCTGTAAAGTACGACGTGTACACGGCAATAACATTGTGGTGGGAGGACCAGAAACTTCTAATGGCGGCCCTGAGATCAGACTTCCAATAGTGTCTGGTGAATCGGGAGGCTGACCTATAGGTCTGGGGAATTGGAGGGCTGACCTAATAGTGTCTGGGAATTGGAGGGCTGACCTAATAGGTCTGGTGAATGGAGGGCTGACCATAGTGCGGGAATTGGAGGGCGACCTAATAGTGTCAGGGGAATGGAGGGCTGACCTATAGTGTCTGGTGAATTGGAGGGCTGACCTATGGTCTGGGGATTGGAGGCTGACCTAATAGTGTCTGGTGGAATTGGAGGGCTGACCTAATAGGGTCTGGTGAATTGGAGGGCTGACCTAATGAGTGTGCTGTGAATTGGAGGGCTGACCTAATAGTGTCTGGTGAATTGGAGGTGCCCTAATAGTGTCTGGGGAATTGGAGGGCTGACCTAATAGTGTCTGGTGAATTGGAGGGCTGACCAATAGTGTCGGTGAATTGGAGGGCTGACCTAATGTGTCGGGAATTGGAGGGCTGACTAATAGTGGTCTGGTGAATTGGAGGGTGACCTAATGGGTCTGGTGAATTGGAGGGCTGACCTAATAGTGTCTGGTGAATTGGAGGGCTGACCTAATAGTGTCTGGGGAATTGGAGGGCTGACCTAATAGTGTCTGGGAATTGGAGGGCTGACCTAATAGTGTCTGGTGAATTGGAGGGCTGACCTAATAGTGTCTGGGGAATTGGAGGGCTGACCTAAAAGGTCTGGGGAATTGGAGGGCTGGCCTAATAGTGTCTGGTGAATAGGAGGGCTGGCTAATAGGTCTGGGGAATGGAGGGCTGACCTAATAGTGTTGGTGAATTGGAGGGGCTGACCCATAGTGTCTGGGGAATTGGAGGGCTGACCTAATAGTGTCAGGGGAATTGGAGGGCTGACCTAATAGTGTCTGGTGAATTGGAGGGCTGACCTAATAGTGTCTGGTGAATAGGAGGGCTGATCTTATAGTGTCTGGTGAATTGTAGGGCTGACCTAATAGTGTCTGGTGAATTGTTGGGCTGACCTCAGTGCTGCCATTTTAATTTTCTGTTCCCCATACTAGATAAATTACTGGGCCCCCACCACAATGTTATTACCATGTACACATCGTAATTTACAGGGTAATTTAGCTTTCGTGTTGGAGAAAATGCCTCTACACCGTAGGAATCAGGCTGGAATTATAGCCAGCTAAAGGTTCTTACTTGCTCTGCTTTCCATTTATTTGGCATCTGTGGGCGTCAGGAAGAAAAAAATGAAATATAAAGAAGATCAGAGAAGAGCAGAAGGAACTTACGCAAATTGCAAATCGCGCAAGCCAAGAATAGCTCGGAATGTTTAGCAGGTTAGGGACCGTACAGTAGTTTTGTAGAAACTAACGATGTATCAGCTCCTAAAATAAACTGCGTGTTGTAGAAAAGATGTCAGTGTTTACGCCTAGTTACATGGCGATTTAGACTTTAGAAACGGGAGAAGGTTTTTTATTTAGAACATCGAGTAACAGAAAATGGGACTTGGAGAAAATATATGGATTTATTTAGAAACTATTAATGGACAACTATAAATTTTTTGCTCCCCCTCTGCCACTCTTTTGGCGTAGCCAATGGGAAGACACGTTCTCCAAGAAGCGCTTCTTCCCATTGGATAGATCCCAGACTGAGGTGGGGTTGAAGCTCATTCATTAAATTTGTCCTTTAATAAGAAATTCACCACTATGGAATAAAATCAGGAACGAGTAATGACTACAACCCAACTAGGCTCTTAACCTGTGACCTGTAAAATTTGCATATTATAATATTCTGGGTGTGTTTTTGTAAATTAGGAGATTATAATGTTTAATGAGTGGGCTACCATCGGCTTACAAAGGTCACTATGAACAGGGCACATTTCCAAACAAAGGTGCAGTTTAAAGCCAATTTCTCACAGTTCGTTCATGACGATACATTGATGGTTAAAAGGAATTTGACAGCTTCCTTGTCCAATCTAATCTTATCATCTTTCGATTTTCTATGGATCCTTAACATTGTGTTATGTGCGGGGGGTGTCTGTTCAGTAACGTCACCTCTCAACGCATTTCCACGCATGATAACCTCACGATAACCAATGTTGTAATGTGTTAGTAAGGATCGATGTTGCAATGCAATACATTTTGCACCATTTTTTGCACTCTTTTCTATGTGACAAAATGTATCTAGCAGTACGTATCACTATCGGTTGTGTCTAGCAGTACGTATCACTTCACTATCGGTTGTATCTAGCAGTGCGTATCACTATCAGTTGTGTCTAGCAGTATGTACCACTATCAGTTGTATCTAGCAGTAGGTATCACTATCAGTTGTATCTAGCAGTACCTACCACTAGTACCAGGTCATGGTATATCTGTAATATTCATCCAACCAGGTCACGGTATATATGTAATATTCATTCATCCAGGTCACGGTATATCTGTAAAATTCATTTATCCAGGTCACGGTATATCTGTAATATTCATTCATCCAGGTCATGGTATATCTGTAATATTCATCCATCCAGGTCACGGTATATCTGTAATATTCATTCATCCAGGTCATGGTATATCTGTAATATTCATCCACCCAGGTCATGGTATATCTGTAATATTCATTCATCCAGGTCATGGTATATCTGTAATATTCATCCATCTAGGTCATCGTATATCTGTAATATTCATTCATCCAGGTCACGGTATATCTGTAACATTCATTCATCCAGGTCACGGTATATCTGTAATATTCATTCATCCAGGTTATGGTATATCTGTAATATTCATTTATGTAGGAGGATAGTATCCCTTTAATGCTTTACATTTATAATTCATTTTATGTAGGAGGGTAGTATCCCTTTAATGCTTACATTTATAATTAATTTATGTAGGACAGTATCCCTTTAATGCTTACATTTAAATTCATTTTTGTAGGAGGACAGTATCCCTTTAATGCTAACATTTATAATTATTTATGTAGGACAGTATCCCTTTAATGCCTACATTTATAATTCATTTATGTAGGAGGATAGTATCCCTTTAATGCTTACATTTATAATTCATTTATGTAGGACAGTATCCCTTTAATGCCTACATTTATAATTCATTTATGTAGGAGGATAGTATCCCTTTAATGCTTACATTTATAATTCATTTATGTAGGAGGATAGTATCCCTTTAATGCTTACATTTATAATTCATTTATGTAGGAGGACAGTATCCCTTTAATGCCTACATTTATAATTCATGTTATGTTAGGGAGGGATAGTATCCCTTTAATGCTTACATTTATAATTCATTTATGTAGGAGGACAGTATCCCTTTAATGCCTACATTTATAATTCATTTATGTAGGAGGATAGTATCCCTTTAATGCTTACATTTATAATTCATTTATGTAGGAGGATAGTATCCCTTTAATGCTTACATTTATAATTCATTTATGTAGGAGGACAGTATCCCTTTAATGCCTACATTTATAATTCATTTATGTAGGAGGATAGTATCCCTTTAATGCTTACATTTTATAATTCATTTATGTAGGAGGATAGTATCCCTTTTTTTTAATTGCCTACATTTATAATTCTTTATTAGGAGGATAGTATCCCTTTAATGCTTACATTTATAATTCATTTATGTAGGAGGATAGTATCCCTTTAATGCTTACATTTATAATTCATTTATGTAGGAGGATAGTATCCCTTTAATGCTTACATTTATAATTCATTGTTGATGCTGGTTTGATGAACTCCTGAAAAATTGATTTCCTTGGGAATAAACCTCGCCGCTGCGCTGAAAATCCTGGTGAAATACCTGGAACTTGGATCATTGCTTATCGTGTCCGATATCTCCAGGACATAACAAGGAATAAAAACAGAGACAGAGACGAATCATCTTCCTCCGTTCTCCTTTTTTTGCATCCACCAGTGACCTCCCTTCATTAATGAATCACCCCTAGTCATTTATCTTCCTGTATTTCCCTCCACTCTGCTGTGCCTTGCTGTTCGCTGCCTAAACCGCACATAGTTCTGCGTTAATAATCAATCTGGATCCGCTGACTACATCCTACCTACATTCTACACAAAAAGAAATTACCGACATAACATAATCATAAAATAACATAATTATATCAATTAAAACACAGAATTAGGATCCAATTTCCGTGCAATGGTGCCAAGGCTTCTTACCTCCTTCCTGTGCGATTTCTGTGTGATGGCCATTTCTGAGTGTGTCGTTTTTTTTACATTTGGGACAGGTCCAGTCTAAAATTCTGATTGAGCATAATTGAAATAAATTAAAGGAACAGAAAAACATTCGTAATTATGTCTTTTAATCGCAGCTAGTTTATCAACAACAATATTACATTGGCTTCCTATGAATAGAAGCCCAGAGGATAGTTTCCCATTTTTAACGTAAATAAAGAGGGATCTTAGCACACATGCACTACGTCCGGTTTCCGTGTGCCGCTTCCGCTTCCGATCCGCTTCGGGAGATTCCCGAAATTGGCCGTTCGCGGATTGCTGAATGGCCAACAAACCGGCTGGACATTCGGGGGTCCTGCAGCTCGAAACCAGGACCCCCTCCTGGGTCCTTACAAGGACCTTTGTGGCCCTGACAAGGGCCCTTTGGGGCTTAAGGGGTCCCAAACCGGGCCCCCCCTCCCCGGCACTTATAAGTGTCCTTGTGGCCTTAACAAGGGCAATCCGTGAGCGGACATTTTTGGGAACCTCTGGACAAATCCTCGTACATTCAAGAATTCTCGGATGTTCTAGGATTTTCGAAAATAGTCCCGCGAGTCCGGATAATCAAACTAGTTCGAATAGTTCGAGTTCGTCTGAACTCATAAAGCTCGTCTCGAGTTCGAGTTCGAGTTCTAGTCCATCCCTAATGACAATATCCAGTCACTGCGCTAAAGCAGCGTTTTCTGTCGTTGTTTAAAGGGCATGTCCAACCTTAAGACAAAAAACTGGTGACTTGTCTATTATCTGCCCGCTCCACTCCAACTGCTATTTTTACCAGTTTATTTCTTGCATTTGTAACCAGATATTTAATGATAAGTTGTATTCCTTTCTGGCAAAGGTATCTGTCTCCGCTCTCTGCTCAATGAGCTTTTTATAACCTTGAGCATGTGCAGTGGAGACAGCAGGTGAAACCAGCTTACTCTGCCAGAATGGGGACAATAAATAACTGGTTAGTAATGCAGGTATTAAAGTGCACAATATATCAGTATGTGTTGGAGGCAGGAAAATGGCTGCCATAGGTTTTTAGACCGTTTTTATGCCAACGTTTTGTTTTTCTCCGTTTGTTTATGAACCGTCCAATTGAGCGATTAGGCAAGAAAGAATAAAGCACCTTATAAGAATTTGTTAAGAGACTTTGATTTTAATCTCAGTGCAGTCATTCTGTTCAGCGGAGACTCTAAGCCTGTGACGATCAGTAACATCTCATCCTGATGAAGATCTGCACTTGAAATTCTCGAAATTGATTTTTTCTTCTTTAGATTGTAAAACAAAAGCTATTAAACAAATCAATTTGTTGTTTTTTTTTCTCTTTGTCCTTAAAATTCTAACAGGGAAATTCAATAAAAGTTCGTATCGTTAAAAATGGTGCTAATTTTGCCTGAACCAATCAGATCTTATTTAACATTTGAAAGCTAACATCTGATTGGTTGGGGCAAAATTAGCACCATTTTTAAGGATAAGACCTTTTATTGAATTTCCCTGTTAGAATTTTAACACTAATTATTGTCAGGCTGTCTCATTTCAGACAGTCAGTAAACTGACTTTGCTGTAGGGCTCTAGGCTATAGTTGTGTTTAGTCTGAAGAAAAATGATAAGAAATATTCCTGTCTTTGCTTATGTGTCAGGTTGAGAACCGAATCGGCAAACATCGCGGCCTGGCAGTGACGATGCAAAGGAACCACCAAAGAACCAGATGATTGAAACCCTGGTTTAATAGGACATCTGGCTGGCTCCTCCCTCTATGCAGTCAATCAAGGCTATTACTGCTGGCATAACAGCCAACAATTGACCTCTGTTTCCCCCTGATGCCCCCTCTGCACATGCTCAAGCTTCTAAAAAGCTCATTGAGCCGAGGAAGCAGTGGCGTAATGTCAAGGCCCAAAGGGACTGCGACTGCGGGGAGCCCGAGAGGTAAGAGGGTCCGCAATCAGTTCCAGTCTTTTAAATAGCTGATTGGGGGCCACTGGGGAGGGGGATGTGTCAGGGGTCCGGCCATCAATCTCATGGGGGGGTCCGGGCCCCTGCACTTACACCCCTGAGAGAAAGGGGGCAGATACCTTTTCCAGAACGGAAGAAAACCTATCATTAAATATCTGGTTACTGTTGGATAGGGAGATCAGACTTTTTCACAGCCATCCTACTATGTAATTACAGGAAGGAGGGATAGTTCTATAAATGTAATAGAAAAGTAACCAGAGAAGGATAAAGATCAGGGCCTTGATCATTGTTTTGACTTGGGGCTTCTTCTTTGCTATGTTACTGTATCTGCTTCTGTAGTTGGGCCCCCAAAACTTTTCTGGGCCAAATACCAGCCAATCAACCCACTTCTGGATGCCAGTTCCATCTGTTGAACAGTGTTTCAAGCCTCCGATCCCTATTTGTATAGGATACTTCAATAGGGATATTAAAATATTAAAAAGCATCTGTTCCAAACTATGACAGAATTTACTATTATGTCTGTGACTATTTTTCTCTTTTATTAATAATTTTAGGAAAATCGTTTATTACTGTGACTTTCTTTCTTTTTGCATTGTCGTTTCGAAGTCGCCCTTCCCGCTAAGAATGGTATAAACAATCCATTTGTCCTTGATCAAAAGCGAATTGTAGAGAATGATATATATCCAGCTACGTACAGCGGCTAGATTGACAACCTTTCATACATAGAACAACGGATGGGTCCATCTATCACGCCACAAACCAACGACTGGTGTAAGGATAAAACACAATGATAAATAGCTTTCCCATCTTACAAAGGTCACTGCTGTAATACACAATTCACTCTGAGATTTCAACGCATGCTAATAGATATATAGTCAGACAATATGGCCCTTAAAGGGAAACTCTCTCCTATTTATAAAGAAATCTTCTATTAGCAAGTAGGTCGCTTTATTTTCTAAAGTAAGTAGATTATCTCTTTTGGTTAAAGGGCAACTTAAGCTGAGTACACACAGTACAGATGTTCTATATGATGTATAATTGTTTATATTCCAGGTGGATTGTCACATTGGGCTGCTGAGTGGCAGATGAGATTCAATGTTGAGAAATGTAAGGTGATGCATTTTGGACTTAAAAATCCTTGTGCTGCTTATACTATAAATGGCTCTGTGTTAAGTGAATCCCTGTTGGAAAGGGATCTTGGAGTTTTGGTGGATAACAAACTTAAAGGAAGCAAGCAGTGCCAGGCGGCAACAGCCAGAGCCAGCATGGTATTGTCTTGTATAAAGAGAGGTATGGATTCAAGGGAGGAAAATGTTATTCTCCCTCTTTACAAAGCATTGGTAAGGCCTCATTTGGAATATGCAGTGCCATTTTGGAATCCTGTGTACAAAAAGGACATCTTTGAAATGGAAAGGATTCAGAGAAGGGCAACTAAATTAATAAGGGGATTGGGGGAGCTTGAATATGAAGAGAGACTGGATAAGTTACAATTATGTACGCTGGAGAATAGGCGCTTGCGTGGGGAAATGATTACTGTGTATAAATACATTAACGGGCCATACAATAAACTATCTGGGGCATTGTTCACCAATAGAGCATGTCAGAGGACACAAGGACATCCCTTAAGACTTGAAGAAAAAGGGTTTAGTATTCAAGTTCGGAAAGGGTTTGTCACTGTGAACGGTAAAGCTATGGTACTGTCTTCCAGTGGACGTTGTTATGGCAGGTTCATTGGTCAGTTTAATAAAAAGCTGGATGAGTTTCTACAAACAAGGAATGTTACAAGTTACTGGGATTGATACATAAAGTAGAGTTGGGAAAGGGTTTGTCACTGTGAGAACGGTAAAGCTATGGAACTGTCTTCCAGTGGACGTTGTTATGGCAGGTTCATTGGTCAGTTTAATAAAAAAGCTGGAAGAGTTTCTACAAACAAGGAATGTTACAAGTTACTGGGATTGATACATAAAGTAGAGTTGGGAAAGGGTTTTTCACTGTGAGAACAGTAAAGCTATGGAACTGTCTTCCAGTGGACGTTGTTATGGCTGGTTCATTGGTCAGTTTAATATAAAGCTGGATGAGTTTCTACAAACAAGGAATGTTACAAGTTACTGGTATTGATACATAAAGTAGAGTTGGGAAAGGGTTTGTCACTGTGAGAACGGTAAAGCTATGGAACTGTCTTCCAGTGGACGTTGTTATGGCAGGTTCATTGGTCAGTTTAATAAAAAGCTGGATGAGTTTCTACAAACAAGGAATGTTACAAGTTACTGGGATTGATACATAAAGTAGAGTTGGGAAAGGGTTTGTCACTGAGAGAACGGTAAAGCTATGGAACTGTCTTCCAGTGGACGTTGTTATGGCAGGTTCATTGGTCATTCAAAAAAAAGCTGGATGAGTTTCTGCAAACAAGGAATGTTGCAGGTTACTGGTATGTATGTATATGTTTATTTATATAGCGCCAGTAGGGGACGCAGCGCTGGACAATATAGAATACAAAAGTCGTACAAGACAGTAAATAGATACATAAATATATAAATAAGTATGTTTGTTATGAAATATAAAAGTGCTTGAACCATGTAACATGAGGAAAGAGGTCCCTGCCCCGTAGAGCTTACAATCTGCTTGGGTGGGTAACATACAGATACATAGTAAAGGGTGGAAGTGCCATAGTAATAACTGGTGCAGTGTCAACAGTCCTATGCTGTGCTGTGCTCAGAATCCTCTCAGCACATTAATTAGCCCTTACCAAACAAGGAGAGTTTTAGATGACTTAGATTGGGTCACATCTAACTGCTGTGGCCAGGTAAAAAGCCAACATCTGATTTGTGGCTACGCTACTTTGTATCACCCCATTCATTGGGAAGGCACTTTCCCCTTTAAAGAATAGTTCACTTGAAAATCAAACTATATTGATTGAAGACCGGGAGGTGAAGGAGCTATGACTTACCCCACATTTTTAATCAATATCTCAGGAGCCAGGGACGAAGGTAAGTAAATTTACCTTTCACGCGATGCACTGCAGCAGCACTGACAGGTCCCAGACCGCCTCCTGGTTCAGTGTAACTACACTGCACATGTGCGATAATGCGCGCTATAGTTGATTAGAACCAGGAAGCTGTCGGGAATTTTCAGTGTTGCTGTGGTGGATCACGCATAAGGTCAATATTACCTTCGTCCCTGGCTCTTAAGATATTGATTGAAGAACGGGAGGTAAAACATAGTTCCTTAATGTCCTGGACTTTAATCAATACATTGAAGGAATAGCTCACTTTTCAAGTGAATTATTCCTTAAAAGCCCCATTACTGAGAAGCCACTTCTCCCACAGATTTAAAGTCACCCCTGTATCTTCCTGCGACATGCAAAGCCAATGGTTTATGGAGGTAAATGTGTTGGGCTGACTAACACTGACTAGTGAACTGAAGGGCTGATTTTACACTGGATGGTGAACTGGTAAATAAAAGTGCCCACACAGACTGGTAAATATAAGATGTGCCACTGTAGTACATAAGTTTTCCCACAGTGACTGGTACATAAGTTTTCCCACAGTGACTGGTACATAAGTTTGCCCACAGTGACTGGTACATAAGTTTTCCCACAGTGACTGGTACATAAGTTTGCCCACAGTGACTGGTACATAAGTTTGCCCACAGTGACTGGTACATAAGTTTGCCCACAGTGACTGGTACATAAGTTTGCCCACAGTGACTGGTACATAAAGTTAAAGTTACTTACAGACAAGAGAGACTGTAAATTCACACCCACTCGCACTCTCCTCCCAGGGCTGTCGGTAATAGCAAAATTGAATCTTCTATTTAAGATGCTGATCAGCACCAGCAGTAGAAGATACAAAGTTGATATTACCGACAGCTTTGGGAGGGGGGGTGCGAGTCAGAGTTCAAGCTGGATATCGGAACAAGTAGTGGAAAAGCCTGAAGGGCCCCTAGGATGCTGTGCCCGCTGATAAGGGCCCTGCGTTGGGTAGTTGAAATGTCAGGTACATGAGATGAGAAGTAAACACATTGTGTGGTGGGCCATGGCGTTTGCGCCCAAAGAAAACAAGTTTGGCGGCAGCTTCACTAATTCATAAGAACCGACAATGGCGCAGACCAAGAGCCTCTCATCTACTTCCAAACATCTACAGCGACTCTCATTGCTCTTACTCATAGACAGCCTGCTAGGGGGTTAATGCAGATCGCCAAACGCGCCGATTGTGACAAGCAGCTTCGGATACGTCACACTGACAGCTCAGTCCAATGTCTGTCACGTCTAACGCCAATGGGAACTTGTTCGGAGAGGCTGCTGGAATATATTATAGAGACAGGATCCAAAATGTTTATTTCACAAAAAAAAAGAAAGAAGTAATAATGTAATTCCCCACTGTGTACAGCGAGTCTCTGATTCAGATCCGCACCAACGCTGAGCAGCCCCTAATGCTACTGTGAATTATGCTGGGAACAACTTGATATGTTGGCATTTAAAGTACCGAGCGCCCACCTACACTGCAATCGTCTAGCTTTAACTGTTCGCCGCATGTGGGAGCTGATGTTTCCTCTGTTTCTGTGCAACCCCTCAGGCCTTACGTTATATGGTTAGATCTGTTTGTATTGAATACTGATTGAGAGTTAAGTAGAAAGGTCATAGATCGTTTTTATTTCCGCTCTGTGTGTTTATATTTAAGCATGTTGTGTGGGAGCTACCATATTGCTTACCTGCGACAAAGCAATTTTTCTTTGTATATTTGTATTAAGGTTATAAAAACAGGGAACCTGTAACCAGGATGAGGACATAAAACTCTGGTCCTTAACTTGTCTGCAAATTTAATGGTCTGGCCCCTACCATTGGCGTAACTAGGAATCACTGGGCCCCCAGCAAAACTATGATGGGGCCCCTATCCATGCTTCATCCACAGTGGTTTTCTGGGAGGAGGCTATATCTGTCTTAGGAAAAATAAGAAGATGGGGCCCCCTGCAGTTGCTCCCCTGTAATTACGCCCCTGAACCCTACTGTGCTTATGTTTGGGGCCTGGCCTATGGGATGGCTATTTGCCTCTTCTGATTGGCCATTATTGAGGCAGGGGCTGAACCAGAACTGTGAGCACAAATCTAAGCAAGTATTGCAGTTTAAAAATGCTCAGGTGAAACCCCACACATTTTAAAGGAACACAAAGCAGATCTCTGGCACTTTATCCAGTCTGCCCTCCCCTTAATTAAAATATGCTCGCAAATGTCAGAGAATGGGAAGGAATGTCAGTGACACTGATTAGGGGAGGAGCCAGAGCATAATCAGTTATTCTACAAGTTTAGAGTCCCTTTAAGTTATCTGTAAGGTTTCCTTTGCTATATTGTCAGTTGCCCCAAGAGCAAAAATAACTCTACAAAATTATCAATAAAAGGGGGAAAATCTGACACATTTTTCAATAAATTCGACAGTTTAAATCCCCAAGTTAAATTGGATACAAGTTTCCTAAAGATTAAAAAAGAGACAGACCAGTAGATTAAATCTATTTCTTATGTAGATTAAACCGATATTTCAGATTGATTATAATGGAGTCCCAGAGATTGTAGCCCTGGGTGTGCGTACAGCTGGCTAGGAACGCTGATTTATTTATTTGCTGCGATTATTCAGGATGTATTACATCTGTTCAGCCTTCCTTCAATTACTTGTTTTATTCTCTAAATTTATACGTCCTATAAATATTAATCTGCAGAGTCGGCTGTTAATACCTCTGGGCTATAAGTGATGTAATTGCCATTGCAGAGTCATGACCAATTGAAACGCAAGACCGAGCAGGGAATATAGAAAGGACAAGAGAAAATATGAAAGGTGGAGAGGTTTGGCTTAACGTCCAACATGGTTTGAAGATGAATTATTAAGATGAGATAACTGCGGGTATTATATATGTTAAAAGAAGCAGGATGGGTAAAACTGCACATTAAAGTATGTTGAAAGGCAAGTGCTGATGGAAAAGGCTACAAGTTTGGGTTTAATTTACCCCCTAACATGGAATGGAGTAGGGGAACCGCCAATATGGTAACAAGGTCCTAAATTTGTACATTTTTCTTTCATGTAGTTGAAAGGGTATGTATACTGAAAAATGACTTTATCATAATCTCATCATAATCTATAATTAAATACATGTAAGTAGCAATGACTCAGAGGTGTGTGTTCAATATCCCCCCTCCCTCTTCGACTAAGACCTGACTTTTTTAAACTGAGCATGCTCAATAATCACCATCATCTAGTACTGAATCCCCCAACTGTCACCCATCCAATGACAGTTGCACCCTTCCAGTTAGGTTGAGGCCCTACTACGATGCACTAAATCGCGCACGCAATCATGTGCATGATCGCATGCGATTGTGTGCGAGATTCTTGTGCGTTTTTCGTTTGCAGGTGCGTTTTGCGCATGCGATTTTGCCATTTTCCATTATGGAAATGCATGCGTTAACACACCAAAAATGGTGAATGCAAAACAGAAACGTATGCGCATCGGAAATCGCGGGGATTTTTGTGGTCCCGCGATTTCCATTATAACCAAAACGCATGCACAACCACAAGCGCAAAATGACCTCCTGCTATCCTCACAGCTTACAATGCGTACCCTAGATCCCATGCCCTCCTTCCTACTCAGACACTGCGCTAAATCCTTTCCCCCGCTCTTTCTCACATTTTTAATTCCTCCCTGATCTCTGGGATTTTTCCTGCTGCCTTTAAACATGTGCGTGTCAAACCTCTTCTTAAAAAACCCTCTCCGGACCCTACCTGTCTGTCAAACTACCGCCCTGTCTTCCTTTTATCGTTTGCTTCAAAACTCCAAGAGCGTCTCGTCTCTACACACATTACTAAATACCTCCATGCTAATAACTTATTGGACCCGTTACAATTAGGATTCCGACCAGCTCATTCAACTAAAACGTCCCTCTGCAAAGTCTCAAATGACCTACAAGCTGCCAAAGCCAAAGGACAGTTCTCAGTCCTCATTCTCCTTGACCTATCGGCTGCCTTTGATACTGTGAACCACGGCGTGGGTGTCTTCTTATCTCTCTAACAGATCTTTCACTGTCTCTTTTGCTAATAAGACTTGCTCTTCTGTTCCGCTTAGTGTGGGGGTCCCTCAGGGCTCGGTTTTCTCCCTCTACACTATCTCTCTGGGAGAAATACAGAGGTGGCCAAGGACATCTTGCAACGTCCCCTACGTCCAATTACATACAGTATAGTGGTTTAGGTAGCAGATTTTTTAATAAAGGGTATCTCCACTGGGGGAAAAAGTTTTGTGTTTTTTAGTTTTATTGAAGAACAGGAGGTAAAGATGCTGTATCAGAGGACGTGGCAGAGTATTGAGAGATTGGGTAAGTTCCTTCCCTTCATTCCCGGCTCCTGCAGGTTTAATTGGAGAACAGGAGTAAGAGGCTGTATCAGAGGACGTGGCAGAGTATTGAGAGATTGGGTAAGTTCCTTCCCTTCATTCCCGGCTCCTGCAGGTTTAATTGAAGAACAGGAGGTAAAGATGCTGTATCAGAGGACGTGGCAGAGTATTGAGAGATTGGGTAAGTTCCTTCCCTTCATTCCCGGCTCCTGCAGGTTTAATTGAAGAACAGGAGGTAAAGATGCTGTATCAGAGGACGTGGCAGAGTATTGAGAGATTGGGTAAGTTCCTTCCTTCATTCCCCGGCTCCTGCAGGTTTAATTGAAGAACAGGAGGTAAAGATGCTGTATCAGAGGACGTGGCAGAGTATTGAGAGATTGGGAAGTCCTTCCCTTCATTCCCGGCTCCTGCAGGTTTAATTGGAGAACAGGAGGTAAAGATGCTGTATCAGAGGACGTGGCAGAGTATTGAGAGATTGGGTAAGTTCTTCCATTCATTCCGGCTCCTGCAGGTTTAATTGAAGAACAGGGGTAAAGATGCTGTATCAGAGGACGTGGCAGAGTATTGAGAGATTGGGTAAGTTCCTTCCCTTCATTCCCGGCTCCTGCAGGTTTAATTGAGAACAGGAGGTAAAGATGCTGTATCAGAGGACGTGGCAGAGTATGAGATTGGGTAAGTTCCTTCCCATTCACGCTCCTGCAGGTTTTATTGAAGAACAGGAGGAAAGATGCTGTATCCAGAGGACGTGGCAGAGTATTGAGAGATTGGGTAAGTTCCTTCCCTTCATTCCCGGCTCCTGCAGGTTTAATTGAAGAACAGGAGGTAAGATGCTGTATCAGAGGACGTGGCAGAGTATTGAGAGATTGGGTAAGTTCCTTCCCTTCATTCCCGGCTCCTGCAGGTTTAATTGAAGAACAGGAGGTAAGAGTGCTGTATCAGAGGACGTGGCAGAGTATTGAGAGATTGGGTAAGTTCCTTCCCTTTATTCCCAGCTCCTGCAGGTTTAATTGAAGAACAGGAGGTAAAGATGCTGTATCAGAGGACGTGGCAGAGTATTGAGAGATTGGGTAAGTTCCTTCCCTTTATTCCCGGTCCTGCAGGTTTAATGGAGAAACGGAGGTAAAGATGCTGTATCAGAGGACGTGGGCAGAGTATGAGAGATTGGGTAAGTTCCTTCCCTTCATTCCAGCTCCTGCAGGTTTAATTGAAGAACAGGAGGTAAAGATGCTGTATCAGAGGACGTGGCAGAGTATTGAGAGATTGGGTAAGTTCCTTCCCTTTATTCCCAGCTCCTGCAGGTTTAATTGAAGAACAGGAGGTAAGACACAGCTCCTTTACTTCCTGTTCTTCAATAAAACTAAATACAAAAACATTGTTTTACCAGTGGAGATCCCCTATGATATCAGAACATAAAAGGGGCTTTCAGAATCGCTTTTGTGAAAATTTATCCTGCAATTTTGTGGGGGGAAAAATAAAATTTTTCAAAACAATTTCACTACATATTCGTCTTTGCACCAACTGTTAAAACCCTATTCAATATCTGCCACAAAAGCGTTTTAAACCATTTCTTAATTTATACCTTTGGGAAATAAATGTTAAAAAAAGTCCACACCCATATGGCTTTAATTCTGATGTTAAGAGGAAAATTGAAAGGAAAAGAATGGCAATTAAAACCTTCAGAAGGAACAGAAAAGGAATTATAAAAACTGAAACAAGGATTGTAAAAAAACAAGTTAAAGGGCAAGTCCAGCCCCAAAATGAAAACTTATATACAGGTAAATCACCCCCCAAAACCCTAAACGGTAATAGTTTGAAATGTGAAATCTATAAGTCTAACCTGAAATCCTGCACAATGTCCTGTTTCCCCTGTTTCTGCTTCCTGGTTCTTCCAGTTAGTAACTGTCAGTTATGGATTTGACAGTTGACATCACAGCCAATGACTGAATTTTAATCTCCTGTCTGCCTCTTCTGAGCATGCCCAGGCTCAGTACAGGCTCAGTACAGGTTTCTAAATGGCTCAGTTTCCATGAGGCATCCAGAAGCATAGCAGGCATACAGTAATGAATTCATAGGACAAAGTATGATATATCAACATATTTTTTAAAGAGGCCATTCTTTCTAAAAGATGTTCTTATGAGGGTGGAGTTGTCCTTTAAGTTAGCTAAAATTGATAATGAAGTTAAGATAGCTGAACAAAGCAAACCCTAAACAAATGTTTCAGTATATTAATAGTAAGAAGATGAGAACTGAAAAAATGTGGGGCCATTAATTAATGGGGATAAGTTAGTTACGGAGGATGGCGATAAAGCAAACATCTTGAACATTTTTTCCCCTCTGCAAACACTACAGAAGATCTAAATACATCATAGAGTTTAGCAGCAATAATTGTATACAAGTTACAATTGCATTTTGGTTAACCTAGGAAATGGTTCAGAAACAACTGAATAATTTCAATATCAATAAAGCTCCTGGACCAGATAAGATACATCCTTGGGTCCTTAGGGAACTAAGGTAAGTTTTATCAAGGCCATTGTTTCTTATTTTTTCAGATTCCCTCATGTCCAGAAGCATTTCTCTACATTGCAAAAAAAGGACGTTTTAGTGTGTTTTCTAAGTGGGGTGCCACAGGGTTCTGTGCTGGGGTCACTTCTATTTAATCTGTTTATTAATGATTTGGAAGTGGGTATTGTCAGCAAGGTTTCTGTTTGAGGACTACACAAAAATTGTGGATCATTAGAAGCTACAGATGATGTGCAATCGATGCAGGGGGATCTAGGCTGCTAAGTAGAGATGTCCGAACTTCGCATAATCCGGTCCGCTCGAGGATCCGCGAATTTTCGAAAAAATTAAACCCATTAAAATCAAAGTTCGGCAAAATCTGCATTCAAAAATACGAGGATTCTTCAAAAATACGAGGATTCTTCGAAAATACAAGGATTCTTCGAAAATACGAGGATTCTTCAGAAATACGGACGCGAAACTGTGGCTTGCTCTGTCCAAAAATGTGAAAAATCCATGAAATTTCGAATTTACGAGGATTTCTCGTATTTTCCCGTATTTTCGAAAATTTTCAAAAACGCGGTTCGGAAAAGTTCGGAAGGCGGAAATCTGGAAAATCCACAAAATATCCGCCATTCGCAAACGAGGGAAATCCGCTGCGGATCCACGAACCGGGCCATCACTACTGCTAAGTTGCAGATGAGCAGTGGCCACAATCCCACGATCGCTGCAGCAACCAGACGTTTTTAAACAGCTGATCGCGCGTATGAAGGAAACATAAGTGGGATCAGCTGTTTAAAAGACCTGAACTTCTGGAGCCAAACTTTTTGGCAGGAAATTTGGGTATTGCTGAGTAGGTTGGACTGGATGGACGTATGTCTGTAAGCTCTTTGGGAGACAGAGTCTTGGAGATAAGACTGGGTTGCAGAGCTAGCAATCATATCTCATCATCTAAACGCTAGTGCTGTAAGATCTTGACTACTACACATCGAAAGGCAATGCAAATTTCTTAGTAACCAGCAATTCAATGTACAAGCCAACCTGCAATTACGGGAAAAATATGCTTGACAGCTAAGGAAAAAAAGCACATCAAACACCCTATTACATAAATAAACCCTATTGAATTCACTGTCTTATTGCAAATAGCCTCTTAACAGGTCCGAAGAACCTTCAGGAACCCAACATACTGACACCTGTGGAGTCTTTACTCTGTATTCATGGATAATCAACGTGTATTAGACGGGAGACAAAGAATTAACACGACCTATAAATCAGATCAATCTCCTATAATAAATGTAATGTGCTTCTCTATGTCACCTTTATATTTATATATCTTGGAATATCAGTAGCTCAACAATACAATTATTTTTAAATCATATCAATGAAAAGCTTTATTCTAGTTTATTGTAACGATCTTTCAACTTTGGCTACACCGTATTTTTAATTGTATTTATAATAATAAATCCATATTTATAATTGTAATTTCTATGAAACCCAGTGAAAGTAATTACAGTGAAGGTATAAAGATTGTAAGCTCTTGGGGGCTCTGGGTAAACTAATTCTAAGCACTACACATTATGTTCCGTGCTAATGCATGAGAAAATAAACACCGTCCAATACAATAGAGCCTCTCAGTGTATAAAGACCCAGAAATACCCCAGCGCAGGGAACGTTAAAAAGTGCCTCTTACCGTTGAAGTTTTCTGAATGGAACCGTCTCTGAGCCTCCATTGCTTGATGTAAAAACATCCAACCTGCTCTTCTTCCAACAGAAAAGACATTAAAATCTTCTGAATTATTTTCCTTGGGTCGATTGATTGAATTAGAGCTGTTCGTAGGCTTGTTTCTTTTTTACCCTCTATTGTATTACATCTGGCTGCCTTTCCCCCCTTCTTCTAACAAGCAGACTGAGTATTACAGCATTCAGGCACACTGTGCATCACATTTAAAGGTACAGGCTGCATTTCCTTTTATATCCCCCCCCCCCCCCCCGCCCTCCGTCTAATAAAAAAAAAAAACAAGTGTTCTACATGTAACCGTTTTGTTTTACCCACAATCTCACCAACGTTCTTATGTAGTGTTCTACATTGCCGGCAGCGTCTGATAAAAATAAATTGCACAGAAAGTGGTAGGATAAATAAAACATCACATGGGATTCACGCTAAGCAGGAGGCATTAGAAATTCCCCGGCACGTGGCGTTGGAGCGTCTGTGAGACACTCTACGGTTCATGAGGGTTTTAAAGGGTAACTTACACTAAAATGCAAGTTTTCCCATTTTGTATCATATAAAAATGTTTGACGCGTGCAACGCTGAATAAAATGGAATGATTTGTACATCAATGATTTAACATTTCTAGTTCAGATAACTTCATTCATCTTTTATGCCTCTTATATTAAATATATGCCGTTTTTAGAAAGGCCTGCCATTTAACATTCCAAATCTTTAAGGTTTTCATTTTAAAAGGATTTAAGATCATATAGTCTGTCATTGGCAATGTTTTACGGTCTGTTAATTTAAAGCAATGAACAGTTAGTTTTTATGTCTTTAGTGCCATTAAAGGGAATGTCCAGCCTTAAAACAAAAAACAGGCCAATTTTCAGTTACTTTCCCTCAACTGATATATTTTGCACTTCATAACCTGTATTAATAACCAGATATTTAAGGATAATTATGGTCCCTATTCTGACAGAATAAGATGGCTCCTCCCTCCATGCTGTCAATCAAGGCTGTGACTGCTGGTATCACAACCAATGATTGATTGCTTTTTCACCTGCTGTCTCCACTGCACATGCTCAAGCTTATAAAAAGCTCATTGAGCAGAGGGAGGAGACAGATACCTTTGCCAGAATGGAAAATAACTTCTTAGCATTAAATATCTATTTACAAATACATGTAATGAACTAGTAAAAAAAAAAAAAGCTGGGGTTGCGGGCAGATAATGGACAAGTCACCAGTTTTTTGTTTTAAGGGTGGACATGCCCTTTAAAATAATGAAAGGAAACATATCATTGATTGATATGGGTTTGTGTTGGTGGAAATTCACTGAGATTATTTAAAATATGAATGTAAATAAAGTCTAGATCTGTGTATAATGTCTATTTATTACGGTACAGGAATGATTGGCGGCAATGAAAATAATATATGCACCTTGTTACAGAATGTGCTAATCTATCTGTATGGAAGATCCTGGTTAAGGTATTTTGTTACTTTAGGAATGACATTGAGCCGCATTATGTCACAGACAAACATGAAAATGTTCTTAATGCCTTAATGTAAGAAATTCTACAAGGTGTAACTTTTACTGGGGACTCTGCTTTTTTAAAGGGCATGTTAACCCCTAAAATGAAATATCATATATGGCTAAATCCCCCCCCAAAACTCAAAAAACACAATAGCTTACAGATGATGTAAATGTTCTTCTTCCCTTACCTCTGCCTCTTAAAAGGTTTCTGCCTCCTCTACAAGCTCATTACGAGCTTGCACATGCCCAGATTCAGTATGAGAATAGCATTCAGTCATTGTCTTTTATTTAAACTGTCCCATCCATGACTGACAGCTGCTAACTGTTAGAACCAGGAAGCAGAAAGAGGGGTACAGAACACTGTGCAGCATTTCAGGTTGTTCTTACATCTCTCAGATTTCTAAATATTGCAGTTTTGTTGGTGATTTACCTATATACAATATATACAAAATTTTGTCCCTACCAATCGGACCAAAACATTAACCCATGTGTACCATCCTGACTAAAATATCGTTCCTTCTGCCAATAAGGCCAAAATATTATCCCATGTATATCAACCTGGTCAAAATATCATCCAGTAAGTACAAACCGAGCCAAAATGATATCATCCTGTGTGTACCAATCGGTTTTAAAATATCATCCCGCATGTACCAATCAGGCCAAAACATCAACCCATGTGTACCATCCTGGCTAAAATATTGTTCCTTGTGCCAATTGGGCTAAAATATTATCCCGTGTATAGAAACCTGGTCAAAATATTGTCCCATGTGCCAATTGGGTCCAAAATATTATCATGTGTATACCAATCGTGCCAAAATATCATCCCATGTGTACCAACCGTGCCAAAATATTGTCCCGTGTGTACCAATTGGTGCTTAGTTACATTGTTAATCAGTGCTTAGCTATGTCATCAGTTATAATCAGTGCTTATCTATGACATCAGTTATAATTAGCATTTAGCTAGGTCATCAGTTATATTCATGTTTAGCTGTGTCATCAGTTATAATCAGTGTTTAGCTATGTCATCAGTAATAATCAGTGTTTAGCTATGCCATCAGTTATAATCAGTGTTTAGCTAGGTCATCAGTTATATTCATGTTTAGCTGTGTCATCAGTTATAATCAGTGCTTAGCTATGATATCAGTTATAATTAGCATTTAGCTAGGTCATCAGTTATAATCAGTGTTTAGCTAGGTCATCAGTTATAATCAGTGTTTAGCTAGGTCATCAGTTATAATCAGTGTTTAGCTATGTCATTAGTTATAATCGGTGTTTAGCTATGTCATCAGTTATAATCGGTGTTTAGCTATGTGATCTGTTATAATCAGTGTTTAGCTAGGTCATCAGTTATAATCAGTGTTTAGCTATGTCATCAGTTATAATTCAGTGTTTAGCTATGTCATCAGTTATAATCGGTGTTTAGCTAAGTCATCAGTTATAATCAGTGTTTAGTTTTGTCAATTGTTATAATTAATGTTTAGCCATGTCATTCGTTATAATTAATGTTTAGCCATGTCATTCGTTATAATTAATGTTTAGCCATGTCATTCGTTATAATTAATGTTTATGTCATCGGTAATAATCAGTGTTTAGCTATGTCATTTGTAATAATTAATGTCATCCGTTATAATCAGATAGATTGAAGTTCTATGACAACATAAAAGTACACGACCCCAGGTCATGAAACTCGTACCCATAGTTTTACGTTGTACAAGGAACTGCATATTCACCATAAGAACCGTCCTTCGCTTTGCAATTAGTATCACATGAGTCACGACTCACTTCACACTAGAGAGAATGAACAGTAAGTGGAGATCGTATTTATATGGCCAGAACCAGTCAAATACGGACGTCTCTCCCCCGTGCTGTCAACCGCTCTGCATTTCCTGCACGCACAGAGAACAGAATAAAGTCCCTTTCTCGTCCTCAAACGCTAATGACGCCTTTCAATGCACAAGCAGACTGATTGCCAGTGACTTGCTTCTTGGAAGAATAAAAGTTTTATTAATTCTCTCTTTTTTTTTTAACATTTTATTGAACTCCTACAGGTTTTAGAAGAGTCGCTTAAAGAAACCTGTTCCATTTAATAATGTCTCTGCTCCTTTGACAATCCGTAATTGCATTTCTCTATAAAGTAATTGCCTTGGCTATTTGAAGGTAGCCTATTAAAGCACCTGTGCTTTTTAAACAATTTACAAAACAATATTTCCTGGCAGAAAACCAATCAAATAAAAAAAACAAAGATTAAAAAAAAAAAAAATCCGCCCCTACTTGCGTTATAGGCATCTGAAAATCTTTTGCAATTTTCCGGCATTTGTACTGTCTCTTATTCACGTTGGGAACGCCACTGCAGCACTGGGAGGAAGAAAAGTCTTTCTGTGTTGGGAACGATTATTTGGGGTTGCTATTGAAAGAGTCGTAAATGATTCTTTATTTCAACCTGCTGGGATCTATAGTTATCACACAGTTTGAAAATCCTTCGTTTTGTGTTTTCCTTACGCAATTAGTTTTCCACGTGGGAGTCAAATCCAAAGGGTGGAAATTTAGGAGGAGAATAAAACAGAAGAGTTTGTGTGAAGACCATTGACATAGTTCTGTACAGCTTCAGGGCAATACAATGCACAATTCAATGTTAAGCATGGCGTACCGCATTTTGTAGATGGGGGAGGGCGTCTAGAATGTAGTGTTGATATTAAAAAAGGCATGTTCATCCCCCATAAAATAAAAGTTTAGATTTCGGTTTAGCTACCCCCTAAACCCCATTTTTACATTACTTCATTTTTCCAAAGATGCCCCTGAAGAGTCTTACCTGACCCGGTCCCAGACATAGAGCTAATCTGTTATGCGACAAAATAAACCTTCCCCCCATTACCTCTTCCACTCAAAAGTTTCCGCCTCCGCTCCAAGCTCTTTTACAAGCTTGCACATGCTCAGAAGAGGCAGCTAGGGGAAAAGCATTCAGTCTTTGGCTGTGATGTCAACTGTTACATCCATGACAGCTGCTACGAACCAGGAAGGTGAACTTGCCCTTTAAAGCAAGTTCCGGTTCCTGAAAAACATGATAAGAAAGGGACAATATATACCAAATGGCTGATTAGTTCTATTCATTAAAATGTTTATTGTTATGTAGGTGATTGTAAAATATCAACATCACTTACTCTCTCTAGTTAATAAGGACAACTTCTACTTCACACCTATCAATTCCTTCCCATAATTCCATATTACTGGTAGGGGTACTAATTCTTTACAAGTACATTAACTTTATTGAAAATACTTTGCCACATCTTAATCTATCAATGAATACATGTAATGACCGTTACACTGAGATAGGAACTGGTGCATCCAAAAGACCCAATATTGAAATACAAGAAGAGCGACATATACACAGTGCAGTGCAGTGAAGAGTGTCCTGATTTGTATGTAGCGGCGACCAAACAGCAGCTGCACCAACATATGGTCCAGTACATATGTTTAGGTCTCCTTGGGTGTGTCTGCATCTTAAGGAAAAAGGACATATGTTTGAAGATTGGTATGTCAACATCTTGGACAACTAACAAGAGTGGTACAAAAGAGGTGTAAAGGAGGCAATTTATGCTAAAATATAGAAATCAATCCTGAATAGAGGTGGGGAGTTTTGACATCAATTGTACAATGCTGTTTTGACTCCTTACCGTGGGTTGTTTCCATATCAGTATTCCATAATAAACACCTTGTATGCTGAAGGTCCCTGACCCCTTGCTGTTATAAGGAGGTCCCTGACCCCTTGATGTTATATGGAGGTCCCTGACCCCTTGCTGTTTTAAGGAGGTCCCTGACACCTTGATGTTATATGGAGGTCCCTGACCCCTTGCTGTTTTAAGGAGGTCCCTGACTCCTTGATGTTATATGGAGGTCCCTGACACCTTGATGTTATATGGAGGTCCCTGACACCTTGATGTTATATGGAGGTCCCTGACCCCTTGATGTTATATGGAGGTCCCTGACACCTTGATGTTATATGGAGGTCCCTGACACCTTGATGTTATATGGAGGTCCCTCACCCTTGATGTTATATGGAGGTCCCTGACCCCTTGCTGTTATATGGAGGTCCCTGACACCTTGATGTTATATGGAGGTCCCTGACCCCTGCTGTTATAAGGAGGTCCCTACACCTTGATGTTTATATGGAGGTCCCTGACCCCTTGCTGTTATATGGAGGTCCCTGACACCTTGATGTTATATGGAGGTCCCTGACCCTTGATGTATATGGAGATCCCTGAACCCCTTGATTTATATGGAGTCCCTGACCCTTGCTTTATTGGAGGCCTCTACCCCTTGATGTTATATGGAGGTCCCTGACACCTTGATGTTATATGGAGGTCCCTGACACCTTGATGTATAATGGAGATCCTGACCCCTTGATGTTATATGGAGGTCCCTGACCCCTTGATGTTCATTGATGGAGGTCCCTGACCCCTGGCTGTATTAGGGGGGTCCCTGACACCTTGATGTTATATGGAGGTCCCTGACCCCTTGCGTTTTAAGGAGGTCCGACCCCCTTGAATGTTATAAATGGAGGTCCCTGACCCCTTGCTGTTTTAAGGAGGTCCCTGACTCCTTGATGTTATATGGAGGTCCCTGACACCTTGATGTTATATGGAGGTCCCTGAACAACACTCATTGGACACCTAAGCATATAGTAGATATCAAAGTATGCATGGTATGTATACGTCAATGAGTCACATGATTAACTGCTTAAAGAATAACAGTAGAAAGTCAAAATCCCTGAATGAGGTCGGCGCTTACGTATGTTGGGAGGAACTCTGGAAGGACCAGACTCTCAAAGTTTCTTCCCTACTGCTCTGAATCAATTGTACACAATTGTGGCTGTTTTGTACTCCTTACTGGGTTTGTTTCCATATCAGTATTCCATATAACACCTTGTATGCTGAAGGTCCCTGACCCCTTGCTGTTATAAGGAGGTCCCTGACCCCCTTGATGTTATATGGAGGTCCCTGACCCCTTGCTGTTTTAAGGAGGTCCCTGACACCTTGAGTTATATGGAGGTCCCTGACCCCTTCTGTTTTAAGAGGTCCCTGACTCCTTGATTTATATGGAGTTCCCACCCTTGAGTTATATGGAGGTCCCTGACACCTTGATGTTATATGGAGGTCCCTGACCCTTGATGTTATTGGAGGTCCTGCACCTTGATGTTATATGGAGGTCCCTGACACCTTGATGTTATATGGAGGTCCCTGACACCTTGATCTGTTATATGGAGTCCCTGACCCCTTGCTGTTATATGGAGGTCCCTGACCCTTGATGTTATATGGAGGTCCCTGACCCCTTGCGTTATTTAAGGAGTCCCTGACACCTTGATGTTATTGGAGTTCCCTGACCCCTTGCTGTTATATGGAGGTCCCTGACACCTTGATGTTTATAGGGGGTCCCTGACACCTTGATGTTATATGGAGATCCCTGACCCTTGATGTTAATGAGGTCCCGACCTTGCGTTTATATGGAGGCCCCTGACCCCTTGATGTTTATATGGAGGTCCCTGACACCTTGATGTTATATGGAGGTCCCTGACACCTTGATGTTATATGGAGATCCCGTGACCCCTTGATGTTTATATGGAGGTCCCTGACCCCTGTTTTACATGAGTCCTACCCCTTGCTGTATTAGTGGGGGGTCCCTGACACCTTGATGTTATATGTATTCCCTGACCCCTTGCTGTTTTAAGGAGGTCCCTGACCCCTGATGTTATATGGAGGTATCCCTGACCCCTTGCTGTTTTAGGAGGTCCCTGACACCTTGATGTTATATGAGGTCCCTGACCCCTTGCTGTTCTATGGGAGTCTCAGGGACCTCCATAAACATTTCAAGGTGTCAGGGACCTCCATATACATCAAGGGAGTCAGGGACCTCCTTAAAACAGCAAGGGGTCGGGACCTCCATATAACATCAAGGTGTCAGGGACCTCCTTAAAACAGCAGGGGTCAGGGACCCTCATATAACATCAAGGGGGCAGGGACCTCCTTATAACAGCAAGGGGTCAGGGACCTTCAGCATACAAGGTGTTATTATGGAATACTGATATGGAAACAACCACCGGTAAGGAGTCAAAACAGCATTGTACAATTGGTCAAAACTCCCCACCTCTATTCAGATTGATTTCTATATTTTAGCATAAATTGCCTCCTTACACCTCTTTTGTACCACTCTTGTTAGTTGTCCAAGATGTTGACATACCAATCTTCAAACATATGTCCTTTTTCCTTAAGATGCAGAACAACACCCAAGGAGACCTAAACATATGTACTGGACCATATGTTGGTGCAGCTGCTGTTGGTCGCCGCTACATACAAATCAGGACACTCTTCACTGCACTGCACTGTGTATATGTCGCTCTTCTTGTATTTCAATATTGGGTCTTTTGGATGCACCAGTTCCTACTCAGTGTAACGTCATTACATGTATTCATTGATGAGTAAGATGTGGCAAAGTATTTCAATAAGTTAATGTACTTGTAAAGAATAGTACCCCTACCAGTAATATGGAATTATGGGAAGGAATTGATAGGTGTGAAGTAGAAGTTGTCCTATTAACTAGAGAGAGTAAGTGATGTTGATATTTACAATCACCTACATAACATAAACATTTTAATGAATAGAACTAATCAGCCATTGGTATATATTGTCCTTTCTTATCATGTTTTTCAGGAACCGGAACTTGCTTTAAAGGGAAGTTCACCTTCCTGGTCGTAGCAGCTGTCATGGATGTAACAGTTGACATCACAGCCAAAGACTGAATGCTTTTCCCCTAGCTGCTCTTCTGAGCATGTGCAAGCTTGTAAAAGAGCTTGGAGCGGAGGCGGAAACTTTTGAGTGGAAGAGGTATGGGGGGAAGGTTTATTTTGTCGCATAACAGATTAGCCTATGTCTGGGACCGGGTCAGGTAAGACTCTTCAGGGGCATCTTTGGAAAAAATGAAGTAATGTAAAAATGGGGTTTAGGGGGTAGCTAAACCGAAATCTAAACTTTTATTTTTATGGGGGATGAACATGCCTTTTTTATATCAACACTACATTCTAGACGCCCTCCCCCATCTACAAAATGCGGTACGCCATGCTTAACATTGAATTGTGCATTGTATTGCCCTGGAGCTGTACAGAACTATGGCAATGGTCTTCACCACAAACTCTTCTGTTTTATTCTCTCCTAATTTCCACCCTTGGATTTGACTCCCACGTGGAAAACTAATTGCGTAAGGAAAACACAAAACGAAGGATTTTCAAACTGTGTGATAACTATAGATCCCAGCAGGTTGAAATAAAGAATCATTTACGACTCTTTCAATAGCAACCCCAATAATCGTTCCCAACACAGAAAGAATTTTCTTCCTCCAGTGCTGCAGTGGCGTTCCCAACGTGAATAAGAGACAGTACAAATGCCGGAAAATTGCAAAAGATTTCAGATGCCTATAACGCAAGTAGGGGCGGATTTTTTTTTTTTTAATCTGTGTTTTTTTTATTTGATTGGTTTTCTGCCAGGAAATATTGTTTTGTAAATTGTTTAAAAGCACAGGTGCTTTAATAGGCTACTTCAATAGCCAAGGCAATTACTTATAGAGAAATGCAATTACGGATGTCAAAGGAGCAGAGACATTATTAAATGGAACAGGTTTCTTTAAGCGACTCTTCAAAAACCTGTAGGAGTTCAATAAAATGTTAAAAAAAAAAGAGAGAATTAATAAAACTTTTATTCTTCCAAGAAGCAAGTCACTGGCAATCAGTCTGCTTGTGCATTGAAAGGCGTCATTAGCGTTTGAGGACGAGAAAGGGACTTTATTCTGTTCTCTGGTGCGTGCAGGAAATGCAGAGCGGTTGACAGCACGGGGGAGAGAGAGAGTCCGTATTTGACTGGTTCTGGCCATAAAATACGATCTCCACTTACTGTTCATTCTCTATTAGGGTGAAGTGAGTGTGACTCATGTGATACTAATTGCAAGCGAAGGACGGTTCTTATGGTGAATATTGCAGTTCCTTGGTACAAAGTAAAACTATGGGTACGAGTTTCATGACCCTGGGTCGTGTACTTTTATGTTGTCATAGAACTTCAATCTACTGATTATAACGGATGACATTAATTATACAAATGACATAGCTAAACACTGATTATTACCGATGACACTAAACATTAATTATAACGAATGACATGGCTAAACATTAATTATAACGAATGACATGGCTAAACATTAATTATAACGAATGACATGGCTAAACATTAATTATAACAATTGACAAAACTAAACACTGATTATAACTGATGACTTAGCTAAACACCGATTATAACTGATGACATAGCTAAACACTGATTATAACTGATGACATAGCTAAACCTGATTATAACTGATGACTAGCAACACTGATTATAACTGATGACCTAGCAAACACTGATTAAACAGATCAATAGCTAAACACCGATATAATGATGACATAGTAAACACGCGTATAACTATGACATAGCTAAACACTGATTATAAACTGATGACCTAGCTAAACACTGATTATAACTGATGACCTAGCTAAACACTGATTTAAACTGATACCTGCTAAATGCTAATTATAACTGATATCATAGCTAAGCACTGATTATAACTGATGACACAGCTAAACTGAATATAACTGATGACTAAGAAACAGATTATAACTGATGGCATAGCTAAACACTGATTATTACTGATGACATAGCTAAACAACTGATTATAACTGATTGACACAGCTAAACATGAATATAACTGATGACCTAGCTAAATGCTAATTATAACTGAGTCATAGATAAGCACTGATTATAACTGATGACATACTAAGCACTGATTAACAATGTAACTAAGCACCAATTGGTACACACGGGACAATATTTTGGCACGGTTGGTACACATGGGATGATATTTTGGCACGATGGTATACACATGATAATATTTGGACCCATATGGCACATGGGACAATATTTTGACCAGGTTTCTATACAACGGGTAATATTTTAGCCCAATTGGCACCAAGGAACAATATTTTGCCAGGATGGTACACAGGGTTGATGTTTGGCCTGATTGGTACATGCGGGATGATATTTTAAAACCGATTGGTACACCAGGATGATATCATTTTGGCTGGTTTGTACTTACGGATGATATTTTGACCAGGTTGATATACATGGGATTATATTTGGCCTTATTGGCAGAAGGAACGATATTTTAGTCAGGATGGTACACATGGGTTAATGTTGGTCCGATTGGTAGGGACAAAATTTTGTATATATTGTATATAGGTAAATCACCAACAAAACTGCAATATTTAGAAATCTGAGAGATGTAAGAACAACCTGAAAATGCTGCACAGTGTTCTGTACCCCTTTTTCTGCTTCCTGGTTCTAACAGTTAGCAGCTGTCAGTCATGGATGGGACAGTTTAAATAAAAGACAATGACTGAATGCTATTCTCATACTGAATCTGGGCAGTGCAAGCCGTAATGAGCTTGTAGAGGAGGCAGAAACCTTTTAAGAGGCAGAGGGTAGGGAAGAAGAACATTTACATCATCTGAAGCTATGTGTTTTTTGAGTTTTGGGGGGGGATTTAGCCATATATGATATTTCATTTAGGGGTTAACATGCCCTTTAAAAAGCAGAGTCCCCAGTAAAAGTTACAACCTTGTAGATTTCTTACATTAAGGCATTAAGAACATTTTCATGTTTGTCTGTGACATAATGCGGCTCAATGTCATTCCTAAAGTAACAAAATACCTAACCAGGATCTTCCATACAGATAGATTAGCACATTCTGTACAAGGTGCATATATTATTTTCATTGCCGCCAATCAATCCTGTACCGAATTAAATAGAACATTATACACAGATCTAGACTTATTTACATTCATATTTAAATAATCTCAGTGAATTTCCACCAACACAAACCCATATCAATCAATGATATGTTTCCTTTCATTATTTTAAAGGCATGTCCACCCTAAAACAAAAAACTGGTGACTTGTCCATTATCTGCCCGCAACCCCAGCTTTTTTTTTTTTTTACTAGTTCATTACATGTATTTGTAAATAGATATTTAATGCTAAGAAGTTATTTTCCATTCTGGCAAAGGTATCTGTTCTCCTCCTCTGCTCAATGAGCTTTTTATAAGCTTGAGCATGTGCAGTGGAGACAGCAGTGAAAAAGCAATCAATATTGGTTGTGATACCAGCAGTCACAGCCTTGATTGACAGCATGGAGGGAGGAGCCATCTATTCTGTCAGAATAGGGACCATAATTTCCTTAAATATCTGGTTATTAATACAGGTTATGAAGTGCAAAATATATCAGTTGAGGGAATGAATACTGAAAATGGCCTGTTTTTGTTTTTAAGGCTGACATTCCCTTTAATGGCACTAAAGACATAAAAACTAACGTTCTGCTTTAAATTAACAGACCGTAAAACATTGCCAATGACAGACTATATGATCTTAAATCCTTTTAAAATGAAAACCTTAAAGATTTGGAATGTTAAAAGGCAGGCCTTTCAAAAACGGCATATTTAATATAAGAGGATAAAAGATGAATGAAGTTATCGAACTAGAAATGTTAAATCATTGATGTACAAATCATTCCATTTTATTCAGCGTTGCACGCGTCAAACATTTTTATATGATACAAATGGGGAAAACTTGCATTTTAGTGTAAGTTACCCTTTAAAACCCTCATGAACCGTAGAGTGTCTCACAGACGCTCCAACGCCACGTGCCGGGGAATTTCTAATGCTCCTGCTTAGAGTGTGAATCCCATGTGATGTTTTATTTATCCTACCACCTTCTGTGCAATTTATTTTTATCAGACGCTGCCGGCAATGTAGAACACTACATAAGAACGTGTGGTGAGATTGTGGGTAAAACAAACGGTTACATGTAGAACACTCGTTATTCCTTTTTATTACACAGAACGCCCGGGGGGGGGGGGGGATATAAAAGGAAATGCAGCCTGTACCTTTAAATGTGAGCACAGTGGGCCTGAATGCTGTAATACTCAGTCTGCTTGTTAGAAGAAGGGGGGAAGGAAGGCCAGATGTAATACAATAGAGGGTAAAAAAGAAAACAAGCCTACGGAACAGCTCTAATTCAATCAATCGACCCAAGGAAAATAATTCAGAAGATTTTAATGTCTTTCTGTTGGAAGAAGAGCAGGTTGGATGTTTTACATCAAGCAATGGAGGCTCAGAGACGGTTCCATTCAGAAAACTTCAACGGTAAGAGGCACTTTTTAACGTTCCCTGCGTGGGTATTTTCTGGGTCTTTATACATGAGAGGCTCTATTGGATTGGACGGTGTTTATTTTTCATGCATTAGCACGGAACTAAATGTGTAGTGCTTAGAATTAGTTACCCAGAGCCCCCAAGAGCTTACAATCTTTATACCTTCACTGTAATTACTTCACTGGGTTCATAGAAATTACAATTATAAATATGGATTTATATTATAAATACAATTAAAAATAAGGTGTAGCCAAAGTTGAAAGATCGTTACAAAAACTAGAATAAAGCTTTCATTGATATGATTTAAAAAAATATGTATTGTTGAGCTACTGATATTCCAAGATATATAAATAAAGGTGACATAGAGAAGCACATTACATTTATTATAGGAGATTGATTGATTTATAGGTCGTGTGTTAATTCTTGTCTCCCGTCTAATAAAGCGTTGATTATCCATGAATACAGAGTAAAGACTCACAGGTGTCAGTATGGGGTTCCTGAAGGTCTTCGGACCTGTTAGAGGCTATTTGCAATAAGACAGTGAATTCAATAGGGTTTATTATGTAATAGGGTGTTTGATGTGCTTTTTTTCCTTAGCTGTCAAGCATATTTTTCCGTAATTGCAGGTTGGCTTGTACATTGAATTGCTGGTTACTAAGAAATTTGCATTGCCTTTCGATGTGTAGTAGTCAAGATCTTACAGCACTAGCGTTTAGATGATGAGATATGATTGCTAGCTCTGCAACCCAGTCTTATCTCCAAGACTCTGTCTCCAAAGAGCTACAGACATACGTCCATCCAGTCCAACCTACTCAGCAACACCCAAATTTCCTGCCAAAAAGTTGGCTCCAGAAGTTCAGGTCTTTTAAACAGCTGATCCCACTTATGTTTTCCTTCATACGCGCGATCAGCTGTTTAAAAACGTCTGGTTGCTGGCAGGATCGTGGGATTGTGGCCACTGCTCATCTGCAACTTAGCAGTAGTGATGGGCCCGGTTCGGGATCCGCAGCGGATTTCCCTCGTTTGCAATGGCGGATATTTTGTGGATTTTCCAGATTTCCGCCTTCCGAACTTTTCCGAACCGCGTTTTTGAAAATTTTCGAAAATACGGGAAAATACAGAAATCCTCGTCGTAAATTCGAAATTTCATGGATTTTTCACATTTTGGACAGAGCAAGCCACAAGTTTCGCGTCCATTTCTGAAGAATCCTCGTATTTTGAGAATCCTTGTATTTTCGAAGAATCCTCGTATTTTTGAAGAATCCTCGTATTTTTTGAATGCAGATTTTGCCGAACTTTGATTTAATGGGTTTAATTTTTTCGAAAATTGCGGATCCTCGAGCGGACCGGATTATGCGAAGTTGGACATCTCTAATTAGCAGCCTAGATCCCCCGCATCGATGACATCATCTGTAGCTTCTAATGATCCACAATTTTGTGTAGTCCTCAACAGAAACCTTGCACAATACCCACTTCCAAATCATAAATAAACAGATTAAATAGAAGTGACCCAGCACAGAAACCTGTGGCACCCCACACTTAGAAAACACACTAAAACGTCCTTTTTTTGCAATGTAGAGAAATGCTTCTGGACATGAGGGAATCTGAAAAAATAAGAAACAATGGCCTGAAAAACTTACCTTAGTTCCCTAAGGACCCCAAGGATGTATCTATCTGGTCCAGGAGCTTTTATGATATTGAAATATTCAGTTGTTTCTGAACCATTTCCTAGGTAACCAAAATGCAATTGTAACTTGTATACAATATTGCTGCTAAACTCTATGATGTATTTAGATCTTCTGTAGTGTTTGCAGAGGGGAAAAATGTTCAAGATGTTTGCTTTATCGCCATCCTCCGTAACTAACTTATCCCCATTAATTAATGGCCCCACTTTTTTCAGTTCTCATCTTCTTACTATTAATATACTGAAACATTTGTTTAGGGTTTGCTTTGTTCAGCTATCTTAACTTCATTATCAATTTTAGCTAACTTAAAGGACAACTCCACCTCATAAGAACATCTTTTAGAAAGAATGGCCTCTTTAAAAAATATGTTGATATATCATACTTTGTCCTCTGAATTATTACTGTATGCCTGCTATGTTCTGGATGCCTCATGGAACTGAGCCATTTAGAAACCTGTACTGAGCCTGTACTGAGCCTGGGCATGCTCAGAAGAGGCAGACAGGAGATTAAAATTCAGTCATTGGCTGTGATGTCAACTGTCAAATCCATAACTGACAGTTACTAACTGGAGAAGAACCGGAAGCAGAAACAGGGGAAACAGGACATTGTGCGGGTTTCAGGTTAGACTTATAGATTTCACATTTCAAACTATTACCGTTTAGGGTTTTGGGGGGTGATTTACCGGATATAAGTTTTCATTTTGGGGCTGACTTGCCTTTAACTTGTTTTTTACAATCCTTGTTTCAGTTTTTATAATTCCTTTTCTGTTCCTTCTGAAGTTTTAATTGCCATTCTTTTCCTTTCAATTTTCCTCTTAACATCAGAATTAAAGCCATGGGTGTGGACTTTTTTAAACATTTATTTCCCAAAGGTATAAATTAAGAAATGGTTTAAAACGCTTTTGTGGCAGATATTGAATAGGGTTTTTACAGTTGGTGCAAAGACGAATATGTAGTGAAATTGTTTTGAAAAATTTTATTTTTCCCCCCCACAATGCAGGATAAATTTTCACAAAAAGCGATTCTGAAAGCCCCCTTTTATGTTTGATATCATAGGGGATCTCCACTGGAAAACATAGTTTTTGTATTTAGTTATTGAAGAACAGGAGTAAAGGAGCTGTGTCTTACCTCCTGTTCTTCATTAAACCTGCAGGAGCTGGGAATAAAGGGAAGGAAATTACCCAATCTCTCAATACTCTGCACGTCCCTTGATCAGCATCTTTACTCCTTGTTCTTCAATTAAACCGTGCGAGCTGGGAATAAAGGGAAGGAACTTACCCAATCTCTCAATACTCTGCCACGTCCTCTGATACAGCATCTTTACCTCCTGTTCTCCATATTAAACCTGCAGGAGCCGGGAATGAGGGAAGGAACTTACCCAATCTTCAATACTCTGCACGTCCTTGATACAGCATCTTTACCTCCTGTTCTTCAATTAAACCTGCAGGAGCTGAGAAATGAAGGGAAGGAACTTACCCAATCTCTCAATACTCTGCCACGCCTCTGATACAGCATCTTTACCTCCTGTTCTTCAATTAAACTGCAGGACCGGGAGAATGAGGGAAGGAACTTACCCAATCTCTCAATACTCTGCCACGTCCTCTGATACAGCTCTTTACCTCCTGTTCTTCAATTAAACCTGCAGGAGCGGGAATGAAGGGAAGGAATTACCCAATCTCTCAATACTCTGCCAGTCCTTGTACAGCATCTTTACCTCCTGTTCTTCAAAAACCTGCAGGAGCCGGGAATGAAGGGAAGGGAACTTACCCAATCTCTCAAATATTGCCACGTCCTCTGATACAGCATCTTTACCTCCTGTTCCATATTAAACCTGCAGGAGCCGGAGAATGAAGGGAAGGAAACTTACCCAATCTCTCCATACTCTGCCACGTCCTCTGACAGCATCTTTACCTCCTGTTCTTCAATAAAACTAAAAAAACACCAAAACTTTTTCCCCCAGTGGAGATACCCTTTATTAAAAATCTGCTACCTAAACCACTAACTTGATGTAATTGGACGTAGGGGACGTTGCAAGATGTCCTTGCCACCTCTGTATTTCTCCCAGGAGATAGTGTAGAGGGAGAAAACCGAGCCCTGGGGACCCCACACTAAGCGGAACAGAAGAGCAGTCTTATAGCAAAAGAGACAGTGAAAGATTGTTAGAGAGATAAGAAGGACACCCACGCCGTGGTTCACCAGTATCAAGGCAGCCGATAGGTCAAGGAGAATGAGGACTGAGAACTGTCCTTTGGCTTTGGCAGCTTGGAGGTCATTTGAGACTTTGCAGAGGGACGTTTAGTTGAATGAGCTGGTCGGAATCCTAATTGTAAAGGGCCAATAAGTTATTAGCATGGAGGGGTATTTAGTAATGTGTGTAGAGACGAGACGCTCTTGGGTTTTGAAGCAAACGATAAAAGGAAGACAGGGCGGTAGTTTGACAGACAGGTAGGGTCGGAAGAGGGTTTTTAGAAGAGGTTTGACACGCACAGTTTAAAGGCAGCAGGAAAATCCCAGAGATCAGGAGGAATTAAAATGTGAGAAAGAGCGGGGGAAAGGATTAGCGCAGTGTCTGAGTAGGAAGGAGGGCATGGGATCTAGGGTACGCATTGTAAGCTGTGAGGATAGCAGGAGGTCATTTTGCGCTTGTGGTTGTGCATGCGTTTTGGTTATAATGGAAATCGCGGGACCACAAAAATCCCCGCGATTTCCGATGCGCATACGTTTCTGTTTGCATTCACCATTTTTGGTGTGTAACGCATGCATTTCCATAATGGAAAATGAAAAATCGCATGCGCAAAACGCACTGCAAACGAAAAACGCACAAGAATCTCGCACACAATCGCATGCGATCATGCACATGATTGCGTGCGCGATTTAGTGCATCGTAGTAGGGCCTCAAACCTAACTGGAAGGGTGCAACTGTCATTGGATGGACAGTTGGGGGATTCAGTACTAGATGATGGTGAATATTGAGCATGCTCAGTTTAAAAAAGTCAGGTCTTAGTCGAAGAGGGAGGGGGGAGATGAAACACACACCTCGAGTCATTGCTACTTACATGTATTTAATTATAGATTATGATGAGATTATGATAA
Source organism: Hymenochirus boettgeri (assembly GCA_019447015.1). NCBI lineage: Eukaryota > Metazoa > Chordata > Amphibia > Anura > Pipidae > Hymenochirus > Hymenochirus boettgeri. Next base: position 121,622,590 of record CM033476.1, read on the forward strand.
AGTCATTTTTCAGTATACATACCCTTTCAACTACATGAAAGAAAAAGATGTACAAATTTAGGACCTGTACCATATGGCGTTCCCCTACTCCATTCCATGTTAGGGGGTAATTAAACCAAACTTGTAGCCTTTTCCATCAGCACTTGCCTTTCAACATACTTAATGTGCAGTTTTACCCATCTGCTTCTTTTAACATATATAATACCGCAGTATCTCATCTTAATAATCATCTTCAAACCATGTTGGACGTTAAGCCAAACCTCCCACCTTTTATATTTTTCTCTTGTCCTTTCTATATTCCCTGCTCGGTCTTGCGTTTCAATTGGTCATGACTCGCAATGGCAATTACATCACTTATAGCCCAGAGGTATTAACAGCCGACTCTGCAGATTAATATTTTATAGGACAGTATAAATTTAGAGAAAATAAAACAAGTAATTGAAGGAAGGCTGAACAGATGTAATACACCTGAATAATCGCAGCAATAAATAAATCAGCGTTCCTCGCAGCTGTACGCACACCAGGGCTACAATCTCTGGGACTCATTATAATCAATCTGAAATATCGGTTTTAATCTACATAAGAAATAGATTTAATCTACTGGTCTGTCTCTTTTTTAATTTAGGAAACTTGTATCCAATTTAACTTGGGGATTTAAACTGTCGAATTTATTGAAAAATGTGTCAGATTTCCCCTTTTATTGATAATTTTGTAGGTTATTTTGCTTTGGGGCAACTGACAATATAGCAAAGGAAACCTTACAGATAACTTAAAGGGACTCTAACTGTTAGAATAACTGATTATGCTCTGGCTCCTCCCCTAATCAGTGTCACGACATCCTTCCCATTCCTGACATTTGCGAGCATATTTAATTAAGGGGAGGGCAGACGGGATAAAGTGCCAGAGATCTGCTTTGTGTCTTAAAATGTGTGGGGTTTCACCTGAGCATTTTTAAACTGCAATACGCTGATTTGTGCTCACAGTTCTGGTTTCAGCCCCTGCCTCAATAATGGCCAATCAGAAGAGGCAAATAGCCCTCCCATAGGCCAGGCCCCAAACATAAGCACAGTAGGGTTCAGGGGCGTAATTACAGGGGAGCAACTGCGGGGGCCCCCATCTTCTTATTTTTCTAAGACAGATATAGCCTCTCCCAGAAAACCACTGTGGATGAAGCATGGATAGGGGCCCCATCATAGTTTGGGGGGCCCAGGTGATTCCTAGTTACGCCAATGGTAGGGGCCAGACCATTAAATTTGCAGACAAGTTAAGGACCAGAGTTTTAGTCCTCATCCTGGTTACAGGTTCCCTGTTTTATAAACTAATACAAATATACAAGAAAAATGCTTTGTCGCAGGTAAGCATTATGGTAGCTCCCACACAACATGCTTAAATAAAACACACAGAGCGGAAATAAACGATCTATGACCTTCTCTTAACTCTCAATCAGTATTCAATACAAAACAGATCTAACCATATAACGTAAGGCCTGAGGGGTTGCACAGAAACAGAGGAAACATCAGCTCCCACATGCGGCGAACAGTTAAGCTAGACGATTGCAGTGTAGGTGGGCGCTCGGTACTTTAAATGCCAAACATATCAAGTTGTTCCCAGCATAATTCACAGTAGCATTAGGGGGTCAGCGTTGGTGGCGGATCTGAATCAGAGACTCCTGTACACAGTGGGGAATACATTATTACTCTTTCTTTTTTTTGTGTGAAATAAACATTTGGGATCCTGTCTCTATAATATATTCCAGCAGCTCTCGAACAAGTTCCCATTGGCGTTTAGACTGACAGACATTGGACTGAGCTGTCAGTGTGACGTATCAAAGTGCTGTCACCATCGGCGCGTTGGCGATACTGCATTACCCCCTAGAGGCTGTCTATGAGTAAGAGCAATGAGAGTCGCTGTAGATGTTTGGAAGTAGATGAGAGGTTGGTCTGCGCCATTGTCGGGTCTTATGGAATTAGTGAAGCTGCCGCCAAATGTTTCTTTGGGCGCAAACGCCATGGCCCACCACACAATGGGTTTACTTCTCATCTCATGTACCTGACATTTCAACTACCCAACGAGGGCCCCTTATCAAGCGGGCACAGCATCCTAGGGGCCCTTCAGGCTTTTCCACTACTTGTTCCGATATCCAGCTTGAACTCTGACTCGCACACCCCCCCCTCCCAAAAGCTGTCGGTAAATAAAACTTGGTATCTTCTACTGATGGTGCGGATCAGCATCTTAAATAGAAGATTCAATTTTGCTATTACCGACAGCCTGGGAGGAGAGTGCGAGTGGGTGTGAATTTTACAGTCTCTCTTGTCTGTAAGTAAACTTTAACTTTATGACAGTACTGTGGGCACACTAGTACCGTCACTGGGGCAAACTTATGTTACCAGTCACTGTGGGCAAACTTATGTACCAGTCATGTGGGCAAATTCAAAGTAGGTACCAGTCACTGTGGGAAACTTATGTACCAGTCACTGTGGGATAAACTTATGTACCAGTCACTATGGGCAAACTTATGTACCAGTCACTGTGGGAAAATTATGTACCGGTCACTGGGGCAAAAACTTATGTACCAGTCACTGTGGGAAAACTTATGTACAGTCACTGTGGGAAAAAATTATGTACTACATGGCACATCTTATATTTACCGTCTGTGTGGGCACTTTTATTTACCATGTTCAACCATACCAGGAAGTAAATCAGCCCTTCAGAGTCACTAGTTCAGTGTAGTCAGCCCAACAATTTACTCCAAATAAACCATGGATTGCATGCGCAGAGACGATAAGGGGGAACTGTTGAAATCTGTGGGAGGAGGGCTTCTCCAGTTAATGGGGATTGTTAATGGAAAATAATCACTGAAAGTGAGACTATTCTTCAAGTATGTCGATAAAGTCCAGGAATATAAGGAACTAGTTTTACCCGCCGTTCATTCTTTCAATCAATATCTTAGAGACAGGGACGAAGGTTAATATTGCCTTATGCGTGATTCCACCCACAGCAACACTGAAAAATTTCCCGATACTTCCTGGTTACTAATCAACTTAGCGCGGCATTATCGCACATGTGCATGTGTAGTTACAACTGAACCAGGAGGCGGTTGGACTCATGTCAGTGCGATGATGCAGTGCACGGCGTGAAAGGTAAATTTACATTACCTTCGTCCCTGGCTCCTGAGTATTGATTAAAAAATGTGGGGAAGTCATAAGCTCCTTCTAACCTCCTCGTCTTCAATCAATATAGTTGATTTTCAAGGTTGAAAAGTCTTTAGGGGAAAGTGCCTTCCAAATGAAAAAGGGGGAGTCGGCTGATTTACAAAGTAGCTAGCGCACAAACGAGTTGGCATTTTACCTGGCCACAGCAGTAAGACGTGACCAATCTAGTATTCTTAAAAACTCTCCTTGTTGGTAAGGGCTAATATGTGCTGAGAGGATTATGAGCACAGCACAGCATAGGACTGTTGGACCTGCACAGTGATACTATGGATCGCACCCTTTACTATGTATCTGTAGTACCCACCCAAAGCAGATTGTAAGCTACTACGGTGGCAGGACCTCTTCCTCATGGTACATGGTTAAGCATTTTATATTTATAACAAACATACTTATTTAATATTATGTATCTATTACTGTCTTGTACGACTTTTGTATTCTTATGGTCCAGCGCTGCGTCCCCTACTGGCGCTATATAAATAAACATATACATACATACAGTAACGCAACATTCCTGTTTGCAGAGAGAAACGGTCATCCAGCTGTTTTTTGGAAGGACCAATAACTGCCATAACAACGTCCACTGGAGACAGTTACAGAGCTTTACCGTTCTCTCCGTGACAAACCCTTTCCCAACTCGACGTTAGAGTACAATCCCAGGACACTTGTAACATTACTTGTTTGTAGAAATCATCCGCTTTATAAACTGAGACCAATGAAACCTGCCAACAACGTCAACTGGAAGACAGTTCATAGTTTACACGTTCCACAGTGCACAAACCCTTTCCCCAAATCTAACTTATGTTACAATACCAAGTAAATGTAACATTCCTGTTTGTAGAAACTCATCCCGCTTATATTAAACAACCAATGAACCAGCCATAACAACGTCAATGGAAGACAGTTCCATAGTTACTGGTTCTCACAGTTGGAAAAACCATTCCCAAACTCACGTGTATGATTCAATCCCAGTAACTTGTAAACATTTCCTGATTTGTAGAAACTCTTCCAGCTTTTTATAAACTGACCAATGAACCTGCCCAAAACCGTCCACTGGAAGACAGGTTTCCATAGCTTTTACCGTTCTAACAGTGAACACAACCTTCAACTCTACTTTATGTATCAATCACCAGTAACTTGTAACCATTCTTTGTTTGTAGAAAACTCATCCAGCCTTTTCATTAAACTGACAAATGAACTGCCATTAAACAACGTCCGCTGGAAGGAAAGGTTCATAGCTTTACCGTTCTCACAGGGACAAACCCTTTCCCCAAACTCATTTATGTACAAACAGTAAACCTGGAACATTCCGTTGTTTGTAGAAACTCATCCAGCTTTTATTAAAATGGACCAATGAACCCTGCCAAACAGTTTCCAATGGAAGACAGTACAATAGCTTTCCCGTTCCAACAGTGACAAAACCCTTTCAACTTGAATATCAAACCCTTTGTTCAAGTCTTAAGGGATGTCCTTGTGTCCTCTGGACATGCTCTATTGTGAACAATGCCCCAGATGTTATGTATGGCAACGTTAATGTATTATCCACAGTACTCATTTCCCCACGCAAGCGCCTATTCTCCAGCGTACATAATTGTAACTGATCCAGTCTATCTTCATAATTTCAAGCTCACCCAATCCCTTATTAATTAGTTGCCCTTCTCTGAATCCTTCCAGTCAAAGAGTCCTTTTGTACACAGGATTCCAAAATGGCACTGCATATTTCCAAATGAGGCCTTACCAATGCTTGGAAAGAGGGAGGATAACATGTTCCTCCAGTGAATACCATACCTATCTTGATACAAGGATCAATACCATGCGGCTCTGGCTGTTTTGCCGGCCGGCATGCTTGGCTTCCTTTAAGGTGTTATCCACCAAAAAACTCAAGATCCTTTCCAACAGGGATTCACTTAAACAGAGCCATTTATGTATAAGGCAGCACAAGGATTTTTAAGTCCAAAAAGCATCACCTTTACAGTTCTCAAATTGAATCTCATCTGCCACCAGCAGCCCCATGTGACAAATCCACCTGGAATATAAACAATTATAACATCATATAGAACAATCGTTACTGGGGTACTCACTTAAGTTGCCCTTTAACCAAAAGAGATAATCTACTTACTTTAGAAAATAAAGCGACCCGCACTACTTGCTAATAGAGATTTCTTTATAACTAGGGAGGGAGTTCCCTTTTAAGGGCCATATTGTTGACTTATGATCGAAGCATGCGTTGAAATATCAGAGTGAAGTGGTATTAAGCAGTGACCTTTGTACGATTGGAAAGCTATTTATCATTGTGTTTTATTTCCTTCACCAGTCAGTTGGTTGTGGCGTGAAGAGGACCCCATCCGTGGTTCTATGGATGAAAGGTTGGTCAATCTAGCCGCTGTACGTAGCTGGATATATATCATTCTCTACAATTCGCTTTTGATCAAGGACAAATGGGATTGTTTATACCATCTTAGCGGGAAGGGCGACCTTCGAAACGGACAATGCAAAAGAAAGAAAAGTCCAGTAAATAAACATTTCCTAAAATGATTAATAAAAGAGGAAAAATCGTTCACAGACATTATAGTAAAGATGTCATAGTTTGGAACAGATGCGTTTTAATATTTTCTATCCCTATTGAAGTATTCCTATACAAATAGGGATAGGAGAGGCTTGAAACCACTGTTCAACAGATGGAACTGGCATCCAGAAGGTGGGTTGATTTTGGCTGGTATTTGGCCCCAGAAAAGGTTTGGGGGCCCACCCAACTACAGAAGCAGATACAGTAACATAGACAAAGGAAGCAAGCCACAACGTCAAAAACAATGATAAGGCCCTGATCTTTATCTTCATGGTACTTATCTACGTACATGTATTTAGAGAACGATTTTCCATCCTCTGTTTTTTTTTTTGGATTACATAGTAGGATGGCTGTGAAAAAATGTATGATTCCCCGATCCAACAGTAACCAGATATTTAAGATAGGCTTTCTTCCGTTCTGGGAAAAAGGTTATTGGCCCCCTTCTCTCAGGGGTGTAGTGCAGGGGCCCGGCACCCCCCCATGAGATTGATGGCCGGAACCCCTGACACATCCCCCTCCCCAGTGGCCCCCACCATCAGCTATTTAAAAGACTGGAAAAACTGATTGGGACCCTCTTACCTCTCGGGCTCCGCAGTCGCAGTCCCTTTGGGCCTTGACATTACGGCACACTGATTCCCTCGGCTCAATGCGCTTTTTTAGAAGCTTGAGATGGCAGAGGGGCATTAAGGGGGGAAAAAGAGGTCAATTGTTGTCTTGGTGTGTTATGCCAGCCGTATAATAGCCCTTGATTGACTGAACATAGAGGGAGGAAGCCAGCCAGATGTCCTATTAAACCCGGGTGTCTTCATATCTGGTTCTTTACTTTGGTGTTCCTTCTGTCATAGTCACTGCCAGGGGGCCCCGCGATGTTTGACGTTCGTACTCAACCGGACACATAAGCAAAGACAGTGAAATATTTATTATCATTTGTCTTCAGACTAAAAAACACAACTATGCTCAGAGGGCCCCTCTACAGCAAGTCAGTTTACTGACTGTCTGAAATGAGACAGCCTGACAATTAAGTAGTGTTTAAATTTTCTAACAGGGAAACTTCAATAAAAGGTCTCTCTTAAAAAAATGGTGCTATTTGGACCCAACCAATCAATGTTAGCTTGCAAATGTTAAAATAAGATCTGATTTGTTCAGGCAAAAAGTAGCACCATTTTTAACGATACGAAATTGTTATTGTGAATGTCCTGGTTAGAACTTTGATTTTAAGGACCAAAAGAGACAAAAGAAAAAAAAACAAAACTAATATTGATTTGTGTAATAGCGTTGTTGTACAATCTAAAGAAGAGGACAGATTGATTTGGTTTTAAGAAAGCGTGAAGTTCCTAAAGAAAGAGAAAAAAAGTTAAACTCTCAATTGCGAGAATTTAAAGTGCAGATCCTCATCAGGAGTGAGATGTTACTGTCGTTCACAGGATTAGAGTCTCCGATGAAACAGAATGGACTGGCACTGAGATTACATCAAAGTCTCCTAACAAATTCTTATAGGTGCTTTATTCTTTTATTGGCCTACGAATCGCTCAATTGGCGGTTCATAACACAACCGGAGGAAAAATAGAGAGGGAAGAAAAGGGGCAAGAGAAAGGGGGGAAAAACAAAACGTTGCGGCATAAAAACGGTCTAAAAAATATGGAAGGAAATTTTAATGCCTAAAAAACACTAATGAATAGTGCAATTAACACAGAAATATATTAATAAAAAGGTATTTATTTAAACAAATTCTGGAGAGTGTAAGATGTTAAAATGCTGTTCTCAACGCACTTGATGTTTATGAGGTCCCTGACCCCTTGCTGTTTATGGAGGTCCCTGACCCTTGATGTTATATGGAGGTCCCTGACACCTTGATGTTATATGGAGGTCCCTGACACCTTGAGTTATTGGGAGGTCCCTGACCCCTTGCTGTTATTGGAGGTCCCTGACACCTTGATGTTATGGAGGTCCCTGACACTGCTGTTATATGGAGGTCCCTGACACCTTGATGTTATATGGAGGTCCCTGACCCCTTGCTGTTATATGGAGGTCCCTGACACCTTGATGTTATATGGAGGTCCCTGACACCTGATGTTATATGGAGATCCCTGACACCTTGATGTTATATGGAGGGTCCCTGACCCCTTGCTGTTTATGGAGGCCCCTGACCCCTTGATGTTTATGGAGGTCCCTGACACCTTGATGTTATATGGAGGTCCCTGACCACCTTGAGGTTTATAATGGAGATCCCTGACCCTTGATGTTATATGGGGATCCCTGACCCTTGATGTTCATTGAGTCCCTGACCCCTTGCTGTATTAGGGGGGTCCCTGACACCTTGATGTTATATGGAGGTCCCTGACCCCTTGCTGTTTTAAGGAGGTCCCTGACCCCCTTGATGTTTATATGGAGTCCCTGACCCCTTGCTGTTTTAAGGAGGTCCCTGACACCTTGATGTTATATGGAGGTCCCTGACCCCTTGCTGTTATATGGAGGTCCCTGACACCTTGATGTTATATGGAGGTCCCTGATCCCTTGCTGTTATATGGAGGTCCCTGACCCCTTGCTGTTATATGGAGGTCCCTGACCCCTGGCTGTTATATGGAGTTCCCTGACCCCTTGCTGTTATATGGAGGTCCCTGACCCCTTGCTGTTTTAAGGAGGTCCCTGACACCTTGATGTTATATGGAGGTCCCTGACCCCTTGCTGTTATATGGATGTCCCTGACAGATAAACAATGGTGGAGGTGCACTCTTTCCAACTTGTGGGTACAGACACCTCGTGAGTTCTTCCCTTGAGAACCAGCAATATCACAGAAAACAAGAAGCTGAGTGTCGCACTCCAAATAAGAAGTCAATTTATTGTGAACCCCACATCACACGTAACACAACGTTTCGGGGGATACCCCTTCTTCAGGTGATCACCTAAAGAGGGGATCCCCCCTGAAACGTTGTGTTACCCTAATTGTTTACCCCTAACAATAAACCAGATTATTGCAAATGTTCTCGAACAGCCAATCACAGGCACAGTGACGGATCACACCTGTTAGTCACAAACATGTTAATAACTCAATACTTATAAAAAACCGAACCCCAGACTGAACTGTCCCTGTACCGCTGAACCCTTCATTCATTACACAAAGGGGCAGTGGATGTAGACGGGGATCCTCTAAGGACGTGTAGATGAATGAACAGTTTGGAACAGAAGAGAAATGTATTGTACAAAGCCATGGAACATTCATTGTTCAGTGAGATGTTGTGAGTGGTCGAATTGATGTTGTACGAGGCCTTTTGACTGTCACATTCTCGCTGCCTCCGGAGACTCAAACAAAAGCCGAGCAGCTGCCCGCGCTGTTCCCAGTTTCATTCCCCTTTATCTGTGCTGGTAATTACAGAGCAAGGCAGGGGGTCGCACAATGGAAAGGAGAGTAAATAAACGTAACGTTGGGAGAGAATAATAAATGGATTGGGAGGGTTTATTGGCAGATTAATACAGATGGATTGTTTACCTCTGATTAAAAATGTATTGGCAGAAAACACACATCATTGATCTCTTTATATCATCGCTCTGCTTACCTGGAAATAACTATAGAAACGTATTAGTGATCGACACTGTGCGCAGTCTGGTCAGCCAGGTGATCTGGGGAGTAGCTCCACGCACAGTCTGGTCAGCCAGGTGATCTGGGGAGTAGCTCCACGCACAGTCTGGTCAGCCAGGTGATCTGGGGAGTAGCTCCACGCACAGTCTGGTCAGCCAGGTGTTCTGGGGAGTAGCTCCACGCAGAGTCTGGTCAGCCAGGTGATCTGGGGAGTAGCACTCCACGCAGAGTCTGGTCAGCCAGGTGATCTGGGAGTAGCTCCACGCACAGTCTTGGTCCAGCCAGGTGATCTGGGGAGTAGCTCCCACGCACAGTCTGGGTCAGCCAGGTGATCTGGGGAGTAGCTCCACGCACAGTCTGGTCAGCCCCAGGTGATCTGGGGAGTAGCTCCACGCCACCTGGTCGCCAGGTTATCTGGGGAGTAGCTCCACGCACAGTCTGGTCAGCCAGGGTGATCTGGGGATAGCTCCACGCACAGTCTGGTCAGCAGTGATCTGGGGAGTAGCTCCACGCACAGTCCCTGGTCAGCCAGGTGATCTGGGGAGTAGCTCCACGCAGAGTCTGGTCAGCCAGGTGATCTGGGGAGTAGCTCCACGCACAGTCTGGTCAGCCAGGTGATCTGGGGAGTAGCTCCACGCACAGTCTGGTCAGCCAGGTGATCTGGGGAGTAGCTTCCACGCACAGTCTGGTCAGCCAGGTGATCTGGGGAGTAGCTCCACGCACAGTCCGGTCAGCCAGGTGATCTGGGGAGTAGCTCCACGCACAGTCTGGTCAGCCAGGTGATCTGGGGAGTAGCTCCACGCACAGTCTGGTCAGCCAGGTGATCTGGGAGTAGCTCACGCCCATTCTGGTCAGCCAGGTGATCTGGGGAGTAGCTCCACGCACAGTCCTGGTCAGCCAGGTGATCTTGGGAGTAGCTCCACGCACAGTCTGGTCAGCCAGGTTATCTGGGGAGTAGCTCCACGCACATTCTGGTCAGCCAGGTGATCTGGGGAGGTAGCTCCACGCACAGTCTGGTCACCAGGTATCTGGGAGAGTAGCTCCACGCACAGTCTGGTCAGCCAGGTGATCTGGGGAGTAGCTCCACGCAACGTCTGGTCAGCCAGGTGATCTGGGCAGTAGCTGCCAGCTACAGCAGTATAGCTCAGTCTGGTCAGCCAGGTGATCTGGGGAGTAGCTCCACCAGAGTCAAGTCTGGTCAGCCAGGTGATCTGGGGAGTAGCTCCAAGCACAGCGTCTGGTCAGCCAGGTGATCTGCTGGGAGTAGCTCCACGCACAGTCTGGTGCAGCCAGGGATCTGGGGAGTAGCTCCCAGGCACGAGTCTGGTCAGCCAGTTATCTGGGGAGTAGCTCCACGCACAGTCCTGGTCAGCCAGGTGATCTGGGGAGTAGCTCTCCACGCAGAGTCTGGTCAGCCAGTGATCTGGGGAGAGTTAGCTCCACACCAGCACAGTCTGGTCAGCCAGGTGATCTGGGGAGTAGCTCCCCCACAGTCTGGTCAGCCAGGTTATCTGGGGAGTAGCTACGCTCCACGCAGAGTCTGGTCAGCCAGGTGATCTGGGGAGTAGCTCCACCACCGCAGTCTGGTCAGCCAGGTGATCTGGGGGTAGCTCCCCACCCCTGCAGCAGTCCGGTCAGCCAGGTGTCTGGGGAGTAGCTCAGCTCCACGCAATTCCGGTCAGCCAGTGTCTGGGATAGCTCCACGCACAGTCTGGTCAGCCAGTATCTGGGGAGTAGCTCCCACGCACAGTCTGTCAGCCAGGTGATCTGGGGAGTAGCTCCACGCAAGTCTGGTCGCGCCAGGTGATCTGGGGAGTAGCTCCACGCACGAGTCTCGGTCAGCCAGGTGATCTGGGGAGTAGCTCCACACGCAGGTCTGGTCAGCCAGGTGATCTGGGGAGTAGCTCCACGCTCCACGCAGAGTCTGGTCAGCCAGGTGATCTGGGGAGTAGCTCCACGCAGAGTCTGGTCAGCCAGGTGATCTGGGGAGTAGCTCCACAGCAGCACGCACAGTCTGGTCAGCCAGGTGATCTGGGGAGTAGCTCCACGCACAGTCCGGTCAGCCAGGTGATCTGGGGAGTAGCTCCACGCACAGTCCGGTCAGCCAGGTGATCTGTGGAGTAGCTCCACACACAGTCTGGTCAGCCAGGTGATCTGGGGAGTAGCTCCACGCAAGTCCTGGTCAGCCAGGTGATCTGGGGGTAGCTCCACAGCACGACAGTCTGGTCAGCCAGGTGATCTGGGGAGTAGCTCCACGCGCAGTCTGGTCAGCCAGGTGATCTGGGGAGTAGCTCCACGCACAGTCTGGTCAGCCAGGTGATCTGGGGAGTAGCTCCACGCACAGTCTGGTCAGCCAGGTGATCTGGGGAGTAGCTCCACGCAGAGTCTGGTCAGCCAGGTGATCTGGGGAGTAGCTCCACGCACAGTCGGTCAGCCAGGTGATCTGGGGATACTCCGCACGCAGTCTGGTCAGCCAGGTGATCTGGGGAGTAGCTCCAAGCACAGTCTGGTCAGCCAGGTGATCTGGGGAGTAGCTCCACGCAGAGTCTGGTCAGCCAGGTGATCTGGGGAGTAGCTCCACGCAGAGTCTGGTCAGCCAGGTTCTCGGGAGTAGCTCCAGCAGAGTCTGGTGCCAGGTGATCTGGGGAGTAGCTCCACCGCCAGTCCGGTCAGCCAGGTGATCTGGGGAGTAGCTCCAGCCAGAGTCGGTAGCCAGGTGATCTGGGGAGTAGCTCCCACGCACAGTCTGGTCAGCCAGGTGATCTGGGGAGTAGCTCCCACGCCAGTCTGGTCAGCCAGGTGATCTGGGGAGTAGCTCCACGCGCAGTCTGGTCAGCCAGGTGATCTGGGGGAGTAGCTCCACGCCAGTCTGGTCAGCCAGGTGATCTGGGGAGTAGCTCCACTCAGCAGGTCTGGTCAGCCAGTGATCTGGGGAGTAGCTCCAGCAGAGTCTGGTCAGCCAGGTGATCTGGGGAGTAGCTCCAGCAAGTCTGGTCAGCCAGGTGATCTGGGGAGTAGCTCCAAGCCACAGTCTGGTCAGCCAGGTTATCTGGGGAGTAAGCTCCACCCAGAGTCTGTCAGCCAGGTGATCTGGGAGTAGCTCCACAGCACAGTCCGGTCAGCCAGGTGATCTGGGAGTAGCTCCGCACGTCTCGGTCGGTCAGCCAGGTTATCTGGGGAGTAGCTCCACGCAGGTCTGGTCAGCCAGGTGATCTGGGGAGTAGCTCCACCGCACAGTCTGGTCAGCCAGGTGATCTGGGGAGTAGCTCCACGCACAGGTCTGGTCAGCCAGGTATTGGGTGGGGAGTAGCCTCCACTGCAGAGTCTGGTCAGCCAGGTGATCTGGGGGAGTAGCTCCACCGCAGTCGGTCAGCCAGGTGATCTGGGGAGTAGCTCCACCAGCACAGTCCGTGTCAGCCAGGTGATCTGGGGAGTAGCTCCAAGCACAAGTCCTCTGGTCAGCCAGTGATCTGGGGAGTAGCTCCACGCAAGAGTCTGGTCAGCCAGGTGATCTGGGGAGTAGCTCCACGCAGTCTGTCAGCCAGGTGATCTGGGAGTAGCTCCACGCCGGCAGTCCGGTCAGCCAGGTGATCTGGGGAGTAGCTCCACGAGCGCAGGTCCGTGGTCAGCCAGGTGATCTGGAGTATGTCCACACGAGCAGTCTGGTCAGCCAGGTGATCTGGGGAGTGCTCACACGCACAGTCTGTCAGCCAGGTGATCTGGGAGGTAGCTCCACGCAGAGTCTGGTCAGCCAGGTGATCTGGGAGTATCTCCACAGCTCCACCAGAGTCTGGTCAGCCAGTGATCTGGGGAGTAGCTCCACCAGCACAGTCCTGGTCAGCCAGGTGATCTGGGAGTAGCTCCACCACGCAGAGTCTGGTCAGCCAGGTGATCTGGGGATAGCTCCACGCAAGTCTGGTCAGCCAGTGATCTGGGAGTAGCTCCAGCACAGTCTGGTCACCAGGTTATCTGGGGAGTAGCTCCACCAACACCACAACAACACCCTCCACCAAGCTCAGAGCCCACGCTGTCAACTCCACCAAGTCTGGTCACCAGGTGATCTGGGGATTAGCTCCACGCCACATCCGTGTCAGCAGGTGATCTGGGGAGTACTCCACGCACAAGTCTGGTCAGCCAGGTGATCTGGGGAGTAGCTCCACGCAGAGTCTGGTCAGCCAGGTGATCTGGGGAGTAGCTCCACGCGCAGTCTGGTCAGCCAGGTGATCTGGGGAGTAGCTCCAGCCAGCACAGTCTGTTCACCAGGTGATCTGGGGAGTAGCTCCACGCATCTCTGGTCACCAGGTGATCTGGGGAGTAGCTCCACGCACACGCTGGTCAGCCAGGTGATCTGGGGAGTAGCTCCACGCAGAGTCTGGTCAGCCAGGTGATCTGGGGAGTAGCTCCACGCAGAGTCTGGTCAGCCAGGTGATCTGGGGAGTAGCTCCACGCACAGTCCGGTCAGCCAGGTGATCTGGGGAGTAGCTCCAAGCACAGTCCGGTCAGCCAGGTGATCTGGGGAGTAGCTCACGCACAGTCTGGTCAGCCAGGTGATCTGGGGAGTAGCTCCACGCAGAGTCTGGTCAGCCAGGTGATCTGGGGAGTAGCTCACGCAGAGTCTGGTCAGCCAGGTGATCTGGGGAGTAGCTCCACGCACAGCTCCAGGTCGTCAGCCAGGTGATCTGGGGAGTAGCTCCACGCCAGTCTGGTCAGCCAGGTGATCTGGGGAGTAGCTCCACGCACAGTCTGGTCCAGAGCCAGTGATCTGGGGAGTAGCTCCACAGAGTCTGGCACAGCCAGGTGATCGGGGGAGTACAGCTCCACGCGCGTCTGGTCAGCCAGGTGATCTGGGGAGTAGCTCCACGCACAGTCTGGTCAGCCAGGTGATCTGGGGAGTAGCTCCACCACAGTCTGGTCCCAGGTGATCTGGGGAGTAGCTCCACAGATAGTCTGGTCAGCCAGGTGATCTGGGAGTAGTAGCTCCGCAAGTCTGGTCAGCCAGGTGATCTGGGGAGTAGCTCCAGCACAGTCTGGTCACAGCCAGTATCTGGTCTGGGGAGTAGCTCCACGCAAGTCTGGTCAGCCAGGTGATCTGGGAGTAGCTCCACACGCACAGTCTGGTCAGCCATGATCTGGGGATTAGCTCCACGCACAGTCTGGTCAGCCAGGTATCTGGGGAGTAGCTCCACGCAGAGCAGTCTGGTCAGCCAGGTGATCTGGGGAGTAGCTCCACCGCACAGTCTGGTCAGCCAGGTATCTGGGAGATAGCTCCACCACCAGTCGGTCACAGGTGATCTGGGGAGTAGACTCCACGGACAGTCGTCAGCCAGGTGATCTGGGATAGCTCCACCCACACATCAATCCCATGGTCAGCCATGTATCTGGGGATAGCTCCACCACAGTCTGGTCAGCCGGTGATCTGGGAGTAGCTCCACGCACAGTCTGGTCAGCCGGTGATCTGGGGAGTAGCTCCACCACCCGCACTGTCAGCCAGGTGATCTGGGGAGTACTCCACGCAGAGTCTGGTCAGCCAGGTGATCTGGGGATAGCTCCACCAGATCGGTCGCCAGGTGATCTGGGGAGTGTAAGCTCCACACGATCTGGTCAGCCAGGTGATCTGGGGAGTAGCTCCACGCAGAGTCTGGTCAGCCAGGTGATCTGGGGAGTAGAGCTCCACGCAAGTCCTGGTCAGCCAGGTAATCTGGGGAGTAGCTCCAGCGCACAGTCTGGTCGCCAGGTGATCTGGGGAGTAGCTCCACGCACAATTCTGGTCAGCCAGGCCAGTGATCTGGGAGTAGCTCCACGCACAGTCGGTCAGCCAGGTGATCTGGGGAGTAGCTCCACGCACAGTCTGGTCAGCCAGGTGATCTGGGAGAGTACGCTCCAAGCAGAGTCCTGGTCAGCCAGGTGATCTGGGGAGTAGCCAATCCACGCATCTGGTCAGCCAGGTATCTGGGGAGTAGCTCCACGCACAGTCGGGTCAGCAGGTGATCTGGGGAGTAGCTCCACGCACAAGTCTGGTCAGCCAGGTGATCTGGGGAGTAGCTCCACGCACATCTGGTCAGCCAGGTGATCGGGGAGTAGCTCCACCACACAGCAAGTCTGGTCAGCCAGGTGATCTGCTGGGGAGTAGCCTCCACGCAGAGTCTGGTCAGCCAGGTGATCTGGGGGGAGTAAGCTCCACGCACAGTCCTGGTCAGCCAGGTTGATCTGGGGAGTAGCTCCACACAGTCTGTCGTAGCCAGGTATATCTGGGGAGTAGCTCCAGCACAGTCTGGTCAGCCAGGTGATCTGGGGAGTAGCTCCAACACGCAAGTCTGGTCAGCCAGGTGATCTGGGGAGTAGCTCCACGCGATCTGGTCAGCCAGGTGATCTGGGGAGTAGCTCCACCAGCCACGGAGTCTGGTCAGCCAGGTGATCTGGGGAGTAGCTCCCCACGCCGCATCGGTCAGCCAGGTGATCTGGGAGAGTCTCCACCACAGTTCTGGTCAGCCAGGTGATCTGGGGAGTACTCCACGCGCAGTCGGTCAGCCAGGTGATCTGGGGAGTACCTCCGCGCAGTCTGGTCAGCCAGGGTGATCTGGGGGAGTAGCTCCACGCACAGTCTGGTCAGCCAGGTGTCTGGGGAGTAGCTCCACGCCAGTCTGGTCAGCCAGGTGATCTGGGGATAGCTCCACGCAGATCTGGTCACCAGGTGATCTGGGGAGTAGCCCAACAGAGTCTGGTCAGCCAGTGATCTGGGGAGTAGCTCCACACACAGTCGGTCAGCCAGTGATCTGGGGAGTAGCTCCACCACAGTCTGGTCAGCCAGGTGATCTGGGGAGTAGCTCCACACAGTCTGGTCAGCCAGGTTGATCTGGGGAGTAGCTCCACACAGTCTGGTCAGCCAGGTGATCTGGGGAGTAGCTCCAGCAGAGTCTGGTCAGCCAGGTTTCTGGGGAGTAGCTCCAAGCACAGTCGGTCAGCCAGGTGATCTGGGGAGTAGCTCCAAGCACAGTCTGGTCAGCCAGGTGATCTGGGAGTAGCTCCACGCAGATCTGGTAGCCAGTGATCTGGGGAGTAGCTCCAAGCAGAGTCTGGTCAGCAGGTGATCTGGGGAGTAGCTCCACGCACATTCTGGTCAGCCAGGTGATCTGGGGAGTAGCTCCACGCAAGTCCTGGTCAGCCAGGTGATCTGGGGAGTACTCCAGCACAGTCTGGTCAGCCAGGTGATCTGGGGATTAGCTCCACGCCAGTCTGGTCAGCCAGGTGATCTGGGGAGTAGCTCCAGCACAGTCTGGTCAGCCAGGTGATCTGGGGAGTAGCTCCACGCACAGTCTGGTCAGCCAGGTGATCTGGGGAGTAGCTCCACCACAGTCTGGTCAGCCAGGTGATCTGGGGAGTAGCTCCAAGCAGAGTCTGGTCAGCCAGGTGATCTGGGGAGTAGCTCCAAGCACAGTCTGGTCAGCCAGGTGATCTGGGGAGTAGCTCCACGCACAGTCTGGTCAGCCAGGTATCTGGGGAGTGCTCAGCAAGTCTGCAGCCAGGTGCTGGGAGTAGCTCCAGCCCAGTCCTGGTCAGCCAGGTGATCTGGGGAGTAGCTCCACGCACAGTCTGGTCAGCCAGGTGATCTGGGGAGTAGCTCACGCACAGTCGGTACGCCAGGTGATCTGGGGAGTAGCTCCACAGATCTGGTCAGCCAGGTGATCTGGGGAGTACTCCACGCACATCTGGTCAGCCAGGTGATCTGGGGAGTAGTCTCCACGCACAGTCTGGTCAGCCAGGTGACTGGGGAGTAGCTCCAAGCACAGTCTGGTTCAGCCAGGTATCTGGGGAGTAGCTCCACGCAAGATCCTGGTCAGCCAGGTGATCTGGGGAGTAGCTCCAAGCAAGTCTGGTCACCAGGTGATCGGGGAGTAGCTCCAGCAAGTCTGGTCTCAGCCAGGTGATCTGGGGAGTAGCTCCACGCAAGTCTGGTCAGCCAGGTGATCTGGAGTAGCTCCAGCAAGTCTGGTCAGCCATTGATCTGGGGAGTAGCTCCACGACAGTCTGGTCAGCCAGGTGATCTGGGGAGTAGCTCCACCAGCAGTCTGGTCAGCCAGGTGATCTGGGGAGTTAGCTCCACCAAGTCTGGTCAGCCAGGTGATCTGGGAGTAGCTCCGCACAGTCTGGTAGCCAGGTTGATCGGGGAGTAGCTCCACGCAGTCTGGTCAGCCAGGTGATCTGGAGTAGCTCCAGCAGTCTGGTCAGCCAGGTGATCTGGGGAGTAGCTCCACGCACAGTCTGGTCAGCAGGTGATCTGGGGAGTAGCTCCACGCACAGTCGGTCGCCGGTGTCTGGGGTAGCCTCCACGCAGTCTGGCAGCCAGGTGATCTGGGGAGTAGCTCCACGCAGAGTCTGGTCAGCCAGGTTGATCTGGGGAGTAGCTCCACGCACAGTCGGTCAGCCAGGTGATCTGGGAGTAGCTCCAGCACATCTGTCAGCGCTGTGATCTGGGGAGTAGCTCACGCACAGTCTGGTCAGCCAGGTGATCTGGGAGTAGCTCCACGCACAGTCTGGTCAGCCAGGTGATCTGGGGAGTAGCTCCACGCACAGTCTGGTCAGCCAGGTGATCTGGGGAGTAGCTCCACGCACAGTCTGGTCAGCCAGGTGATTCTGGGGAGTAGCTCCAGCACAGTCCGGTCAGCCAGGTGATCTGGGAGTAGCTCCACGCAGAGTTGGTCAGCCAGGGGATCTGGAGTAGCTCCACGCACAGTCGTCAGCCAGGTGATCTGGGAGTAGCTCCACGCAGTCTGGTCAGCCAGGTGATCTGGGGAGTAGCTCCACGCACAGTCTGGTCAGCCAGTGTATCGGGGAGTAGCTCCAGCACAGTCTGGTCACCAGTGTTCTGGAGATAGCTCCACGCACAGTCTGGTCAGCCAGGTGATCTGGGGAGTAGCTCCACGCAGAGTCTGGTCAGCCAGGTGATCTGGGGAGTAGCTCCAAGCAGAGTCTGGTCAGCCAGGTGATCTGGGGAGTAGCTCCACACACAGTCTGGTCAGCCGTGATCTGGGGAGTAGCTCCACGCACAGTCTGGTCAGCCAGGTGATCTGGGGAGTAGCTCCACGCGCAGTCTGGTCAGCCAGGTGATCTGGGGAGTAGCTCCACGCGCAGTCTGGTCAGCCAGGTGATCTGGGAGTAGCTCCACGACAGTCGGGTCAGCCAGGTGATCTGGGGAGTAGCTCACGCAGAGTCTGGTCAGCCAGGTGATCTGGGAGTTAGCTCTCCACGCACAGTCTGGTCAGCCAGGTGATCTGGGGAGTAGCTCCACGCACAGTCTAGTCACAGGTGATTGGGGAGTAGCTCCACGCCAGTCTGGTCAGCCAGGTGATCTGGGGAGTATCTCCACGCACAGTCTGGTCAGCAGGTGATCTGGGGAGTAGCTCCACGCAAGTCTGGTCAGCCAGGTGATCTGGGGAGTAGCTCCCACCAAGTCTGCACCAGTATCTGGGGTAGCTCAGCAAGTGGTCAGCCAGGTGATCTGGGGAGTAGCTCCACGCACAGTCTGGTCAGCCAGGTGATCTGGGAGTAGCTCCCGCACAGTCTGGTCAGCCAGGTGATCTGGGGGTAGCTCCAAGCAAGTCCTGGTCAGCCAGGTGATCTGGGGAGTAGCTCCAGCAGATTCTGGAGGTCCCTGACCCCTTGATGTTATATGGAGGTCCCTGACCCCTTGCTGTTATAAGGAGGTCCCTGACACCTTGATGTTATATGGAGGTCCCTGACCCCTTGCTGTTATATGGAGGTCCCTGACACCTTGATGTTTAATTGGAGGTCCCTGACCCTTGCTGTTATAAGGAGGTCCCTGACACCTTGATGTTATATGGAGGTCCCTGACCCCTTGCTGTTATTGAGGTCCCTGACACCTTGATGTTATATGGAGGTCCCGACACCTTGATGTTATATGGAGATCCCTGACACCTTGATGTTATATGGAGGTCCCTGACCCCTTGCTGTTATATGGAGGCCCCTGACCCCTTGATGTTATATGGAGGTCCCTGACACCTTGATGTTATATGGAGGTCCCTGACACCTTGATGTTATATGGAGATCCCTGACCCCTTGATGTTATATGGAGTCCCTGACCCTGATGTTCTGGAGGTCCCTGACCCCTTGCTGTATTAGGGGGGTCCCTGACACCTTGATGTTATATGGAGGTCCCTGACCCCTTGCTGTTTTAAGGAGGTCCCTGACCCCTTGATGTTATATGGAGGTCCCTGACCCCTTGCTGTTTTAAGGGTCCCTACACCTTGATGTTATTGGAGGTCCCTGACCCCTTGTGTAATGGAGGTCCCTGACACCTTGATGTTATATGGAGGTCCCTGATCCCTTGCTGTTATATGAGTCCCTGACCCCTTGCTGTTATATGGAGGTCCCTGACCCCTGGCTGTTTATATGGAGGCCCCTACCCATTGCTGTTATATGGAGGTCCCTGACCCCTTGCTGTTATATGGATGTCCCTGACAGATAAACAATGGTGGAGGTGCACTCTTTCCAACTTGTGGGTACAGACACCTCGTGAGTTCTTCCCTTGAGAACCAGCAATATCACAGAAAACAAGAAGCTGAGTGTCGCACTCCAAATAAGAAGTCAATTTATTGTGAACCCCACATCACACGTAACACAACGTTTCGGGGGGATACCCCTTCTTCAGGTGATCACCTAAAGAAGGGGGAATCCCCCCTGAAACGTTGTGTTACCCTAATTGTTTACCCCTAACAATAAACCAGATTATTGCAAATGTTCTCGAACAGCCAATCACAGGCACAGGTGACGGATCACACCTGTTAGTCACAAACATGTTAAATAACTCAATACTAGTAAAAAACCGAACCCCAGACTGAACTGTCCCTGTACCGCTGAACCCTTCATTCATTACACAAAGGGGCAGTGGATGTAGACGGGGATCCTCTAAGGACGTGTAGATGAATGAACAGTTTGGAACAGAAGAGAAATGTATTGTACAAAGCCATGGAACATTCATTGTTCAGTGAGATGTTGTGAGTGGTCGAATTGATGTTGTACGAGGCCTTTTGACTGTCACATTCGCTGCCTCCGGAGACTCAAACAAAAGCCGAGCAGCTGCCCGCGCTGTTCCCAGTTTCATTCCCCTTTATCTGTGCTGGTAATTACAGAGCAAGGCAGGGGGGTCGCACAATGGAAAGGAGAGTAAATAAACGTAACGTTGGGAGAGAATAATAAATGGATTGGGAGGGTTTATTGGCAGATTAATACAGATGGATTGTTTACCTCTGATTAAAAATGTATTGGCAGAAAAACACACATCATTGATCTCTTTATATCATCGCTCTGCTTACCTGGAAATAACTATAGAAACGTATTAGTGATCGACACTGCGCAGTCTGGTCAGCCAGGTGATCTGGGGAGTAGCTCCACGCACAGTCTGGTCAGCCAGGTGATCTGGGGAGTAGCTCCACGCACAGTCTGGTCAGCCAGGTGATCTGGGGAGAAGATCCAAGCACAGTCTGGTCAGCCAGGTGATCTGGGGAGTAGCTCCACGCACAGCTAAAATCTGATTGGTTGGGGCAAAATTAGCACCATTTTTAACGATAAGAACTTTTATTGAATAACCCTGATTATCTTTAAAGGTATTTATGTTTGTTCTTGTAGGGTGATGATGTCACACGACCCATGCTCTCCAAGCTGGTGGTCCACTATCCCATCTGAGCATGCTCAGATCAACTCCCCCTTGCTGTAACTTTAGGATAATTTAGGGTTGGGTGGTGGATTTCTATGTTTTTCAAACCTTAATAGTTTTCCCATTTAATTCTCATGTAAAATTTTTTTTTTTTTTTTTGAGACCCAGGGAGTTTGAGAGCAGATGGTATTGCTGTAGTTCTTAGACAACCAACAAGGCTTAAAACGCAGCCCCAAACCAAACGCTTCTCTCACTTCATTTAACGGCGAATAACGTCCTAGCGATAACGTTATAAATAAAAAATTCCCTTCCTCTGTGTGATTCAGTTGGAGAAAGTTTATAAAATCTGTTTTGTTTGTAAAACATCTTCCCCATTATCAACGCCGATTACCCCAAGGAAAAGTCTTTAATTTCTTTAATTAGTGGTCAAGCTGACACAGACGTACCTAAGTAAGTAACAGAATTTATATTCCGTCACGTAACCCGGTCTTGTACTTTACTAAACAAGAGATGAGATATCCATAGCAGAGCCTTCATATGCCTCTTTGCTGAGTCTGTGTGTTGCGTTATTTCGTTTTTTCAGGACTGATTTTGTAATGCTGTTAGGATAGAAAAGGTTTTAGGCAGATACAGTGATTACTGGATTCATAGATAGTGGGTTCTCTTCCATCTGAAATGAACAGCATTGTGAAGATGTTTACATCATTTCTTTTACTGATCATTTTTGTTTAGAGAGAGATCAGACAAAGATCAGGCAGTAGTTACATGACAGCTTAAAGGGCAACTGTGGTCTCCAAACAAGTTAGGGTTAAATGAAAGCCTGCAGTATTTCCTTTATAATGAGCCAACAATCACATCTCTGGTTTCACCCTGTGAGAAATGATATTGAGGTGAATGTGTAAACTTCCTGCTTCCGGTAGGTTGAGTGACATCACCTTACTTCTGCCGCCAGTCCACCTCGGGGGAGAAGCATGCTCAGTTAAGACTTAATGTTGGGGAAATCAGGAAGTACCTGGGGAAAATTGACAGTTGAGAAGGGGAGCCTATCAATGCAGGCTGAGGCTGGTCACATGATTACAAGTTGGTCACATGGCTGAAAACAGGAAGTGTTCAAGCAGGAAGTAATATTGGTGAACTTCTCCAGCAATAACTTCTCACAAATTTTATCTAGAGATGTGATTTAGGTTTTATTTTGAAGGTACGATGGAAGGCTTTTTATATCATTATTACTAGCTTGGAAGAATTGGAGAACACAGTTACCCTTTAAGAGAATTCATTGAGAAGTATCATGCCCATCAAATCTAACAGGCCCCATAGTGGTGAAAATATCTTACCATGTGTACGGGGCGGCCACAACTGAGCTCGGTCGCCCATTCGTCCAGGCGCGTTGGTAAATCATGGCCGATCATGCAGTTCCCTGTGGGACCGCACGATCTGTTGAGCGAAATGTCGACCGCAGCCACTATCGTCATGGCCGACAGTAGCGAACGATCGGTCCAAAATTATTTCCCCGTGTGTACCTAGTCTAACAGATGTGTAACTGCAGGGGCCTGGGTCCACCCTCAAGATTGACGGAAGATTTTAACAGCTGATCACACGTAACTTTTCTGCATATGCGCAATGAGCTGTTTAAAAAGAGCTGTTTGCAGATGCCACATAAAATGTTTACTTACCTTCCCCATACCCTAAAAACACCAAGATATCAATAGTTACTTACCTGCCCAAAGATATTCACTCTGGTATTCGCCATCCTGGGGCAGGTTAACTAACTATTGAGGTCTTGGGGGGGGTTGGGTCGGGGAATGCCCCGTTTTATATTGGGGTGAACATCTTTAAGAATCCAAGATCATTTTTCCAGCAACTGTAATTGTCAGAAATGTTCGAATTTAGTCAGACTCATTCAAATGTTCCCTTTAGTTCTGTGGATTTATTTTTAGCTGTTTTCAAACCTCCTAATATAATATATTCTGTTCCGTCAATTCCTGCCATTAGCACGTCTTTCACTTATTTACCTCCATAGAATAATTGCACATTTAACGGTTAGAATATTTTGATTATCGAAAGGAAACGCACATTTTCCGCGTAGCAAAAACACATCGGATTCCATCTAGAAAGCACTTTTCACATATTCAGATTGCCATTCTAATATACCAGAAATTACTTAACCTATCTAACTCTGAATGGAAAATCACTTAGCTGCATATTTTTGCATAAATAATACAATTTTTTTTTGCATCTATTGTGAATATTTTTGCATCGACAAACAACTCCCAGCAGATATTTACAGTAACTTTCTGTCAGTTCATTTATTAGATTCTTTTCATATTTTATAGTTTTTTTATTCATATTTTACATCAGAAAATAATGCCGGGATCAGCGTTTTTTATGGGGGAATCTATAATTTCATCTTTTCCCCCCCAAATTTTCATAATTTATTCACAGCTATTGATGTGTTTGTGCTGTGTTGCGTGACTGGATGCAAAAACATTAATATGTCAATTTAAAGGACAACTAAATGTTAAATTCCATTTTTTATATAATGACATCACAGATTAGATCGCATCCTGTAACCCAAGCACATTTTTCCTTATACTTACCTTTACCGAATGTTGAATGTAAAATTAAGTTATGAAGGTTGAGATGCCCTTAAGGTATTTTAAAAGTCACTCTATGAAATTTCCGAGTGACTGTTAGAATGATAGTCTGTTCTATTCTTATTAATTAATAGTGCTTAGTGAGGTCGTAAGTTATAATCAGTGCTCAGTAGAGATGTCCGAACTTCGCAAAATCCGTTCCGCTCGAGAATCCGCGAATTTATGAAAAAATTCGAAAATCCGCGAGCGGACCCATTAAAACCTATTAAAATAAAAGTTCGGCAAAATCCGTTCTTCGAAAAACGAGGATTCTGCAAAAATAAGAGGATTCTTCGAAAATACGGACCCGAAAATGTGGCTTGCTCCGTCCAAAAATGTGAAAAATCCGCGAAATTTTGAAATTATTTCTCGTATTTTCCTGTATTTTCGGAAATACGAGAAATCCTCGTAATTTCGAAAATGTTCGAAAACGCAGTTCGGGAACGTTTGGAAGGCGGAAAACCGGAAAATCCGCGATATCCGCCGTTCACGAACGAGGTAAATCCGACGCTGATCCGGGTTCGGATCCGCGAACTGGGCCATCACTAGTGCTCAGTGATGTCAATTTATTGATATTAGATGTCTTTTCCTTTTATTCGGTCAAAGAACTACTCTATGGTGTGTAATATCCTTATATTTTACAGTTCACCATACACTTATTTAACACGTGTGAATAAGTTTCAGAAAGTAAAACTGATCTTGACTAATTCCCACTTTCTTTAAACTTCTCTGTTCTTACATCCTCACGCCTGCGGTCCTGTGAGTTTTATTTCGTAAAAGCGTGAAATCCATTGTGTCTTCCCATCTGTTGTGCTGATCCTTTACTTCTGGCTACGTTTGAGATTGATGGCGGATGCCATTTGTTTCCTAATTCCATTCTGCTGATGCACAAATTAGAACTTTACTGCACCATTGGACTAGTTGTTTTCTAACTACATTCCTGTGCCTTACGGACAAAAATGATTCATATAGTTTATTAATTAAACTGCATTACTCAATCCTTAACCCTGAAATTGTTAACTCTTTCCGCTTCCAGGTTTCTCCAGTTAGCAGCTGTCAGTCACGGATGTAACAGATGACATCACAGCCAATGATGACTCCTCTGTGCAGGTACAAGCTCGGAGAACTTGAAGAGGAGGAAGACACTTTTGAGAGGCAGAAGGATGGTGGAGAACATCAACTAGCCAGCTTCTTAACTATTGTAGATGCGGGAACCCTGCTTCCAATATAATTATATGACAATATAATCATGATAACCTTGTAAATTATAACCTTATAATAGTGGTGGACAGAAAGATATAAATTGATTAGTTCTGCCATGGACTAATAGAGGCCACTGGTTATTTGAAACTTATTTCATAAACCGGCTTTTCCCCCCTTAAGGATCTCATTCCCTAAAGCTAAATTGTAACAGATCCAGACTGAATTGTATAATTCCTAACAAGCCAGTAGCTGTAGCTGTCACCTGTGTGATCAACAGCATTGTTGGGTAAATCCTCTGTTCAGTCTTGATTACAGAGTGGAGACCACTAAGCCACCAAGTAGTTACTTGTCGCCTGTCAATGTACAATAGGACTTGAACAATACTGGACATTATAACTACAGTACAAGGTGGGCCATGGTTTTTAGAGATATTTTCGTACAATATCAGTATAGTGCATGAGATATTGATGGCTGATTGTCCAAAAAAAAAGTATTTTATTGGACCGATACGATTATATGATTCCATCATTGTACATCTGAGGTTGGTGCGTGTATGAGTCCATCATGTCAGGGATAATGATCATTCAGACTTGGCCCTAAGAAATTACAAACTGTAATAAAATGTGTATCAAGTCCGAGGACCTGCTCGAATGGATTGTCTCTGCCATGGCTGGCACGTTATTTCATTCTGATTAACGTAATGGATTCTAGCACGGCAAATAATTACACAAGGAAAACATATTCACTACTGAAATGACTGCACTCGCACACTTGCTGTAATGTATTTCTACATTGACTTCCTGTAAACAAGTTTTGTATTAAACATTAACACAATAATTATCTTTCAAATGAAAAACAGATTGCAAAGATGTATACCAGCGTATTATTAAAAAAAGAAGTGCACTTTTAACAAACAGCAACAGTACATTATATCCTTATAATACATAAGGCTAAGGAATTAGAAAGGGAGCATCAGTGGAATATATCCTTATATTAGTCAGTAAGCTACGTAGCTGAATTGTGGTAAGAATATATTGCAAGCGTCTGCCTCTTCCTGCCTAAACTAACTATCTAGCTTTTCTGAGGCACACAGACACACCATACTGACTGGGCACAGAAACTTTCTTTGCATTATAATTATAATGGTTAGTACCAAGATTTTAAAATTTTATAATATTTTTTTTTTTTTAAAAAACACTCACATTTCCAAAACAAAATCATGAATGTGTAAAAGCCAAACCATACGAGCTTGCAATGTATATGTGAAATAAAAAATCCAATTTAATTAACTAATGTAACTATCCTTGCAATGTAAAATTTACCCTTGTAATGTAATATCTATCTTTATAATGTGATATCTATCATTTTAACCTACTTTTATACTACTATTAGTTAGTTATATTACTGTACTTTATATAGTAAAGTATAGACATACGTCCATCTAGTCCAACCTACTCAGTAATACCCACATTTCCTGCCTAATGGTTGATCCAGAGGAAGGCAAAAAAAAACAGTATGAAGATGAAAAAATTTCTTCCTGACAATCAGAAATATCCCTGGATCAAAGGCAACTTTATGTATAAATACTAGTATTCTTTATTTTTAGAAATGTCTTTAGCTTTTTTTTTTTAAACTATCCAATGAACCTGCCATCACCACGTCCACTGGAAGACAGTTCCATAGCTTTACCGTTCTCACAGTGAAAACCCTTTCCCAACTCTACTTTATGTATCAATACCAGTAACTTGTAACATTCCTTGTTTGTAGAAACTCAGCCAGCTTTTTATTAAACTGACCAATGAACCTGCCATAACAACGTCCACTGGAAGACAGTTCCATAGCTTTACTGTTCTCACAGTGACAAACCCTTTCCCAACTCTACTTTATGTATCAATACCAGTAACTTGTAACATTCCTTGTTTGTAGAAACTCATCCAGCTTTTTATTAAACTGACCAATGAACCTGCCATAACAACGTCCACTGGAAGACAGTTCCATAGCTTTACCGTTCTCACAGTGACAAACCCTTTCCCAACTCTACTATATGTATCAATACCAGTAACTTGTAACATTCCTTGTTTGTAGAAACTCATCCAGCTTTTTATTAAACTGACCAATGAACCTGCCATAACAACGTCCACTGGAAGACAGTTCCATAGCTTTACCGTTCTCACAGTGACAAACCCTTTCCCAACTCTACTTTTGTATCAATACCAGTACCTTGTAACATTCCTTGTTTGTAGAACTCATCCAGCTTTTTATATAACTGACCAATGAACCTGCCATAAACACGTCCACTGGAAGACAGTTCCATAGCTTTACCGTTCTCACAGTGACAAACCCTTTCCCAACTCTACTTTATGTATCAATACCAGTAACTTGTAACATTCCTTGTTGTGAGAAACTCATCCACTTTTTATAAACTGACCAATGAACCGCCAATAACACCGTCCACTGAAGACAGTTCCATAGCTTTAACCGTTCTCACAGTGACAAACCCTTTCCCAACTCTACTATATGTATCAATACCAGTAACTTGTAACATTCTTGTTTGTAGAAACTCATCCAGCTTTTTATTAAACTGACCAATGAACCTGCCATAACAACGTCCACTGGAAGACAGTTCCAATCTTTACCGTTCTCACAGTGACAACCCTTTCCCAACTCTACTTTTGTATCAATCCCAGTAACTGTAACATTCCTTGTTTGTAGAACTCATCCAGCTTTTTATTAAACTGACCAATGAACCTGCCATAACAACGTCCACTGGAAGACAGTTCCATAGCTTTACCGTTCTCACAGTGACAAACCCTTTCCAACTCTACTTTATGTATCAATCCCAGTAACTTGTAACATTCCTTGTTTGTAGAAACCATCCAGCTTTTATTAAACTGACCATGAACCTGCCATAACACGTCCACTGGAAAACAGTTCCAAGCTTTACTGTTTCTCACAGTGAAAAACCCTTTCCCAACTCACTTTATGTATCAATACCAGTAACTTGTAACATTCCTTGTTTGTAGAAACTCATCCAGCTTTTTATTAAACTGACCAATGAACCCTGCCATAACACGCTCCACTGGAAAACAGTTCCATAGCTTTACTGTTCTCACAGTGAAAAACCCTTTCCCACTCTTACTTTATGTATCAATCCAGTACTTGTAACATTCCTTGTTGTAGAAACTCATCCAGCTTTTTATTAAACTGACCAATGAACCTGCATAACAACGTCCACTGGAGGACAGTTCTATAGCTTTAACCGTTCTCCAGTGACAAACCCTTTCCCAACTCTACTTTATGTATCAATCCCAGTAACTTGTAACATTCCTTGTTTGTAAAAACTCATCCACTTTTTATTAAACTGACCATGAACCTGCCATAACAACTTCCACTGGAAGACGTTCCATAGCTTTACTTCTCTCACAGTGACAAACCCTTTCCCAACTCTACTTTATGTATCAATATACAAATATATGCAAATAATAATATATATATATAATTATAATTCAAATTCAATTATAATATCAATATAATTCAGATAATTATTCAAATCATCAACTTCTATTCAATAACTCTTATAATGATATATCAAATAATTATAATTTCACTACTTATCCAAAATAATCAATACGATTCAATATATCAAATTTACAATATATATATATGAGAATAATACTTTCAATATATTCAAAAATAATATATCATAAGTCATATTCAAATTCAATATATATAATATATAATCAATATATCAATATCAATAACAATATCATAATATTCAATCCATCAAATACATATATTAAAAATAATTAACAATCTATTATCAATAAATAATATCAATATATAGCAATATCTATTCAATTAATTAGTAAATATATAATTTATACTATTTCAAATTCATATATATAATATATATTTCAATATGATTTAATAATTAATTCTATTATCTCAATATATTATATATATAATAATCATAAATAATTCAATTTATATAATCAATCAATTGCCATTTATATCAAATATCAATATACTCAGTATCAATAATTCAAAAATCTTCAATTATCATCACTCTATATCAAGTATCAATCAACAAAAATTCAATAAATATATCAACAATATTATCATATCAAGGTCAAATTCATATCAAGCATTATCACTAATATTTCAAAATGTATCAAATTAGATCAATGCAATTCATAATATATTTATATAAACTATATTCATATCATATCAATTTTTATATCAATATCATTCAATATAATTATATAATTAATATTCCCAATATCAATAATCAATCCACTAATATCACTTATTCATATTAATAACAAATTTAATAATATCACATTATATAATATCCAATATCCAATCATCTAACATAATATCAATCAATCAATATATTTAGTTATTAAACATGTATCAATACAATAATATACTTCAATCAATATCATTAAACATTAATAAATATATTCATATCCATTATATATATTAATATGTTTATCTAATATCAATATTGCAATATAAGTATATAAGAATATCGATTATAAATCAATAAGTACTATCAATATCAATAATATATAATCTGGTCATCTCAATACTCAATCAATATATCAATCAATCAACATAATATATATCATATATATATAATCAGCAATTATAATAAAATGGCAATTATTTAATACTTCATATATATATTAATATATATATAGATTCCATATAATTATTAATAGCATATATTCAACAATAGATTATATATCAATATTCACTCAATTCAAGACTATATAGTATAATATTCAATAATCTCATCAATAATATAATAATATATATATTATAATATATATGTATCTATAAATTATATCAATAGCAATCATTCAATAATATAATCACTATAATGCATATTCAATAAAAAAAATATCAATTCACTAGTTTACTAATATATCAAATCAATTATTCCCCCCAATATATCAATCAATAATCACTACACCATGCAATAATACATATTATATCATATACTCAATTTAATCAATTCTTTCAATATTAAAATAAAACTCAATATATATATAATATAATCAATATATATATAATATTATTAATATATTATTATAATAGTCAATCAATATGCATCAATTCAATTCAAATTATCATATATATATAAATCAATCATATTATAATCTATATAAAATAATCACATTCAATATAGTATCAATTACATCAACTATACAATCAACAATTCAATCTCAAATTCAATATTATAATATATCAATATCAATATATATCATCATATTAATATCAATATCAATATTATATATATTCAATCAATAATATCTTCAATCAATTATAAATTCAAATAATAACAATCACTAATCAATTTCAATAATTATATATGATCAATTTCTCATATAACAATCACATATAAACTCAATAAATTCAAATATATATTAGTCAATACTAGATCCATATATATCAATATCAGTATTAATATCACTTCAATAATTAAATTTCAATCATAATATAATATTCAAATTATCATATAATAATTCAAAGTTATTCAATAAAAATATCATATGTATCAATCAATATCATAATAATTATATCAATCAATTTAATATATACTATCAATCAAAATATTGCAAATATAAATATCAATATTTATCAATGAAATAATTATCCAATATAATACAAATTCAATAAATTCAAATATAATATATTTTTATCAATTATCATCAAGATCAAAATCAATATAGATCAATCATCAATCATATGTATCAATATCATATATTTATATAATCAATATAATTAACTATATTATAAATATCAATAATATCACAATCAAATATATCAATCGATAATAATATTGCAATTCAAAATTCATCAATTTATATCAAATCCAATATAATTCTATATATATGTCTCAATATATTCAAATACCTTAACTATTATAGATTAATATATCAATATCTATATCAAGCTTCTTCGACCTCCATATAATCTCATACTCTATTAACTAATATATTTCCATCAACATTATTATACTCACCATATATATAATATCATATAATATTCATCACTAAATTATCAGAAATTATTTAATTATATAAATTATAATATTCAATATAATATAATATACAATAATTATCACTCAATATAATTATACCAATCATCAATAAGCTATAATCATAATATCAAATAATTATACATCAATTTCATATTACATATATTATCATATAATCTATCAATAGAATGTAGCAATATCAATATAAATTCAACTATTCATACTCAATAATAAATATATACTTTATATCAAAATAATATAAAATATCCAATTCAATATTTATTAATTATATCATATCACATAAATTCAATCATATATAATCAAATATGTTTCTCAAATATTAATCATATCAATATAATAATATTATCGAGAAAAAGAAAATCAAATCATATATTTATATATAATAAATTATTCAATTATCAAATCATCAATTCACTATATTCAATATCCATATCTACAATTAATATCAAATAATAATATCAATCAATTATATATCAATTCAATATTCATATAATCAATAATAGACACAGATCATCTTCATTATTTTATAATATTATCAATTATCTATCAAATACTATTAACAATCATATATTTCATCAAGATGAATATTCATAATTCCCAGGAAACGTGTAACAGGCCTTGGGTTGTGTAGAAATCATCCCGCGTTGTGTATTAAACATGACCGATGAACCGGCCATAACACAACGGCCACTGGAAGACAGTCTCCCTAGCTTTAATTACCCGTTCTCACGGGACAAACCCTTTCCCAACGCTACGTTATGTAAAATCCAGTACTTGGAACATTCCTTTGGTTGTAACTCAGCCGCTTTGTAGAAACTGACCATGAACTGCCATAAACAACGTCCCGGGAAGCGTTTAGTTCTCACATGAAAAACTCTTTCCCAACTTGAAGCCTAAAACACTTTTACTTCAAGTCTTAAGGGATTCCTTGGTCCTCTGACTTTTCCATTGGTGATCAGGCTATGCCCCAGATGTTAGTGTATGGGCCCGGTAATGTATTTATACACAGTAAATATATATATCCCCACGCAATTCGCTTTCTCTAGCGTACGTAATTGTAACTTATCAATCTCTCTTTCACTATTTGTTACACAGGATTCGCAAAATTGCACTGCATATGTCCCAATGAGCCTTACCAATGCTTTGTAAAGATGTAGAAATAACATTTCCTCCCTGCAATCCATACCTCTCTTATACAAGACAATACCATGCTGGCTCTGGCTGTTGCCACCTGACACTGCTTGCTACCTTAAAGTTTGTTATCCACCAAAACTCCAGGATCCTTTTCAAACAGGGATTCTCTTAACACAGAGCCATTTATAGTATTTTATATGGGTGCAGACTTTTTATTTTCATTTACCAAGGGTATAAGATGTGAAATGGTTTAAAATCCCTTTAAAAACTGTCCCCTTCTGTTCAGTACCTTAACCTGAAAATATATCATACCACCGGATTTGCTGAAGAACAACTTTTAAAGGGTATGTCCATCAAAAAATGTACTTTCTTTCTAACTGTTGTACTGAAGAACAGGAGGTAAATGCACTATTTCTTACCTCCCGTTCTTCAGTGAGAACTAACCAGGAATTCCAGCGGACAGAGCCGCCGGTCCCGAATATTCCTCCCGGAACGCCATCAGACGATCTCCAGTCCTGTGCACTGAGCGGGCTCAGCGCTGGAAACGTTCCTGGTTAGTTCTCTGCTCTCCTGCAAGATTGCACTGAAGAACGGGAGGTAAGAATAGTGGTTTTTACCTCCTGTTCTTCAGTATAACAGTTAGAAAGAAAGTTAATTTTTTGATGGACATCCCCTTTAACCTGGGAAAATTTGCTTTTTTGAAATTAAAAGTCTTTGTTAACCCAGCACACTTTTCCTTTTGATTCTTTTCCACTGAACACACTAACTGCACAAACAATCCTAATTTTACAGCTTACACACAGACTATGCAACCATCAGATGATTAGATGTCCTTTTCTAGGTCTATGTAAAGCTTTTGATAAGCTGAATGCAGGACCAAAGCGCCATCTATAGGCCAGGTCCAGCTTTACTGAGCCCTCATCCATGCAGAGTTTCATCCCTGGTCTGTATAGTGAAGCAACCTAAAAAACTAAATAATGTAGGGAGAATCTTGGCCATAGGGACTTTTGCCAGGATTCAAATAAACCTCATATAGACCATACATATTTTTGGGGAGTTTACCCTCTAGGGGGCAGCAGCTGTATGTGATAATCTACATTCCTCTGCCTGTACCTGTGTCTTTATCTCAAAAGGAGACAATGTGTCCCTGTAAGAGGTCCCTTTTATTACAGGATACCTTGTAATTGATCAGATTAATCTTAATTAATGTGACAAAGAGCAGCATGGCGGCTAATTAAGGATTTTACCGCTGATGTATTACTGTACCTCTACATGTTAATCTTATAGGAAACAGTACGATGGTACGAACGGATAAAATGTTTTCTCGACTCTTAAAAATATTGGTGTGCAATGTCACAGCAGTAATCACTTTCGATCACTTTTTTTAAAACGGTTATGGATGCTTTTTGCAGTGCATTGTGGGAGAATCCTTAAACGGGCCCGTTCATAAATCAAGGGCGATCATGTGATTCCCTAAGACTGCACGATTGGTCGCGTGAACTGTTGACTGTGGCCACTTTTGCCGCATCTGACCAAGAGCTAGCTAGTAGTGAACGCTCACTCAAGACAGATAATTTCCCCGTCTGTACCCAGCCTTAATAAAGGTATTGGACCATTAGTAATAGTACTGATAATATTCGCTGCATTAAAAACCTATAAGCATGTCCCAAAACTAAAAATGGGAATAGTTCTCTCCTGGAGCACCACTAACGGTAAGATCACCATCTGATAACTGTACCATACAATAGAAGATTCAGGTGGATAAACCTCGTTATATAACAGCCGAAAACTACACACCAATGCAGAATGTTACAGATTGGTTTAAATCTAATTACCCTTTAATTTGCTAGGGTCCAAATTATTGTGCCAAGTTAATTCTCCTAATTAAATCAAACAATGAAACCGTAAAACTATGCGCGGCCGAGTCCTGACACAGAATGAAATTAAAATTAAATATTCTTGTATATTTTTTTTCGAGCCATTTTTTCTAATTCTGTCTGCATTTGGCCTTTCCCGTATCCCGTGCAGGGGGAAGGGATTCTAACACAGAGGGTGATTATCCTTAAGCGTAGAGCAGCGAGCGACATATGAAGGACTGCAGAGCATCGTTCAATCCCGGGATGAATAGTAAAGTAGTGTTTTGGCAGGAATACACAACCAAATGTACAATTATGGAAGTGAAATGTGTAATTTATCATGTGATGGAAAGACGCCCGGTTAGCTGTATTATCTCGCCTTCCCTTCGCTGCGCCTGTGTCTACTTGATTGTCCCCTCTCGTCCCTATTCTGAAAATCTCTTTGGTAAACACAGCGGACATCTACCGATTGCTAGTGTTACTGTGTTACCGCGCATTTAACGAGAAATAGGCCAGCAGCGTTTTTGACATGAAGGACATGTGACATTTAAAGTATGTGAAGATTAGGCGGTGATTCGGATCCCTGGATTGCCGCCTCTAATTTCTCTACCATGCCAAGATATTGCTCTGAACATTTAGCGCATTGCAAATCGTAGAATTCCTGCTATAATGCTGTAGTGGACAGTGAAAGGTCCTGGTGCGCTCCCTGCTGGTAGAAATAGAAATACACAGAATGCCGGAAAAATCCAGTGATTTATAGAACAGCTGTGCAATAAGAATAAACCTTGATCCCTCCTGAACATTGTGTTCTGTGTATCACTCTCATTCATTAGCTCTTATAGCCTTTATGTTCCGCATGGTAAGGATTTAGCATGTGTTGGCATGTAAAGCCTCCTACCTGTGAGTCCTTTCATATATTTACACACACAGAAGACATTAAGCCCATTACATTAATTAGACACACGGACACTGCACAGACCATCATTCAGAGCCACACACAGACGCATCAGCAAAGATTTATCCATCCTCCAGCCTATGCGGACATGACAGGAACACACAGAGGCATGGACGCAGCAACTATGTTTTATTAGTATATGTATATATACACACATCTACACACACACATATATATATATATATATATATATATATATATA